>JAINUG010000013.1:0-600000 GCA_029706075.1 Aldrovandia affinis
ATCTATTTACAAGCTGCATATGAAACTGACCAAACTATTGATGGCATATAAATGTAGCTGTGGTTGTCCTTCAAATTAAAATATCAAACACTTTGGAGTAAGTGTGTGTTAAGTTGATGAAATTGAGATAAATATCAGACCACACCAAAATCAAAAGCTGCTCTGAGCTAAGCACGGACCTCAGGGGGTTAATGCAGGCATGTGGAGCATTTGGTGTCATGGATGGTTTTAAAAGCTTTTTCAGGGCAGTCATGCTACCTGTCAGTGCCCTTCTTGCCACGAGCCTGCAGGATCTCATTGAGCTTCTTGACAACAACAACCGTGTTGATTTCTGTGCCCTTAGCAAACATCTTGGGCTTCTCCTGCAAGAAGAAATTAGAGGAGGCAGAGGAGAGGGGTTAGCTTAGTGTGCATAGGTTGACTGGACACAGCAGGAGAGGATTCATTGCTAACGTTCCAAGTAGTAGAAGCACCGCCACAGACTGCATGTTATACAGAGCTTTCAGCAAGTATTCATTCATAATGGTCTACGTTGCTTATGCGTTTATTGTAAAACAGTGATGCCCCGATGCAAGATGTAACTCATTCCACAGTTAAGTGAGGCCCTTGATTTCTGCATCCTTTACCTTGACAAGGGGCACTCCTCCTTTGACCTTCTCCCAGCCTCCTTCTTCTCCCTCTCCGCCTTCTTCCTCTTCCTCCTCCAGACGCTCCTTCTTCTTGTGTCTCTTCTTCCTCTCCTCTTTCTTCTTCTCACTTGTGTGCCTTTCACCCTCCTGTGTCCTGTGAAACACAGTTTAAAAGTTAACACAAACAGTGACTGACCGGACATGACATGTATCCAAATATTGAAACGCAAGCATGCAGAGTGAAGGCTGTCTGAATACCACACACCTAAAGGTCGATACAAATGCTACTAATTTATGCAAAGCGTAATTTAAAACAAGGGTAAAATACACAGACAATCATAGTAAGCAAAAAAAACTTCACTGGGTCATTTGAAACAATCGAAGGTGTCAATTATATTTAAATAATTGTATCACTTGGCACTAAAGAGTTAAGAGAATAAGTGACTTCTATCCTAAGATAAGTGCCATATTCATGAATGGATATGGATGTGTGAGATAAGAAAATAGGATGAAAGGAGGGACTAACTTCTTGAGGAAGACAACGGCCAAAGAAGCATTCTTTCCCTCATCGTCTTCACTCTCACTGCCACTGTCAACAGTGTCTGCACCCCAGTCTTCATCATCCTCATCGTCATCACTTTCCGACTCTTCGTCCTGAGGTTAACACACAGAGCTGTAAGTTGTTTTTCTGGCATGGTGAACAAACACATATAGATCAATATTCTAAAAGCAACTATATGTGAAGTACAGTATGTGTCAAATAGAAATTTCAATTCTGCAGCAGCGGGCTATGGTCTCCCATTGCGTGTAATAAACACCCATTTCTGTCAGTACCTTTTATAAACTTACCAATTAAAAAACATTGACCCAAGTGTGTAACAGTAAAACATAGTGGGGTCATCCACAATAATAGAGTGCTTCAATAACTTTTGTGACAATATAGTCCAACTAAGTTAGGATACATTATACCACACAGAAGAAACTTTGCCACATTCAATTTAAGAATGCAAAGGAGGTACCCATTTCCCTGGCAGTGCTTGCTGATACTGTACTTTGATGTATTATCCTATCAATTGTATTTTCCATTACAATGATACTCATAGGGAATGAAAAACAGGTCTGCAAGCCATAAGGATGTGAATTATCCACCGAATGTCTGCATCATTCAAACAAAGTAAACTTTCTTACTGCTGCCCCCTTTAGGAACTTGCTAGGATCTGCAGGTGGCTCAATGACAGGCTTCTTTTTCAGGAAACTCTTCACAGACACTCCACCGTCCTCTCCCTCTTCCCCCTCTCCTTCACTCTCTGAAGAAGAACCTAAAAAAGGGCGAGTGGAGAAATGCAGGCCACAGGCACAATATGTGGTTGAATAGAAGGCAGTACACAGTGAAAGAAAGCAGGAGGTAATGGCAGTATTCACATTTACATTTCAGGCATTTAGCAGACGCTTATCCAGAGAGACTTACAAAAAGTTAATTTATACATGGTAAGAATAAACATGGTTAGTGCAAGAGATCAGTGTAGTAACACAATTTACAGTTGTAATTATAATTAAAAGCTTTTGTCATCGGTCATCATACATCCATGACAATGAGACCTACAGTACTAACATAATTCCCCAGTCTAGCTCAGTGATTCCCAGCCCTCTCCTCTCGAACCCCCAGCCGGTCCACATTTGTTCAATTCCACCACCAGCACACCTGATTCAACTAATCAACGCTCATTAAGTAGTTAACTAGTTGAATCAGGTACACTGGTGGTGGTATATAATGAACATTTCCTGTGACCGCCCAGCTGGTGGTTTGCGAGGAGAGGGTTGAGAACCACAGTTCTAGGTCACAGGAAATGTGTGTCATGTGACAACTTCAACTCCCCTCTCACCAGATTCTCCTTCATCCTTCTCTTCTTCCTCATCTGCTGACTGCTGTGGGTTCTGTTGTCAGGAGGAAAAGTCTTATTAAGAAGTGGACATTTGTGGGAATGTTGGGTAGATATACTATGGAATCATATAGGTTGGATAAAATGTGTCTGTGGGATGAGGATACGCTGCAAAATGGTAATGGGCAACTGCACTGAAACACAGCTGCAATGATGGCAATTCACCAGTACAAGGCTGTATTAATGCAATTAACCTCTTTGTAGTTGGCGATCTCGGTCTCGTAGTCACGGTTGTATTTGCGAATCTTCTGTCTCAGGGTGCTGAGGGCCTTGGCATTGTTCTTGTTCATCTTCTTCTTTCCCTCTTTATCCTCCCACAGCTGAAAGAGAGACACGAGTTACTCTGGCAACTCGATCTTAGCTCTCAGCACCAACCCCAACTCTCTGTAGCATTAGAAAAAACACAGGTGTATACTGCAAAACAATACTGCAATTTACAGACTTCTTCTTTATGCACCTGATTGAGGTAGTCCTCTAGGTCAGCCAGCAAGCGGATATAGAAAGGAGGCACCCCTTCCTTGTCCACGATAGTTTTACTCTTGAGGAAGGCTCGACACAGCTGCTCAAACTCCTCCAGACACTTTGCCATGTCCCGGATCTTCATGGCATTCCGGATGGTCTTGATAAGGTTCGTCAACTCCTCAAACCTGGAAGCATACAGTAACCATATGCGACCATTGGTAGGAGGGGTTGGGTGACTTTTCTCAGGGGAAAATGGCTAGGATACAGTATTGTGTCCCATGTGAATATTCTGAACAAGGCAATTGCAAGACTGACCTTTTGTCCTTGGCACTGCGCACCACTCTTTTGGTGTCCTCCTCATCATCACTGAGCAACAGAGACCTAACAGACAATCAGAGTTTGGTTACATAAGTCACAAAACTGGAGGAGTGGGAGCTAGCATGGGAGAAGAGACTAGCGCTACTGACTGTTTAGTGAATGTAGTCCCAGTTGTTTTGGGAGTGATCTCATCCCCTGAGGATGACTCCTCTGTCTCACTGTCGGAACCAGTCGCAAAGAAACGAGACATCGCTGTTGAGCTGGCACTGTGCAGGGATAGAGAGAAAGATTCAGCTTTTCTGGTTAAAGAACTCCATTTGCTTGGGATCTGTAGGCAATCAACAAGGAATGAGGGGGTTAAATTTCCTGCACATTCAGATTTTCTTTCAAATACATTAGTAAAAATCGGCCTGACGGAAAAGTACTTTATTAAACTCGAATTAATGGCATGTGTCATAGAACTCTATGGGCTTTAGCATCTTTCGTTGCTAGGAGAGTTCCATGATTCCTGACGCAATCCTGATTTCTTCCATGCAATTTACTCCGTTTACACCATCCTGCTTAGTTGACACTAAGGATTTGACTGACGCATCCATACAACAGCGACCGATTAAGCGATCGATTTAAAACTTCCATTACATTAAAAAAAAAACAAAGCGTTTCCGATATGTCCAGCTAAGTCATCTAGCTACATCTCGAATATTTTGGCTGGTTGACGTTCTATATCATTCAGCATCGAGCAGCAACTGCTAGCACTGACGTTAGCCATTTAGCTAAAATCATTTTGGCCGAAGCATTTTTACCCAAATATAGACAATGTATGATACTCCGTGGGTTAACATATTGTTTATTTTATTCTGAAATGTCCGATGCTGGTAAGCATTTGTCAGCGTTTTAAAAGCAAATACATTGAACACGCCTTGACTGTCATAGCTTATATTAGGCCTAGAAAAAAAGCCTCTCCAATTCGCCAGTAAAACTAGGGTAGCTTGCCAGACCAAAAAATGTCGCGCCTAAAATATAAAACGGGCATAAACACGGATGCACTTCCCCACGTCAGTTAATACAGTAAATCTCACCTTTCTCCTCGCTGAAATTCTCAGTACTTATTTCTACTGATATGGTATTTACTTTAAAGCTTGAGCTTTTCACCAGCACTGCTGACGGCGTGCAACTCCTGCGTTAGCGGTTCCGCTAGAAAAGGAACAGGAAGTAGAATCAATTTCGCATGCATTGTTGAAGTTGTAGTTCTTCAAATTATTCCCGTTGGCAAAATTCAAAAAAAAATTCACAAAACATTGATGCGTAAAATTATCGCCAAATCCCACAATTTATCGCCAAATCCCACAATCCCATAACTACAAAACTTACAACAAAGTGTTGGAAATAAGGAAACGCAAATATGACTATTTCTGCTCAGGAATGGGTCCATCTTGGTTTTTAAGACACAGTGCATGTTCCTAAATTGACACAATTTAAAAAATTCCAATTTGCCTTACATTCCTCGAAATAGGTGACATTTCAACTGTGGATAAAAAAAAAAAACAAACAAGCATAGGCCTACTGTATTTTATTTCAATTCGCATACGAATTATACAATAATGTCTTTCACAGCCTATTTTCTTTTTAAAAAACAAAAAGTGAATCTCACTATTCTGGCCACAGAAAAGAAGGCCTAAACATTGTCAAAAATGTTGCTTTGCTTGTTGCCTGATGGTTAATTAGGGATTTAGTCATTCTTAAACACAATAAATAAATGGATACTGAGATTAAATGAGGATAAAACTGAGCCCCAAACAAAAAAGGTAGGATCAAATCTAAGCCTTGGTGTCATTCAAAGAACTGAATTTACTCAATATAAAAATATTTTTCACCTCAGAAATATACTTATTTATAACCGATGCTTATGTTTATTAGCCGGTTAAATGAAATATTTACCACAGCTCATTCAAAATCATTAACCAAAATAGAACACATTACTAGCTTCACAGTCAAATGACTTTGTCCTCCTTCTCAACAAAGCCTAAATGAAACAATCTTACAAATTCCCAGCTAGAAATGCAAACAGAAACTGTCATAACATGATCATTACCCATAAATACAGGCTGACATTTTCAAAAGACAACTTAAAACCTATCTTTTTAAGAGCTTTTGATTAACTCTGACTTGCACTACTAAATTGATCTTCATTTTAATCTTCTCTGATTATGCATTCTGTGTAAAGCAGAACTCCTGCAGGCTTGTCTAAATTGACAACTTTGGAGGTCAAAGCTGTATTTATGTTTACCTGTTATGGTAATCTAGTACTTTCACAGTGGCCCAAATGCAAACAATAACATGATTTGAACAATAAAACAATCAAATTGTGGCTTCTTAAAATTAATCATAATTGTAACAAATTTCAACTTTTTTCCAAAGTCTCATCTAACCTTACTTGCCTAACTAACATAGCCTTACATTCTATAGTAGCCTACATCACAGCCACAATCTGAAGAAAATGGCTTTACTCTGTAGTTTAGTCCTACTACAACATTTTAGATTAGATCAGTTCAGTTAATTATTCAGAAAACATCATATGTATTTTATACATAGTTATCAAAGTGTGTTTGGTGTTCTCCACTTTTAAGAAGGATTTGGAAAAAGGCCAGGGTGTGAACAGCCACATGTTCTCTTAAAATTGATCAGTTTAGTAATTAACATAAATCCATTACTGCCTGCAGTTTATAGTGGGAGCAGCTGGTGTTTGCATGCATGTGTTATCAGATTTGTCCTGCCTGAGGTTCAAAAAGACAGATTAATTAAGGAAGGAAATTAGGTACACGGAAATTTGTTGAATAAATGGAGATTAGACAAAGGGACAATATAGTATCAACATACACAAAAGACTGGATTGGAGGTATAGTATGTTCAAACTAGAGGGATAAAGGGTTGAGGGAGAGGATGCAGTAGAGAGAGAAAGATTAAATCAGATTGCTGATAGAAAAGCTTTTCCTGGACATGAGATGGATCAAGATGGAAATCAGGGCATGGGCCATCATTATTTAATCACCTCACTTCCTCTCTCTTTTTCTCTCTCCCTCTTTCTATTGCCCTCTCCCTCCCTGGACTCAGTTTGAGTGACTAAAACAAACTAAAAAATGGCAATGCTGATACCACAGTGAAAGCCATGTCACAGTATAACTTCAAGATGGTCACCTCACATGATCAAAGTCTCTTCACTGGTCCGAAGGATTGCACTTTCTCAGGTTGTAATAAAGGATGATGTATTGCTTGAGGAAAAATACACTTGGACAGTTGGCATATGGGTTGGTATTGTTTTGTTTTTAAACCACTCCAATGTGGCTTTTGCTGTATGCTTTATGTCATTGTCCTGCTAGAATATAAATATTCTCCCAAGTCCCAGGTCTCTTGCAGATTTGTTTATATTTTACGCCATCATTTTTGCCTTCTATTTTTGACAAGTTTTTAAAGCCCTGAAGCAGAGAAGAATCCTTATAGCATTAGGCTCCCACCACCATGTTTCATGTTAGGAATAGTGTTCTTGGGATGATGCATAGTGTTAGGCTTGCGCCAAATGTAGTGCCTAACGTTTAAGCCAAAACGTTCAGTCTTGGTCTCATCAGACCATAGAATCTACCTCCACTTGGTTTGAGAGTCTTCCACATGCTTTCTGCCAAACTCTAGGTCAGATTTCATGTGAGTTGTCTTCAACAATGGCCGTATTTTTGCCACCATCCCATAAGAAGCAGAAGTGCCCAGGCTATGGTTGTTCCATGTACAGTTTCTCCCATGTCTGCCATGGAAGGCTTAACTCTGTTAGAGTTTTTTATTTATTTGACATTATATAGTATTTTGTGTTGATCAGTGGCAAGAAATTCCAATTAAATCCATATTTGAAAATAAAATGTGAAAAATGCAGAAGGGAGTGAATACTTATTATACCACATACTGTATATATACAGTGCCCCTTTAAAGTCATAATTTGGTGGGTTTTTGACAGTGGTGGAAATGGTTGTCTCAGGCACTGCTCTAGAATCTCCCATAAAAGTTCAATTGGATTGAGATCTGGTGAGTGAGACGGCCATGGCATATGGTTTATTTTGGTGTCATGCTCATCAAACCATTCAGTGATCACTGTGGATGGGATTGTCAGCCTGGAAGAGATAATTCCCATCAGGATTGAAATGCTTCACCATAGGATGAAGGTGATTATATAGTTCTGTATTTACAAATAGTTTTGTATTTATTTATTGGAGTTTACCTTGCCCTCAAAGGAGTTGAGTGGATCTAAACCATGTCGGGAAAATGCACCCCACACCATCACAGAGCCACTAGAACCCTTCACCATGCAAAACAACGTTTGGGCCCGTAGGTTTCTTTTGGCGTGTGCCATCCAACCATATTACTTTTTCCACTACTCAGGTAACTACTGCCTGTGTTCTTTGCACCACTCTACTCGCAAACATGCATTTTTTGGTGCAATAAGGGTTTAATGCACTGAACCTCGACTATAGCACCCGCTCTGTGAAGTTCTTGATGGACTGTTCTTGATGAAACTGCCTGCTCATGCCCTAGATTGGTATTTGCTGTCAACTGATTGCTCGTCCATTTTTACTTGCATCTTGAACCAATACACAGACATCACAGTTGAGCATTATGCGTTTTCGACCACAGTTGCCCCTACTTTATGATTTCTTTCCCTCACACTTCCATGCCAACATGACCTTAGTTACTGTTCTTCATGAAACATCAGCAAGTTGAACAGTTTTCTTCACTGAAGCTCCTGTCAGACATGCCCCAACAATCATCCCTCTTTCAAAGCAACTGATCTCTTTTTCTAGCCATGGTAGCCTAAATAATGGACACATTTTTATACACAACCCTAAGCATGATGGGATATTAATTGCTTAATTAACTCAGGAACCAATATACTTTGTATCCCTCATTTACTCAAGTGTTTTGGCAGCTACCTGTGTATATATACAATGGGGGAATTGAACACATCAACATTTTGTCCAGTAAATGTATTTCCAATGAGCCTATTCAAGTGAAATTTGCACCAGACTTTGGTATTAACTAAAAATCCAGACAAAAAATCGAAACATTAAAGTCCATATGTAAATGAAGTTATGTATAATAAAGTGGAATGAAACAGGAAAAAAGTATTGAACACACTAAGAAAAAGCAGTACACCACAGCAAGGAAAGGCAAGGAACCAGCTGAAAACCATAACTAATTAGGAGGCAACTCTACCTCCAATCTGTGCTAATTAATGTCAGCTGGGTTAGAATATATTTATGGGCTATAAAAGGTTTTTTTTGTTACCAAGGTACCACACAAGAAACATCTAATGATGGGTAAAAGCAAAGAGCTCTCTCAAGACTTCCGCAACCAGATTGTTGCAAAACATGAAAATGGAATTGGCTACAGACGTATTTCACAACTTCTGAATCTTCCAGTAAGCACCATTGGGGGCATTATCCATAACTGGAAGCAACATCACTCCACCATCAACCGGCCACGCACAGGAGCTCCTCGCAAGATTTCTGATCAGGGAGTCAGAAGGATACTTAGAAGAGTAGCCAAAGAGCCAAGGGCCACTAGGAAAGAGCTCCAGAAAGACTTGGAGGCAGCAGGTACAACTGTGACAGAAAGGACAGTAGGCAATGCACTCCACCGCCATGGCCTCTGTGCACGCTCAGCCCGCAAGACTCCACTACTGAAAAAAATACATGTTGAAGCTCGTTTAAAGTTTGCCAAACAACATTTGGACAAGCCAGTGAACTACTGGGAGCATGTACTCTGGTCAGATGAGACCAAAATTGAACTTTTTGGCTGTCACACAACACACCATGTTTAGAGGAGAAATGGCACTGCATATCACCAGAATAACACTATACCAACAGTGAAGTTTGGAGGTGGAAGTATCATGATGTGGGGCTGTTTCTCCTCTCGTGGTACTGGCAGACTTCATATCATTGAAGGAACAATGAATGGAGCCATGTACAGAGAGATTCTTGAGATGAACCTGCTGCCATCCACCAGGATGCTGAGGATGAGACGTGGGTGGACCTTCCAGCAGGACAACGATCCAAAGCATACAGCAAAGGAAACTCGCAATTGGTTTCAGAGAAAGAAAATCAACTTGTTGGAATGGCCCAGTCAATCACCTGACTTAAACCCAATTGAACATTTGTGGAAGCATCTGAAGATCCAGATTCACAAGAGGGCCCCCCGCAATCTTCAAGATTTAAAGACAATCTGTGTAGAGGAATGGACCAAAATCACACCTGAATACTGTGGGCGATTAGTTACTTCATACAGAAAGCGCCTTGAAGCTGTCATTACAAACAAAGGCTTCTCCACTAAGTATTGAATTAATTTCAGTTAGTGTGTTCAATACTACGGGCAATTTTTCCTATGTCATTCCACTTTATTACACATAACTTTATTTACATATGGACTTTAATGTTTAGATTTTTTGTCTGGATTTCTTGAGTTAATACCAAAGTCTGGTGCAAATTTCACTTGAATGGCCTCATTGGAAATACATTTACTGGGAAAAATTTACAATTCCCATTGTATAGTGCAGACTTTCAGCTTGAATTTGAGGGTATTCAAATCCAAATCAGGTGAACGGTGTAGGAATTGCAGCACTTTTTATATGTAGTCCCTCCCTTTTTAAGGGACCAAAAGTAATTGGACAATTGTTATTCCCTCATTATTTCATTTACAAGTAAGCAGATAAAAGGTCTAGAGTTGATTTCAAGTGTGGTATTTGGAATCTGTTGTTGTTAGCTTTTAATATGAAGTCCAAAAAGCTGCCACTGCCAGTAAGCAAGCCATCATTAGTCTAATCAAAACAAACCCATCAGAGAGATAGCAAAAACATTAGGTGTGGCCAAATCAACTATTTGGTACATTCTTAAAAAGAAAGAATGCACTGGTGAGCTCAGGAACACCAAAAGGCCTGGAAGACTATGGGCAAAAACTGTGGTGGATGACAGAATAATTATTTTCCTGGTGAAGAAAAACCCCTTCTCAACAGTTGGCCAGATCAAGAACACCCTCCAGGAGGTAGGCGTATCTGTGTCAAAGTCAACAATCAAGAGCAGACTTCACCAGGGTAAATACAGAGGCTTTACCACAAGATGTAAACCATTGGTAAGCCTCAAAAACAGGAAGACCAGATTAGAGTTTGCCAAAAAACATCTAAAAAAGCCTGTACAGTTATGTAACAACATCCTATGGACAGATGAGACAAAGATCAACTTGTACCAGAATGATGGGAAGAGAAGAGTATGGAGAAGGGAAGGAACTACTCATGATCCGAAGCATACCACCTCATCTGTGAAGTATGGTGGAGGTAATGTTATGACGTGGGCATGTATGGCTGCCAATGGAACTGGTTCCCTTGTATTTATTAATGATGTGACTGCTGACAAAAGCAGCAGGATGAATTCTGAAGTGTATAGGGCTACATTATCTGCTCAGATTCAGCCAAATGCTTCAAAACTCATTGGACAGCGCTTCACAGTGCAGATGGACAATGACGCGAAGCATACTGCAATGCAATACTTTTTTAAGGCAAAGAAGGGGAATGTTCTGTAATGGCCAAGTCAATCACCTGACCTGAATCCAAGTGAGTCTGCATTTCACTTGCTGAAAGCAAGTTTCACAAAACTGAAGGCAAAACACCTCAAGAACAGTGGCAGTAAAGGCCTGGCAGAGCATCACCAGGGAAGAAACCCGGCATCTGGTGATGTCTATGGGTTCCAAACTTCAGGCAGTCATTGACTGCAAAGGATTTGCAACCAAATATTAAAAATGACAATTTAATTCAAATTACTTTTGAGCCCCTAAAATTGGGGGCTATGTATAAAAATGGTTGTAATTCCTACATGGTTCATACAATATCTTTGACAAAACCCTTAAATTAAGGCTGAAAGTCTACACTTAAAGCACATCTTGATTGTTTCATTTCAAATCCATTGTGCTGGTGTACAGAGCCAAAATGATGACCATTGTGTCACTGTCCAAATACTTATGAACCCGACTGTATATATATATATATATATATATATATGTGTGTGAGTGTGTATATATGTTTATATGTCAAGGCCTGGATTCAATAAACTCAACAACATCATTAACTTTTACTATTAAATTGTTTTTTTTTTTCATGTGATTTGGTGATTGTAACTGAAATACCAATAAAAATGAACCTTGCCAAACTGTGTCTGTAGAGAAAAAGTAACACTTGCATTCATTTGTTTATTTTACGTCAAGGACAAATACTGATATTGAACCCAGGCTTAAGGGCAGCAGATAACTCATACATTAAAACTCTTTATTCACAGATCTTTGAGGTGGTTAATTCTGTCCTGCAATCTTAAATCTTAAACAGCTAGGCTACTCTTATGGTAAATTTAAAATAGCACCATCACTTTAAAATGTGTTTGAAAGGGATGGGTTGGTATAGCAGTACAGGAGTACAAGTGTGTGAAATTAGTTTGACTACTGTATCTGGAGACAGAGGTCATTATTTGGGGCCTTTTAATTATGTAGAGAACCATGTGTAGATTACAGCTCCGACAGATGTTTATCAAATTATTTGAGTTCAGTTAATGCACACTTTTGTTAATTGGTGATATAAGCTCTTGGCTCAAGCTATCCTGGCATTTGAGGCGTATCCGTATTAATGATGCAGAGTGCAATGTTGGTGTCGCTCTACTACAATGGTGATCCTAACCATTACTCTGATTAGTACTTAACTTTTACAATTTAACTAAAAAACTCAGTTGTATCAGTGGTTAGTAGCTATTTTGCAATGGGGAAAATCAATGTTGATTTATACTGTATGTGATGTAGATTTAAATAGAACAAGAACACCATCCACATTTTTCTTCATTGTTAAATCATGCAAACTATTCCCCTAACTGGCACACTCCTATATTAAATACATTTATTTTAGGAAAAACAGGAAGCATTATATTTTTTCTGGGAATTTGAACATGCGGTGGAATTCAAAGCATTGGGTCTTGGATTAAGTATTCATACTGTAGATGTGAAAGACACACATCCATAGCACCATTTGAATGGGGGTGACATAGAATTTGATCTTAACCCAGTGTGGCAGGCCAAGGGGCTGCACAAGGAAATGGCTGCCTGGCCCTTTGACACATGGGAGCCAGAAACACTACATTTCCCAGCAGGCCACAGTCAAGCACCTGAACGGAGTAAAGCCATTGGGACTAACGACCAGCTGAAGGCCATTTCGAGGCCTATTTAAAGGACTCATTCCTCATCACACGGAGTGAGGAGGTGGGTGGTGATTGAGGAGAGTGTTTTGGAGAGAACTGTGAAGTCTATTGACTATTCAGGATTTGGGGAGAGTGTTTAGAAAGTGTTTTTGGATTGTTTTTTGTGTTTGACCCGGATTGTTTTGAGGACCCCCTTTGTGTACCGACTTTTGGACTGTGTGAGGAATTGACCTGGATTATGGAATTGGATTTTGGACATTGACAACAAGTGAGGATTGTGGACTTTGTGTTTTGAATTCCCCCAAAGACCCCACCCTGTTTTCTGTTTGTCAATTAGTTTAATAAATTATTGTTTTGGTTATATACTGCCTCCTCTGGGTTATTTACCCTGCCTATGCCCTCTGCAAAGGTCTGTGTGTGTTGCCCAGCCCCTAGGGACACCACACCAGGAAAACAAATGGATTCAAAGTACATCACAATCAGATGAATGAAATTGTATTGACTAAAGTCATATTCAACAATGTAATGCATTATGTAATTGAAGTTGAATATACTGTATGCACTGCTATATGTAGCCACTGGAGCAGTGCCATAAAGCCAATGCTCTAGCCATTTAGTAATGATGGCATGGTTTTTACTTCTCTTTGGCACAAATGCCTCCGTCACTGCAGTGTCCAATCAGTCGTTCTATCTGCATTAAGCTCCCTGTACCCTTTCTTCCTCTATCTCTCTCTGTCTGATTTCAGGGATTTCAGGGATTATTGGAGATTATGAGAATGCTCGAATTTATTTGGGTTTTGGGTAACCTGCCATTTAAATGCCAAAAATAAGACCTCTTTCCTTGTAAATTAACAGTACCATCTAGTTCAGTGTGGTCATGATGTACTTTACTGTGGTTTTCTGAAAATTAATATTTTCACTGGAAATTAATGAACAAATTGTCAGTGTGGCATGTTACAGAATCCCCCCTCTCTCTCTCTCTCTCTTTTTTTCTATGTCAACTTTCAGAGCCATACATCTCCTTTTCAGAGACATGTTATCTTTTATGAACTGATGATTTTGTTCTGGCTCATCTTTATATCAAACACTGTTGATTTTCCCACATTGTATTGTTTAGCAATAGCCCCTTCTAAATTTGATAGTATTTACATGTTTTTATGAATGGAAAGTGTGACTTGTTTCAGTCTAACGCTCACCTTTTTCACGTAAGTGATAATACGGAGCTTGATATTGACAAGGCATGCAATTAGGCACAGTGTTATTATATTAGAATAGCATGCTTCCAGTTTCATGTAATTCATTCAAAATGTAAAAGTGTATTAATTTTCCTTATAGAAAAGTGTTTTAATCATTTATGTTTAATCAGAAAAGTGTTTTTTTTTTAAAATCCAATAAGTAATCCATCCATTATGGCCAATTAAAGGAACAAAAAATAAAAAAATACATTTAGATGATCAATTTTTGGGGGAAGGGGGGACTAAGACAAGTGGCAACAAAATAAAGACCGCTAAACTAAACTTTAAAAATAGGTTTATGACAAAATCAGGCCCAACCAACTATTCAAAGTGGAAAAACTGGCTGGAGCAAAAACTGATCCCAGTCTTCTTAGAAGATTAAAGATGCTTTTTGTGTAACTGTAACTGAATTTAGATCCATCCATCCATCCATTATCTAAGCCGCTTATTCCTGGTCAGGAAGCCTATCCCAGCCCTGGACAGGTTGCCAATCCATCGCAGGGCACACACACCATTCACTCACACACTCACCTACGGGCAATTTAGACTCTCCAATTAGCCTAACGTGCATGTCTTTGGACTGTGGGAAGAAACCGGAGTACCCGGAGGAAACCCACGCGGACACGGGGAGAACATGCAAACTCCGCACAGAAAGGCCCCTGGCCTGGATTCGAACCCGAGACCCTTGCTGTGAGGCGACAGCACTATCCACTGCACCACCGCCACTGAATTTAGATGTAATCAAAAAAAGTAACCACAGGTGCATATGTACAAATACAAACAAAAAAATACTTCCGCAACAACCTTCCAAGAAGTGCATTGTAACAGGAAGGAATTTCAGAGATGACTTACCGCCAATTTTATCATTTCAATTTTTCATTTGGAAGTTATCATATGGAGTCAAACACACCACATGCATACATTAATAATGTAACAACTGGGGAGCTAAATTGTTAGATGATGAAAAACAAAATGCATTGAAGTGAGACTTTTATATTTTTTCATAATCAACGGGTTGTATGTTCTGCATGTTCATGCATATATTAACATTTTTGTCTGAGAAATCCACATGAACTAATTAGCTAGCCTGCCAGCGTTTCTCTGGAAAGTTCACTGTGCACTTCAAAAGGCAAAGGCAACAGGTAATGACATGCTTTCCTTTTTTGTATTGCAACACAGGGTACCTCTTTACTTTTGTTAATTGCCTTTTTGTGCACTCCCCCTCTGAGATCATCACCAAGGGGTGACTATTTTTCAAATCTCTTCCTAAGTCCTTTACATACTTCTATATTTTCCCTGCTCTCTGATTCTTCTAAACACTCCTCTTCATTGCCATACATGTATTATCCTATTAATATGATGTAATGTTTGGCAATTTTCTGAAATGATTTATGTTTATTGGTGTTGTAAGCTGTATTGAATTTAGAGTTGCAGCCATAATGCAGCCATTGTTGTCCAGAAATAGGTTCTTGTTTTAATAAGTCACAGGTTCTTGGCTGATTCTGTAATAATTCCACAGATTTGTTAGGAGGCAACAACAAATGTCATAGCGTTAGGATGTCATATCATGCCAATGAAACAGTAAATGAAAAATGTCTCTGTCATTACCCCTTATACTGAATTTTGAAATCCAGATTACCAGAATTTTGCTTCCCCTTTCTTACCACCCCCTCCCCTCTTTATAAACCCTAAAATGGGAGATATTCTCAAGAAATGATCTTTTCCACCATATGGTCTTTGAAAAGCTCAAACCCCATTTTTTATGTCAGGTGTTGAACTACTGTAAAGCATTTAAAACAAAAATATGTCAAATAAACGCAAATTTGCGTATTAGTGAAAAATTTACAGAATTACTTCCCACATTTCGATTGTTCAGTTAGTAATCGTTTCTACTAACATCCAGTGTCTGAATATATATTTTATTGAGCCACTCTGTAACAGTATGTCTGCACTCAAATGTACAGCCAGTCAGACTTCTCCATAATTTCATATTCACAATGACTATTCTCCAAAAACAAATTAAGAAATCATTATTGTCACTGAAGTCTGTTACGTTTAATTATTATAGTATATCAGTATAAAGTTTGAGTAGCACAAATCTCAATACTGTATATATCTGGTATCATTTTGCAATGATGAAATATTACATTATATGTATTTGTGAGGTAATGATTGTATAAGAAAATAAGAATAAGAAAAGAGAAAGCAATATTGATGGACAAAGAGAAAGAGACAGACGTGGTCATACAGAGACATGGGCAGAGAGTTTGGAAAACAAGAGGGATAAACTACAGAACAGCAAAAACTAAAATGGTTATTCTCATGAACCTGATACTTGATATTTTGTATTGGATTAATTTGGAAAATAACAGGAACAGATTAATGTGTTTTGAAAGCAGTGATCCTCTGTCTCCTTTTTCTGTGTGCTCCTCTCTTCTGTCCTCATTTCTTCTTTCACTGGTGTGACATCATCCTTACAAATTCTTTATTAGAGATCACAGGGAAAAGTACATGTTAATATAAAGCTGTTATGCACATTGCATTTTGAAAAATTTCACACTGTAGAAATATTGATATACATGGTCTTCTGCAATGATGCATGATCTAGTAATAGCCTACCATTGGATGGATTTGAACAACATTGTCCCTGACATGATTGGAATTTCAGTTAAACATTTAAAAAAAAAAATTATCCCCCAATTTTCCCCTTAATTTGGAATGCGTGATAGTAATCGAAGGCCCGTCCCTGCTGCAGTCAGCCTCCACCTCTTTTCATTCTGCAGTCTGCCAGCTGAGCTGTCATGGTTACCGCGCCTGAGGGCTGGACACCACTGGCACAGGCAGATCATAGGCGTTGGACTGACCAGAGGAATTGCTCTTGAGTGAAAATGGGTGGAGGAGAAACCTTCCCTTGGCAAAATTCTAGCTAATTATGCATCGCCCTTGACAGTGGCATGGCCCTGGTTCAATCCAGATCATATGGCACATTACTGCACCACTGCAAGTCTATCTCGAAGGATATAAATATCCTGTCTTGAAGGATATAAATCTCTGGAGATTTTTTTGTGTAATAACGCAGGGCCCTGCTTTAACTGCTGTTAAAACAAGCCTCTCTACAATAGAACACGGCCAGCAGGCCAGCTCCTGTGTGGCTGAAGTTACGTAAAATATTGCAAGTTCTCACCCTCAAAGTCCACAGTCCCATCACCATTGTTATCAGCTTCTCTGACTGCGGCATCGATCTCCCTTTGATTCATGTGCTCGCCCATCAGCTTTGTCATGGCGCTTCGCAGTTCCTCTGTTGTGATCTCTCCATCTCCATCCATGTCAAACTGGAAGTAGGAATTCAATATAGAGGAGGGTTAGGTGAGTGTGAAGAGGGAAACAGAAGAGTACAATGAGAATGTATGGATGATGGATTTGTCTAGGTAACTTGCTTTTGTTCCTCACCTCTTTGAAGGCATCTTTCAGTTCTTTCATTCCGATCATCCCAGCAGTCTCTGCCAAGAGTTTGGGGGCCATCAACTCCACAAAGTCCTCAAAGTCCACTTTGCCCCCCACTGAGAGAGGAGAGGAAGTGAGGGGGGATGAAAAGAGAGAAGAAGATAGCAACAAGGAGAGGAAGGGTGAAGGAGCAGAGTGAAAAAGAGAAAGAGAATTAGGGATAGACAATGTTTGAAATTGTATAATCTAGGGGTGGATTTTACAGAAGAAGACTAAAAAGTATTGATAGAATTGTGTTTCATATTAAAGCAAGATTGCATTTGTTTGGTACGAATACGTGCACTGATACACCCCTAGTATAATCTGATGTGATCACTGGCGATGAAACCACTTATTGGGGTCTATATTGTGGCAGCCCAAGGGGCTGCACAAGGAAATGGGTGCCTGGCCTACAACACATGGGAGCCCAAAAACACTACATTTCCCAGCAGGCCACAGTAACACCTGAACAAAGTCAAGCTATTTCGAGGCCTATTTAAAGGACTGACTCACATTACCCATTGAGAGGAGTAGGAAAGTGTTTGTGAGTGTGTTGTGAACGTGGAAAGGAGAGAAAACCGTGACGTCGTTTGACTAGCCGGGATTTAGAGAACGTGAGTGGGTTTTTTGGAGTGTTTTTGTGTATGAACTTGGATTGTTTGAGGACCCCCCTTTGGATTTTGACTACGGACTGGATTGCGGAACTGACTTGGATAACGGAATTGGATTGGACATTGACAACGAGTAGGATTGCGGACTTTGTGTGTTTGAATTCCCCTGAAGACCCCACCCTTTGTTTTGTGTTCGTCAAGAGTTTGTTTAATAAATCATTGTTTTGTGTTTGAATACTGCCTCCTCTGTGTTCTTTAACTTGCCTATGCCCTCTGCAAGGTCCGTGAGTGTCGCCCAACCCTTGGGGACACCACAATATATATACTGTATGTCCATTTGTGGTAACCTCTTCTTATTGGGATTAAAGATTAAAAACCAGAGCACATTGAATCTCACAAATGTTTGATGAAATGGGCATTGTGTAGACTTGTTTCAGGTGACTGCATCTCAGTGGCATTAAAGCAGTTTATAATACGTATCGTGTAGCCTACAGTATATCATATACTGTATGTGTGCAATTGCTTTAGGTGTGCTCCACACACAGTACCATGTTGTAAGTATATCACATACTATTGCTATGGAATATGTATTACATTAGTAGACATACTGTAGGCTTATCACACTGGGCCCCAAATTACCTGGCCATACTGTACTGTGTTGTGTTCAGCTGGCACATATTAATTTATCGAACAGCATCTGTAGATAACACACAATAGTTTCTTTTACAGTAGTATGTCAAGGTTTGGTGACAGAGTATTATTTTGTATTGAGACATACGCTATTGCATGTGGTTGGTGTCAGTGCGAGACTCACAGTTCATGTTGATGTTCTGGCTCAGCTCGATCAGCTCCATCTCTGTAGGCATATACCCCATGGTCCTCATCAGGTTCCCCAGGTCTTTACAGCTGATCAGCCCATCTTTGTCCTTGTCAAACTCATCAAATGCCTCCCGAAGCTCTGTGAGGGAGACAGACAGGGGGTTGGCACTGTACATGTAGAAAATGAACATTACAGTCCAATGCACTGTATGTAAACTGCCAGACTACACTGCATCTACACGTGCTACTGGGGAAGGACAAGAAATAATAGAATTCATGTACTAATTGATTGTGACATGAATAAGAAGATACTGTGGAATGGCATATATTCGATATTAGTACAATGTCCTTATTCAGAAGAGGACTAGGTCAGTCCTAGGTGCACAAGAAATACAAATATTATCATAGATAGGAGAAAGAAAGTTGGTTTGAAGAGTAAAATTTTACCTTCTATTTCGTCATCTGCCAGTTTTCTCTCCTGCAACCAAGTTTTCATAAGTGAATTCAATCTTTATATTTTAAGTCATTAATGCATTAAACAAATGAGGAAAGTTAGGAATGTGTTTAGTTGGAATTAACTATACTTAACTACACATGTTTTAGTTTGTCTAGGGGACAGTCATTGATAAAATACATCAATGGAACCAATGGACAGCTCAGATATGCAATCTTTGAATACTTCCTGAAAAATAGCTTT
This sequence comes from Aldrovandia affinis, assembly GCA_029706075.1. NCBI lineage: Eukaryota > Metazoa > Chordata > Actinopteri > Notacanthiformes > Halosauridae > Aldrovandia > Aldrovandia affinis. The sequence continues at coordinate 19,458 of JAINUG010000013.1, forward strand.
CTGCTCTAAAGTGAGCACGAACAATCCCATCTCTCTCCTTCTCATATCATATTTCAGGCAAATGTATGTAATTATATGATTATTTTATAAAACTGCTGAAAGGTCAGATTGTTTGGATTAGAGTACAGATGGAGATTAAGGGGGTACAATACACTATATGCATTTACTGGCTGCTAATTATGTTACATAATGCTATAAATATTGAATATAGCAGGTATAAAAATACAATTGCACATGACAAATGGCAAACATTAAAAGCATTTGCTTAAGGATATAGAGTTAGTGGTATGTGAGTGTTTCTAAATTTATCGTAACTATTGTAATTACTTCTATTGTAACACTAGTTCCTCTTATTATTGTTATTTTGTATGATGCTTTAATCTATTTTTATTGTCCTTGTCTTATTGTTTGTTTATGTGTAATTTATATAATTGTTTTGTAATCAGGGCACCATTGTAAATGAGACTTGGTCTCAATGGGCTCCCCTGGCTAAATAAAGGTAAAATAAATAAAAATAAAATTAAGTGTCAAAGTTATCAAAAACTTTAAAAAGTGATCTATTTCTGTAAAATAGACAGACCAATGGTTCCAGTACTAAGCCGTCTAAATATGCTTTAATATGCATATATCCATCTTTTCTTTTCAAACATATTTTATATATCACCCATGGTACATTGATATTATTGTAGCTGACACATCATCACAGCGGAAGTTGAAACAGATAGTATGAAATGCTATATATATATATATATATATATATATATTATATACACACACAATAAAACATTCTAAAGACATAAGTCACACACAATACAAAATAACAGGACCCACAACACCAACTCAGACAAAAACACTTACAATGTTCTTTCCTCCCCTCAGGAAGATGCAGGCTGCTCCAAAGCTCATGACTCGGAGTTCGTCCGTACTTCCCTCTGTACGGTGCGTGTCTGTGCTGTATTACTGCACTGTGATGTATTTAATTGTCAGTGCTTGTGCTTGTTTTCCGAGTCACATGCGCCTGCGTCTGCTGTGTCTGTCTGTTTCTGGCTCTGTGAGGCTGGACTTCAACTCTCTCTTTCCCTCTTGCTATCAGAAAGAAAAAATATATACATATAGTTATGCTTATTGCACATGATTAAAATGGCATTGCTTTTATAAATGTTAATATTTATTTAGGTTTTACTCATCTAAACTGGATCATTGTGCACAGTGATCACTATTATCATTAATCAATTCGATGATGATATTATGTTATATTACTATAAAATCTCAATATGGTGTTATCCCTCTCTGTTGCTTTGGATGTGGTTTATTACATGGTTCTGCACAACTAATTGTGTCTCTCCAGGTAGTACATAGGCAACAAAGTCTCTGTTAGGCATTCTTTTTTCATACAAACTGATGTGTAAAGTTGCAAATGTACATATTGAAATACAATACATTGATTGTAATATAGATAAATATATATGTTGAAATAGATATGTTGATCATGATTGTTGACAATATTGTGACATTATTTTAATATTACATGAGTATAATCAAAAAATAATATTAACGCACAAATGTCATTCCTTAGCTGCCACTCACCTTTTGTATTTACTTTTCTTTTTCACCCAGAGAATAGTGGAATCAGTCTCTTTTCATTTTCTTTTCATTCTTTGCATGAATATATTCCTCTCCAAGTACCAAGGAGTGACTCTCTCTTTCTGTGGGGAAGTTGGGAATGAACGAATTAAGGGATATGGAGAGGATTGAAAAGACATAGGAGGGGGTCTGGGGGAGGAGCAAAAGTGTAGATGAGATCTTTGGGTGAATTATGAAATTTAAAATAAATTTATTTATTTATTTGTAATATGTTGAGCACCACTGTAAAAACGTTATATTGCAAAAACTTCTGTATTCCTATATTTGAAAGGTAAATATATGAGAAAGTTCCATTTTACAGCCTTCAAATCACACATGCTCTCTCACACGCACACTCACAAATCTTTGGGCCAATATGTGGATAGTTGTATAGTATTTACTCTAAACAACAAATTGATTCACTTAGTCCCAACACTGAGTGTGTACACTTTGTACTCTCTGTCTCTCAGTTATGTACATTTATGATAGTACCCCTCCCCCAGCCCCCAAATCACAAATCTGTTTGCATAAGAGATTTAATTTGAGGCTTTAGGTCCAAGGGCATTAATACAGATTGCATTCTTAATTTTGTTGTTGTACAAGGGCAACTCTAGGGTTACATAAGGGCTGGAAGAGAGAGGGGAAGAGTAATGGTGATGTGGAGAAGTGTAATGAAAAGAGTGAGAAAGGAGGGCTAAGAGCCAGCAGATGGGTAGCGGGAAAGAGAGCACAGATGGGTGAACAGCAAAGGTGAAGAGGGCATAAAACAGAGAGAAAAGCAAGATATGACCGACCGGGAAACAGCAAATATATGACTGAAAGAGAAACAGTAAAGTATTTTCCACAGTGAATGAGACTGAAAGTAAGAAAAAGGAGAAGGTAGAGGTAATTTTCTATGGCACTATTCTACATCAGGACCGGAAAGGGCAAAATAAATGAACAGTGTCATAAAAGCCCAGAGATGGAGGGCAACAGGGTGCAGCAAAGAGAAAAATATGAGCCGAAGGTAATCAGGCAGCAAAGAGAAAGAGCAGAGAAGATGGCAGAAACAGAGGTGAGGGGAGATGAAAGAATGATAGAGAGAGCTGGGGAGGAGGGTGAGATCATCTTTAATTTCATCATTTTTTATTTTGTTTGCATTGTCATGTTATTGTTTTTATTAATATTGTCACTTTTCTATTTGACAGATACCCATATTCATAGTGATTTGCACTACTGGATATTAAAAGTTTGTTTTGTGAACCAATTAAAAATATATGTAGCATCAGCTTTACAATACTAAAATAATTTAAGCACTACCTGCAATAACCTGAAATTAAACTATGCACACAAAACCAAATATTTGTAAGTGTATAGAAGTAAGTGGTACTGATGTGGTACAGTCTAAGTCCAAACATTTTTAAGACTGGTTCAAGTTAAAGGTGACTTTGTGAAGTCTAAAGAGGTGATTCTATAGAAGTCAACGGAAGGTGGACATTGGCTGCCAGCTTTGGATTGCAGGGTTTGTCAGTTTGTGTGTTGTCAGGTACATATAGGCAGTGTAACTGAGGGTTTAAAAACAAATGTAACACATGATAAAAATGTACAAGGCAAACTGTACAGGTTGCAGGTGGTAAGCATTGGGGGGACATACAGTGATGTTGAAGGTAGCATAGTTCTGCATCAGAAAGGGGGCTTGCCAGGTGGGACTTTAAATAGTCAAGGCAGGTCAACTCCTGGGTCTGGAGTAGCATCTATACCAGGGGTAAACTGCTTTAATGAATAAATGAAGCACTGAGTATCAACAGAAAACAGCAGATGCGGTGGCTCTCCAGGACCAGGGCTGAGGCCCCTGCTCCTGCTTTATCAGGTTCTTTTATGTTTTGTATGAGGAGGTGTTGGTGTTGAAAATAAAGAGTGGTGGACAGATGCAGAAGGAGAAGACAGAGGGATGAAATGGAAAGATACAGTAGCCCCTTAATCTCAGCGTTTACGTACATTTTATTTGGTTTATGTCTACATGAAGAAGTATTGCACAACACAGAGATTACCCAGAATTAATTAAGAGAGATGAAAAAGAGGGAGGAAGGGAGGGAGAGAGAGAGAGTCAGTGATAGAGAGAGTGAGACAGAGAGAGAGAGAGAGAGAGAGAGAGAGAGAGAGAGAGAGAGAACAGTTTTGTCCCCAAAAAGATTATTATGGCAGATTACCGAACCACAATAACAAACAAAAGGCTTTGAGAGCAGCCTGGCCATGGTGGCTGGATAAAACACCAGCAGACCTGTCTGGCCAGAGTAGGCACATTGTGATTTACAAGAACAGAAGTGTTGCGTTTCACCAACAGATATACCAATGCTTAATGGACATTTAGCATTTCTAGTAAATAAACATTTCACATAAAGACTCAACTCTATAAGTTAAAACATATGGATATAGGAGGGCCCTGGGTAGCATAGCAGTCAAATGCACTCCGCTGGGAGTGCATGCTGCCTACTGTAGTCACGGTTCAAAACCCAACTCCATCAGTCCAACTCTGGCCAGGAGCCCTGATTGGGGGCAGCTTTTGGCTGTCTGCCAGAGGGGGTGGGGGGAGGGATAGTCGGCATGAGCTCGCCGAGGAGCAGTAGGTCATTCCTAAAGAGCAGGTGGGCGAAGTTCCATCTTGGAGGAGGCGGATCATTTCTGGCCTCAGGATATTAGCTTGACCCGGAGGACGGGCGGCGGGCTGGTGAGAGAAGGGCGAATCAAAATAAATATAGGGTTGAATTGGCTCTTAAATTGGGAGGAAAAACTGGGAAAAAATTAGAAACAAATGTAAAAAATTTAAAAGATATGGGTATATATGGGTAGGATGCAATGAGTCAAAAATGTAAAAGCTTCCATTATATATTGCATGTTCTTGATAGATCACCACAGACCTGTTTTTATTATCAGTCAATTATCATAAGTTCATTCATATTTATTTGATCATAGTCGTTATCTTTGTGACACTGTAAGTCCTGACTTTGAAACTCTAGACTCAGTCGCTCAGCTATGGAATTCCCAATAATGGAACTGAATTGTACCTTTAGTCAGAAGAACATAATTGTACCTTTGCAAGAAAAATAATGTTGCTTGCAGTACAAGCCTTATTTTCATTCAAATATGGCTGAAAGTGTGAATAAGGATTGATTATCCTACCTTGGTACATATCTGTACCTTTCCTCAATTTGTAACTTTTTCACTGGGAAAAGGTACAAAACCATATCATGAAGAATCGTATATGTACCTTTGAAGGTGCAATGAACACATTTGTACCCTGAGGAACAAAGGAGTACCCTAATTGTAGCTCTCTTTTTGAGCGTGCATAACAACACAGGGGTTTGTATCTGGGCAGTTGAATGGAATTCAGTTTTTCAGGATGGGTCCTGCTACTTCCAGAGGTGTTTAAGATGATATATTAGCTGTAGCAATGGACCAGTTCACGGAGAACACTATAGCACTGTGGCACTGCACTTAGAAATTGATTGCTGTGTTCAGTTTGGGCTGATGCTTCAGTTCAGTATATCAGCAATGCAAGTATATGTACATCTCTGAGATACATACATATCTGCCATTTTTGAGTTCTTTTTGAGGCTTCCATTAATTTCCTTTTAATCTGATGAACGTGAATCACAAATATATAAACACACGCACCGTATACACTGCCAGTAAAGTAAATGTCGCTACCATCAAGTTAACACTTTTTTATATTCATTTAATTTATTTCAATTTATCTATAATATACGTTTTCTGTTTGTTAGTTTTTTTAATAAACATTTTCCCATGGTGGAATATTGCACATGTAACTTCAATCTCAAACCCCGTGTTTTCCAGACGGCTCAATTCCGTCATCTCTGTGCTGAGCAGCTCCGGGCACTGAACCCGATATTATCTTAACGTTGGCTACTCGAGTCTGCAGTACTGAATTTTAGCCACTGGATGGAGACAACGAGCTTTGCCGCTTCACATAGACGCAGAAAACATCACACATATTGTCACTCAACGCGGCTGGCATTACATCGAAAGAACCTGCTGGCTGCGCTGGTACCACCCACCTGCTCGTGCGTTTCGGGGCCTAGAAACAGAGATAGACAGATGGACGGATGAATACAGAAAGAGAGAAAGAGGAGAAAGAGCCAGAGAAAGAGGGGCACATTTTCTACGCCAGGGGAGGATTGATTATTTAAATTGTCTGGGTGTTGATTCAGAAATTCCTTACTACATATTTAATGCAATTGCACAAAAAGGGATGAGAGTGAGGGGTGCACTATTCGATGCAATCTGAGGCGTAGCTACGGTTACATTATTTTGGAACGAGATACAGAGAAATAAAAAAGGTAGCTAGGTGGTTTAAAAGATACATAGCATTACACTGATAGGAAGATTCAGAAACGGCAACAACCAAGGAAAATACGGATTGTAAGGAGACACGGAGGCGGCATTACAGGTACGTAATTTGCTGTTTATTCGTGCTATTAAATAATTATGTAATCTGTGATATTTGTTCATGCACCATCACCTTTAAAAAACGTTGTTATAAGATATCCTGCAAAAATAGGTTATCTATGTCAAATCCGTAAGATACAGAATTTTATTTATCGTGGTGCGTAAAAAGGAAGGAGGGGGTAGCGCGGATAGGGCAATGGGGAGGAAACATACGGTTGCGGAAAGATGGTGTTAAATCAGAACTGTATGTACATGAATGAAACAAAGACAAAAACACTGTAGTGTTCAAAATAATTTTCATCCATTCGTTTCTATATATAATGTGTCCCATTGATTTCACATTAATATTGCTACACATTTATTATTTTTCCTAAAACAGTAGTAATCATAATATAACTAGCAGGTTCTATCCATATTATTATTATTATTATTATTACAGGGAGAAAATTGTACTCTTATAAGAATTAGACAGGTATTATATATCCCGGAATTCTAATCATTTTTCTATTTAATCTCTTTCCTTACATTTCCTCTCTCAGTGTTAGGTCATCAGTCTTGCCCTAAGTCATGGTGTTCACAGTTCTTACTGTGGCACTATGTGTCACCCTCCTGCACCTGGCTACAGGTAACAAGTGTGAATGTGAGGGAGCAAAAGAGAGAGGGAGAGTGAGTGTGTGTGTGTGTGTGTGTGTGTGTGTGTGTGTGTGTGTGTGTGTGTGTGTGTGTGTGTGTGTGTGTGTGTGTGTGTGTGTGTAAGAGGGAGATGCAATTGGCCATTTATAATTGATAGAGAATACAGGTACTAAAAGGAAGGAAAACAATATAAGCAAAACATCTTTATAGTAGTGCTGCTGTAATGTCTGATAGAGGACCTGTTGTAATATCTGACAGTAGTCCTGCTGTAATGTCTGACAGTAGTCCCACTGTAATGTGTGACAGTAGTCCTGCTGTAATATCTGACAGTAGTCCTAGGCTAATGTGTAACAGAGGTGCCGCTGTAATATCTGACAGTAGTCCTGCTGTAATATCTGACAGTAGTCCTACACTAATGTGTGACAGTAGAACCGCTGTAATGTGTGACAGTAGAACCGCTGTAATGTGTGACAGTAGAACCGCTGTAATGTGTGACAGTAGTCCTGCTATAATAGCTGACAGTAGTTCCGCTGTAATGTGTGACAGTAGTCCTGCTGTAATATCTGACAGTGGTCCTACGGTAATGTGTGACAGTAGTCCTGCTGTAATATCTGACAGTGGTCCTACGCTAATGTGTGACAGTAGTCCTGTTGTAATGTCTGACAGAGTCCCAGTAGTCCTGCTGTAATATCTGAATGTCTGCTAATGTGTGACAGTAGTTCTGTTGTAATGTCTGACAGTAGTATTCAACTGTAATCTCTGTAATATCTGACAGTGGTCCTACGCTAATGTGTGACAGTAGTTCTGTTGTAATGTCTGACAGAGGTCCCACTGTATTGTCTTACAGTATTCCAACTGTAATCTCTGACAGAGGTCCCACTGTAATGTTTGACAGTAGTCGTTCTGTAATGTGTGACAGTAGTCCTGCTGTAATATCTGCAGTAGTCCCGCTGTAATGCCTGACAGAAGTCCCACTATAATGTCTGACAGAGGTCCCGCTGTAATGTATGACAGTAGCCCCGCTGTAATATCTGACAGAGGTCCCACTGTAATGTGTGACAGTAGTTCTGGTGTAATGTCTGACAGAGGCTGCACTGTAATGTCTGACAGAGGTCTTGTTGCTAATGTATCTTAGCGAGATACATTAAACATACAGTGGTGGAAATCACAGAACACAGAAAGTTTGAAAGCTAAACTGATGTGGGCATCCAGTCATACTGCATAGCAACATTTGCTCACTTGGTCCATATGGTGTAATACTCCTCCCTTGGTGTGAGTGGTAAGGGCAAAAACGAAGTACCTCAGCTCTGTAAAGGTAATTTACCTGTTTGGCACATCCAAACAAGCACTTCTCTTGGTTTCACTTTATAATATGTATTATATTGTTAAAAGGGAGCTTTGAGAACTTTGAGGGAATTTCAGGCTCCTATTGACATATATGTGTAAATAATAATAGTAGGGTTAACTATTGATGATCTTTACATTTTCCTGTCAGTATACGTACATTTAACCCCATTACACCTTCATAGGTTTGACCTTTACCCCAGAAGAACTCAGAGAAGATGAATTACAAGTGACTCCTGAGTCCCTACAACAGCAGTCCTCCCACACCCCAACCTCTATCCCACAAACCCCTGGGGAACTGATCCATGCAGCGCTCCACAGTAAGGAATATCTTGGGCAAGACCCACTCTATACTGGTGAGATTATATTTATGGTTCCTATGGATTTTGCATGTCTGTTCAGTTTTTGTGTATTAGTACATGGGTATGTTTGCTATATAAAACTAGATAGTGTGCATCTATACTATATATATATTGTCTTATACATAAATTGTGTGTTTGTTTCAGTGTATAGAAATCTTGTTTGCATAGTGTGCATTGTGTGGTTAAAGCATTAAAGTGATTGTCCTGTGCTCTCTTTCCCTCTCTTTCCCTGTCTGCCTCAAACACTTAAGGCACAACCACCAATCCGACACAAGCTGCCCCTCCGGTCCACCAAACGGAGCCCTCATCAACCATGATGTCACCTGGAGTGCTCACCACAGCTGTGACCTCATCAGCAGGAGCGCCTCTGGATGGACGACCTGGAGCGCGGATGTCAGCAGAAAACCCTGCTCCTTTGGGAGTGACATCATCGCCACTAGAGGAGGAAACCACAACAACGCTGATCACCACAACAACCATAACTACAGTCCACACCCCTGGTAAAGCTATACCCATAGAATATCAAATTCACTTTTCATGTGTGTTTTACAAATGCTTGAGTATATAGTTGCAATATAATATGTGTAGAATATGACATTTCTTTCTGGAATGGAACAGTGGAATGTAGAACAACATCAGCATAACCTTCTTTGCCTTAAAACTTAAATCTTGCTGGTGCAGTAATTTCAGTCGGACAGTTAACGTATTGTGTCTTCTCACTTTTTTTCTCTTGGGACTGTTGCTTAATGGACTCAAGTCAGTCACCGTGTACAGACACATCTACTACATTATTTATCTCTCCTTCTCTTTTAAGTGCAATGCAATGCAAGCCTCTCTGGGATGGAGGGGATAGTGCAGTCTCCAGACTTTCACTCAGCTTCCTCATCCCTCTATCATCCCTTGGAATGTACTTACAGCATCACTGTCTATACTGGTTATGGAGTAGAAATCCAGGTAGAGTTTGCCTTCACTTTCAGTGTCACTCATAGCCCTGTGGTGTCTTGTTAATTTGCGTGTACTATGTAATCATATTTTAAATTAGCACTAATGTTTTACAGTGGGTCCAGTGCAGCCAACCTGTGTTGGCCTTTAACTTCCCCATCTGTTTCCTTCATGCACCCTCCATCAGGTGAAGAAGGTGAATCTCTCCAAAGAGGAGACTCTGACCATCCTTGGGCTAGGGGGGGCAGGCCCTGAGCTGCTTGCAAATGAAACACTGATGAGCGAGGGTCAGGTGATACGCAGCTCAACCAATCAGGTCCAGATTCACTATCGCAGCCTCCAGCCAACCTATCATGGTGTCTTCAGCCTGTATTACCAAGGTACCCTCGACTAATCAGATTGGACTTGCTTTGCACCAGCAATCCATACCGCTTTCTCCTACTCGCAATGTCAATTCGCAAGTACAATTTACTGATGAAAACTCTGCAAGGGCTGGCCACTTTTCCTTGGATCCACATGAATTCTTTATGTAAACCCTGCATGACTTTTATTGCTACTGTGCAGCACTTTTTGTTTTTTTTCCCAGATTTTGAGTCAGGACCAAACTATTGTAACTCTTTCTCTCAGGCTTCCTCCTGTCCTGTGCATTCCCTCAGTCCCCTGAGGGAGGGGGCGTGACAGTGAATGATCTTCACCCTGGGGGCCACGCCCACTTCCACTGTGATCCTGGCTTCCAGGTCAGAGGTCACGAGGTGGCCACCTGTTTGAACTCCACCCGACCTCACTGGAGCTCAGCTGAACCCCAGTGTGTTGGTCAGTGGAATCTTCTGTTCTTTCTGTCTTTTTGTGACATTTGTATTCTCAGCTGACATGTATTAAATGTTCAATCTGATTGTTAAATCAAGGATGATGACACTTTTCTTTCTCTAGTCTCACCATCAAAACTAAATTAAATCTAGTGGAAATGTTTAGTCTCTTTGGTTAACTCAGCGTTTACTGAAAGCTGGAAAAGCATCACTGATAAATTACTTCAGTTATATATGAAATCTGTATTAAACTAAACGAGAATAACATATGGTGACAATGTGGCAGTGTTTAGATTTATGTGTATTGTATTGTCGTTTTTCAATCTCTCAGCCGTGTCATGTGGAGGGTGGATCAAAAATGCCACTGTGGGTCGAATCCTCTCCCCTCCACCGCCTGGTGGAAACCATAGCAGCAGTAACAACCTTAGCTGCCATTGGCTGCTTGAGGCTAGGGAGGGGCACAGGCTCCACCTCCACTTTGAGAGGGTCGCATTGGATGAGGACAATGATAGGTCAGTTGCAGCAACATTCAACGTTGTTGGACTTGGACTACAACAAAATTGGTTGTAGTAAACCCCTCCCATCCTTCTTTTTTTCCAGGTTGATAGTGCGCAGTGGGAACAGCTCTGTCTCCCCCCCGCACTTTGACACAGACATGGACGATGTCCCAGAGCGAGGGATTGTGAGCGAGGGATCATCTCTATACCTGGAACTTACAGCAGACTCCTCATCCATCCCTCTGCTGCTGGCACTCCGCTATGAGGGTGAGAGGATACCACTGTCTGTCTGTCCCCGTTTCCTTAGACTCTCTATGTTTGTGTGCTTATTTCATTTTGTTGTATCACCCATAAAAAAAAACTATGATTTACTGTATAGGTACAATGTTGTCAAGAGTCTCTGCTTACTGTATGTGCAGTGGCTGAACTTTAATCCCCCTCTTCTGTCCCTAAGCCTTTGATGGGGAGCACTGCTATGAGCCCTTCCTGCCCCATGGGAACTTTAGCAGTACTGACTTCACCTTCCCTCTGGGGGCCGTCGTCTCCTTCTCTTGCTCCCCCGGCTTCATCATGGAGCAGGGGTCAGGGGTCATCGAGTGTGTCGAACCCAGTGACCCCCACTGGAACGAGAGTGAGCCGACATGTCGAGGTATGGCAGCAATACACAAAAATAAAACGTTACAAGAATACACAGGGTGGTACAGGTGACAACATTATTTTTCTCCCTGCCTTCCCCTCTCTCCTGCCCTCTCCCTCATTTTCCTTTCTCTGTCCTTTTCCTCCCTCCATACTTTTCTCTCTTGCTTTGTCAGCTCTGTGTGGGGGGGAGCTGACTGATCCCTTGGGAACAGTGCTGTCCCCTGAGTGGCCCCAGAGCTACTCCAAGGGCCAGGACTGCATGTGGCAGATTCATGTGAAAGAGGACAAGCGTATCGAACTTGACGTCCAGATGTAAGTTCAGTTCACAGATATAGAGATACTTTCATGAAGGTGCAGTAGGTATCAGATCTGGGTCAAATACTGTAGGTATTTGAATGTATTTGGAAATATGTCTAGAAATTATTTTCATATATTTAAAAGTTATTTGTTGAGTAAATATTTGTTTTCACGATTAAAAAGTATGGATAATGGGCCTTGGGTGGAGCATTGGTAAAGGCACTTGCCCGGAAAGCAGGTTGCCCACTGCAGTTGGGGTTCGAGCCCTGGCTGCGCCAGCCCAGCTCTGGCCAGTAGTCCCATTCGGAGTTACAGTCGATGGGTTGGTGAGTTGCATCTCGAAAGAGGTGGTTCCGGTCCCAGAGCCATGGCAGCAAACTTGCAGTATGAGGGGGATAGTTGACATTAAAAGAGGGTACAGTCTGAAACAAATATATATTTGTTTTTTAAGTATGGATAGTATCATGGATGTATTTGGAAATACTCTCATATCCTCAGTGCATTTATGTAGAATAACACCCAACATGACATTGATTGGTCTTTCAAATTTCATTTTTTAATTACAATATGCACTCATGGTAGTGTACACAACCTTTTGTACTTTCACACACATTTGTACATTCAACAGAAAAATAAGCATTTATTCAATTAATATCTTCTGGAATTAGTCAGCAGACTTTTAAAGGAAAATATGTCACATCTTAAGTCTCATAAATTGATAAATATATTGTTTATTTTCTGTCATTTATCTATGGACATTTATATAAGCCTTTTGTTGCTCCTACTGGCTTATGTTCTTGGGCATAATACTTGATCAAGGTATTTGAAGTACTATTTGAAAGGTATTTTGAGAATAGTGGTAGTATTTTCAGGAAGTAATTGAAAAAATCTGTTTTTTGTTTCTCAATACAGTATTTTACAAAGTTACGTATATTTATAATACATAAAGAAGCATTTGTTTGGACCACTGTATTTTGAAATACTTCAAATATATATTTTAATTTACATACTATAGTATTTGATCCAGGTCTGGTTTGCATTGAAAAATCCATACAACTATATATGAAATATATGTATTGGAATGTGCCAGAATTATTGCCAGTCGAGCTGTTACATATATATGCTAGCGTTATTAACATAAAAATGTATTATAACATGCCTTTTTTAACAGCACTAGCTCTTTTCACTCTACATTCACTCTACTCTACAACTACAATTAGCTCCTCAAAATAGGGCCCCTTGTCGGTACTCAGCATTAAATGTAAATCTCCCTATTTCTCCCTACCTTTCTCCCCAAGTCTGAATATCCGTCGCAGTGATGTATTAACCATATTCGATGGCCATGATGTCACCTCCCATGTGATTGGCCAGTACCTTGGGTCACGGGAGCGCTTTCAGGTTGTGTCTGGTGGGTCAGAGGTCACAATTCAATTCCAGAGTGACCCTGATGACTCCTCATTTATTCTCAGCCAGGGGTTCCTTATTCACTACCGTGGTGAGTATATCCTAGCCCATCCAATGAATTCTATGGAACACTGATGTTTTCTGTGGTAAACACACATGCACAGCAATATTTCTATTTGACAAAATGTTAATATTTTCTTCCTTAATATGAAGTTAATATTCTTTACTACTCAATACCATATACTGATATTCAAATATATATATATATTAATATTTTGCTTCATAAATGCATGTTTTGTTAAGATGTAAAACATTCAATCAGATTTATTTTGACATCAAGCTGATGAACAATATATGTGAGGGCAGTTGACAGGAAGAAGTATGTCTTCAGAAGATCGTGAAAGGTTATGACTATATTGAAGTGTAAGGTAAGGTACATATGAGACTGTTTTAAACTGTTTGTACTTAACTGGCCACTCAGTGTTGGAAGGAATACATCTTCTAAAACAGTGGTTCCCAACATTTATGATGCTATGACCCACTTAATGACAAATACATTTTCTGCGATCCACCCCTTAGAAAAATATAGCCTAATATACAGGTAACTGTCAAAATAAAGGAAACACCAAAAAAAGTGTCTTAATAGGCGTTGGGCCACCACAAGCTGCAAGAACAGCTTCAATGTGCATTGGCATAGATTCTACAAGTATCTGGAGCTCTATGGGAGGCATGCAACACCATTCTTCCACTAGAATATTTCCTGCACATTAAGATTATTTCCTGCATATTAAAAAAAAAATTAAACATAAAGGGTGTGGGTCTTTATATGAAAGGAAATCTTAATGTGCAGGACATTCCAGGAATTAACTCTTTAATTCCTTGTGAAAACATCTGGATTAGACTACTGGGAGAACATGAGAACGGACTTAATATAGGAGTATGGTATAGACTTCCCAGCTTTGGTAAGCAACATAAATACTATGCTCTATGGAAACATAAAACAAGCCTGTGCATTATGAGTGACATCAATTACTCCTCTATTAAGAGTTTTTATATGTGGTTAATGACTGTTTTTGGTTCTGTCTGTTACTGACGGAATTTGCACCTCAGAGGTAGTGGAACGACTAGGGTCAAGTGATCATAATGCAGTTACTTTTGATATTTTTTGGAAAGTAAAGGCCTCATCTAACTTTAGAATTTTTAACTTCAGACAAGCTGACTTTCATAAAATTAGACATTTTTGATTAAATTCATCCCAAAAGTAAGGACAAATAAGATGAAAATACACTCCACAGTGGATGACTAAATCTTTACGGGAGATTTTCAGGCAAAAGAAGAGACTGAACAGGGTACATAAAAAGTACAATTCAGAGAGAAGCAAGGTAGATTATTGTAATATGCGGGCTAAGGCTGAAAAGGACATAAGGGCACCTAAAAGGCACTTTGAAATTACATTTCTCAAGATGCAAAAAGTAATCCTAAGCAGTTTTTTTCAGTATTGCAGTAGAAAAAGAAAAGCTAATGATGGTTAAGTGTAGTTACAGTAAGTTAAGTGCATTATGAATAAGGAAGGAGCTTTGCTTTATAATAATAAGGATATTGCTAACACACTAAACAGTTACTTTGTTGAGAGCTTTACAAGAGAAGAGGTGATAAATATGCCTAATGTAAATCAGGACTTTCAGTTAAGGAACGTAGAAGTACAAAAAATTCAGACAAATAGGGCAGCAAGCCCCAATGGCATATATCCTAGAGTACTCAAAGAACTTGTGGAGATTATATATAAACATCAACGGATATTTTTATGCAATCCCTAAACACTGGAGAAAAACCAGGTGATTGGAAGCAAGGTAGTATAATTCCAATATACTGTATAAGAAGGGGGGTGGTACAGGGAACTATAGGCCTACTCGTTTAACCTGCATCTCATGTAAAATACTGAAATGTATTATTAGGGACAAGTTAAGAAAAATAATAGTATTTTAAGGGAGAGCCAACATGGTTTACTTTGGGGGAGGTCATGCCTAACAAACCTCTTAGACTTCTTTGAGGAAGCTACAAAGTGTTTTGACTTGAACCAGGCTTATGATGTAATATATTTGTACATTCAAAACGCATTTGACAAGGTACCACATGAGAGGCTCATTGTCTAAATTAATTCAATAGGAATTACAGGAGTTGTTTCAGAGCGGGTTCATAATTGGCTGCAAAGTCGAATACAAAGAGTAGCAGTAGGAGGGCTCGTATCTGGCCTAGGTGCTATGGGCAGTGGAGTCCCACAAGGATCGGTGCTAGGATCTCTGCTCTTCCTTGTCTACATAAATGATCTTTATAGGGATGTTAGTAGCCATAGTTACATTTGCAGATGGTACAAAACTTGGAGGTTTAGCAAACAGTTTGAAATCGACTAAGGTAATCCAAGATGATTTAAACAAAATCAAGAATTGGCATTTTTACAAGTTGCATGCATGTGGGAAATAAAAATATAAGACAGGAGTATTTTATAGGAGGAGAAAAATTAGAAGGTGTTCAATTTGAAAAAGACTTAGGAGTTGCAATTGATCCATCCGCATCTAAAGAGTATGCTGCAGCAGTGAAAAAGACCAACAGGATGTTGGGATATATAGCAAAAAGTATTGAGTGTAAATCATAGGAGGTTATATTGATGTCCTCATCATTATGCATTCTTATGTTCTTAGAGATTCCTTCATTTAGTGTTTTGTAGATGGTGGTGGAAAATGCTGTCTCAGGCACCACTCCACAATCTCCCATTCAATTGGGTTGAGATCTGGTGAATGAGACAACAATTGCATATGGAATACATAATTTTCATGCTCATCAAACCATTCAGTGACCACTCATGCCCTGTGGATGGGGACATTGTCATCCTGGAAGAGATCACTCCCATAACAATAGATATGCTTCACCATGGGATGAAGGTGATCACTCAGCTTTGTATCTATTGGCATTTACCTTTCCCTCTAAGGGGTTGAGTGGACCTAAATTATGCCAGGAAAATGCACCCACACCATAACACAGCCACCAGAACCCTTCATTTACTGAGGTGTTTCCTTTATTTTGGCAGTTACCTGTATGTTCAAATATGGAATTATGTCAACACAGTGCATGTAACAAGTACAGTGTTTGGTTTCCATGTTAATGGAAAGTATATTATACACAGTAAGCTATTTAGTCATTTGTGTCTTGCAACCTGCAGTCTTGTCCAGACCCACAGTTTGGGAACCACTGTCCTAAAACATTTTCATCGATTGAATGAATAATTTTTACCTTTTTGAGATTTCCTCTTATTTCTCATTAACCAGAGGTAGAACGCAACGACACATGTCCCCCACTCCCTCCTACTGAATTTGGCTGGAGAAGCTCCTCTCACCCCTCCCTTGTGAGGGGAAGTGTACTCACCTATCAGTGTCAGCCTGGGTATGACATAATTGGCTCTGACATCATTACCTGCCAGTGGGATCTCTCCTGGAGCAATAGCCCACCCACCTGTCAGAAAGGTGAGTAACTGGGTTTGCAGAAAAAGAAGGATCAGAATTGACAATAAATTATTAAAAATGAAGTGCTTTGATTTTCAAAGGATGTTTCAGGTGGGTTAAATGCAGGTGTTTTGTGCATGTTTACCCCTTAACAGTACTTCAATGCATCAGAGGAACTTTAAGGTCAGGTTTTTCAAGATGTATTCTGGTGCAGACAATGTCAAAATGGAGTTTATGTTATTCTTACAGGTTGTATCCTTCCAGTCTTTTAAAAAACAGCATTTGATAGACTTATTCTAAATTTGACACAAATGTTCTCACTCTTCCCAACAACCCAATCGATTTTCAAGATCATTGTACCAAAAGTCAAGGTCACAGAGAGGTTTTTGGGCTTACAGCTTCCATTTTTCTATATTAAAGTGCATTACTGTAATTAGGTATTTCTAATCTTTGTTCCCATAATTCATATTAGTTGGCACCCATCCACCCACCAAAGACTGGCTTGTCCAGTCTTGTGCAAATTCATGATTGTTTTACCATCTTGATTGATTTTTATATAAATATAAGTAGCATCAATATAATGGCAGTAATAGCATTTTCTCCTTTCATTCACCATTTCTTCAGTCCAGCAGTGCTCTGACCCAGGTGAGGTGGTGAATGGAGCACGCTCAGTGCGTCCGGAGTCTGGATTTGCTGTGGGCTCAGTGGTGCGTTACACCTGCAAGCAGGGCTACCAGCTGGAGGGGCCCAGTCAGATCTCCTGCCATGCTCGAGACACTGGCATGCCCAAGTGGAGTGACCGTAGTCCCAAGTGTGTCTGTGAGTCATGGACAGGGCTTCAATCTGATATACTGTGTGTGTGTGTGTGTGTGTGTGTGTGTCTGTGTCTGTGTCGACATCTAAATATTCTGTTTGACTGCTTGTCTCAGCCTCTCTCTCTCTCTCTGTGTTTCAGTATATCTCATGCTATATACAGTACATGTGTTTACAGTCAGTGTACATTATATTGTATTGACTACCCTCTTTTCACTTACATTTTTTCTCCATAGTGAAGTATGAGCCTTGTCCAAACCCAGGGGTGCCGGAAAATGGCTATCAGACCCTGTACAAGCACAGCTACCAGGCAGGGGAGTCTCTCCGGTTCTTCTGCTTTGAGGGCTATGAGCTAATAGGGGAGGTCACCATTACCTGCCTTCCTGGACACCCCTCACAATGGAACAGCCCACCACCCTCCTGCAAAGGTTAGAAAGGGTTACCAAGACAGAATAGGTTTAAACAAGGAGACTGAGCATTAGTACAAAGGGGTTTATAGGATTTTATTTCATTTTTACATTTCTTTTCTACTTTCCCCTCTTCCACTCAGTGGCATACGAGGAATTATTGGACGACCACAAGCTGACAGGTAATCAATGCTTCCATTGTCTCAATTAATGGCATCCTTCTGTGTCTTCTTCAAATCTTTCTTTTCATATTATACTTTTGAATGACTGAAATTTTCAATAAGAAACATACAAAATGTACTATACTTTCACCCTGGCAAACAACCCCAGAAAGGTTGCAAATATGTTTGAACATCTTTCTGTTTTAGTTTCACAGAAGCATGTGCATATGAATGATTTTATGCAGGTGCTTGGCTAAAAAGAATAATGGCCCGAGGAAGACCAAATAGTGGATACATTGTCACTGCTCACGGATCAAGCTGAATAAATCATTTTTGAGCATAATAGCAATGTGCTGGTAGTCTTTTCTTCAAAATTCTTGTTTGTAAACAAAATGATGATAGCTTATGGGGAAATTACTCTGATTCTGTTCATGTAATTTATTATGACTCTTGACTAACTGAACACATCTCCATTGAAAGGTAATCTGACTGTCTTTTTTATTCAAGTCTCCAGAAGGACAGACCCCTCCAAACAAATGGAGGGGGAGAAAATCGCTCTGGCAATCTTCCTGCCAATAATCTTGGTTATCTTTCTAATTGGAGGGATCTACCTATATTACACTAAGTAAGTCCCATTCATCATGTTTCATGTTTCTAATTTAATCATGCTTCCATTGGTTAGCCTGATGTAGCTGCAAAGGGTGGAATTGTGTAGGTTTCATTCCTTTCAGTTTCTTGGTGTGAACCTGAATACTTTTGATTTAAATTCTGTGTGAAGCTGAGTTTCTCTCTTTGTCCTTTTCCCTCAGTGTGTGCAGACTCCAGTGGAAGTCCCTGTTTTGGAAGTCACTCTCTCACACCCACTCCTACAGCCCAATCACGGTGGAGTCAGACTTCAACAACCCTCTATATGAAGCAGGGGTAAGTCTCTCTGAAACCCTTATTACTTAAATGTGAAGAATACAAACAGATTGCCAATTCCTTGGTACAAATGAGCATGCAATATCATTCAGATGAGATATATTACATCTTTCCACAAAGTCAAAAAGTGTTTCCTTTCAGTTTTGAGTAGTAGATAAAGACAAATGTAATTAACACTCATTCCAAGACATGCTTCAGGCTCTAGCTAAACATTGGTTCATAAATCTTATTTATTCTTGTCTGTCCAAATGTTTGTCTTGTTTTCACCAAACAAATGCAGAGTGAAACTAACTACAATGCTGTTGGGTGTTCTGCTTCTCTATATGTCCCACGGAAGGTTTGAATGGTACCTCCCACCATCCATAATATATACGTTATGGGTACTCCCCATGTCCCTCACATTTCCAATTGCTCAGGGCTTCCTTATGAGCATTCATGATTCTACACAAATTCTACAGGTTTATGGAATAGAGCCCTACTATCTACAGTATCTGTTCCGCAGTACGCCAGTGCAGGATTGAGGTGTTCAGTAAGCAAACAGCTCTAACTGTCACTGTTTCTTACTGTCTCCTTTGTTGCCCTGATTTTTGCATTTTTCTTAGGACACAAGGGAATATGAAGTGTCAATCTGAAGGGGTTAAGGCATGAACGAATGAGAAAGAAGCTGGAAAAATGGGAGAGAGGTGCTTTTTCTCTTCCTGTCAACTTCTTTAATTCCCCTATCACCCCAATCTCATCATCCTTTTCACTCTCTCTGTCTATCTGAGTCTGTACATTTATCTATAACACAGCTCTGTTTGTGTGTGTTTGTCTGTCTGTATTTGTCTTTCTTTCTATCTCTCTGTCTGGCCATATATATCAAAGGTCAGCCTTGATTGTTTTGTCTGTGTATCTGTGAACTTGCTTGTCCACTGTTCTGTGTGTGACTGTCTGTCAGTAATGTTTTCAGTTTCAAACTTTATATCTATGATTAGGACTCTGGTGCCTTAGAGAGAGAAAGGGAAGGAAAAGAGAGGGAGAAGCTGGTAGAAAAAGCAAAGGAAGGCAGCATCGCAGAAACTAACTGAAAGAAAGGACAAGATAGAGACTGACAGACACAAACAGAGAAGCAGACACACTCACAAACATGAATACACACTAGAACAAATTGAATGTAAATATTTTGACTGAATATTGAGGCTTATGTATGTACTAATTCAGTGCCAAAAGAAAACATCCCGTAATGTGATGCCACTTCATGCTGCACCTCTGTTGCCATTGTAATTCCTCCATCAAATGTGAAAGAAAGAAATGAAAATGTTGCATTTTGTTCCTTGTAGTTTCTTTTTGAAAAATTCTGCTCCATCTCACTTGGTCTGACATTGGTTATGACAGCAAAAATTAGGGTGAGGAGCAGACATTGTCTCAATTTTTTTAGCACGCAATGATTGTATATTTTATCGCTTCTGCTGTTACAGTAATTATTCTTGATCATTACTTGATTATGGTTAACAATGATTATTATTGTTATTAATGCTGTTGGTGTTGTTGTATATGCACTATGTTGAAAACAATATATAACCTGCTGCTTTTGCTCCGATACAGTATTGAACAATGATTTACTTTTATTATGGTTTTGTTTTAATACAATGAGCTGCCATTGTGTTATTACTGTGAAAGGAGAGAACACTCACAAATATAATTGTATTACCGTTATTTATTATCATTATTTATGTAATGAATTGGAATTGTTTATTTGCTATATACATTTAAAATAAAATATCTCTGTTGGATGGTGAAAAAACAACTATAACTCAATGTATTTTTGATGAGTTGTGGTCAATTGTGCACACACCACACACACACACACACACACAGAGATCCACCCACACACCCATGAACTCACACAATCTGTCACTATACCCTTTGCTGTATCAGTCCTGAAAGCAAATATTTAAGTTTGCTGACGAAGGCACATCTTACTGAAATAAATTGTAAGGCAGGAACATTGCACCCAGACTTCACACATAGCTTTGTTTTATGCTTGAGTATCCAGCTTGTGCTTTTAAACATTTCTGATAAATACTTTCTGAAATATTAAACATTTGAACAATTAGATTGTTAGCTCCTTTCTAACTAGCATAGCATAGAAAGGATGACAGCTGCTGCTGGCTTATGTCATAATGCGTGAACTCCACTCCACTCACCATACTAAATTAACTGCTAATGTTAGCTTGCAAAGAAAGACAACCTTAACCGACCATGACAATTTGCTGTAAACAAATCTTCACAATCTAGCACTTCACATGTCCATGCTAGCTAGCTAACAAACCTAAACGTTCTTTAAATATCTCCAGTAAAAGCCTTAACGTACCTTATAAAGATTCATGATGCACACACTTCACTCACCCAAGCTAGCAAACTGACTAGCTAGCTAGCCCTTCTTAAAATTTTGTAGATTGTGAAATCAGTCAGAGGCAGACTTATCCTGCTTTCTGTTTGTGTCTGCAACACATTAAATGTCCTGCATGTGGTCGGTTTCACCAAATACAGAGACTCCGTTTTTGTTCATACCCTTGATAAATATGAACAAATGAGATTGTATAAACTGTAAAATGAACTACATAGGAAATGAGCTATATTTTATTCTCACAAAATTCAGAAAATGATATTCTTTATAATAATGCATTGGCACAAACCACAATCCAGTGGTTCACAAATCATTTTTTTCACAGAAAAATCAAGAATCATAAATATTCACACCCCTGTTATCAGTACTTTGTGGTTCCTCCTTTGGCCATTATAACAGCAAGTAGTCGCCTTATGTGTCGTACTAGGTTATGGAACTTCTTGGGGGATCCTCAACCATTCCTCCATGCAGAATTGTTCTAGTTCCTTTAGATTCTTGGGTTGACATTTGTGGACTGCTTTTTTTAGTTCAAACCACAAATGTTCAATTGGATTCAGGTGTGGAGACTGAGACGGCCACATCAGGACAGTTGCTAGTTGCTTTGGACATATGTTTGTGATCGTTGTCCTGTTGGAAGGTCCATCTGTGGCCAAGGTGTAGCTTCCTGGCAGAGGGAACAAGGTTTTTGGACTAAATGTCTTGGTACATGCTGGAGTTCATGGTTCCATCTATTTTAATAAGGGCCCCAGGGCCTATGGATGCAAAACAACCCCAAAGCATTAAACATCCACCACCATGTTTCACCGTAGGTATGAGGTGCTTTTCAACATTACTTGCATTCTTTGGACGCCAAACATAATGTTGATGTGCATGTCCAAAAAGCTAGATTTTTGGTTTCATCTGACCACAAGACATGGTTCCAATTGTAGTTGGCAAATTCAAGACACCTGTTTCAGTGAATTGTCTTCAAAAGAGGCTTCCTTCTTGCAACTCTGCCATGAAGACCATTGTTATGTAGGTGTCATCGAATGGTAGCTTTAGACACCTTGTAACCCAAAGATGCCAAGTTGTTTTGGAGATTTGAACTGTGCCCCTTGGACTTATTTTTGCCTCTCAAACCATCCGTCTCACTACACGTGGGGGCAAGATAGAGTTGCATCCTCTACCTGGCAGGTTAGCCACTGGCCTTGAAACTTCCTAATAATTGACACAACAGTGGAAAGTGGTATCTTTAACTTTTAGTGATTTTTTTGGAGCCATCTCCTGATCTGTAGAGGTCAATAACCTTTTGGCTGATGCTTTCAGGGAGTTCTTTGCCTTTCACCATGATAGCTGAGGGTATGAATAAAAATGGAGTCTACTATATGTGTGAACTCATTAATAAGCCCCTAGACGTGTTAAGTTACACACAGATATTACAAAAGAAATTCCTTATTAACAGCCCTAGTTTCTCCCGAAAGAAACTGCAGACCGGAAGCCATTCATTTCCAATGTGACGCAAACTTTCCTTCATCACATTCAAAAAATAACAATTGAAAAGTTGAAACAATATCTGGGGGTTATTCCTCGGATTATTTGCTACACAAAAACCCTTTTATTAAGGAATCGGGCGATCAACGCAAGAATTACACAATTAAACCAGATATAGTAGTTCCAGAAGAAAACTCAGTTTTCTTGCCAAAGGTTAAAAAGTGGTATATTTAAAATTGTATATTACTTTTAAGTGTAGTAAGTACTTTAGTAATATAATTGAAAGTGGTAGTAGCAGTAGCAGTAGTAGCAATATTAGTCAAGGGATAAGAAATGATTTTGTTAAAAAATTAAAGTAAACTATCATTATACATGTACATCGCAACAGTAGCATTATACCTGTACACTACACTATTATACCTGTACAGCACTACAGTATCATATGTGTACACTATGATATTTTAGCTGAATAGCATTACAGTATCAGTAGATATGTACAGTACTACAGTATTATTACACCTGTAACAGTCAGCACTACATATATAGTTGTTAGCTAGCTAACCAGTGAGCTAAATAGATTGTTGGAGCCATGTGCACATAAGGTTTAATGTTATTATTATGACTTGCTCAATACAGATCATCAACGGTACAGTTGAGAATGGAATTTAATTAATAAGCAGCAGAGCCAATGTTAGTAATTTAATAGAGGAATGTGGCACTAGCAGGAGTAATACCAAGTTTATAAAGCTACATTGGTCATTAGAAGTGTGCTTGACAAAATTGGCATAGTTTAGCATTTTATTCATTTTATGTGTCATTCAGCTGTTCATATGCATTGCTGTTAATGGGAGCATCAACACGGTTGGAAATTCAGTACTGTTGTTTTAAGACCATTCAGATTGTGTGATTAGGGAGGCAGCATGCTTTTTCTCAAGTCCACAATTCTCTGGAGAGAAGGTTGACATTGCCTTGCTGTGCATGTTTTCTTATTCTATGTTTCTCTTTTACGACTCAGGATCAACAATAAATGAGCTGAACGACATCTGGGGTCTTCCATCTTAATACACTACAGGTCAGAGTGTTGGTCTGGGGTGAAAGCGGCACTCCGATTACACAAAGCTGTACAGTTAAAAATAAAGCATCGGCATATTAAATAGAATATTGAGCCAAAACTGACAAGGATTTCTGTGATGGACAAGGGGATGCTTTTGAACAAAGCACGATGATAATTGTATGAAGATGCCTAAGTGAGTTAATCAATGCAATGTTTTTATTGTTAAAAAATTTTTTCCTTCGCAAACAAAATAAACTGTGCTTTGGGACTTGAAGGCACCATAGCCAACAGTAGTGGTTAAAATGAACAGTGGACTCAAGAAACCACTTGCATGATGATTAACTTTATGAGCTAAGTAAGCAATTGCTTGCCATTGCTAGCCAAGTTAACTGAAAAAAAAAAACCTTTTTCCCAGATTCAAATTTAAATAAAAACAAAATCTGTGTGATTCCATATGCCAAAATTCAGACGTTTCAAAGACCATTTTCTAAGTTTACATGCCTAAGAACCTTCTAGCTATATTCAGCTATTGTGGGAGCAAAAAACAAGAGGAGTTTGCATTCATGAACTCTGTGTTCTGTCCCTATGTTTTCCAATAGATAATTAATGTAACATAACATCTGCACATGGGCTAATTCCTGTTCATTTTGTTAACCTTGCCATTATCAGTTCGCAGTTATATATCAATAAACCACCGGTAGCATATTATCAGAATGTCAATTAAAACAGAAATATTTCCCACTGGTAAAGAAACAGTGGTCCTCCCCTCACAAGATAATGACCACGAAGGACGATGATGAGCAAGGCTCACCCGTCACTGGAATTTACGAGCCCAGTTCAGGCGACTTTCCGATGGCATGAGGAGGAGAGGACGTGGATTAAAAGTTAAACAAATGAATCCCGCCACGTATAATTATTTTACCTTTGTATTAAGGATTCTGCTAAATTTACTGTCAGCATTCTCGAGTCGCGCAGCGGATAGATTATACACCCCTGGAATTGGGCTAACTGCATAAATTGTGTGGGAATGATGTAGCCATTAAGCAAATATAATTATCAGTACATGATATACTGTATGTCTATATATAGTGCACAGTTAGGTTAGCTGAAGTGTCTGTTTATTTATTTTTATTAAAGCATGAAGAACAAAGAACTAATGATGGAAAATGTAAACAAATGAAACAAGGGAAAATGATGATGTGATGAGATCATGGGGAGGGGTTGAGTCAGGTGGGTGTGGTGATGACGTTAAGCTCCGATGCAGGAGGGGTTTATGACATGTTAAAAAGCGGATGTATGGGAAGGGGAGGGGCAGAGCTGTTTTCGCGTATTTAATTTACATCAGACTCTGAAGATGGTGTTTGTTATTGAGGAAGTATTAAGTGTGGTTGGGATCCCTCAGTCTAACTGGCCCTGGCTGAGGTCTGATTCTACCACACTATGTTACAGTATTTTGTTGTAGCTTATCTAGGTAGCACTCAAACTAATGTTAGCTAATGTTTTCAATATGTTTGAAAGAGGTTTTAAGGCTTTAAAATAAGGAGAGTTCTCTAAAGGGGTTAAATGTAACAGCCCCCTGATCCGGTCACTAAGACTTTCTGATAACCCCAAAATATCAGTGTGAAGGTCCAGAAACAAGGTAAATTCTAAACTGCTCCTGGTCCACCGCATATGCAGGACAAACAAACAAAACATGGACCACTGTTTCTGACACATGACAGACACACCGCACGCAAGTGGCATGTTTCCCAAGTAAAGTTGAAATTAACCCTGTATGTCCCAGCCGAAGCTAGGTAAGCATAATTTCATCCCAGCTGCATCTGTACACTTGCTTCACACACCCCACCCATCTCTGGATCCCAGAGATGTCCCACATAGCCTGTGTGTCTAATAGTGCAATAGGTAGAGTAGGTGTGGTGAAACCAAGGGATTTTCTGCAAATGCATCGGCTTAATTTCCTCTTACCCCTACACATGTAGGTACCCACACAAAGCGTGCATCTATTCCCATCAGACCAATTCCATACAAATACCAGCCCCATCGGACCAGTCCGTGGGTCTTTAGAGCCGTCAGTAAAAACTGGTAGAAACGAGTAATGCGATCCCCTTACATACTTGGCCACATAAGCACCAATCCCATCACGCTCAGATTCTACACTCTAGTCATTCCAAAATCCACTCAAGGCATTGGGAACAACTATGGAGGCACAGGAGACACTGCAACCATGGGACCAATCTTTTTTCCTACCAGGTCCATCACCCCCACCCACTTTCCACCCAAATTACCATGTTAGTTGTATATTATCGGCAATCGTCTACCACTGACTAAGTAGGATGCCTATCACTATAACTATGCTCTGATGAGAGACCCAATGCTCTAGGGCCAACTTTGGCTGCCTCAAAGACAGAGGCATGTATCCAAGCACTACCTGTAGGCCACAAACAGCGCCCGAGATGAGGGACAGACGTTTATTTGAATGGTATGCACGAAAGGACACTCTCAAAATGGCGCTAAATTCAGAGAGGAGTTTGACATTTGCGGAAACAGACCTCATGTATTCTGACCTTTTGTTCCGGTTTCCGGCCGGCTCCCGCCCCTCGCAGCCATCTTGCATTTCTGAACAAAAAAACGGACGAGACAGTGGGTAGAAATAGCTTGTTAACAAGGTAAGAGATAGATTTTTACAAAAAAGACTGATGTAACAACAAAATATGAACGAAGGGGAGCGGGTGAGGAGGAACACCGCGTACCACTTTAAAACTGAAAACTGTTTGCTAGTAGCTGAAAGCTACTTTTCTAGCTGACGTTACGGTCTACACAGACTAGACGGCCAGCTTGGAAAGAATTCATCGAAGAAGTGTAATTCATTGAAGAGAGCGATAAGCCAGAGGAGGGATAGCTAACCGTGAAGAAAATGGATCGTAAAGACTGAGTGGAATTTGTGTCGAAAGAGACGGTGGAGAGGAGAGAACGTATTATTCGCAGCTGTCTTGCTGGGGGATCATATTAAACCGCGGTAAGCAAAAGAAACACCTAACGTTAACGTAGCTTGTTAACTAGCTAGCTAGGTAATGCTATCTAGCCAGCTAGTAACGTTACCAGTTTAATATCACAACTGGCATCACATGTCACACAAATTATCCATAAATGTGACCAGTATGCGTTGGCCGGTGTAACCTAGCTAATAGTTTAGCTTGTTAGGTTTAGCAAGCTAGCTACATAGTTGCTGTTTGACTTGGTAGATAGCTTCCTAGCCATTAGATTGTAACGTTATCTAGCTAGTTCCCGAATTAGATAGCAAGCTACGTTAGTCAGTTGCAGTTTAGCTAATTAACGTACGATTGTTATACTACGGGCCAGTTAGTTTACTGTGTTAGTTAGAGGAAAGCTAGCAAGTCATCCGAACAGCTTAAAATCATGTTAATCAATGTTGCTATGTCAATATATCTTAGCGATCCTAGCGCTGTCCAAGCATACAATCATTAGCTGGTTACCTAGATAGCTAACTAGTTAGCCACATTCTACGACAGTCTGCCAAGCCTTAATTGATGCATCAACCTTTCAATAATTAGGGGAGAGATCTGAGACTGGGCGATTCATTTTTCTCGCTTGAGTGTTTTTTTTTTTTTGCTCCAATTTCCCATTCTGTCTGGCTGACGGTAGCTGACTTGTCAACGATATTTAGCTAGCTTGCCAGATGGCAGAGCTACACCTATCACTAGTCTAACTTATATGCGAGGGAACGTTAGCTTATATATAGCAATGACATGGTATATGGCCGGCCGCAGTATAATTTATTGCTTGTTGATTAAATTCTGTCTTTTTATTATTATGATTTTTTACTCTGATGTCAGATGTCTGTCAGGCATGGTAAACTTCAGTTCACCTATGGTATTACCATAGCCCAGGTCTCACTGTGCACACAAAGACAACGTAGATACGACTTCAGTGGGTCGTAACTGTACGCCTGCACTGAGATAGATGCTAATCAAACGATACAAATGTCACCATACAAACCATTCTCCTTGTTTTCTTTGTGTGGAGATAGTAGATTGGGTAGCTACGTAGTTCTTGTTAGGAAGTTTTTATTGACATTTCTGAACAGAAGTCATGTATTCAATTATACTAAATCTGTAAGTATAACTAATAACTTGCGGAGTGTGCTAAACGAGATTTAATTAACATATATTTTTACCCGATTGATTGATGAAAGTATCAAATAAGTGTTTGATTGTTTGATTTATTGTCTAAATGGCCGAATGACTGCAAACAATTGCAGGTTCGGTGCTGTCTGGATTGATTTTCCTTAGGAGCTCTCTGGTGGACGTCTTCACTCTAGGCCAAAGTCGGTACTGTATTTGTAAAGATGGCGCAAAAGGGAGTACATTTATGTATGCTTGTTGCCTTCTACATCAGTAATGTAGGAAACATACCTGATATTTTAGGTTTAGATATGTTGATAATTTTATGGTAACCTACAGGACCTAAGATCCTTAAACTGCAGTTGGCTGCACACACCTTTCTGTTGTTGACAGTTTCCATTTGGTAATGTCTGTATAATACACCGTCTTTCTAATATTGAAAGTAGCATTTGCCAATATTAATCTAGAACAATCTGTCTTTGAGCTGTATTACTGAATTAAATGATTCATAAATAATTATTGATGTCTGTTCCCATTACTTCAACTACATATTATGGTACACACAGAATTCATTCAGTTGGTTGACCTTCTAAGGACACTTTCCAGTATATACAGTCATAAGTAATTGCTCCACTATTTGTGTGTAAAATTTGAGAAAAAAAGACATTTCTTAACCTTCTCCCAAGGAGGTGGATTTCCAAATGAATTATTTTGCAAGCAAAATCGGTGCAGGTGTTTGCTGTTATTACAGTAGTTGGTGAAGTTGCATAATGTTACCCCATGATTAATCCATCAAAGGCACGATTGCTCAAGTACGTCCTTCCATGGTTCCAGTGCCCATTGCTTTCTCCGCTGCTATTGTTATTTGGAAAATATGTTTTGTGTTATAAAAGCAGGTGAATATACTGTAGATGATTTTTCAGTATGCTGTGATTCATAAAGAAAGTACGGTGGAGCTTGTGGGTGGTGTATTCTGTTAAAGCACAGATTCTTCATGCAGTGTTGCAGGAACATTTCTGTTTTGGCTCTGCATCAAATGCATTGTGATCTGAAAGACCTGTGATTAATACAGGTGGATCACAGGGCTCAGCGTGGTTGACCAAAATTGATCTGTGTACATGGTGAAGTCTTTGAAATCATTGCCTAGCATGATGCTAACAACAGGAGTTGCATGGGATCAAGACTGAATTTCCTAAACCACCATAAGCAGGCGATATTGTTGTGATGAGCCCAGTCTCTTAAGGGATCAATCCGATGGCCATGGACTTACCAGGATGGGCGATTTTTGGGGACTAATTGTATAATGTATGAGACGCACTAGGGCACACTGGACACTTCAAATCTATGTACAGAGAACAAATGAACACTTCAGAAGCCAGTGAATCAGCCTTTTGGGTTCTCATCTTCACATTCCAGGGTAAATAAATAAATGTAAGTTTAGGTCATGTTACTACTGACCATATATCTTTGTTAACATCTTTTTATCCTCTGAATTGTTATTTTTCTTTGAATTTGGAATGTCCAATCCTATTTAAGGTCCATCACATCGCTGTAATGTCAGCTGTCATTTTAGGAGAACGCAAACTACAATGCATGTCATGTGTGCAGCCAGCTGCCAATTTTCAGTCTGCAATCCACTAGTGGCGCAAGTGCCTAATCAACCAAAGGAGCCGCTATTATTTAGCGGTGCAGGGACCACCCTGCCGACAAACCCTCCTTTCCTGGGCTACTCTATGGCTGCCCTGAAGGCTACATTTGGCACTGGCATGGTCGGGATTGGATTACAGACCGTGAGGCAGATCAGTCCTCTGAGAACAAGTGATTGAGCTTGAAATGTCACTTGATAACCCCAAGCTTTGTCCATACCTAGCACTACAAACAACTGATATGATTGCGACAGTAGGGAAGACGAAGTGATGCAAGAGGTATTTTTCTTATTTCTGATCACCCACCAAGATTCTACCCATAGAATCAGGAGAGATGGCTTTGGAGTCCATTCAGAATAGGGATGTTAATGATTAATCGATGATCGATTAATCGCCGTTAAGAATTTGATCAATCAAGTGTATTTCACAAAAGAAACAATTTACAACGACAAAACTTTTTTGTTATATTTTGTATAGTCTTAACGTTACCTCGTTACCTTGAATTCGCTAAGCACACCTGATGTTACTTCCGCATTTCTCTGAGTTTTTTGGTGAAATAATTTTTTTGGCACAACAGTATTTAGGCATCCCCGGAACTGGTGTTCTCATTGGCTGGTCTTACTGTAAACAGGCTGCACACACAGCTCACCCCTGAACACGTGGATATGCTTATATTCTTAAATAAAAACCAGTAAAGGGGACGAGTTAGGAGGTAGGCTTTTTTTTTGCTGCCGGACAGCCCTTTTAATTTCAAAAGGAATATTTTTCTCATTGTTAGGCCTACTGAATGGTGTTTCATTTCCTTCATAATTCCTATTGTTTTATACTGTTAACTAGGCCCAAAAGTGAGTGAAGCTTTGATTGAGGGGAGAAAAATGCGCATTTTGTATTCTCTGTCATACGCTACATTTGGATTATTATAATATATTTTTTTAAAGATTAATCGATTCATTGTTTGTTAACGTGATCAAGTACATTTCTTAAAATTAGCATCCCTAATTCAGAACCAACCAATATTCTCTGGTCATCTATAAAGCTCAGTCTGTTGACTGATGATTTCTGTGGTCTTTAAATCTTCAAGTTCACTTCTTGTGGTTTAGTTACCCCCTGCTAACACAATACTTTTACAGCAAACATAACATTGAATTGTTGCTCAATTATTTGCAGGGTTTAGTTGAACTTCATTGTCTCTGAATTGGCCTACATCCTGTGAAGTCAGCTGAAAATGTAAACACATTCATTTAAAGTGTGACAAAAAGACTAAGACCATGTTCAGAAAGTAATTGGAATGTGCCATGGTTGCTATTTCAATGAAAAATGGAATGTTATGATGTGAGGGGAAGGTTCTACATGAGTGAAAAATGTTTGGTGTGACTGACCTAATTCAGGAGCACGCACGCAGGTTGCTGTGCCACAGAAAATATTGTAAAGTAGAAATTGATAATGTGATTATTATTCACAATGGGGAATGTAGTTGTTTCATGTAACATGTTTCATGTTGTTTCTCTTGTAACAATGCAATACAAACTACAAAGCCCAATTGCTACTATTGAGTCTTTGAGTCTACATTCACACACTAAGCAATACTCCATGAGTTTTGTGGAGTTCTGACATGGATGGTGAATAGGAACATCCTTCTGAAAATATCACAAAACCAGTGTAGAAAAGAACAGCGTAGCTAGCATGCCAGCCAGTATCTTTTGTGTGTTCATATTCAAACTGCTTTGTTCTTTCTCCATACCTTTCAGTTCTCTTTCAGTTCAGTTGTTAGGGAGCTTGCTAGCTCATGTTTTCATTTTCACATTTTATTTTCTTTATTCATGGAATAAGATTTAATGGATTTAATTGTGATTCCTTGCCACTACTCTACACAAAATACGATATAATGTCAAATAAAAAACAACAA
Source organism: Aldrovandia affinis (assembly GCA_029706075.1). Lineage (NCBI taxonomy): Eukaryota > Metazoa > Chordata > Actinopteri > Notacanthiformes > Halosauridae > Aldrovandia > Aldrovandia affinis. The sequence goes on from JAINUG010000013.1 coordinate 50,857, forward strand.
CTCTATAGCTTTTTCTTAATTAATTAATTACAAATAAAAAAAGGGAGGTTGGCTAAAAAAGAAGGCTGTTGAAGAAAACTCACATGAACCTCACCCAGAGTTTGCCAGAAGGCATGTGGGAGACTCAAACCAAGTGGAGGAAGATTCTATAGTCTGATGAGACCAAGATTGAACTTTTTGGCATCAACGTTATGTGCTAAGCCTAACACTATTCATCATCTTGTTGGGAAGGTGCATTTTGTGACCTTGCGCAGGCAAACAGAATATGTCCCAGCCTAACTTAAATGCTCATAAACAAACACGGTGCCTTCACTGACAGGTTTATTACAACTTGAGTGAAACCAGGGCACTTAGGCATGCGAGTTTGGTACCAGCCTAGTCCATATTGGATCAGCACACCAAACTTGCATGCCTATGTCACACACCACAATTTTGGGCCCACCAGATTAAAAGCGGAGATCCAAGGTGTTACGTTTGGCCTTGTCACATGGTAGAAATATTAACAGATTATTATTTTAGTATTAAAAGATAATACTAAATGGTTTAAGATGACTTTGCGTGACACAAAAATAATCCTGTAGTGTTTTGTCCAAGAGGGCAACACAACATGTAAAGACAATTATAATTGGGAATAAAAGATAATACAACTTTAAATAATACTACTTTAAATCACTCCCAAGTTCCAGCATGGCCTTGAAATTAGTATCCTATTTTAAAATGGTAAAACTATTTCTAAATAGTTTCGAATTAACTCCCGAACACCATGGTTTCCATATAGTGCAGTTGAACGAGGGTGATGTTGTTAATGTGTATAGTAGTAATTATAGATTGTTGAAGAAGAATGAGCATTGTGTATTGAAAATTATAGCTATTTAATTGGTTTCTCTGCAAGCTGCTCTTTACAGCTTTGAATATCCAACTGAATTTGTTTTGTATCAGCATCAGTATCCTCTATGGTATTTGTCTTAAATCTATTTGACATTGTGTGATTTGTGTCACTGACACTGATTTCCTGCTCCCAAGAGATCTGATTCCAAACAGCGTGAATACATAGTCAAAATGATTCACACCCTTGATAAAGATGATCAAAACGGCTGTATAAAATAAAAAATACAAGTGATGAGCTATATTTAATAATGAAATTGATGTAATACAACATATCTATAATACAATACAGAAAACGATTTTTTAACAAGTAATCTTTTTTCCCCATAAACATATGTGACAGTTATTTTCACCCCTATGACATAAAAAAATCTTGTCTTATATAGTGTTTAATGAGATTGGTGAGCATATTGGGGGGACCATATCTTTGACCATTGCTCTATTCAGAATCTTTCAAGATGATTCAGTCTGTGCTTGTGTACTGCCCTCTTTGATTCAAACCACAAATCTTTGATTGGGTTTAAGTCTAGAGACTGAGATGGCCATTGCAAAACAATAATCAGAATTCCAATGCCAAACTCCGATTGGAGCCAGGTGTTGGTCAGATGAGACCAAAATTTATTTTTTCCGCCATGTACAATGGCGGTATTTGCTTTGGAAGAAGGGCACTTATGCTGAAACGAACCCATATCTATTGTTAAATATGATGGTGGATCTTTGATGTTTGGGGTTTTCTGCATCTACAGGTCCTGGGGCTCTAGAAGACAACATATGAATGCAGATTTGTTGTTGAACTAATATATATATATATATATATATATATATATATGTATGTAGATATTATAGTTACAATATTTGTCTTTGAACACTTGTACCCTTTTAGAGCATACACTATAGCTCATTATATGTATTGTTTATTTTATACAGCCTTTCATAATCATCTTTATCAAGGGTGTGAATAACTTTGGAGTTGACCACGTTATCCTCTTATGTTGACTTGAAAGGGATTCGCATTCCCACTTCCTGCATCATATTTGAGAAGTTGTTTTTTATGTCTGCATAGGACTTGTATAAGATGTGTATTTCCACAAATGCAGTTACTCACATGAGGTTTGGAGAAAGTGAAGATCTCCACGCACCACATTATCACAACAAGAAGCCGTAAGGACAACAGTAAATTGGATTTAACAAGCATACACTGTCATATTTAACATTGTTGAAAATTTTACGTTTTAACCATATCAATGTGGGTGCATCCTCGGTACAATTGCTTTAAAAAGAATCCTTAAAAGCATGTGTAAGCTGAGTTTTTGAAGGCAACCATTTTAATATCATTTAGATTTAGTGTGTGAAGTGGGCACCACAAGTATGGCATATTAAGATGGGTTCTATAAAGTTTATTTTATAATGTCAATTCATTTATTGCTGTGACAATAAGCTCTCCCTTAAATGGGTTGCACAGTTCTGCTATTTTCTTGGCAAAACTACAGTAAACCTTCATTATGGACTGGCCTGTCATGAACATGGCGGTATGAACATTGAAGTAGCATAAGCAATTACATCTTATCAATACAGCTCTTTACTATCACGGATGCAAAAAATCTAGCATTTAACCTAAATGTTTCACACTTTCCATTGATTAAAAAAAATCTAAATACAATACTGTCATGATTAGACAAAGGGGCATGTCTTTGCACAATTGCTAAAGAATAGTGTTGGAAACAGCTTTTCATATAAAGAAGGGCCAGAACAAAATCAAACTGTTCATAAAAGAGGACAAAGGTAGCAGGTCACTGAAAAGATGATGTATCAATCCGAAATCTGGTGTAGAAAAAAAAGAATGATCCAAATTACTGATGGATTGAGTATTGGTTAATTAAAAATGGTTTATAGCTACAAAATGAAAGTAGCCTAATTAAGTCTACAGTAATGTAAGTATCAATTTATAGAAGGTTTCAAATTCTGTAAATTGGTGTATTTTTGTCACTTGTCAAAGTCACAAATATTTCAAAGCTCTGAATGACCCCCATTCCTGAAGTGTTCGTATCTCAGAGGTTCCACTTTGTATTGAATCAGGTGAGGGTTTTATTTGACCAGATGCATTTATTCTGTAATTAACAATGCCAAACTTGACAATATTGTAATTAAATGATCTAGTCTTCCAAGTTAAACTCTAAAAAAAACACAAGTTTGACCTGTTTGTGATGTGTATAAAAATACTGCTAAAGCTCCAAGGAGGATAGTCTTTAGCTTTTTTGTTGTGTGTGGAGTTAAGACCAAATACTTGAGTGTTTGTCCATGTCTGCACAAATGGATGAGCTCATCCAACAGTTTCCAGTTGCCATTTCTTTTTTTCCTTCTGGCCAGTTGGAGGCAGTGGAATGGAGAATGAAGGGTGGGTTATGCTTTTTCCCCTTCAGTTATTGGTCAGCTATCTAGTACATGGTCATAAGTTGCTCCCAAGTAAACGTTCTGCTTGGAAATACTTGGGAAGACATCATTAAATATACACTGAGTTATATACTGTTCAGGTGTAACCATCATTAATCAAGGAGTGCAATACACACCTGTTTCCAGGGCTTGAAATGAACAGCCGCCCACCCATAAAATGTGGGTTAAAGTCGCTTATGGTGGCTAATTTAGTCTTTCCTGGCATTTTAGCTGATGTTCCATTTAATATTCACATTTTGTTGGACCATTTCATTTAGCACACCACAGTTTCCATTTAGAGCTCAACAATATTTAAAAAAATATTTAAAAATGACAGAATATCCTATTAAATGCTCCCCTTGACAACACCATCCCATGATTCATACACCATGGCTAAATGCTCCAAAATCACTTTTTCTATTTTAGGTTTTAGCGTGGGCTCTGGTAGCCAGTTATAATGGTTAACGGAGATGTGGGGACAAAATACACTTGCGTCCTCTTCCAGGCAGGTTCATCACAGCTCCAGTTGTTTTTAACTTAATAATTATTGCCCTAATAGTGGAGATGGGTATTTTCAGGCGTGTAGCTATTTTTCTTTATGGCCATTGCCTGATTTATGAAGGTCAACAACCTTTTGTCTCATTTCATTTGTGTATTCTCTGATCTTCCCCATGTTGATGGATGACCAACAGAGTTTGGTCTGTGTGTCACCTTATATTTATACCCCAGTGAAACAGGAAGTCATGGATGACCATGTTATTGGTGAAAGAATATGAATGTAATCCAGGGTTTTACAACCTACCTTGTAGTTACACTCGCTATCTGGACCACAAAACATGATGCAGGGTTTACAGAGACATTATGCATCTCTAAAAGTGATAGTATTCATATTTTGGATAGTATTAAATAGCAAGCTACTTCCCACAGAAAAGCAATATGGCTTCTGTCCATTTTTTCTTTTAACATGTTCTATTGGGTGAAATGGCATCACGTGCACAGCCTTTTGTGTCTCAGGTTAAGTGAAGTTGTATCTGAATTTTGTGTGTTTACATGAGAAAAAGGGTGCAGATGCTACTGTTTGTAAGGCGTGAGAGTGTGGCCATTGTAGTTATTTCTGTGGGAAACACTGGAAAGTGCCAAACTCTCAGGGCTGTATATATATGGGGTATGCCCCGCCAACCTGTAACTTGACAGATGACATACCTGCCAATATCAAGCAATCGATATTGGACAAGATTAAGTCTCAGTGAGTCTCTTCACTGGAGGAATAATTTGGTGATGTGAGTATTTAATCATTCTAACAGCTGTTGTAGCAGCTGATTGATGCTGAAAGCTCTTCCTTTAGTGGAAAGGCAGTTATCAAGGGATGTCTGGTTTATCATGAGGCATCCTTGATTGAATTGGAAACAATGGCAATTACAGATTCAATTGCAGGAAAGGACGAGAGAAGAGTATGATTCAGATTGGCAAGCCTGTTTGTATTGGATATGCTATAATATGCTAAGCACCAAGTATAGTAAGATATGCTAAGCACCAGACTGGAGAACAAAACATTGTTGAATTGTTCAACTGTGCAATGGAGTAAAATGTAAGACTAAATAGACTGTCCTGACCCTTGTCACTAACTACATTCATAAAATATCTGTACTCATTAAAAGAAAAAAAAAGTTTTATAATAGGGAAATGTATTAGCTATCCAATGCATGAATGCGACTCCAATTGGCAGGAAACTGTTAGGACAGTTAATTTTATTCCTTCCTTAAGCAAAAACTGTAAATAATGTTAGGGTATTATGATACTTTAAACTAGGCCAAATTCAAGGTCCTATCAAAATTAACATTAAATGCTGAAGGGGTCAATTTGTCTTTGAAATTGTTAAAAATCTTGAATGTTCACCTTTTACCACTATCAAATATTACAACCAACTGAGAATCGGCATGTGTATAATATTAATTTGAGAAATCATATTCTACTCAACAACGATCACCACCCACAGCTTAACAAGTGTACATGGTTGTGGGTCTCAATGGAGCACACTCCAGTCCAGAGTATTGCAGAAGTGCTCTGCTGGGTTCATGTCAGGTGAACAGGGTCGCCGCTCCATTACACTAGTTTCTTCTTGCGAAGAAGATGTGACAGATGTTCACGACACGCAGTTACGTGTTGCCATGCATAAATATGAGGCACATTATTATGTGCAATGTATAAGGTGTGATGTGGGGAACGATAGGGCTGTCACTTTAACAAATAAATCCTATATTCGGAAAAAACATTGGATTCATTCCAATAGTATTCGAATATGCATGTCACAGACCTGCCAACATTGGGAAATAGTTTTGAGTAGCATTGACGAGAAAAAATGAGGGTGTGTGTATTCCTTTCGTTACTTAAATACCTCTTCAATATTTCCCAGAAAAGTCACCTCACCTTCCTTGGAAAGTGTGAGAAATGTTAATTCGCACCCGCAAACCTTTATTAGCTCCAAATACTAGGGCTGTCCCCGACTAAAACAAATCTTGTCAAACAACAGTCGTCCGTTTTTTCCGATTGGTCAAAACTTTTTTTCTTATATATGACACACCCTATTTGTTTTAATAGATACGCATATTTTGCACACTGCGTTTGTCTCATGTTTTTTAACTTTCTTAAGTGAATGACACAAATGAGTAACAATAGGCTAATGACTTTATGGAGCCGGAGTTCAAGATTACCTGAAAGAAAGAAAAACTTCTCCGTTCCGAGCCTCCTCTTCATGCTTGCAGATTCTGCCGTTGCACTTGTGAAGTTGCGGTATGGCCACATAATAGGCTGGTGCTTTTATTTGACCACAACCATAACACATTCTAATGCATAGGCTATGTTTTATTTAATTAACCAGGTTGATCTCATTGTGATTTAAAATCTCTTTTGCAAAAAAAATAGGGTAACAAACGAATGATCTCACACAGCCTAATGTCTTAAATTGTAGCCTAAAGCTGAACATAATGTGGCTATAGCCTATCGAAAATAACTGACTCGAGTCGGAGACCATCCGATGGCCTACTTCCCCAGTCATTTCATGTTATGGCGCAGGAACACTAGCTTGTCCACATTTTTTACCAAAAGGCTGCTCCTTGTTTTATTAACAATAAAACCTGCCTTGGAAAACGCACTTGCAAAGTTCCACTTTTTTTATCGTCCGCGAATAAAACGAAATGCTGCCAAAATCCTGCTCGACCAAAACAAATCTTGGTCGACCAACAGCCCATCGACCAAACAATTGACCAGTCGACTAAATGGGGCAGCCCTACCAAATACTGTTACAAATACGGTCCAAGTTCTGTATAATTATGCTTGAACTCTCCAGAAGTCTTCTGGTTGTATCTGAAGTATCTGCAGTTTTGAGGTGTCCTGTAGTGTGAATTGAAGTGGGTTTTGTAACACAAATGCCCTCAAGATTCCACATAAATTAATGTAAAAAAACAAAAACTATTGAATGATGGGAATTACTTTTCTTAATCATTTTATTCTCCCTGACCTACAGGTGACGCATGGTGAATTTCAAGGTACTCATGCAATAGTTGGCTTACTGTGTGTGGGTGTTGGCGGCCATATTGGGCTCGGAAAATGAAAAGATCAAATGTCCCCAAAATGTAATATGCACAAGTCTGATTGAGTTTGCCTAATCTAGTTTAATTGCAACCAGTCAATGTGACCACATGTACGTATTTATAGAAAATAATAAAATAACAGCAAAATAGGTTTCAATCTGATGGCTTAGAAGCCTATAACTGGCAGAACTCTAGGTTTTACAACACAAAGGAATGAGACCGAATGAGAGAGCCTAACCCCCACAGTTTAGTGAGTGCCCTGAGGAAGTGTGGAGAGGAACTTGGCCCTTTCAAACAGGAAGAAAGATGGAGGAGGGGTTAGAGTAAGGAAGTACAGGACAGGGAGGGAGATGTGCTTTTGGCAGAAAAGGCAAAGCAATTTGTAGTTGGACTTAAGTGTTAAACTGATTTGTGAAGGAGTAGTCTGAATAATGGGTCTGTGACTTATAAGGCAAGCCCACATTGCACAAGTCAGTGCGACGACTAATTACTTCCTTGTTCTCTCCTGAGATTAGATTAGAAAACTGAAATGTCGTCAATGAGGCAATTTTTAGATTGAATGTGACTTGATTTTTATTTACAAAATATAACAGCTGATTAGTATACAGTTATTAAAGCCTGTTTGCTGACCACTAACTGAAAATATTTTCAAATCAACATCTTGAAGGGTACCACATAGCACAGACGTTCAGTTCAGGTGCCTTTTAAACCAGGACAGCAGCACATGTATTACAAACTTTTAAGAGATGACACGTACTATGAAGACACTTTTTAAGATTTATTTTGATGTGTTCTATAATAACAATAATATATGAGGCATTACCCTGATGGCTGAGAACAATTCTTTTTTGTTGAGCAGTGCAGTTAATCCAATGCCAAACCCCTTCTTGACTGTTGATGACATAACTGGAACAAAGGCAGGCGTGATCAGCTGGTGTACGTCAATGGGAAGAAGCGGAAATGCCTGTAGAACGGTTTTCCCATGCAGAGGTCTCTAGTCGCTTAAAGACACTGAACAGGTTGTATATAAACTTTGTCTGATTGTATAGATTTGTGGTTTGTGCATGGTGAATATTTCCTCTTATTCTAATATTTCCTACCAAACAGGCCTGCTTTTCCCTCTGGGAACATCGGCTATCCTAGTTTTAGCTAGTTTGTTTTGTTTGCCTAGTTCAATCAATTTGCTGCATGTTTCAACAAGTAGTTAATAAACATGTTGAGCAATGCCTCATCTTCACCAAATGGTGCATAATGTGGATACTATCTGTGGTTCGATGTTTCAATTCGCACAGTTGCACAAAAGGGACACAGTCAATTACCTGAGTGCCTGTAAGGATATCCATTGCCTGAATACTAACATTACTGACAAGAATTACAATAACAATACAATAGAATTTGAATCGCCGACAGTAGCAAGTACTGACAACAAGCTTTAACTTGCAAACCAAGCAATCAGGTCTTATTGCTGTAGCAACCAAATGTGATGCATTTTCAAGAATGCTTCACGAGCAGCAATTGAAAACCAATATAAGGCTGGCTAGTTGTCATGTTGCTTTTGTTGGAAATTCAAATTACAACCCTTCACTTCTTAAAATGAGGGGGATTGCCCAACCCACTTGGTGAGATGTTACCTGACGGCATGTTTGTGCTTTACGGTTTTTGTGCTACCTACATCATATTTCAGCCAAAAACATCAATTTTTAAACACTAGGTGCGATATCTAGGTTGTACAATGGTATTTCTAGTTTGAATTCTGATTTTTGAATGAGCCCACTTTAACACTCACAGTTCCACTTTTCAGAACTGGTCCAATGGGTTTGCGTTTGGCCTTTGCCTTATTTTTTTATGCAAAGTAAATTAAACAGTGTTTTGAATAATATAATAGTGCGTCATGAGCTAGAGCTGTCGCAGTAATCATATAGCTGCCTGAATGACTGCCATTCACTGCCATGGTGAAAATATGACCATTGCTTTCACGTAAAAAAATTAAAAGAAATTATATAAAAATATATAATAAAGAGATTGAAATTGGAGCCTTGTCAAACATACTTTGTTATTGATAGACATATCATACATTCTTATAAAGCTAGAAAGGAAAGGTGGGCTTTATGGTGGTCTAAATTATTCCTTGTTTGTTTTCAAGGGTGTATATAGTAATTAGGAATGCAAGTTTTAAGAATTTTCCTTGATCGATCATCGTTAGGCATGCTTAGCGAATTCAAGAGACCACACTATTGTCAGCTGAGGCTGTACAGTGTTAGGCTATACAAAATATACCAAAAATGTAAATTGTTAAATTGTTTCTTTTGTGAAATATTGCTAGATACATTTGATAAAATCAACAAGGTTTTAACTTGTTTCAAAGCAATATTATTAAACTCACTAGTTTGTGCTATTGGATAACTGTGCTGTGATACATAATCGATAATTTGATATGCTTGATTGATCAAATTCTTAACAACGATTAATCGCTCATTGATTAATCATTAACATCCCTAATAGTAATTATAAGTAATTAAATCCTAAAGTGTCTTAAGGTAACATGATTATTTACAATTTTGTCATATGTGCATAATTAAACCATAACAAAATATGGCAAAAGTAGGCTAATATTTGGTAAGAGCTAATAGTTGAACGATTGCCAAAATGATGTATTCATAGCTTTTTGAGCGAACAATCCGCTCAGATAATCACTACTTTCACTTTAGAAAACACAAACACGGTAGCTTTTTTGCTACACATCCTGGGTATGTTAAATGTATGAATATTTTAAACCTATCAGTAGTTTCCATAGGGTTTTTTTAATGAAGATGGCCTATTTTGACCATATTCTGGTGTGTATGCTGTCTATGAGATCCGGTGTGCTTCTAGAAAGCCAAGAATGCTACGGCCAGTGCAGGTTAAACAGGGTTTTTTTCACGCCAAGAATACTGCTCAAGAATACTGCTCTTCCACTGGAATCAGCAGCAGTGGTTATAGGCTGTAAAGCGAGTACACTGGAGTTAATGGAAAAGAAGCACCCAGGAAATGCAAGTTATCCCCCTCAAGATATACACAGCCATGTGAGCTTTCATTTAATTTAATTTCTTCTTGGACAAGACCCTATTGAGAACAGAGGGTTATTTTCTAAAGTAGACCTATTCCATTTTTGATTCTGCTTTTATTTGAACCCATTCAGCATTTTAATTTTGAGGCTGTCAGTCAATGATGTAAAAAAAGAAGCAGCTTTTTTTTTAATAGGCATATAGGAAAGCCTTTTTTAAATTGTTTTACTATCTAGGCCAGGGGTTCTTACCATGTACATATGTAAATCTCTAGCCAGGTATTCAGCAAATCGTCATACAAATCTCTGCGTGCGTGATTATGTCAGGGAACATACTATGTAACTATGTAATGTTGCACAGTGTGCCCACCATCATGACTGCGAGATGTAGGATTATCGGGAGTTGTCATTGCAGTGTGTGGGGGTCTGCGGCATTTTTGTATTAAGTAGTAAGTACGATTTTAGTCGCACAGTATATTCCGGGCATAATGTTACCACTTGTGGTAGTTGCACTTAGATCCTCCTCGACTTCAACATTTTGTTGCAACTTCTGAAATGTCACTGTCCCCTCGATCCTCATGACTCACTCTCTCTCGCGGTCCCTGTTTTGAGTCACATAAATAGCATTTTTCGAACCATCCATTTTGTGCGTGCTACCGTGTCACCTTGCTAACTTACAGTTTACTGGCATAACAGGAAAGTCAAGCAAGTTGCTACCACCATCCGTCATGAATGTAGCTACGCTGCATAGCTGCTCCGATCAAAATGTTCCCACAATTTGGGGAAATGCATCATTTAAGTTTGAAAATGATTAAGACACCACAGAAGGGTTTTATGTTTAACTGTTTGTTTTAATTGTAGGCAACAGATAAAATGTTTTTGTATTTTTTGCAGTGGAGGCACAATATTTTTCTAACAAAAAATGAGTCCTCTTGTGTACCACCTGGGGGCGCCTTGCATACCACCGGTGGTACATGTACCACAGTTTGAGAACCACTAGTCTAGGCTAAATGCCTGCTGATTATTATTTAAGATGGCCGCACTGTTGTATTAATTTTACAAAACCAAAATATTTTTTTCTAAAAGAAAAAAATGAAGTTCTTTTAATAGAAGAACTGTGCTTTCAAATGTATTGTAGGCTAAACGCCTGCTATTTGTTTACGATGGCCGCACTGTGTTTAATTGAAATATGTTTTTAATTTAAATCTTTGATGCAGGAGCTGTGGGTGAGGGGCTGTTAAGGTTGTGTGAAAAAGTGAAAAATTGGTTATTGGAGTGGGTCTATTTATGCACATATAGGTATGAAATCTTTTTGTGCAACAATAGTTTACTTTCAAGTCTAATAAAAGCCATCATGAGTGTTAATGCTGTTGTGCCATATTGTATTTTCCAGATGTTACAAAATGCTGTTTATACACCATGGGGAGTTGCATAACACAACTGTTCCGCTCACAGCACCTTATGCCGTTTCTTTCTTGCGTGCTAGTGTTAAAGACTATGCAGTGGTTGTAAAAACTAATGTTTAATTATTTGAATAATTGTCATTTTAACAGTTACTCTATTGTCCCTTATTGCTCCACCTTATTGGTGGTAGAATTAAAAAGAAAACGCATAATGACCAATAGTCCATATTACAAAAGCTTGTGTGGACAGGGTAGTTGAGATGCTCTATACGCTTGTCGGTGCTTAACGTGGATTACACCAGTTAAAATCCTGGCTCATGTTGAAGGCCCTTTACTCTTATCATGTGCAGATATGGTTTTCAGTCATGGTCTCAGAGCTCTGCCCCTCTCTGTGGACTTTCTTCCCGCCCACATGTGGACCCCTTTAACCCTGCTCTCCATGTGCTGGTCTCTGCAGGCGCTGGCCATGCCAGCGAACGTGAGGGCCGGGAGCCTGAAGGATCCCGAGGTGGCGGAGCTGTTCTACAGGGAGGACCCTGAGAAGCTCTTCTCCGACCTGCGGGAGATAGGCCATGGCAGCTTTGGGGCCGTCTACTTTGTAAGACAAAGGGGGCCGTTAATGCGGGGAGGGTGTGTCTGGGCTGACAGTGAAGCAGGGCAGAATGAGTGAGGCTCGAGGGTGGTAATGCTTACGATCGTGGAATGAATCGATGATTGCACTTATTAAGGGGGATGTCTTTTGCGCCAGGTTTCTGGGAAGGGAAATGTGTGTGCTTCTCTTCTGTGTGTAGTGGTGAATATCTGCTGAGTGTTCAGTTTGTGAGTTTGTCTAGTAGTAACAGGATTGCCCACCCTCTTTCTCTGTCCCAGGCCCATGACATCCGCACCAATGAGGTGGTGGCCATTAAGAAAATGTCTTACAACGGCAAGCAGTCCAACGAAGTGAGTCGCACTGGTTCTGTTCCCTTATTGCAACACCAGTGCACATTTTCTGTATGAATAAACGTAGCATTGCATGTCAGTTGAATGCCAAGAGATGTCCAGTGGATGCTCCCCTATGCAGGTTGTAAGCCTTTGTCGTCCCTACAGAAATGGCAGGACATCATCAAAGAGGTGAAGTTCCTGCAAAAGTTGCGGCACCCCAACACTATAGAGTACAGAGGATGCTACCTGAGGGAGCACACGGCTTGGGTGAGTTTGTGCGTGTGTACGTTAGTGTGTGTGTGAGTGCGTGACCATGTATGTGGTGGAGTGGGGGGCTAGGGGGGATGTATTGTGTGGCTAGCACATAATGAGTGAAGTGCTATGGATATTATCTGAAATTGGTGGTTCTGTGTGGCTCAGTAGGTAGAACATTGCACTGACAACGCTTAGGTTGTATGTTCGATTCCCATTGGGACCACATATACTGAAAAATGTACGCAATCACTACTGTAAGGTGCTTTGGAAAAAAGCATCTTCTAAATGGCATACTTTTTTTATTTTTTATTTTTTTAAGTTTTTTGAAAGTGCATTCAAGTACAGAAAGCAAGACCAACTGGGTGTAATATTGTAAAGTAAAATATATGATTGCAAGCTTTATGAGCTTATAAGCCAATTGTGGTCTTGCACACTGCTGGGTGCTGCAGTCAGTCAGTGTATGTCTCTCTCTCTCAGCTGGTGATGGAGTACTGTTTGGGTTCAGCGTCTGACCTCCTAGAAGGTGAGTAAAAGAGGAAGAGACTAGAAGTTGGGGTTTAGATAACAAGATCCACTTATATTAAGACCTTCTGGAAGACTTGGGTATTTTTGGGATTCCGTTTTTAATAGCAAAACAACATGGCATTTGGGCGGCAGTGTTAGCATAATGGTTAAGGGACTGGGCTTATAACGCAAAGGTTGCAGGTTGCAGATTTGATCCCAGGTGGGGCACTGCCGTTGTACCCTTGAGCAAGGTACTTAACCTGAATTGCTTCAGTAAATATCCAGCTGTATAAATGGATTGTATGTAAATAGATGTGAAACTGTAAGTCGCTCTGGATAAGAGCATCTGCTAAATGGCTAAAATGTAAATGTAATGTAATCTCAGAGCAGAGAATGAGCAGCATACAATACAATTGACATTTTCTCTCCCAACTCTCTCATGCACAGTTCATAAGAAGCCACTACAGGAAGTAGAAATAGCTGCTATTACCCATGGTGCATTGCAGGGTTTGGCGTATCTTCACTCTCACAACATGATTCACAGGTAAACAGGTGTCCGTTTCTTGTTCAAAAGCAAACGTAATGGAGACCTCTGCCAGACTCATGTGATCCTCTTTGCCCCCCTTTCTCTCTGTCTCTTTCTCAGGGACGTGAAGGCAGGTAATATCTTGCTGACAGAGCCTGGTCAGGTCAAGCTGGGAGATTTCGGCTCGGCCTCCATCATTGCCCCTGCCAACTCATTTGTCGGCACACCCTACTGGTAAGACATTGATCTACACAGGAAAGGCAGCACAGAACAAAGCACTGCTCGTGTATGCTCCTCTACACCCGTACATAGCCATCGCTGCTATAGTGACTCATTGGTGTGGACACTACTGGAGAAAGAGGGCTGTAAGTCGGTATAAAAATAAAACCACTCCTCTCACATGAGACAGAATGATGCCGCATTCCTATATTTGCACTGCAGAACACCACATAGCCCAAGTATCGCTCGTAAAGCGTGTTCAACTTTGACATGGCTGTATCTGTCTGAGCTCGCATGTGAATCTGCCGGTCTGTCTCATGTTGGCCTATGTCGTTTGTCTCCCATGCAGGATGGCCCCGGAAGTGATCCTTGCGATGGATGAAGGGCAGTATGATGGAAAGGTGGACGTGTGGTCGCTTGGCATCACCTGCATAGAACTGGGTAAGGGCTGCAACACACGGAGTGCAAGGCATTGCATACATAAGTGCCTGTGGAGCTATTTGTGCAATTTATTTTGAGCGGCTTTTACAATGTAGGTTCAGTTGTGGTTACCAGGTACCGTCTACATCAGTCTGTGGTGTGTCTCACAGAATGTGACATGGGATTTGTACTTTATCGTAAACACCTTTAGATGTAAATTAATATTGTACCTCTTCCCCCTCTCCCCCCCTTCCAGCGGAGAGGAAGCCCCCCCTGTTCAACATGAACGCTATGAGTGCCTTATACCACATCGCCCAGAACGAGAGCCCTGTGCTGCAGTCCAACCACTGGTGAGGAGACGGAGTGCTTTTTGAGGGCTTGGACTTTTCACACCACTCGTGCCGCTCTTAGTCTTAGGAAACCATTCATCAGCGCTGTATTATTTACCCATTGTTATTTTATTTCAGTTTTTTTTTCCATTTCAGTTTGAAAATTGTTGTTTTCTTGTAAAAAATGTACATAGCTTTTAAATACTTAGCTAAGAAAAAAAAAAAGGAATCTTCCGATGCTTTTTGTCTCTGATAAGCGTCTCCTAGTGCGTCTCAGCCTTGTGCTCTAATGTCCCTTCTCTCTTTCATCAGGTCAGATTATTTTCGTAATTTTGTAGACTCCTGTCTGCAGAAGATCCCCCAAGATAGGCCTACCTCTGATGTGCTACTGAAGGTAATCCTCTGTTCCCAGTCTAAGTGTAACTGTGTGCATATGATATATATATATATGTGTGTGTGTGCGTGTTTTTAAAGCAATGCAGATTACGTAGTCTGTATGCTGCTGTGCTTGCGTCACGTGACCTCCCCCCTTTTCCCTCTGTAGCACCGGTTTCTTTGCCGGGAGCGCCCCCTGTCTGTAGTGTTAGACCTGATCGCACGGACAAAAGACGCGGTGAGAGAGCTGGACAACCTCCAGTACCGGAAGATGAAGAAGATCCTGTTCCAGGAGACGCACAACGGTCCCGCCCCTGAGGGTGGAGAGGAGGAGGAGGTAATCCTTCCTACCCGATATGCCTCTCTGCCTGCAGTGATGTACACTTGGTCAACTCGGTGGCTCTGTGCTAATCCATGTCTGATTTTCACTGGGACTGTTCTGTAGTGATGAGCCGTTGTACTGCACTGATTCCGTTTTTCTTTGAGCCCGACCACATTGTTTCAGTATGCCTAGTGTTCTGACTAACATTATCGGTGTCAGTTTGATTGTGAATTGCATCCAGTCTGTTTACTTAACTACAGCAGACATTTTCTGTTGGATTCAGATCCTGCCCTTATGCTATCTCCCTGCCTGTGCCCCAATTGTTGTTCTACTGTCCAGTTGGTTTACTGCACTAGTATATTAGTATAGTCCCGTCTCAATGTAACTTTTAATGGATGCAGACTAACCCATAGATCTACAAATGTAGATACCTCATTCACCCTGTTCAGATGCGTCGACACAGCCACCATATTGTATTGTCTAAACAAATGCATGTGGATTGAGAGACGCAGACTTCCCCGGATAAAATTACTGTAACTCGCTTAATTCTCAAACAATTTTTGTGAACTTTGGCTTGTCATAAACGCGAGAAAATTATACGGTGCAGACGTATTGCTGCAACATACAACCGCAGCCAATTAGGTTTTTATATCTATGGACTAACCCTCACTTTTTCTTTTATTTTTATTTTTTTTATTTTTAAGAATTTGTTTCAGATTTTCTCCCAATTTAGTAGCCCCCCCTTGTATTGTGAGTTCATTGTTGTAGCCCTGTGACCGGCAGTGACAAATGTGAAGCATTGTCTCCTCCGAGACGGCACTCGCCAAGCTGTCGACCATAACTCCAGTACTCCAGAGCCACTCATATACGCAGCGGACCCATGTCGGCTTTCCAGCCCCACTCTCTGAGTCGGACAGCCAATTGCCGCCCCCTAGTGGCACTCCCGGCCAGAGCCGACACTGGTATGGAATTAAACCCCGGTCGCACTGGCCAGCGTCGAACATTGTAACCGCTAGACCACCCGGGATGCCCCTCTAACCCCTTACTTTGACAGTGTGGTGACCCAGTAGTGATAAATTGGCGCTCAGTAATGCAACGCTGAACTTTTGTTCTTCTGTTTGTGCGCCAGGAGGTGGAGCAGTACATGCTGCAGACAGGGACGGTGAACAGCATGGAGAGCTCCCACTCCGTGCCCTCCATGTCCATCAGCGCCAGCTCCCAGAGCAGCTCGGTCAACAGCCTGGCCGACGGCTCCGACGACAGCGGCGAGATGGCCATGATGCAGGAGGGAGAGCACACCGTCACCTCCAACAGCTCCGTCATCCACAGGCCCCGGTGTGTCCCGTGGGAAGGTTGTGACAGAGGGGTGTCTGCGAGAGAGTTGCTGAGGGGGAAGATCGAAAGGATCTTAATTGTGGTTTTGCCAGAGCGAAACGCTTCGAACCCTTTGTTTCCCGGCCGGAGTCAAACCTGGGTCAAACGGATAAGTGGATTTGAAGATTGTGGATTGCTGTTTCGGGGAGCTTAGTAGAGATTTCGGGAGCTTAGTGGAGATGTGTGATAGCTGCGGGTTATTTAACGCTAACAGGCTGTCTCTATCTCAGGGTCATGATAACATCTATGATGACCCGTACCAGCCCGAGATGGACGCCCAGCCGCAGGCCCCCTCGGGAGCTCGTCGGCGAGGCTACTACCGCAACCGGGACCACTTTGCCACCATCCGGACTGCCTCTCTGGTACTCACTGCAGCACACAACCTGTTTAGAACCTGTTACAACCACAACGAGGAAAATGTCATGGGCATATATAAACCAGCGTCCCTGTGCTCAATATGGCATCTCTGTCTCTGTTGCTTTACAGCTGTAAAATGGTCATAAATACAAACCAGTATGCAGTGTTCTAATCAGTATATTTCCACAAGGGGCAGCTACCTGGTCACTTTATGTGCTTTGTTATGATTGGCTGGACATTTTGGGAAAATTTTATTTGGTATTTGTTGGTGAAATGATGAACGGGTTTGTATAACTTTCACAAACCATCACTCTTTCTTTAATATATTTTTCTCTTTTAAAGAAATTGGATTATCGCCTTCCCTGTATTTCAAGAAATGTCTGTATAAACACAAGGCTGTAGAAAATGATTTATTTCATATGATGTTTATATTTCAAAAGTTTGAATTGATAGTTAATTGGTTATCCCAGTTCCAGTGCTGATAACAGCAGATGGTAAGGGTGAAACTCCTAGCATTCAAATGACAGTGCACCTCTTCCTGGTTCAAAGTTCAAAGGTAACTGTCCTAAGTTGACAATATAGTGCTTCCTGAATTGTATGCACTCTGCCACAGTTAATTACGTATACATTGCAGCACACTCCAGTATGCAGTGTCTTCCAGTCACTGAAAAATGAGTGCAGCTTTGGGCTTGTTGAATGTCATGCTACCCACGGCAGTAAGGAAAACGCATGCAAGAGAGCCCTTTAGTAATTTCCCTCGGTGTGGAAAGAGGAATTCTCAGCACAGTCTTGTCTGTGCAACCCCTGGCTAGAACACTGGCATACCAATTTCTCCAGAAGCCTTGGGATGCGTACGTGAATAAGAGATCTCCAGCGAGGCTCCTGCTGGTGCCAGTGAATGGGCCTGATCTTCCTGCTCCCGTCCCCAGGTCACGCGGCAGATCCAGGAGCATGAGCAGGGCTCGGCGCTGCGGGAGCAGATGTCGGGCTACAAGCGCATGCGGCGGCAACACCAGAAGCAGCTGATGGGCCTGGAGAACAAGCTGAAGTCCGAGATGGACGAGCACCAGCTGCGGCTGGACAAGGAGCTGGAGACCCAGAAGAACAGCTTTGGCGGGGAGGGGGAGAAGCTGAGCAAGAAGCACCAGGCCATCCTGGAGAAGGAGGTGAGGACACGTGGAGATGAAGAGCTGGGGCGGATCTGGGAGGGGAGCAGGTCAGGGTAATCTGGCACAATGGCCTCTGGGCTACTGCATTGAGCCTGGACATTCAGAACGCACAAGGGGATAAGGGAGCATATTGACATGAGTACACAGCATGAGGTAAGAGGGAGTTTGAGATCATTACACAGCATGGAGGGAGTAAGAGTTGAGATCAGTACACAGCATGAAGGGATAATAGGGATGAATAATAATGGAGGTGGGAAGGATAGAGAGGTGGAGTATGAGAACTTACTGACCAGTAATAAGGAACAGCAGCCCATTGACACACTGAGGACAATCCCCTGGGGACGTGAAGCTCACCTGAGAGAGGCGTGCAGATGAGACCGTCCGAGAGAGTACAGTACGGCCTCTCTCTCGTCTGCAGATAAAGGCGGCACTGACGGAGGAGAAGAAGTTCCAGCAGCACATCCTGAGCCAGCAGAAGAAGGAGCTCTCCAGCCTGCTGGAGTCCCAGAAGAGGCAGTACCGCCAGCGCAAGGAGCAGCTCAAAGAGGTACGAGGAGCAGAGCGCAGCTGCCGCTGCCCGTTTCACTGGCCGACTTTACTCACAGCACACTTTCCCCTCTAAATGCAAAGCAATTAGGGCTGCCCCATTTCCTCGACTGGTCGATTGTTTGGTTGATGGGCTGTTGGTCGACCAAGATTTGTTTTGGTCAAGCAGTCACGCAAAAAAAAAATAATAATAAAATAAAAAATTCTCCACACAGCATGAGACACCTAGATTTGCGCCACAGTTCGGCGTGCTTGTCAGTAGAATAATCCATTCTGGATGCTGCGGGTATGGCAATGACAGTCCTTCACTCTTAACATAGCTAGGCCTATATATGTTCTCTGAGACACCTACATTCGCGCCACAGTTTGGCGCACTTGTCAGTAGAATAATCATTCTGGATGCTGCGGGTATGGCAATGACAGTTCTGCTTTAGGCTACAGTTTAAGACATCAGGCTATGTGTGATCATTCGTTTGTTAGCCTATTTTTTTGCAAAAGAGATTTTAAATCCCAATGAGACCAACCTGGTTAATTAAATAAAACATAGCCTATGCATTAGAATGTGTTATGGTTGTGGTCAAATAAAAGCATCAGCCTATTATGTGGCCATACTGCAACTTCACAAGCGCAACGGCAGAATCTGCAAGCATGAAGAGGAGGCTCGGAATGGAAAAGTAGTTTTTCTTCTTTCAGGTAATCTTGAACTCTGGCTCCATAAAGTCATTAGCCTATTGTTACTCATTTGTGTCATTCACTTAAGAAAGTTATAAAAAAACATGAGACAAGTGTATTTATTAAAACAAGTGTTTGCAATATAGTTGTATTTATTAAAACAATGACTCTCCCGTGATGCGTGAGATCTGGGTAAAAATAGCGGAAAGCTAGTTAGGGTTTCCAGCTCGTCTTTGAAACTCACCACTTTGGCGGCAAAGCCACGGTTCTGTTCTGTGGGACCCGCTTGGCCCAGTGCGCCGCTCTAACCCCTCCCCCTCTGCGCAGGAGCTGAATGAGAACCAGTCCACCCCCAAGCGGGAGAAGCAGGAGTGGCTGGTGCGGCAGAAGGAGTGCCTGCAGCAGCTGCAGGCAGAGGAGGAGGCGGGGCTGCTGCGCAGACAGCGGCAGTACTATGAGCTGCAGTGCAGGCAGTACAAGAGGAAGATGCTACTGGCGCGACACAACCTGGAGCAGGACCTGCTGAGAGAGGTACCGCTACACACGGACACTCTCTGCCACTGTCCGTCTGTGTCTCAGCCTTTGTGTATCCGTCTGCGTCTCCCTCTCGTAGGAGGGACTTTATACGTAGCTTGTGAAGGCAGACTGCCGGTGCCCAGTTGACCAAAGGGGGGCGCTGGTGGGCGATGCAGCTCGGGTGTTCCTCCAACCAGAGTCCCTCCTTCCCCCGGGTGAAGCTGCAGCCAATTATGCACCACCCTGTTGGCTGCCGGTTCCGGCAACATCCAGATTCGACACCTGATCGTGGTGCTCATCCACACACTAGACCAATGCGTTAACAGGATGAGCCACCCAGCAGTCCGATGAAACATGCTAACAGAAAGTATGAAGTCAGTCTCCTTTTCTCTATCATTAATCTCTTGTTAAATACTGGTCGAAAAGGGTACTCCATATTGGCTGCATGTACAGCTCAAAATTGTGTTTTCATGTTTCTCTCTGCGACTATAATTTTTCCTTCACATTGAGCAACTTCGTGTGGAAACCTTTTGAGTCTCTTTCTGACCTCCTGCCCCCCTCCACCCCGGCCTTTCTCTCCTCTCCTTCCTTCCTCCCCCACCAGGACCTGAATAAGAAGCAGACGCAGAAGGACCTGGAGTGCGCCATGCTGCTGCGGCACCACGAGTCCACGCAGGAGCTGGAGTTCCGGCAGCTGGGCTCCGTGCAGCACACGCGCGCCGACCTCATCCGCACGCAGCACCAAACCGAGCTCACCAACCAGATGGAGTACAACAAGCGGCGCGAGCAGGAACTCCGGCAGAAGCACGCCGTGGAGGTGCGGCAGCAGCCCAAGAGCCTGAAAGTGAGTGAGAGCGAGCAGCAGCAGCAGCAGCAGCAGCAGGACCTGGGCGAGGGGGAGCAGCATGGCGGGGGAGCGTGCGTGACCTCCAGGGAGGGAGGAGCCAGGGCCCAGGATGGGGACGCAGAGGGAGAGGAACCGGAGACAGGCGAAGCAGAGGAGGACGGAGAGAGCGCAGGGGTGCCGGGGAACGATAGCAGTGCGGGGAACAGAGGGGTGGAGGTTGTAACCGAGCAAGGCGTGGAGGAGGAGGGAGGCCTGGAGGGCGGGGGAGAAGTGAAGGATGAGGCAGTGGAAGAGGTAGAGAGGGAAGTCGCCGCCCCGTTTGCTGTGAAGCACGTGAGACGGAGGAACAGCAAAGGGAGGAGGGTGGCGATTCGAGCCTTGCTGTTTGTGCTGGTATGGAGAGGGGGAGCGAGGGAGGGCAAGGAAGGGACCCTGAGGAGCAGGAGAAAGGGGAGGTCGATGTGGTTGAGGAGCAGTGGGGAGGTGGAGAGGGAGGTGGGGCCGAGAGGTTACTGGAGGGAGTGGAATGGGAGGACGATGATGGGAGTGAGACTGAGTCTGATGCTGATAATGACGAGGAGGAGGGCAGGGGCGTGGCGGACGGTTGTCCCTCAGAGCTATTCTCCCGCTCTCTCGAGCGAGGACGGAGCGTGGACCGGAAGAGGGATCGAAGTCGGGAGGTTGACGAGCTCTCTGAATTCTACTTCCCCAACTCTTTAGATGAACTGGAACCCCCTACCCTTGTACCCCCCCCTCCTCCACCACCCCCCCAGTCCTCACTCCCCTCCCTCTTCTCCCACGCCATCTGCCTTCTCCTCTCCCTGTCTGCCGCAGCTCACCCGTCTCTCCCAGTCCTCCTGCTCCTCTCCGTCTTTCTGCTCTCTCTCCGCCGCTCTCCTCCACTCCCCTCCCTGGCCTCGCTCCTCCTGTCTGGAGAGCTCGCCCTCCTCGCCCTTTTCTTTTCCTACCTCTTCCTGCGGTCCTGCTGTTCTGTCTCTCTCTCCCTCTACCTCTCTCTGGCACTTTGGGGCTGCGGCCTCTTCAGCCTGGGTCTCTCCCTGAGCCTGGGCCTCTATTACATCCCTGTGGCCCTGGTCTCAGCCTCCTTCCTCAGCTCACCCTCGCTCTTCCTCTCCCTCTACCTCCTTGTGGTCCTGGTGGTCCGTCCCGCCCGGGTCTTCCTTCAGAAAGCCCCAAAGAAACTCAACCGCCTGTGGGTCCGAATTCTGTTCCGACTCCCCAAGCCCTTATTCACGGTGTGTCAGTCCCTTATTGGCGGTCTGGCTGAGAGGAGTTTGTACGACATGTTCCCCAAAGCAGGCAGGAACTGGGGAGTACGCCAGTCCAAAATCCCCGTCCCCCTCAGGACCCTCCCTGCAGAGTATCAGTCCAGGCAAAACCAGGGCACTCTTGCTTCTAGGTCTTTGCTTTGGGTCAGGCGTTTTCTTAGACGCCCAATAGGGGTCCTTGCTGACTGGGCAAATTCTGTAGTCCTGAAGCTGGCCAGCAGGGTCCTCAAAGAATTGCCGCAGGTCTATCTGACTAAAATGCGGGCCCTTGGTTTGTTGAGAGAAGAACGAGCCAGCAGGTTACCTAGGTTATTGCCTTGGGAGGTGCGGGAGGAGAGAGAGAGGGAGAGACGGAGAAGGGAGAGGGAGCGGCGGAGGAGGGAGGAGAGGGAGAAATTGGTTAGGGAAGGGGGTAGGTGGGAGTGTGGGTTGAGGCGAACGGCTTCGGGGAGGAGCGTTCGAGGGAAGGTGGTTCCCTGGAGATAGTTATAGAGAGAGGAGAAGAGAAGGTGTGTGCAAGTGTGATGGTAGACATATTTTTCTCTGTCTGTCCGTCTGTATGTGTGTGCCTTGCACCTGTGCGTTGTTATTAATTCATATGATTCACTGTTGTTGGATCCAACACCAACCCCCAAAAACATTTTATCAACTGAATGTGAATGTTGTTCTTTAAAGTGTACATGTCACATATCTAATTGTGTTTTTATAGTTTTCTGTGTGTCTGTGTGTGTGTGATCATGAACATGTGTGCATACAGTGTCCTCTCTCCTCTCCCCAATCATTGTCTGTAGCTCAATGTAGTTCATATTATTCTGCTTTTTGTAAAAGTTTATCCGGTGTATTTTGTTATTTTAAAAGAAAAAAAACATGTTGGTTATTCCTAATCCCATGGTTGTGCAATAGTGAATGTTAATGTCATGTTCAGTGTTCTGAAGAAGTCTTAAGGTTTCTTGCCTCATGATGTCAGTAAACTTTTTATATAAATGGTTGTCAGTTATGACAGGTTGTCATTGGCCACAATATCCGTACAAAAACTACAGCCAACATTACAATATGGACAGAAGACACTACAATATGGGCATTCTCTTTAAGAGTGCAGTATAGACACAGTTGGCACAATACAGAAACAGGCCATGCATTGGCCACACTGGTCCACATCCAGCCATTTAAATTGATCAGTATCGTTCCTTAGATGACAGATTTAACTATTCAGTGATTTAACATTTCCAATTAGACAAGTTAGTCTTAATTTGGAGCTGAATTAGATATAATTCCAGTTCATTCCGAATGGAATTGAAACAATCCTGGGCTTCAGTGACCGTTGTGTCATGAATTTCAGTGTCTCACTTGCACCACGTAGTGTAGAGATGTGCGCTGGACTGAATGAGGTCAGTGGTTTGGGAATGGGGCTTTAATGGGTCAATTGGGTCCTTTCATTTTGTTTTTATTTTTATTTGAGGTAAAATGTGAATTCACCCCCAGTACATGTGTACAAAGTCTAGCTTCAGTGTGTATTGACTCCCACTCATGCAAACTCCTTTAAAAAAACAAAAAAACATTAAGCATCCCTTGTTTTATTCATTCCTGTTTTATATTGAGCATCCGAAGTAACATACTACTCGTGTAACATATGTGCCTTAAATGCTGGTGCGTGGATTTTTGATATTGGGTAAATGTTTGTGCCATCAGTTTAAGATGAATTGATCACTCATGACCAGTGCAGAATGAAGGGTGTCATGTAGACGGACCATGGTGGTGCCTCGATCATGAAGTGTCTCGGATCAGGGGCTTTTATTGACAGGCTTAACTTTGTTGTAGCATCTTGCCAGATGAAGATTTGCAAGCTGTGGACAGCCCCAGACGATAAGCCAGAGTATGCTGACTTAGTCCAGCTTCCAACATACTGATTGTTCCCTTGATAGGCGCTGTAAATTTGATTGCCGCAAGGCCTCACACTCAAAGCTAAATCACCTCATCTGTGTCCAATCACCTCAGACTATTAATGTGATGTAGGGCCAATGGAACAGTCGGAGACACACGAGGGCACCTTGGTCAGTCATGAATAATACACTTAATCCAAATTGATGATAAAACATCTTTTCATTATGCAAATTCCTTATCGAAGAACATTGAGAGTGGCATGTTTCTTTTGATGCTCAGTATATTCATATAATAGTCACCATGTTGTGTCCTGGACACCTCTTTCAGTGAATCTGTTTGAGTTTGCTTTGTTTTCTTCAATGTTGAACTATTAGAAGGAAAGTTGCTTGGGCAATACTGAAATGGGAAAGCATCACTTTGTTGTCATAAGTCTGAGGGTAAGTGTTTGATTGACACGTATTGAAAACGATTAGATGGTGTTGGCAAGTCAATAGTCCTGTGAAAGAATGCTAATTTGTCAGTAAACATGATTGGCCAGTAGAGAATTGTATGTAGATTGTAATCCATAGGACGGTTGTCATTGGTCCACTGGTAATGGGACATCAAAGAAGGAGAGAGGAGGAAAATGATTGGTCGATATGTGGTTGAGGTTTTTGAAGATAAATATTTATATTATTGCACTATTAGCAATAATTCACATTTAGAAGTTTTACCATGTAAACAAGTGTTTGTTATGCTATTATTAAGAAAGAAAAGTTGTCTGTTTTATTTAAAACTGTTCACTTGTGTAGTTTGTTGTATACAAATGATTATCTAATATGAAAGAATACTTCCATATCAATAGGATTTTGAAATTATTCTTTTAAATCAATTGCATTATTATTTATTAGATTTAATTTTGTTTCTTCAATTAAAATATATACATATTGTTGATTGTTGTCAATTATATTTCAAGCCATAAAGATGATATATTTTAGTAAGTTAATGTGTAATGCCATAATTGACCAAAAATTATAAATGCTAAAAAAACGACACCAAAGATTACGGAGTTGGAACTCAGTAGTACAAAGAAACTTATCCATTTTAGAAATTATAAAATTTTGAATTTTGCACTGTCCTTGAGTCCTTAAACTCTGAGAGACATTACTTAACAGACTGTGAACACTTTAAGAAAACAGACAGCTCACACAGTTTTGTTTAAATGTTATTGTTTCCATTGTCATGTTCTGTACAAGGAAAACATTTGTTTTGTTGCATATGCAAGCCATAAAATGTGCATTTCCCCTCCCATGCTGTCTTCTGTAGGAATCCTGCACTCCGTTTGTTCACTGATTAATTCCACTCCCAAGGTTCTCACAAAGGCCAGTTAAATGGAAAAATTAGTCTAAGGAAGGAAAAGATTGGGATAACAATTTCACAATCAATCTGCACATATGTGAGATTGTGTCAAACAGAATTTGAAATTGGAGAGAGGAAGGAGTCTTGGGAAGAGGAGGGGGGGTAATTTAAAACTTGAAATAATATTGGTCTTGTGTATTTGAGAGTGCAGAATTGCTACTATGAAATAGGGCTTTGATTGTGTGTGCTCCCACTCATTTCTCCACATGAAGTGTGTTTTTTTCAGAACCCCCTGGATGTGCATTAATTTATGCACATATATCTTGTAAAACATCAGCTTGAGTTGAGTCTGCACTAGAAATCCCCAAACATTTTGCTGTTCATCAATTTCTGTTCACAGTGAATGTACTTTATACGTTTGTTAATGTTATGTCATTTTTTTATAAGTTCTATTGGTTTTGTCTTGTTTTTGTGTAATTTATGTGTTCGTTTTTTTATATCAAAGAATTTATGAGTTTTATATAAATATATTTAGTGTATGCAGTATTTATATGGATAATGCTGCATTGTGTGTGTGTGTGTGCGTGCATGTGGCCATTTTGTCTGCATTTCATCATTTGTGTGAATGTGTGTGTGTAAGTATATGCAATATTTCATTATACTTACAAATTTCCTCAACTGAGAAATAAATGTTCTTTTTTGTTGAAAATCATTTTAGTTTGTTTGTCTTGGTCATTTTTATATTTATATTTCTTCATTCATAATTTCCTTATCATTTTCCTTCATTATCATTTTAATTTATTTATTCAGTCAGACTTTGCCACACAGGGAGATCTAGGGCCTAGAAACCAATCAGATTCCTCTTCTCTCCAATGGGTGGTCTCTCTCTCTCTCGTTCTCTCTCTCTCTGTCTCTCTCTCTCTCTCTCTATGGTTTTGTTGACCCATTCACTTCTCTGCCCTCCAAAATTATTGATTGCTTACTGTGAAGAGTCATGTCTCCTCTGCATGAGATGTTTCCTGCAATCTGATGTTTCCTGTTATTGCAGTGTGGGGGTGGGGCTCTGATTGTGGTACTGTACCTGAACTGTTCTGAGCTCTGCCTCTTTCCCTTACTCCTACTCTTGTCTCTTCTCTATCACCTTTGTTTCCCCATTAATCTGTCCCACATCAATTTTCTCCGTAACACAGACCTTTCAAAAGTTAGTCATGTGAATACATTAACTGAACAGAACATTTAGGATCCTGGTACATCCTCTGTGGAAAGGACTTTTTTCCATCATGGTAAAGACAACGGGTCTGTGGAGAGATTAGGTCAACGTAGGGACAGGGAAATGGTTTGTAATAATACACACAAAAGCCTGTACTTTCATATGTACACAAACTAAAGTGTTTGAAGATTTGCAAATATTCCCTAGTGTCACTTTCCTCACACATACACAGTATTAATACTTGCGGACACTGGCATTCTCACCATGTGTTCAGTAGTGGTTTTTGGGTAAGGTCAATGAGAAACCATCTCAGTGTCTCCCCCATACTGTGTTGTATGCTGTATCTACATTGCTCACACACGAACATAAACAAAGTAGATTGTCTTTGCTCTGTTCACGAGGTCTTGTTGGTGCTGTTCAATTTCTCACATTACAGGATAAGCCCCACTTGTCAACCCTGAACCTCTTTTTAGGTCTCATTTAAAATGTTAACCCAAGTATACTGACTGATTTTGACATTTGACGGACCATACGCAAATAAAGCGTAGATTACTTTTGTTCTTCTTTCCATCTAGCAGCGGTATGCGTTGCCAGACCCGCCTGCACACATTGTTTCACGTACACACGGTTGAATGGGAAAACTCCATGAACACCTCTCTCTCTCTTTAGTCCAAAGAGCTGCAGATCAAGCGTCAGTTCCAGGACACGTGTAAGATCCAGACCCGCCAGTACAAGGCACTGAGGAACCACCTGTTGGAGAACACGCCGAAGGCGGACCACAAGGCCGTTCTGAAGAGACTGAAGGAGGAGCAGACCCGCAAGCTGGCCATCCTGGCCGAGCAGTACGACCACTCCATCAATGACATGCTCTCCACTCAGGCTGTGAGTAAGGCTAGAACAGACCCTGTCTGCATGTCACACTGCATTTATACACTGGGAGAGTGATTGAATGGTCCCAGGGTTGCCCCTGAAATTGACCAATTTGCATCCATTATAAGTCACTACTGTAGGCTGCAAAGGGTCATAGAGAGTTGGACCCAAGCCCGGAAGGACTATCTACTCATATTCATGGGACAGTTTTCAGATGCCAATCAACCTACTGTAGATCGGTGCAGCACTGACCACATCCTCTGTTGCCGTACATTCTCAATCGATGACTGATTGAAGATGTCAGGCATAATTGAATATTGTTAACATTAATGCATATCTTTACATAGCATAATTCACATGTATCCATCTCAAAGTCTTCCACTTTTAGGGCAAGTAAAAATCAAACGAGGAAAAAAAGCATTTGCAGCATTGAAGAAGGTAAAAACGGTAATCGTAATAATGTGCGCGACAGAGAACGCGTGCACGCCTTGAAATGTAGATGGAGACGCCGCGTTCTCGCAGTGCGGTCCGTGGGAATCCAACTCAGCGTAGCCGTTAAAAGGCAAGTCTTAACGTTTATTTCAAGGAAATGTTGACAAAACAGCCGATTTCACAGTTCAGGGGCAAAACATGAGCTTGTCATTCGTGTTTGTTATTTTCTTTCCATTTTTGTATTTCATTTAAAAAAATGTTTTACTAACACGTGTCAACACATGTCATTTCAAACACAAAAGCACAATTTGCACGCCATGCACCCTTTTTAGGGTTTCATTGTTTTACTGTATCAAAGGATTTATGACTACTCTTACTCTGAAAAGGAATTAGAGGACGTGTGGTTATTCACTTTGTAAACATTGTGCCATGAATGCACCTTCGGTTTTATGTCCTCTAGAAGTTTAGTCTATACCCTGACATAAAATATCTTAGTGTACATCTTCGGTTTCTACTGTTCATATTTTCATCAGGAACCACCAACTTACTGTATTTCTGTACAAGTACGGTACAGGGTCAGACTAAACTAGCTCAGTGCTACAGTTTAATGAAACACCATAAAGAGTATTAGAATTGTATAGTGGGCAAAGATTGCGTGTGCTGTGAAATACCGAATGGCTTTTTCCAGGTATCATGTGCTACTGTACTGACCTCTCCCGTGGCTTGCCGTCCCTCCAGCTGCGATTGGACGAGTCACAGGAAGCAGAGTACCAGGTGCTCCGGATGCAGCTGCAGCAGGAGCTGGAGCTTTTGAACGCCTACCAGAGCAAGATCAAGATCCACCACCGCACTCCCAGCACCTGAGCAGAGGGTGTCCAGCGGGCGCTGCTGGCCAGAGGACCTGGAGCAGAAGGAAGAGGGTGTCCATCCGCGAGCGAGTGGGCGCTGCTGGGGGTCACCTTCCAGACTATGGGTCAGCAAGATAACGACCAAAACACAGATGTGCAAGATCTGGTGAAGGAGGAATGTGAACAACAACTCAAACTAAAGGCCTGCCCAGTGTCCAGACCTCAATCCCATAGTGACAAACTGAAAGAATGCAGGAATTGCTGCAGGATAGCTGGGAAAACATGTCGGGTGTGTATTAACCGAATGGCCACTGTTTGTGAGGCTATTCTCACGCTATCTACACGCGGGTGACTATTTTGAGGAATCCAAGATTCAATTTTCAATAGAATGAACATTTCTTTGATGTTCATTTACAGCCATTTTCATTTGATGATGCAATTGTCTGAGATAAAAATAGGCCCCATCCAACTTTTGATGGTACATTTACAGCCTTTTCATGATGATGCAATAGTCTGTAGGCCCCATCCAACCTGATGGAGAATTTGTAAAAAAATGCAATGTCCAGATGTGCAAAGCTGAATGAGACTTACCCAAATAGACTCACAGCTGTAATTGCAACTAAAGGTGCTTCTACGAAGTATTAAGTCAAGGGGGTGAATACTTATGTAATCAATTGTCTATTTTTATTTTGTGTTGAGCAGTGGCAAGAAACCACAATTAAATCAATTTTGATACTTATTATATACGTATACCCATACTTATTATATACCCACTGTGTGTGTGTGTGTGTGTGTTACAATTATCTTTGTATCAGCCAATATTCTCATGATAATGCTGAAGTCTATAGGCCAAAATATTACCCAATCAGAGATGTGAAGTACAAATGTAATGTGCCATTTAATTAATTTTCAGTATTTATAGATGCAGCATGATGGAATGATTGGCAAAACCACAGTGAGAAATGAGAAAACTTCTCATTTAATAAAGATGCAGAATTACAAAAATAATCCTGCCAATATTTTAGAATCCTCTCCCCTAGAGGGCAACACAACATGTAAAGACAATTATAATTGGGAATAAGAGATAATACAAAGATGCAAATTAGCACAGACTTTTTTGTATGACCTCATGAGACAAAAACAGCTGAAGTCCTTGTTACAATTGGGATCTCGCCCTTCAGATCATGAAAAGAGACTAAACTGGATGTCTGTATTGCTGCCTGTCATAGCAGTGTCGCACCACGTGTGTATCGTTGTGCTGACTGCCCTCTCCCTTCCTCAGATCGAGGAGGAGATGCTCTCTCTGCAGAACGAGCGCTCAGAACGGATCAGAACGCTTCTGGAGCGCCAGGCCCGCGAGATCGAGGCCTTCGACTCGGAGAGCATGCGGCTGGGCTTCAGCAACATGGCGCTGACGGGCATCCCCGCCGAGGCCTTCAGCCAGGGCTACCCCAACCCCCCCGCCGCTTCCGGGGGGTGGCCCTCGCGCCCTGTCCCGCGCTCCGGCAGCCACTGGACACACGGCGTGCACCCCCAGAATTCGGGGCGCGCCCTCCTGGAGGAGCCAGAACAGCTGCAGCGGGAGCAGTGGGTTCAGCAGGGGGGAGTCGGTCTCCGGCAGGGACGGGGGCGTCCATTCCTCCCACTCCTCTGCCTCCTCCTCCTCCTCCTCTTCCTCCTCGTCCTCCCACCACCACCACCACCACTACCTTCAGCAGCACTACCACCATCAGAGTACCCCGCACCTTTACCGGGAGCGGGAGCGGGAGCGGGAGAGAGAGCGGGAATGGGGGAGCCATGTGTCCCACTCCCATGCCCACTCCCACCACTTGCCCTCCCACTCCTCCTCTCAATCCCTGGCCCTCCTCCCGCCGCCGCCTCCCCCGGCCCCCATCTCGCTCTCCTCCTCCTCCCCACCCTCGTCCTCCTCGTCCTCTTCCTCTCAGGGGGGCTACAGCGGGAGTGGGGGCGGTGGCCTGGCCGTGAGAGGCCCCAGCCTGATGGCGCTGAGGAACAGCCCCCAGCCCTTGAGGAGAACTGCCTCTGGCGGGGGGCCAGGGGGGTCTGGAGGCGGGGAGGGGGGTCTGAGCCGGAGCACCTCGGTCACCTCTCACATTTCCAATGGCTCACACCTGTCTTACTCCTAGAGAGGATGATGATGATGAGGAGAGAGAAAAGGAGGGATGAGGAGGGTGAGGCGGATGACTTGAGAGTGGGAAACAAACGGTGGTTAGCGGACAGGCAACATTTATTACCTTAAGACAGAAACCATGCAAAGTGTGAAGAAAAGAGGGCAGGATGGAACAAGTGGAATACAGACCTCTTGTGGACATTATTCACTTAGTAGTGCAGAGAGACAAACAGAATGGAAAAGAAGCAGATGTTTGTGAGAACAGGCAAAGAGAGACACCTTGAGGGTATGACAAAATAAAAGTATCAGCCTATTAATGCAAAGATAAGACAAATGTATTGAATTGGAGGGGGCATTGAAAATAAATTGTCATGTAAATAATTTAAAAGTGGAAAAATAATTGATCATTATTAAGAATGATGACAATGGTGGATGTTGATTTTGATGTGTGTAAAGAGAGGTATGGGGCAGATTTTTAAAACAGTTTTGAACAGGATGTAAAAGAAAACAATTACACTGCCATACAGTGGCTCGGAACACCTACTACATGTCCAACCACTGCCTTTATGGTTTCTTAAAGGGGTGCTGCCATGGAGTATTTTATTGTTGGCCGAGCAATAAATCCTAGATATGTACATTCATGTGAATATACAGAATGCTTGTAAAGCAATTTGGCACATTCCCACCCATATAAGTACCCACCATTATGAGACAAGCATTTGTGTGAACTTGAAAGGTCAGCTCCCTGTATTCTATTACAAGCATACTGAATATATGTATATATGACATATATATACGTATGTATGTATCTATGGGAGTTGCTACAATGCATGAAATTAATGTACAAAGCATTTGTAAACATAACCATACACATTTATATATATATAGTACCTGTCAAAAGTTTGACAGTAAGGATTGTTCACTGTCCCACACTTTTGACCTATATTGTACATATATATGTGTATATAAAAGCACTAACTCTAAAACACTTTTGTATAGTAATAATAGTAATAATCATCATTATCATCATCATTTTACACATAATAATAATGATTATGATAATGTGTATTGAGCAAAATCCAGAATGAGAAATCAAAACACTTTTTCAAAGGATTATTATTATTACTACTATTACTGCTACTACTGTTATTACTAGTACGACTACTACTACTGCTACTAATGCAATTATTATTGTTGTTGTAATTATGTATGATGTACACTAATTCTGTTATTTTTAAATGTTCTTTTAAAAATGCCAATTCTGACCACTAGGTGGGGAATATGAGATGCGTGACTGAAATGGATTTAATAAATAAAAAAAGTAAAGTTAGGGCTTTATAACCCACTGTTCCCTGTTAAACCTCAGGGTAGGCGTCTGGAAAATGCATTGTTAAGAGATTGCAGTATGTTAGAGCCAGTATTAATTGTGTACAGTACAATTGTAGCTATATATCAGAGACTGCAATTCTATGTCTCAAGCCACACACCTCCCAGTTCAACAAGTGTCATATGTGCAAGACTGTTTACAATGAATGCAAACAAGCATATTCACATGTGACTTTAAAAAATATATAAAAAAAGACAAATAATCTACCTGTCAATGATTCACCAGTGCCCTGAAGGTGTGGTCACTGTATTTCACTGTTCTCAGTTAACAGATGTAACAGTACTGCAATGTAATATAGGGATGGTGGTCATTCACATATGCTGTCCAGGATCAGGGTCGCAGGCAGGAAAGGTCAAAGAATAGATTGCACTGCTAGAGTCAGCTCTATTTCCATTCTGTAATAAAAGACACTGGGATCTCTTCTGGAATCAGCCATTAAAACCTAGTACATGAAATTTGAGCATTAACAGGTCTTGGAGTTGAGGGGTTCTTTCAAAATGTCTTGTACAGAAACAAAGTAATAAAAAATTCAAACGAAATGCGAACCTACAGAATGTGTTTATTTTTTTTTAATGACTCTCCACCCAGTTATCCAGACAGCTTGCTGAAAGCATTATTTCCCTGTGGAATATTTGTGATTTGATTAACCAAAAAATAACCTTGGTCAACTAATTAAAATCTGTGCCATTCTCCTATCAGTTTTGATGGGTGAATTCTACTGTATTGCTTTTGGGTGACACTCAGAAATTGACTCTGGAGAGCTTCAATGCTATTTTTTCTGCAGCTGATACATGATGTGTGTTATGATGCACTAAATGTGACATAAAACAATTATTGCAATTAATGCATTTTTCTCAATTTCCCCAAATTATTTTACCTTCATATGTTTAACAACTTAATATCAATCATACAGTCAAGCTGGAAAGTCTGCACACCCCTTTCACCGTCTCCACGTTTCATTGTGTTACAGACCTATTCTACAATAGATTCAGTTCATTTTTTGTCTCAAAATTCTACACAAAATAGCCCATAATGACAAAGTGAAAACTGGTTTTTAGACATTTGTGCTAATTTATAAAAATCTAAATGGGATGAACCTGGCAGAAGGACAACCATCTCTGCACCACTCCATCAATCAGGCCTTTTTGGTAGTGGCTAGACGGAAGCTACTCCTGAGTGAAAGGCATATGTCAGCCCACCTGGAGTTCGCCAAATGGCACTTAAAGGACTAAGAGCATCAGGAAAAAGATTCTCCGGTGTGATGAGACACAAATTGAACTTTTTGGCCTGAATGCCAAGTCCTACCATAAAGGTCTGATTGATGGAGTGCTGCAGAGATGTTTGTCCTTCTACCAGGTTCTCCCATCGCTGCAGAGGAACTCTGAAGCTCTCTTCGAGTGGCCATTGGGTTCTTGGTCACCTCCCTGACCAAGGCCCTTCTTGCCTGGTTACTGAGTTTGGCCGGACGGCCAGCTCTAAGAAGAGTTGTGGTGGTTCCAAACTTCTTCCATTTCACAATGATGGAGCCCACTGTTCTCCTGGGTGCTTTCAATGCTTTAGCAATGTTTTTATACCCTTCCCCAGATCTATGCCTCAACACAATTCTATCTCGGAGGTCTATGGAGAGTTCCTAGGACTTCATGGCTTGGTTTTTTCTCTGACATGCACTGTCAACTGTGGGACCTTATATAGACAGGTGTGTGCCTTTCCAAATCATGTGCAATCAATTGAATTTACCACAGGTGGACTAGAATCAAGTTTTAGAAACATCTCAAGCAGTATCAGTGGAAACAAAATGCACCTCAGCTCACTTTTGGGTGTCATATCAAAGGGTGTGCACACTTGTGTACATATGATATTTTAGATTTAGATTTTTAATAAATTAGCACAAATGTCTAAAAACCTGTTTTCACTTCTGTCATTATGGGCTATTTTGTGTAGAATTTTGAGAGAGAAAATGAACTGAATCTATTGTAGAATAATGAAACGTGGAGAGGGTGAAAGGGGTGTGCAGACTTTCCGGCTTGACTGTATGTATGTCTAGGTCTATTGTTGCCCTAATATATATATATATATATATATATCACTGAGTCAGGACAAAACTAATTTTTACAAAAAATATTTCTCAATACTTCATGAATTTGAAATTGATAAGTTTGTAGTAGTTTGTCTCAGCTACAAAACCATGTAAAGGGACAGGTTTCTTATTCATACACTTTTTCAGAAATTAAACATTATTCTCTTCATAACTTAATTTATGTCAAATCCGTCAGACACAATAAAAATGATTTTACATTAATTTGTTCAGTTTAACAAAGCTTTTAAGCCCTCAAGTTACTCAGATATGTAATTTAAATGCACTTAATACATTTTTGTTATGATTTCACACTATTCTGAAAACCCCAATTTAAAAAATTACTTCATCTAACTTTGTTTTTAAAATTAAGGATGTAAAAGTAATATTCTTGGAGAAAGAAAACATCATTAGACATATCATTCAGTACTAACTGACCAAACATAATATTTTCTTTGAAAATGAACAAAAAAGTCCACGGTGGTGACAACAATCTGACGGAGGTGACAAAAATGGAAAAAAACAGCCCAGTTCTTTTCACAATAAATGTAGAATTGTATTACACCATTTTAAACACATGGGGAATCTTTCATTTGATGTTTCATAACAATAAAAATCACAAAATAGCCTACATTTTTATCACTTAAGTTTAGTTCCACCTGGCCATGGAACTCTTTTATTTACGACTAAATTAAATTGAACAAATAATGATTAATGAACGAAAGATGATGGCTTAATAAACAGTGCAGCAAATCTAACATGAAACATCATTCTGTTTAGTGAGAATTAGTGAGCTTCCTGAGCCAAATGGCCTCCCTCAGCAACCATGGCAACCTCAGTCACCTACATGGGCTCACTGAAAAACATAACAACCCGTCATTGGTAGATACTGTTACTGTGTTATTACTTAGTGTGTCTAATGGGCTTTAATGTAATTCTCTATTAAAAAAGAGGAATGTCATTTGAAAAATTAGCATGACATTTCCAAACCTGAAATCATACCCTGTTTAATTTAATCTAAAAGTGAGTCTGATCAATACAAAGTTTAGAGCTTTCTCTCTGACCTGCATAATTTAGACAATGGGCAAGAGGCGATGGACATGCTTGCCCTCTATGAAGTCCATAACATTAGGGGTCATGTTGAAGAGTTCCCTTGCATGGCTTGATTGTAGAGGGGATGCCTTTCCATCGAACTTTACAAGAATATCTGCAATTGGTCAGAAGCAAACATCCTTCCTGCCTGGTTTTTGATGAAAATGGGCTGTAGGACCCTGGGGGTGCAGGAACTCCACTTTGGCATCTTGATGCTCATTGTTACAGCAATGGCCTTCACCAGCCACCAGTGTTAATCATATACCACCACTAGCCAGTCTCCATTTTCCTTGGTATCAATGGTTATCTTAGTGGTGGTGCCCTTAGGACCTCTCAGGGGCATCTGCTCCATCTCTTCCATCAATATGGCCAGAGGACTTATCCTCCTGGCCTCTGAGGCAGTGCATTGAACATCAGAGCTGTTATCTGTGCTGTTCCTCTGCTGCTCCAGTGTTTCCGCTGTGCTTCCTTGTATCATTCTGTTGGTCTCTGTCTGTGGAGAGTCTCTTTGGGTTTTATTTTGAGCATGCTGTCTTCGCCATACTTGCTTTGTCAGTTTGTCTCACACTTGTTTTACCTTTTTAAGTTTCTCTTTCAAAGCTCTCACTTCTCTTGAATGCCTTTTCCTATTTTTCTCCTTTGCCTTTCACTTGCAAGAGATTGTCTGCTGCTGCTTGGCTCCTCTATGCTCTGGTCCAATGGACTATCCTTTCTCCTTCTCAAGCCTTTCTCTGATGCCTTTTCTCCTTTTCATTAAATTCTCCTATATGTCTTATTTTGCCATCCAGAACCCTCTTCTTCCACCTTTGCCTTTCCTTCTCTAGCATATCTTCTTTCATCTCTGCAAATCTGACTGCAAATTTTCTCTCTTCTGTTTCTCTGGTACTCCCTATTCCTTCTTCTTCACTCCTCAACTGACAGCTTCTTGCTAGCCATGCTTTCTGATGACGCAGATTATTGTATTACTTAAGAAACCATTTGGAAGGATGTGCATATGATTTTGTCATGTTTTTGGATCCCATTGACTTGCACTAAGCATTGCTAATAGGCTATGCTTAGTGCTACCAAAAGGCTACTGTCGTTTTATCAATATCCAGAAAACATTGGCATGCAGACTGATTTGATAAACTGAGTATAGGGTAGTGGTAACTCTACTGACCCTTTAAGAGATAAAACATCAAAAATGGGTAAACTATCCCTTTAAGGTGTGTGTATGGGGGTGGGGGCATTTGAAACTAACTCTAACTGGGGCTACATCATATTTGGGATAAATAGGTCAGCAGGAGAACAATAATCTATTGTAGAAACACAACATAAAACATTTTGAAGTACAAACTATCCCTTAAAGGTGTGTGTGTGTGTGTGTCCATGCGTGCATGTGTGTGTGCATGTATGTGCGTACACACGGGAATTATGGGATCAATTGTCAACATCAGCTTGACAGCTAGACAAAAAACCTGACGGTGGTGACATCTGGTATGTATGTCTTCTTTCATATAATACATATCGTTTCCATTTAAATGATAGTTATATTTGCACATTTTAAGAATTTTTGACACATTTTTGGGCAGTTTCCTGCCGAGGACAAGGTGGTTTCCAGGTACAGAGCAGACATATAGACTGTAGGAGTAGTAGGACATGTTTTGTCCCGACTCTCAAGAATCAGTGATCAGTGAACTTCTGGGATATCAATCTGTCCAGTTAGGAAGCATAAACGATTGTGAATCAATTTCACCTGCTTTGGTGCAAATGAAAGTGACAACAGGTGGACAGGAGAGGCAACAGCAAGACAACCACAGACCAGGTGGTGGCCACAGACCATTTCTCTCTTCTTATCCTTCCTGACTGACTTTTCTCTAGTTTTGCATTTTGCTAGTGCCCTTGTCACTACTGGTAGCATGAGGCAGTACCTGCAGCCCATTAAGGTTGCACAGGTAGTCCAACTCCTCCAGGATGTCACATCCTTATGTGCCGTTGCAAGAAGGTTTGCTGTGTCTCCCAGCACAGTCTCAAGAGCGTGGAGGAGATACCGGGAGACAGACCATTACACGAGGAGAGCTGGACAGGGCCGTAGAAGGGCAACAACCCAGCGGCAGGACTGGTACCTGCTACTTTGTGCGAGCAGGAACAGGAGGAGCATTGCCAGAGCCCTACAAAATGACCTCCAGCGGGCTACTCGTGTGCATGTTTCTCACCAAACTGTCAGAAAACAGACTCCATGAGGGTGGCATGAGGGCCCGACGTCCTGTAATGGGACCTGTGCTCACAGCCCAACACCATGCAGCTCGATTGGCATTTGCCAGAGAACACCAGAATTGGCAGGTTCGCCATTGGCACCCCGTTCTCTTCACAGATGAGAGCAGGTTCACACTGAGCACATGACTGAGCACATGACTTTCACTGACGTGAAAGAGTCTGGAGACGCCGTGGCGAACGTTATGCTGCCTGCAGCATCATCCAGCATGACCGGTTTGGCGGTGGGTCAGTGATGGTGTGAGGAGGCATGTCCTTGGAGGGCCGCACAAACCTCCACGTGTTAGCCAACGGTACCCTGACTGCTGTTAGGTACCGGGATGAAATCCTCAGACCCATTGTCAGACCTTACGCGGGTGCAGTGGGCCCTGGGTTCCTCCTGCTCCTCCTCCGGCCTCATGTGGCCAGAGTGTGTAGGCAGTTCCTGGATGATGAAGGCATTGATGCCATTGACTGGCCCTCACATTCCCCAGACCTGAATCTAATTGAGCACGTCTGGGACGTTATGTATCGGTGCATCTGCCGCCGCCAAGTAGCGCCACAGACTGTCCAGGAGCTCACTGATGCCCTGATCCAGGTCTGGGAGGAGATCCCCCAGGACACCATCCGCCGTCTCATCAGGAGCATGCCCAGACGTTGTCGGGAGTGCATACAGGCACGTGGGGGCCATACACACTACTGAGCCACATTATGAGTTGTCGTGATGAAATTCACACAAGTTGGATCAGCCTGTGATCTCAATTTTTCACTTTGATTTTTGGTGTGATTTTGAATACAGCCCTCAATGGGTTAATGATTTTGGTTTCCATTGACCGTTCTTACGTCATTTTGTTCTCGTAATTTGCTTGGGAATACACAAATAAATTATGAGATTGTAAAAATGACATTTGATAAACATTGAAATGTCTTCAAGTACTTAAGGCAACAAGTTAAATCTTTTTAAATTTGAAGACATTTCAATGTTTAGCAAATGTCATTTTTACAATCTCATAATTTATTTGACATTTCAATGTTTAGCAAATGTCATTTTTACAGTCCATTGCAGTGTCTGCAGATTCTTTTGGTTTCCTTTCAATCAGCAGACCATTTATGCCTTGGAAACGAGGTGTGTGACCTCCAGCCAATGAATTACTTAAATTAATCACTTAAGTGATGAAACACACTAAAAACCAGCAGACACTGCAGCCCCCAGGACATCCCTGGCTTATTCCTCACATCAGAAGAACAGCACCAGCTACCGTACAGTGCCCCGGTATCACTTTCGATTTATATTTGATCCAGAAGGAAGAGTGCCACCTACTGACCGACCAATACCACTTCCAGCAGTGACAGTTTAATAATACGTATATACAATTACTGCATAAGTTGCAAATGCTCAGCAAATGTTTCATACAAAACATAATTTTGTTCAATAGTTTATACATATAATGTTTATATTGTGTGTATATATATATATATATATATATATATACCAGTGGCGGGCCGTGCATTTCACACCTAGGCCTTCAGTAGTGCTCCGTCTGAATCAATCCACCCCTCAATAACTATTTTATGGCTATAAAAGCCATCTTATTGTTATGTTTTGAGTGTCTGTTCGGTTTGTTTTTGCACTTTGTTTATTTATCTTTCTTCAGTCATGTTTCATTCTCGTTCTGTCATGCACTTCGGGAAATTCTATGTTTCGGTTTTTCCGTCTTCGTTTCTAATCTCGTTTTACTTCCTTCTTACTTTCTAATTACACTTTGTATATATTAGTTAGATGTATATAGTACTAACCAACTAATCTACTAACATTAGGGATTTAGATTAAGTTACTAACACTACTAATCACTAATTATCTCACGCTTCTAACTATCGCTGTCATTCTCTCTCGTCTCTATCGCTGTCATTCTCTCTCATGACACATGACTGAAGAAAGATAAATAAACAAAGTGCAAAAACAAACCGAACAGACACCCGTTGCCGTTGCATCGCAGATAGATAACTCGTGTATCCATAATAAATGCCTTTACTGAAGAAACAAACCCGGGTGCTACAGCTGCGACACACATAAAAAAGCATCAATAATAATAACCTCATAAAATTGCAATATTATTTAGGAAAATAGCAACATTTTACTCACCAAAAATCCTTATTATTTGTACACAAAATCCATCCTCCTTTCTTTCCTCAAAAAGAGTTCAATTACTCTGTCGTACAGATTATCCGTGTGTTTCAGTTCCATCAAGAAGTCCTTTTCTATCGCCATCGAAGCTAATGCTGAAAGTCGAGCCTGCCCTGTCGTATTTCTGGCATAAGTTTTAATTCGCTTTAGGGCTGAAAATGTCCGCTCAAATGTCTGAATCACAGACTGATGTTAATTATATTTTGTCCATTAATACTTATTAAATAATTCCAAATGGTCTGTTCGCTTCCTTTCATAGCTGTTCCCCTGGTTGCGCTGCATCCAGACGTGTATTTTCATATTAAAGCATTTAACCAATCACATTACATCATAGTCAGACACTCTCTGACTATCCAATCAAAGGGTGTGAATACGCTGACGTTACCTAGGCCTTCTAGAAGGCCTTCGTGTCCCCAACTCAAAATCTGATTGGTTGAAGCAACAGTTTGATCAACACTTATTTTATGCTACAGGGCCTGCAGAACTGATTGTGAAGGCCTCCAGGCAGATTTATTTGACCCTGGCAACAAATGATGGCTGAAATGTGATTGGTTAAATGCTTTAATATGAAAATACACGTCTGGATGCAGCGCAACCAGGGGAACAGCTATGAAAGGAAGCGAACAGACCATTTGGAATTATTTAATAAGTATTCATGGACAAAATATAATTAACATCAGTCTGTGATTCAGATATTTTTTAGGCCAGCAGAGAAGGCCTTGCAGGCCCTGACGGCCCACCACTGATATATACTGTGTGTGTGTGTGCGTATGTACATACATAAAATGAGTAAACATTGAGTGAAGGAGAACAGTTTGAAAATATAATACACCCATCTTACATTACTGCAGATGGGAAGCAAGGGAGTGATGGCATCAGGGCAATTTGGGTCATTACAAAACTGCTAGAACAAGAACTATAATTTTCTCCAGTGCTTAAACAGCCACCACTTTGTGGACTGCCATTGATGAGCTGCCTGCATTCCCCCACTTAATCAGTCCCACCATTCCCCTGCCTCATATTGGCTGTTCATGCCAGATGAAACGGCTATTTCTGATGATTGGATTGTCTCTCTTATGGATTTTCTTTTCAGTATCTGGTCATGCAGTGACAACAAAGGCACATGGTCATTTGTTAGGGAAATTAAGCAAATAAACCTTATCATTTGACCACTTGGTTTGATGGTGTGTACCTGATACTTCTTCCTGTTTCTCCTCTTAAGTATTACCATACATTTTAAAATAATGTTTTGCCATAATTACAAATTATATGCAATGTGTAATTATATACATGTGTAAATAAATTGTACTAGAATGATTTGTACAGAAAATGCAAATTGACTAAATGACATGGATAGCTCCAATTACATTCTACTAGAAAGCAGGACCTTTCCCGTACCAATAGATAATTAGTCTGACAAAGCCAAACTGGTAGTGAACCAAAAAATAGCCACTGTAAAGTTTAAGGGTGTTGGGCCACCACATATTGCCAATACAGCCTGTATGCATCCAGGCATAGTCCACCAGTGGCTTGAATTCTGCTGGAGGAATACAACACGACTCTTCCACAAGAAAGTCAGCCAACTAAGGCTTAGTTGATGGAAGTGCAAAGTGCTGTCTCAGGCATTGTTCTGGAATCCCATAAAAAATATCCCACCTATGACCATTGCTCGTGAAACATTTTGGTCTCTGATGCTCCTGCCAAGCATGCCCCAACAATCAGTAGTCACTGAGGTCTATTCTTGCAGTCATGTTAACCATAATTATAGGCAACTAGGCCTGTCCACCATTTTTTTACATTTTTAAAAGGTTTTGTTTCTTATTTTTTCCCCGTTTTGGTGGCCAATGTATCCCCTACTGATAAAACTATCCCCCCACCCACAAGCCACAAGCCACAAGCCTGCAGCTATGGGACCAGCCTCTACTCTGTGGTTTGGTAGGAAGGGTTCTGTACCCCTTCCAGCCCAAGATATCACTACCCTCGATGGGGCTATCCTAGACCAGGTCACTGAATACAAATACCTGGGTATCTGTCTAGACAGCACTCTATCCTTCTCACATCATATCAGCAGGTTACAGTCTAAGGTCAAATCCAAACTTGGTTTCTTGTACCGAATGCACTCCACTTTCACTCCCTCTGCTAAACTAACTCTTGTTCAAATGACCATCCTTCCCATGTTAGATTATGGCGACGTTGTTTATAGGTTGGCATGCAAGGGCGCACTCCAAAAGCTTGATGTGCTCTATCACTCTGCTATCCGTTTTGCTACAAATGCCCCTTTCAAAACACACCACTGCACTCTTTATTCCTCTGTCAACTGGCCATCCTTACACACCTGTCCTAATATTCACTGGTTCATGCTCATCTACAAAACCCTCCT
Source organism: Aldrovandia affinis (assembly GCA_029706075.1). Taxonomy (NCBI): domain Eukaryota; kingdom Metazoa; phylum Chordata; class Actinopteri; order Notacanthiformes; family Halosauridae; genus Aldrovandia; species Aldrovandia affinis. The sequence continues at coordinate 92,912 of JAINUG010000013.1, forward strand.
TGGTCTGTCCCCCCCTATCTGTGTCACTTGTTGCAAACTACAGCTGCTGTATACAACACCCTTTCTGCTCACCATATTCTGCTCAGAATCCCCAAAACATATACCGCACCTGGTCTGTCGTCATTCCGGGCTGCTGCAGCCAGAGATTGGAACAATTTGCAACAAACACTAAAACTGGACAATTTTATCCCAAAGTCAGTTTTCAAAAAATCTATTATGGACATTCTCACTGATACATGCTGCTGTTTCCCAACCCTCTAATATTCCCTAACCCCTGTCTGTTGCCTGCCTACTGTTGTCCCATGCATGCTTATGCGCTCTTGCTGCTGCTGTTTGTTTTGCCTGTCTGTCTTAATGCCTGTCCTGTGTATGCTGCTCTTGTTCTGTTGCTGTTCTTTGCTCTTTTATTATTTGCCTGATCTGTTTGTAAGTAGAGTAGTTGGAAATGTTTGGATGTGTGCTGCTGTCTTTTAACTTAACTTTTAACATTCCCTTTTAGCCCCTTTCCCCTTCCCTCAAGAGGCTTTGCCTTTTGCCAGGCCGCCATTGTAAATAAGAATTAGTTCTTAACGGCTTGCCTGGTTAAATAAACATTAAATAAAATAAAATAAAAATACTCTGGGACTTCCAAACCCCCTCCCCCTGGGGCAGACAGCCGATCGCCACCCCGGAACGGGACTACCGGCCAGAGCTGGGCTGGCTTAGCTGGGGAATTGAACCTGGCCGCAGTGGACAACCTGCACTCCGGGAAAGGGCCTTTACCAGTTGCATTGCCCTGGGCCCCTGTCTTAGCATTTTTATACATATATAGACACTATGAATGCTGGGATGTTATTTGCTTAATTAACCTGTGAATTAACAAATGCCTTGCATATACGTGTTGTCCCTCATTTTGCATCTTTTTGTGCACTACCTATATTCTCCACCAAAAAGGAAAAATACCTTAATATTTAATATTGATAGAGCAGACCATCTGCTGGATATGGACACCAAATCGGGCAAAAAAATCAAACGCCAGCTGCACTGGGCAACCTGGACTTCGGACAAGTGCCTTTACCAGTTGCGCCCTCTGGGGCCCCCCTTAAAAGTAATATTGATGACGGGAAGACACTAGAAGACAACATAGGAATACAATGTAAAATATTAGGCTTGCTTCAGCCTATAATGATCAAAATAAACTGCCTGCCAAATGACTTTAACTAAAACTGAAAGTACCTAGTAGAAGGTTAAATTGATATTTGTGTCCTAGATATAGGCCTATGTTTGGAGTGAAATAGATTTATTACAAGCTGTCAAACACTTGAGGAAAAAATCTATGTAAGAGGGATATTATATAATATAATGATTTGGGCTGGGAAGGATCATAAAACATAGAGCTTAGGCTCAAGTTTTGTACCAAGTGTCAAAGATGGTTATTGTTTGTTAAAAGTGCTCAAAAGGTGAATAAACATGTTTTCTTTGTAGGCACTTGGTGCTTAGTTGAGGGCAATTCATTTATATATGATTTTGCATTCTGCAAAACCTCCACCACTGTTCTCTAAGGCAATAGTTCCCAACCACTGTCCTGGGGACCCACTGTATATGCTGGTTTTTGTTACAGACAATCTTTTCAATTAATTAAAGTTGTTGAAATGTGTCTAGGACCTACCATAATTTTTTCCATTCATTTATTTTAACACAGGTTTGGCAAGTTGCCAATTATTCTGTCATTGAACTCTTCAGTTTTCACAAATGATTTAGCTTCAGTGACCACTTGTTCTCACTGTATCCCCCACTGATGACTGAATTAGGCCTCCACTGATTTCACCTGCCAATATTACATTTACATTTTTTACATTTTAAGCATTTCGCAGACACTCTTATCCAGAGCGACTTACACGATGTGCATTAACACATGGTAGGAACAATCATAGTTAGCGCACGAGATCAGTGCAGGAATACAGCAATAGACATCATTGCAGGCATCTGCGTACCATACCTGTAACACCGGGAAGGAAAAGGTTAGTGGAATTATTATTTTTTTTTTGGGGGAGTATAGTGTTGAACAAGTAAACAGTGGTGAAGACAATTTAGCTAGATGGACAGAGTTCAGTGGTAGTGGAGTCTGAAGAGGTGGGTTTTGAGTCTCTTGCGGAAGATTGCAAGTGACTCCGCGGTCCTGACCGATCGCGGAAGGTCGTTCCACCAGCGAGGGATCAGGACAGAGAAGAGGCGAGACCGCGAGGGAAGGGACAGTCAGTTTACCAGAGGAGGCGGAGCGGAGGGGTCTGGGAGGTGTGTAGGGAGTGATGAGTGACTGGAGGTATGGGGGAGCAGTACCTCTGGCTGCTTGAAAAGCAAGCACCAGTGACTTGAATCTGATGCGTGCTGCGATGGGGAGCCAGTGCAGAGAGGAGAGTAGAGGGGTGACGTGGGTGAACTTCAGCTGGTTGAACACCAGACGAGCGGCAGCGTTCTGGACTAGTTGCAGTGGCTTGATGGCGCAGGCCGGAAGGCCTGCCAGCAAGGAATTGCAGTAGTCCAGACGTGAGATCACCAAGGCCTGGACCAGGAGTTGAGTGGCCTCTTGGGTGGTATATATAATTGAATCACGTTTAAACCTCTTTCTAAAGGAATCAAGTACAATACAGCACATTACAGATAATGAGAACATTAGTTGATTTGACTGATTTAAAGTCCATGTGAATATGGGACATGTATTGTCCATGGCATGTACAGCTATTTCTGACATAATATGCTGTTAAGAGAGTAAATCATGCTTTAATATAAATTTAAAAGGTCTTATTAAGAACAATTAACAGCTAGTAACAACTCAGAGGTAGCAGTTAATGGCAATGTAGTATAATGGTTAGAGAAATGGGCTGTAATGCAAAGATTGCAGGTTCACTTCCCAGGTGGGGAACTGCTGTTGTACCCTTGGGCAAGGTACTTAACCTGAATTGCTTCAGTAAATATCCAGCTGTATAAATGGATTGTATGTAAAAGAAAAAATGTAAAACTTTGTAGGTCCCTCTGGATAAGGGTGTCTGCTAAATGCTTAAAAATCTAAATCATGGTTGGAGTGAAAACCAACATACACAGTGCTTCCCCAGGACCGAGGTTGGGAGCCACTGTTTTAAGGTGTAGGTCTAAGTTGCCTGGTCTGAAGTCCGTTTTGCATTTTTCTTCCTAATGGTTAAGGTTAGGATTTGGGTAGTTATCTGGTCCTGTGCCAGTGCTTACCACCTCTCCCTCTCAGCTCTGCATGTTAGCTTTGCATGACATTATATATTAACGTTTGCTGATATTCTATTTATTTGGAAAAATAATGTTACAAATGTTTTGTTTGTTTAATTTTAATTCCATGCACGTAACTTGCGTATGGAAGTATGATGCATATTGAAGACTTTACGCCACTGGCGTGAACCGTGACCCACACCCCAAGCCAATGCAATGCGTCATTCCAATTAAAGGGGAAGTTCAGTCTATGTACGTACAACCGCACCGGATATATGCCGTCTTTTACTTAGCCTACTGTCAAATATAAACCGATACCGAAGAGATTTGTTCATCATCTTATGTAGTAGAGCAAAGGAAAATTAGAAAATTAGTTTGGTAGTCACAGACAAGCATTGAAGTCTTTAAAATAATCTACGTGCGCTACTATGGCTGAAGAAAATATTTTCCTTTTCGTTCCGAATTTGATTGGTGAGTTTAAATGCGTTTACCATGTGATAGCGAGCTAGCTAGCTATCTAGCTATCTTGCTAACCGGTAGGGTGAATAGTGCTTTTCTACTAAGCTAACATGTACACACACATTTCCTGTACAGTTTGTGTCAGAGGTTGAGAGAGTGTTCATTTGAAGTGTCAGACTTGTGTGGGTCCTTTCTTTCTTTTTCTTCTTTTCATCATATTTTATGATTCAACAATCAAAATATGAATTTGAATAGGTTCCCCTCTCCTCCAGTGTATTGCCAAAGCAATGTGTTGTTCATTGAACCTGTGCATCAGTACAAAAATAGCCACTCTCTTCTGTTTCCTTACTCTCCTAGGCTATGCCCGTATAGTCCTAGCACTGCTGGCTTTCTATTTTATGCCCTGTTGCCCAGTTCCAGCTGTGCTGTGCTACCTTCTCAGTGCCCTTTTGGATGCCTTTGATGGGCATGCTGCTCGTGCCCTCAACCAAGGTAACTAAAGTTGTGTGTGCGCTTGCATTCGTCAGGGAGAAGTTGTGTTTTCAGCTTCAGGATTTGTTTGCATTCCTACTTGTCTCCAACTGCATATTTGCATAGTTCTTTGCCAAATTCAAATATAGATTGCTTTAATCACAGGACATAAAGCAAATTAATGTATGTAAATATGTCCAAAGCCTACAGCAATCTATTTAGGGATGAGTTGCTCTGCTTGTGTATAATTTTTTAATGACAACATACATATGATTATGATTTATTAAACCTTTCATTTTGGCTTCTTTATCCCATGTTTCTTAATACAGTTTTTTGTTTGTTTAATCATTTTTGTCTGATTTGTGGCTAGTTATTTAGAATACTTTATCAGTTTTTCTGACATCTGGGCTCCTTTTGGAATATCATACTATTTGTCTTTATTTATTGCCAAGGCCCAGTTCTGACAGTATTGTTCCAGCAGATCCAGATTATGTTGTAACCCTTGTTGTTTGAGTTACAGCAGGACCAGGTCTGCATAGAGCAAAATATGAAAAGATAGAGCAACAGTCTCAACACTTTGGGTAACATTTTCAGTCATCGGTGTTGAACAAATAACACATTTCGTATAAAATGGCAAATAATAACAAAAACACTTCCTTCAATGTTGTACTTAAAACAAATGAAGGACAATGGTGTGTACAGTGGGACTGAATGGTGGCCTTTGTGTTTATGATGTTTTAATACCCTTCACTCATCCTCAAACACAGGTACAAAGTTTGGTGCAATGCTTGACATGCTAACTGACCGTTGTGCGACTATGTGCCTGCTGGTGAATCTGGCTCTGCTCTACCCCTCCTACACCTTCCTCTTCCAGCTCAGTATGAGCTTGGACATCGCAAGCCACTGGCTGCACCTGCACAGGTAACTGGGTAGACTATGTTTTGTGATTCTGAAATGAGCAGATGGGGACTGGACAGTATGATCTTAATAGTAAAATAATGTGTTTAGTAGGTTACTGTGAGAATGCATCTCTCAATACTAAAACTTATTTATGGACATATGTAGTGAGACAATGTGTACACAAATTTTGTTTACTCTTTCAATGTCAATGCTCTTTTACATCTTCTCAGTTCGATGATGAAGGGAGCTTCAAGCCACAAGACGATTGATCTCTCTGGGAACCCCATTCTAAGGCTATACTATACCTCCAGGGTACGAATAGATTGGACAAAACTAAGCTTTCACACAGATATATATCATACACCAGTGGTTCCCAACCGATGTACCGCGGCATGTAGGCTACCATTTTTATTTTTCCTTTAGCTTAGGCCTCATAATATTGCACCTGAACAATTTGGCAAAAAAATAATTATCAGCCATTTAAGGACTTACATATATTTCATGGTAACCTGACACTGTCATTTTGGAGCATTTTTCTGAAACAGGATAAGCCTGTTAGCCTGAAAACATACTTCATGGTAACCTGACACTCATTTTGGAGCATTTTTCTGAAACAGGATAAGCCTGCAAAATGTGTTACTGGTACAGCTAGCTATAATGTATTTACATTTTACATTTTAAGCATTTAGCAGACGCTCTTATCCAGAGCGACTTACAAGATGTGCATAAATACATGGTAGGAACAATCAGTACGTGCAAGAGATCAGTGCAGTAATACAGCGATAGACATCATTGCAGGTAACTGCGTACCATACCTGTAACACTGGGAAGGAAAACGTTAGTTTTTTTATTAAGTGGAGTAAGCAGGGGTATACAGTGTAGAGCAAGTAGGCATTGGTGATGACAATTCGCTATATGTACAGAGTTCAGTGGTAGTGGAGACTGAAAAGGTGGGTTTTGAGTCTCTTGCGGAAGATCGCAAGTGATTCCGTGGTCCTGACTGATTGCGGAAGGTCATTCCACCAGCGAGGGGTCAGGACATTCATAGTTACTCTTTTATATGCGAAATAGCATTGAGAAAGTCTAAACAAAAAGAAGTGACAGTCCTGCGCCAGAAATAACAACCACAAAAGGGAAAAAATAATATTGATCATAGACAATACAGTAACAGCTACTAGTGCTATAGTACTTGGCATTCAGATTTTCATGGACAGCCAACTTGGGGACCATGTTATTTTATTGCAATTGTTTCCCCAAGTGCAAGTTGGTTTTGTCTTAAACTTCCATGCAAAAACAGAGGGTCTGTCAATACAGAGAGACCTGCAAATAACCGTAATCTGTCTCTGCTCCCAGTTAGCAGGCCCATGTGTCCCATTAAAGTGTCAGGTAAAATGCTACTTGTCTGTTTTTGTGTTATCGATTTAGCTAAATAAGAATTCCGTAAGTGTTGTTTTACTAATTCCGAATAATTATTTTATTGTGTTACAAATATGTACTACCACACTGAATAATTAAAAAATGACACTTAACCTCAATACAGCTGAAATGTGTTGTTGCCATTTGCATTCATAAATGGTGTGCGTCATAGAAAATATGTGTAACTGGTGATAGGATGTTCATTGTAAAGTGATATAAATACTGAATAAATGTATCGGATGGAGGTTTTAGCTGTTTTAGGTTTTATATAACTGTGGCTTTAGTGCCATGGAATTCGGTTGGGTAAAAAATAAAATGATTTATCACTAAAGGGTGTTCTTTGGTATAGAAAAGGTTGGGAACCACTGCCATATACACACTTATATACACACACAAACACAAACATAGATAATATGAGCGGTTGTTCACTGTGCTGACTGTTGTTTACCCCCCCTCCCCAGCCGGTGTTATTTGTTATGTGTATGGGCAATGAGCTCTTCTTCTGCCTGCTGTACCTCATGCATTACATCGAGGAGCCACATGGTGAGTCTGAAAAATCCAGAGCAATCCTCCTAGTTGTTTACCCACTTGCACGCTTAGGACCAGTTAAGACCAAAAAGGTTACTAGATGACAAGCCAGTTTTCAAAGAAAATTGGTTTGATGTGAAGTATCACCTCTTAGAAAGTCTGTCTAAATCACCAAATCAGCATCACAAAATTTCAGTTCATTATCAAAGATGAGGCAAACCCACTGAGCCAATAAAAAAACCGAAGGGTACCGCATTACAGACCAACAACTCTACACCTTTCCCTTGTTGGAATCTTTGCTCTGGCTTTTAAAAAAGCAATACTGCAAGTACTACTAGGGGATCAAAGATTATTTCAGCCATTTGTTGATGTTTCCAGTAATGTGTAACTGGCTAGCTATTGTAATGTTACTCTGGCTTGTGCAGTAGAGTGCTTAGAAAGAGATCTCAAGGTGATGTATTATTTTATTTTTTACTTGTAGTTCTGCTGTGAACTACCTAGTCTATAACTCAAATTCAACAGATTTTTCCTCAAACTCAATAGTCTTGTCTTGTGTGTTCTTACTGTTTGGGGTGAAATTGCCCATTTCTACAAAATGCTTTGCCTCTTTCTCTTACACACATACACACATACTCTCTTTCTGTGCAGGATAACATGATATTTATCTCAGGGTCCTCTTTCTCTCCTCCTGTTTACAAAGACTGTTGTGTGTGTACTGATCTAGCCTCCCTTCCATATTTTTATGAATATTCCTCTTCTCCCCCAGTGTGGATGCAGTGGCTGCTGGGAGTCTGTGGGTTAATATGTGCACTAAAGTCTGGGATCACCCTGCTGCATCTCGTCACTGCTTCCAGGAATATGGCGGCCATTGATCTCGCCGACAGGGAGAAGGAAAGAGACAAGACTGAGTGACAGTGACGTATACTGGGGAAGGAATAAAACCTGTGTAGGGACAGGGATAAAGGGGATTGGGAGGGAGACGACAGTTAAAAGAAAGACCAATATATTGATTAGGCATGGTTATGGGAACAAGAGTGTTGGGGAAGAGAGAAAGACATGGAAGGAGATTGTGTGGAGATGGATGGATGGATGGATGGATGGATGGATGGATGGATGGATGGATGGGTGTGGGTGTGGGGGGGGGTAGATAAAAGGGATCGGGGGACCTTTTTAACATGATCCACAGTCACTGTATGTACTTATTTGTGAAAGACCACTAGAGCAGTAGAGTCCCATAATAGAGCTACAACTCTTTGTACTTTTGTTGAGTATAAAGGTACTTTTTAAGAAAGTGTGAACGTATTGTTTTGAAGTGCTACAATTTTCGAACTAATCTGCAGTCATCTTCTGTATGTGGGAAAATAGTCTTTGGAGTGTACTTCTGTGCAGTGGCAGCCTCTGTTATTGTCACAAGCAGAACAATCATCATCACTTATAGTATAGGCAATTGAGAACTTTCCAAGTTACTTTCAAAGATCAGTAAGTCAACTGAAAATATGTTAAAGAGTAATATAAGAGCACACTGTACTTTTTCTTCTGATTTACACTGTAACTTCTAAAACCATATAAGGATAAGAATGAAGATATGCTATCAGAACTCACAATAACTCACAGAACTCAGAACTCACAATAAACTCACATTATTTTGTTCTTGGTTTAACAATTGGCAAAAAAAAAATTATTTGGTAGTTGTGTGCCCACTTTACCATATTATTGGTTGTTTAAAGTCCACTACTGGTAGGTTCGTTTTGTAACAATAAAGAACATTTTGGATATAACCAAACCCTGTTCAAACTTTACACAGTATATTGAGACTCTACTGTTGTATTGTTATAAGTGTTATTACTGCAGTTAAATAATTCATTTTATTGTTGGTATTATAAAAAAAAGTTTTGTGTGCTGTGTGAAGATTTGTTTTTGTTTTAGATAAAGTGTTGACAACAAAATGCATTAGATTACAATACACATGTATTTGCTTCCTTGGGTAAGGACATGCACTGTAGCATAATGTGTGTTCAGTATGAAACACATCACTGTTTGAAGAATGTAAACATATCACTGTTTAGTTTGAGAAGTTGAGAAAACGGCATCAAAATGACAATCATATACATACCCATCATGGAAAGATCAAATTGAACACCTGCAACTACATACTGGCTGAAAATATATTCCATTAATAAGAAATGAGGTCCATCTGGAAATTGACATGTCACAATGTAACTATTGGTGTTGCTGCTATTCTCATCATAATAGCCAGAAGTCTGTACTCACAGAGTAGACATGGCCTTCCTGTCAAGAATCGCCACAATCTAGATTCTCTCATCATTCTTTCACTGGATCCGTATAACCGATGCCAATTACGGTTGAAACAACCATGTAAATATTCCTCTAAATGAGAACTTAATTCCGTGCAATCATCCAGGACTAGTGTCATCTCCCTCTACTAGCATTTTGCTGTGAGAAAGCATTCTCTCCAATTAATGATTTCATTTTAGATTACTCAAGCTTTGTTTTTCACCCAGGCTTATTTGTCTGGTTGCTTATTTCGTAAATAAGATGTAATTATAAGGTATCATAAATAATATATAGATGGAGCTTTTAAGCTGTTTGTGTGGAGTACCTCTGTCATGCAGGAATACTGTTGAATGTTTAAAAGTACAGTAATTGCTCAAGCTGCAATAAACACCTCTATACAATAACATAGTAATTGCTCCTTTGTGTGTGAGTGAGAGAGCAGGATACAGAGCCTGTTTGTTTTTATTGGGCTGGCTATTTTGCATGTAAGAAAATTATAATGACATCAGTAATTGTATTTACAAATGTATATACTGACTGGGTGGTAAAGGTTATTTTCCTCGTTCAATGCATAGGTTGTACATGCAATCACATATGGGCCTACGCTCATACCGATTCTGAATTTGCTTGCACAATCTTCACTGTGTAACTATGTCATTTGACGTAGCAACCTCCCTTGTTCCCAATGCAAGACTGCGCCTGTGCGTCTCCTTTCCTTTAAGATGCGTGCATTGTTTAGCTAAATGTGGTACTATAATGTGTCTCCATTACGGTCCGTTTATAACATGGGTAAATTAAATTCTTAGTTAGTGTGTCCTGAGCACAACCGTACAAAACGTATATATTTATCTCAGTTTATCACGGCTTTCGCAGCATTTTGTTTACTAAATTTGCGTCGGCCTAAACGTTAGTGGGAGGGGGGCAAAGAACGACGGAGTAGCAGTACGCTAGAGAAAGAAAGGGGAGGGGGTGTAGCTATAACCAAAATACTTTCCCTTTAAAAACGAGTGGGACATAACGGTGAGGAGAAATAGAGGAGGGGGGAGAAAAACAAGAAATTAAAAAAAGAAAAGGAAGAAAGAGAAAGGGAGGGAGAGAGAGAGAGAGATAGGGGAAAAAAAAAAGAAAGATGTCATCTTCTCAATTTAACAGCCGATGTGGAGCGACGAGCTGCGGCCGGGCGGGAGCGCTCTAGCTGAGGCCAAGACTGAAAGCAATCCCGAGGCTTCGACCAATCACCCGCCTTGGCCTATTAAGGAAAACAAAATAAAAAAAGAAATCAAATAATGTTCTGTAATGCGCATTTGGATCAGTACTTATCATAGCGCTTGAATAATGTTTTAAATATATATTTCGCTATCCATTTATTATCAATAACCACATCTTGTATGTATAGCTAGCTAGCTAACACTTATTGTGATTTCGAGTGCAGAGAAATGGGATTGCTAGCCACAATTATCTAATATTACAGTAGGCTTAGCTACCTAGTTTGACGAGGATTCTGTGAGTTTCAGTAAATCGGCTAGCTAGCTACCTGGCTAAGCGTTCAAACTAAAACGTAGCTAGCTAGCTAACTAGTGTCAACATCTAGTAAGATAGCTGACTAGCTGTAGTTAGCTTTCTAGCTAAAGTGATTGCCTACGATTATGCATAGCTAGCTAGTTCAGTAACGTTGTTTATTAGCTAATCGATGCGATCTGCTAACTAGATGCATTTTGATGAAAACAGATTTTATTTATTACAAATTGTATTGCAAATATAACTAAAGGCTAGCTGCTGTATGGCTACCGCTATTAGCTAGCTAGTCAGCTAGCTCATTTAGAACAGGGCAATTATAAACAATCTCGATCTTAACTATTAACCAATTTGTCATAATTTGCTATAATATCCCGTTAGTTTGCGTAGGATTCGCGTGTTTGACGATATTGTTCATAGTATAAATATTTTTACAAGAACGAGTCTCTTCAACGTTGTGGTTCAAAATGGATGCTGCTTGGAGTAATTTTCTGTTTCAGGTAAGTTATTGACACTGTGAGTATGCCGTATTTTTAGAGTGTACAGTGAGTAGACCTAGGGGTCACCCCCTCCCCCCCTCCCAGGACAGTGGTATTCCAGCAACCATTAATTTACCCTTTCACTACTTATTGTCAATGGCAACTTTCTAATCAGTAGAACCCATATCTTGGTGATTTCTGTGCTTCAAGGACCAACTTAGATTTACTTGAGTGACAAGCATTATTGCTCCTGGACCACAGATGAGATACACATTGTGTATTATATTTAGGTTGCATGTTTTCTAAACACCTCATGATCTTTTGGAATTTCTTCTGACAGTTCTCCTACCTTTGTTTTTTTCAGAATACACCCACCCAAAACCAAGTGGAAGCGACTCTCCAATCAGACCTCCTCCCAGTGCTCACAGGCTCTGCCCAGAACCCACCCACAGAGCACATAGCCCCACCTCCATCAACAGTGGACACTGCTGCTCTGAATGAAGAACCTTTACCTGGTGAGAGGGGGAGGAGGGATGAGCAGAAGGGGAGGGGTAGAGGACACAGGATAGACAGTCAGTGTGTTTAACTATATCTTTCTCAGTGCAAAGTTAGCACAATGAGTAAAAAGCATGGACTCTTAACAGCATTTGAAAATATTGTTTTCACCCTCTTTGTTTATGCTTTATATGAATCTCCTTTTCTCCCTTTCTCAGTGAAGCCAATGTCTCGGCCGGCTCGCACTGCCCATATCTGCTCCCTGTGTAACAAGCAATTCAAGAACAGCTACAACCTGCGGCGCCACCAGTCGGTCCACACAGGAGTTCGCATGAAGGACAAAGCCGCCAGAGAGAGGGAGGGGGGTATGAAGGAGGGAGCAGCAGCAGCAGCAGCAGCAGGAGGAGGACGAGTGGAGAGACAGACTGTCCCTCTTTCCTTACTGCATCTTTCTGTTCCTCCCCCTCTTGCCCCTCCTGCCATGTCAGTTCCTCATTCGCCTGCTCTAGGAAATCAAGATAGTGAAGTGGTTGCCATGTCAATCACTGCAGCTACTGTTGCCATGGCTGGCCCTCCTCCTCCCACTGCTGTAGTGGTTGCTGGGGTACAGGTGGGTTTATACTCCTTTTATATTAAAATTCTAATCCAAACTCAGCTAGCCAGTTCTCATTGATGCAATAAGACATTAAGAGGCAATGGTATACCGTAATATTTGGCATTTTTAGTTTTTTAGTAGGTGCTAGGTGCAGTCAAGTAAGCTATCTTCTGCAATAGTCTGTACAAACCTTACAAAAAATATTCTGAAACAGAATAAACTGTGCATATGTTCCACCTTGCAGTTGCTGAACATATGAGTATGATTTATTTTTCTATGTTCTAACATACTGGTAGTGTTCTTGTGCTGGGGTGCACTTTGACAGAGTGCCGCACACATGGTTTGTATGTATTTTACATTCAAATCAACTGTGGACTTTACTGTCTTTATGAGATTCATTTTTGTGACTGTTTGCCATTTGTAATTTCAAATTTCTGCTGATTGTTTGAAGGGTAGAAGACTGATTACAAAATTAGGTCTATATTAACCAAGGCGTTCAAGTACTTTTAATGACCATTGTAGCTGTAATATTTAGCAGTGGGTTTTCCTCACACCATGACTTGCTTTACTCTCTATAAGTCCCTTTTGTCCAACTAATTTTGCCATGTTGATGTTTCGTTGCATCCTATCCCTTATTCCTGTCATTCATTGCCCTTTCCTGTATAAATTACTTCACTTGAGCTGATTCTAATTGTCCTGCCCTCATTCAGCTAGTTACATTTCTGTCCAAGCAGTACTATAATATTGTTATGTCCTATCTGCCACGAGTGCATTTACTTTATTTAAATTTAGTCCTGCTGCATATTCATGGTGCATTATTCATTTGCAATGTGGTCCAATGGCAGTCGGTATGCACAGTAAACTATTTTCTCTCCCCTTCAGCGTGCAGCTAACCCTAGCCCAAACCCGGTGCGCAAGAACCACGCATGCGAAGCCTGTGGGAAGGCTTTCCGGGATGTGTACCATCTTAACCGGCACCGCCTGTCCCACTCAGACGAGAAGCCTTACTCCTGCCCCATCTGCCAGCAGCGCTTCAAGAGGAAAGACCGCATGAGTTACCACGTGCGCTCCCACCAGGGTGGGGTGGAGAAGCCCTACGTCTGCCCCCATTGTGCCAAGGGCTTTTCACGGTGAGGACAGGGGAGAGCTCTAGGATAAAGATTGTGCAAAATATACTGAGGGAGAGATCACATGCTCATATTTGGTTTGTAATTAGTTGAGCTTGCTCAAGAGAACTGATCCCAGCTGAATGCCCCTCTCTCGCTGCATGTGGTCCCTGTGTGGTGACTGCATTGTTTTGACTTTCCTTTCAGGCCCGACCATCTCAACAGTCATGTTAGACAGGTCCATTCAAAAGAGCGACCCTTTAAGTGTGAGGTAATCCCAGTATGTATAAATATATTTATATACTTCTAATCATTATTCATTCATTATTACATTTTCTTGAAGTCAAACTTCCTCTTCCTATCTGCTCATTTTCTCTCTTTTCTAATAAGCTGTTGTGTGGTGCACATATTAAATGACTTGCAATACCTCACAGTATGCCCAGTTGGTTGTTTTTTACTGTGTTAAATCTCTCCCTCTGTGTAGACCTGTGAGTCTGCATTTGCTACACGTGACCGGCTCCGAGCTCACATGATTCGCCACGAGGAGAAAGTGCCGTGTCATATCTGTGGCAAGCTGCTGTCCGCCGCGTACATCACAGATCACATGAGGGTGCACAACCAGTCGCAGCACCATGCCTGCCACCTCTGCAACCGCAGTGAGTGCTTCTGTCCATTTTTCACTTCTTATTTCAAACCTCTGTTCAGTTCTTTAGGCCCAGTTCAAAGTTTCAGTCCAAAAAGAGCCTTTGGGGCTGAAATGTTGTAACCCATTGGCTCTTGGCTGAGTACTTTACTTAAAGGTGTAATTGCAGTGTCAACCATCATGTGGGAAGTTTAGTTCTGTAACCACGACTGCAGACTGCATTTGAGTGTGTTTTTGTCTTCAGTTTGTCTTATCATTGGACTGTTATATGACTGTCTTCCGTTCCCATTTCCCCAAGTGGCAGTGTCTATCTGCACCTTTAGAAAATTGTGCCGTGTGGAGTCCTTCTGTGTACTGTATGAACTTTCTCTTTGGGTCTGCGTTGAATGCAGCATCATATCATCTCTTGCCCTCTCCCTTTTTTCTAGGTTTTACTACTCTCACCTACCTGCGTGTTCATGCGCAGAAGCACCACGGTCAGGAGTGGAAGGAGAGCGGGGCCAGAGAGGGGGATTTGGGGGAACGGGCCCCGGAGGTGTCCTGGTGTGTCAACTCTGCGGGGTGCACTGCAAGACCCCCACCCAACTGCAAGGCCATATGGGCACTCACACCAGCCCTCAGACCACCCCCAGCCCCATCACCACAACCACAGTGTCCAGTAGCTCCATCTCCCTGGGCAACATGGTTTCTGGCCCCAGCGTGTTTGTTAGTGGGAACACAGGGGTGGGCCTGCTGGTTTCTGATTGCTCCGGCATAGCCCCCCAGTCCCACAGCTAGCAGGAAGGACAAGGGGATAGGGGGGAGGAGAGCTGGAGGGGGAGAGACCATGGGCAACAGCGAAGGTGAGGGAGGGAATGTTGTTTCTCTGCTTCCATCTCTTTTACGTAGATTCATGTCTGTATGAATGCCAGCATATCCCCTCTTTCTGTCTCTCTTCACTCCACTTTTTAGAGAAACAGTGATGTCTAGTAGTGTGTATGTGCTGTTTTACCCCTTTCTCTGTGTCAGTGTTAATGTACTGCTGTGTCTAGTGTACTAGTGTGTCCTGCAAGTATGTGTGAATCATACTAACCAGTTCTCTCATTCTGTCCTCAGTTTGTTGCTGTTCTTCACTCTGATCACTCAGCCAGCTGTAGAGGGTAGGGTGTTGAGAGGATTCAACATGGAATCTTAGTTGCTCTACCCCCACCCCCCTCAGCCAACATCTTGCAGAAAGAGAAAAACAGAAAGGAAGAAAGAGTCAGAAAGTAGAGGATGTTGATAATTTGAACTTAATTCAGTTACCATCATGAATTACGGTAGCTAACCTGGCTCAGTTCAGAAAAGACATGCTGTTATCTGGAATAAAACGGTAATCACAGTATTTGGATGATGGTGTGTTAGACAAGGGCTTGATCCTTATGGAGAGGTACCCATTTAGTTTTGTTCAAATGCAAAGTGATGAATTATAGTGCTATTGTCTATATGCTGTATACAGGTATACCCTGCATATTGATTAGAATGCATTCTGGCGGAAGAGAGCCCTAAGTGAATCAGGCCATAACAGGGTCATTTTAACATTGATTTACTGGATATGCTTTCCCTGCAGCATTGTTACTTATCCATGAATGATATAACAAGGGCTATGATATCTGTTTATTAAATAAAATAAAGGAGCATGGCATAATAAAATTATGCAAAAATGTAAACACCAAGAGAGCAGTTTCTTTTAAAACGGTTAAAAATTGGAGTGAAAAATGAACTAAGCCTACAAACAGAAGCTCAAAATCAGCAATAAAGCACTCTTGAAGTTTTCTGAAGAACCTTCACTTGTCCTTGCTCACTCACTTGCTGACTGTCCTACAGTCTCTAGACTCAAGCCCCTGCAGGGAAAAATGAAAGTCATTTTAAAGTTAGGAGATGTTCAATTCTCCACACTCTACTTTTGCTTGCCTTTCGATGGACGCTTATTGACAAAGCCGAGCCCTGATTCCTGTAAACGAAGGCAGTGGCTTCCAGTGAGCCGCGAGTTTTCTGAGTGAAACGATTTGACTTGGATTATGAATTTCTTCATTTTTTAAAAATGTATTTATTAGTGATTTATTTCTCTCCAGGAAAACAGCATTATAACAAATCAGCATTGTATGGGGAAGCACCGAATGGAGTATATCTGTATGTGTATATATACTGAAAGGCATTATTCTTGAAACAAATAACTGACTCCAGTTGGCTGTAAATTGTCAATATAGCATTTTTTACTTTAGGCAGAAAATCTGAACCTCAGATAATGTCAGGGTACTTAAAGCACAGTAATTAACAAAATAAACATTAAATGTGTATGTTAAATAATGAGGGGGGGGCCCACAGGTACCCTATTGAGTTCATGTCAGGTGAGCAGGGTAGCCACATTATCACACATGTCGTTTCTTGTCAGAAAAGATGGGCAGATGGGTGTGACATGTGGCCATGTGTTTGTCATGCATAAATGTTAGGGCATTATTTTGTGCAAAGTAAAGGTGCGATGTGGGTGGTGAGACTACTGTCTCTTGCACAGTGGGTGGCCCATCAATAATCTGTGATACAATATCCATATTATATCACAGCCCATACCATCACACATCCACCTCTGAACCGGTCCACTTGCTCAACGCAATGCAGACGGTATTGTACCTTTCCCTGTTTCCGTGAGAACATTGACTCATCTGTGAACACAATTATGTGCCAATCTGTGTTTGGTAGATTTGTTTTAGAATGTGTGTGGTCACGCACGATGCATCACCCTGCACCAGACATTCAGCACCATGCTGACACGTGTATGGCAAAATGTTACACCGTGATCCCAGAGCTGCAGGCTTCCTGTCTGTGAGCCGGTGTGGTGAGAGTGACACCCAGGTGTCTTGACAATTCAAGATGCAGGAATATGTGGATTTAGGAAATGCCGTAGTCATCCGTAGATCACATATCAAAGTGTAGCCAATAGAGGTGCCAGGTGACTGGTCGTTGGCATTTCTGCCCTCAACGTCCCAAATGGCCTCTTATCTGCTATCCTGTGGATGATGTGACATTTTTGTTTCGCCATTATTAATGCATGCTTTCTTTCCCTTGTGTTTTGTACCAATGGTTAGAGGTGTATAAATACTTGAAGAATTCCACATCCACAATTCCACCCATGTAAACCATTCTAACATAGATGTTGTGATACAAATACACATGTATCCCAGATGTTGTTTGGGAAAGTAATTGTTAGGAAATCATGAGAATGAAATCATTTTTTTACTATTTCTTTGTGAATATATACCTTGGGGAAATATGAGAGCCAAATTAATTTGTTCCATAACTAATGCCTTTCAGTTTGTGTGTGTGTGTGTGTGTGTCTTTTTAATGTAGCAAAGATTTTGCAATTCTTGTATTAAACTTGTGACTGGAAGGTTGAAGGGTGTAATGGTCAAAACACAAGCAGAATGTACTGCTGAACCCCGTAGGAGGTGCTGTATTTGATCACTATGGTACAAATCTAGCTAGTATTTTCCCAATTAAATACCTTTTTTATGAATATATCATTAAATGTATTCTTGTTTGAACTGAATTAGGTCAGTGTTACAATATTAAGTATGGATTGTTTATTTGGAGATCAAAATGGACTTTGTTGTTTAGTCGGTTTAGATTTTACAAATAAAAATAGTGGGCTAACCAGGTGACAAAGAATGGAATGTTTTGTGCCATGCTATAAAATACCTCTCCTTTAGGAGCATCTCCACCTCTGACAACACATCTTAATGCCTTACTGTAATGCATATATAATATTTTACTCTGAACTATTTTACACTGTAGGTTATGGGTTATTTGACAATATTAATAGAATGCATATATATTTATATTTGTATATTTCTCAACAGTATGTATCGACGAACACTTAGATTGAAAAGGCATTGTTTTAATGCTTCCTAAGATCATGATTATTGTCATTATTTTGTAATTTTGACAAAGTTGAAATGAGCTGAAAACTAAACATTCTAATATTGTGAATACCTCTGTGTGAGAGGGTTTGACTGAGAGTGAGTGACCATAATTGTCAGTCTATCTTCAAGCTTGTTTTACACTGCCCCTGTGCTTGTGTTGCTGTAATACAATGCTCCATTAATTCTTGTACAGACACACTGCATCAATAAGAATGACATTTACTTAAACTGGCCTCTGTCTGTGTCCATTTGTACATGATGTTGAAGGTGACATGTTTCAATGCAAAGATGGGTTTTTTAATAGCTCTAGGTTGTGTCCAATTAAATATAAATTAGAATGGCAGCCATTGGTTGGGCCCATTCCTGCTTGGTTCCACAATAATATGGGGTCATGGGCCCAAAAATCCATTTTTTCATAGGGCTAGGTTATTTCCACTTCTACACAGAAACCCAGCTTATACCTGGGATTTGAATCCCTGTTTTTTCCCCACTTCTGGCCCATTTATACCAGACTGAGCCAAAAAGTTTCCTGGGACCACCCAAATCCAGACCTTGCAAATCCTGTGTTGTGTGTCTGCAGACTTCTTCCTCCACACGAATGTGTGAAAAATGTATCAGATTTTTTGCCTGCCTGTCAGCGAAAGTCAGCCTGAATTCATCTGGTTATCTCTGCACAAGCCCCTCCCAACGGTGTGCCAGATGCCCACATGCTACCAGTTGTCATCAGAGAGAGATATGTCTCTTATGAACAGCACTAGTACTCCTGTTGTACTGTGTGGCCTGTAGTTTGGAAAATAGTCAAAGGCTTGTGGGTGAATGCATCAGAGAAGTGCCCATGCTTCAGCTACAGTACTTGAGCCATTGTGGGTGGCATAATGGTGACTTCAGAGGCACAACTGGCAATGCCAGTACAACACTTTGTTGTACGTCGCTCTGGATAAGAGCGTCTGCCAAATGCCTGTAATGTAATGTAATGCCAATGAGGGAGAAAAAGGGAAAAAAATTTTTTATTAAATAGATTTCAGCAAGGAAGCTATTGATTGATTCTTTTTGCCAGTATTTTCTTTGTGAAATGAAATAAATATAAAATCCAGCTAAGCTGGGATATAAAAGATATGCATATAACTATATATATAACTGTTTATGTCATAAATTCTCCTGGTACTGCCACTGTGAACAAGGTATTGGGGATGTCCACAAGTGCCTCTGAACATACTTGCAAGAGCAATTATTGTTGCTCATTGGACATTACGAAATGCATGATTCGTGGTGTTAAGCCGAGATACATTTCACTGGGTTTGGCACAAGAATAGTAACAAACTCACAAGGGCAATTAAACTTAAACTTTAATGTGTGTGCTCAGTATTAGGAAGGATGAAGGCAGCAGGCAGAATCCATTCATTTGGGAGCTAAAGGCTCACAGAGCATGAAAATAGCACTGACATATGACAGGGGACCTAACTAGGGCTATTAAAATAGCTAAGACAGACTTGTGACGTATATGCTAACTGGTGCCAAATCAGAAGTAAACTACCTATGTAAACAAATTGAGCTATTAGTTCCAGTCTGGACTCTTGACAATCGGTTATAACTAGGGCTGTGCCAATGTATCGATACAGTTTGGGATACTTTCTTTGGCAATACAGTATATCGATATAGTGACCTTGTATCGCAATACATGTATATTTTTTTATCATGTGTGCATGTTAACATGTGGTATATATTTAACCCTTTCACATGTACGTTCTGAACAATAATTCTGGCCTGCAGGGGGGAGGAAAAAAACTGAAGTTGAAGGACTTTCCTAGCTCTAATTAAAATAGGGTTAACACAGAATATCCAATAACAATGATCCAATTATTGGTACCAAACTGCAAGTGAAGTTACCATATAAATAAAGAGATACTTTGTTGCAGTCTAGTACCAATGACTGCTTATGTCAGTCTATCTTAACCCCACTATAATAACCCTGGCCATAACCAGGAAGTGACCATTCAAATAATGAAACATGAAACATCCAAAAATTGGCAGCACCAAGCACAAAATGGCCATAGAGTCATGATTGACTGTGTAAAACACGTTACAAGTGTCATGATATATTAATTTTCCAATAGGTTTCTGTTAAAGATGAAGGTAAAATCTGATATTGTATCTGCCATTTTATGTACACTGAAAGATATGATGGCACATGTTTTTAAATCTGTATGAACATATCCAGTTTAATCAAACATTATTTACATACAATTCCACATTAAAATCAATTGTTCAAATTGATTGGACTACGGTGAGCATATATATTTTTTAAGTTTTCCTTTTCCTATATTAGGAGTGCAACTTGGGATGGCACTTAAAAATATTTTCCCTCTCAAAGGATTTGTTGATAAAAATAGTTATATCCTACTCAACTTAAAAATGTAAATTGTCATCACTGTTTAATAGCAGGGGAAACACAAGCACAAGAATCTCAAATTCACACCAACCGCTCACCAAATGCAGGTAAAATGAGGCCATGGTTGACACTTCTGTTAAGCTTGTCAGTCACATTTGCAGGTAGTTTGATCCAGTTTGTTTGATGTCCACTTGGAATTAATTCAGTTCATTCAATTTTCACAGCATCCTGTGGACTCTCGGTAGTGCCCTGCTACATGTAGTGCTTGCGATTGTATGCATTGGGTGAAGCGCTCTGAACTGACTACAATTTCAAAGCAGTTGAATTTCCTTTGATACTGAAACCTGTGGAATCACTTGTTTTGTAAATCCAAAGCATGAAACTGAACTCACAGCTCAAGGTAAGCCTGCCTGGTGAGGCCTAGTTAGCTATGGTATTACTGACAAATGTTCATATGAGATAAATGGAGACATTTTGCAAGAGTTAGCAAGCCCATTATAAAGAGAACCTAGAAATAAATGTAAAAAAGACAAGAAAACATAATGTGAATTCAATGAAGAGAAAGGCGTGTAAATGCTAAAACAATTGATGTGTGATGAGAACAAATGTTTAGCCACAGTGAAATAAACAAACTTTTAATAGACATGCCATTATGTATAATGAATGCACTGTTGTGCCCTTATAAATATGCTTAAATTACTGAACAAGCGGGGAAACTGGAAAGGATTGTAAAGATCTGCTGGGGACCCCTCCTGCCTGAGCTGTAAAATCACAGACCTGGTCCATCATTTTATATCAACAGAAAATGCTAATGCCACCTGCATCAAGTGAGGAAACAGGAATCTTGTGAGTCAGGAGTAGAGAGGCTGTTTTAGTCAGGGGTTACTATTACGGGAGAATACTTTTCCACTGTTAATTTTAGTCCAAGTCTAGAAAAAAATGTAATGTTCTTATAAATATCACTGAACAACTAAAATATACAAAATGCTATATAAAGAATGATTCTTCTGTTAATTTTGTATCACAATATCAACTATATACTGTAGTTGAGGATTAAGGGGTTATACTGTAGTTAATAACTTTCAGTGGCTACCTAACAGTGTTACCTGTCTGTAGATCCTCGCTCTGCATCTGGGGTACCTGTCTGTCTCATGTATCAGTCTTTGCTGAACTGCATGCTGTCCTTCTCTCATTACAATTGCTGCTGAGGAAGCAACCAATTTAACCATTGTAAATTGAGAAATAAATGTGTAAGGTGAATGATAAGCATGGGAAATGCTTACCATTTCCAGGTAGCTTAGTCCTATAGCTCAGTTAGTTGAGCATGGTGCTGGCAATGGCAAGGTTGTGGGTTTGATCCCATGGGACTACATGTCCGTCATTCGGATGGGACAGTAAAAACTAAGGTCCTGACTCTCTGTGGTCATAAAACATCCCATGGTGCTTTTCGAAAAGAATAGGTTGTTAACCGAGTGTCTTGGCCAAATTCCCAAACAAGACAATATACAGTGAGCACCATAATTCATTTTTGTTATTTTGGTTCTGTACTCTAGCACATTGAGTTTGAAAGGATACAATGACAACGAGGTTGAAGTGCAGACTGTCAGGTTTAATTTGAGGGCATTTTCATCCATAATGGATGAACCATTTGGAAATGACAACACCTTTTGTACATGGTTCCCCCATTTTAAGGTACTACAAGTATTTGGTTTCGCAGATGTGTTTCGTTAGGCAAGTGTATTAATTTGTGTCGTTATTGAATGCAGAAGATAGCTGTTGATGTGTAGTCTTGATTCTAGACTTTGCAATTGCTTTTGGAGATTGTTGTTGGGGTGTGACAACATGAGGAAGACAGCAGTGTCAGACAGCAAATTAAGCTGGCCGTCATAAGGCTCAGAAAATCAATCAATCAATCAATCAGGAACATTGCAAAAACCCTGGGCATGCCCAAGTCAACAGTTTGGTTCATCATTTGTTTCAAAACAACTGGTGAACTCAATTATGTCAAAAGACCCGGTAGACCGAGGAAGACCACTGTAGTGGATGACCGGAGAATACTCTCTATGTTGAAGAAAACCCCCCTGACAATGGCCCAACAGATCAAAAACACTCACCTGGATGCAGGTGTAGATGTGTCAACGTCTACCATACGTAGAAGACTACACCAGCAGGACTACAGAGGGTACACTACAAGATGCAAACCACTGATAAGCCTGAAGAACAGAAAGGCGAGATTACAGTTTGCTAAAAAGCACCTAAAAGAGCCCCAAGAGTTCTGGAACAAAGTCTTGTGGACAGATGAGACAAAGATTAACATGTACCAGAGTGATGGAAAGAGGAAAGTGTGGAGAAAAAAAAGGAAATGCCCATGCCCATGATTCAAAGCAAACCATCTCATCCATGAAACATGGTGGAGGGGGTGTTATGGCTTGGGCCCGTTTGGCTGCCAGTGGAACGGGCTCAATTGTCTTCAATGATGTGACTGCAGACAGAAGTAGAACAATTAATTCTGAAGTCTACAGAAATAGTTTATCTGCTCAGATAAAACCAAATGCCTCCAAACTCATTGGACGGCACTTCATCATGCAAAAAAACAATGACCCGAAACATACTGCTAGAGCAACAAAGGGGTTTTTGACAGACAAAAAGTGGAAAATATTTGACTGGCCGAGTCAATCACTGGATCTGAATCCAATTGAACATGCATTTTACATGCTGAAGAGGAGACTGAAAGTCCCCAAAACAAGCAGGAACTGAAGATGGCTGCAGTACAGGCCTGGCAGAGGATCACTTAAAATGGGGGGACCATGTACAAAAGGTGTTGTCATTTCTAAAGGAAGATACCCAGTCATTGTATCCTTTCAATCTCAAAGTCTGGTGATGTCTCCAATGCGTCAAAGACATGCAGACTTCAAGTCAGTCATTGCATGCAAAGGATATGCGACCAAATATAAAAAAAATGATTACTTTATTCGACATTATGTTTTAAACTGTCCAATGAATTATGACTTTTATTTTTGCCTTAAAATCCAGAGGGGGGACCATGTACAAAAGGTGTTGTCATTTCTAAACTGTTCATCCGATATGTATGAAAATACCCTCAAATTAAAACGGACAGTCTGCACTTCAACACTTGTCATTGTATCCTTTCAATCTCAAAGTGCTAGAGTACAGAACCAAAATAATAAAAAATATGTCACAATATAAAAATACAGTCAATGAATAATGTTATTTAACAAATGAGGCTTGTTTAAGCACATTGTCACAGATTCAAAAATATATTTGATCTATTTTGAACAAACTTTTTTTAAATAACTTTTAAAGGCCTTATATCATTATACATACACTACCAATCGAAAGTTTTAGAACACCCCCATTTTCCAGTTTTTACTGAAATTTAAGCAGTTCAATTCCAGTGAATAACCTGAAATGCTACAAAGGTAAGTGGTAAACTGCCAGAGTTATAAAAAAAGGCCCTTTTCAGGGAACAAGTAATGGGTTAACATGGCTTAACAGTTACTCTGTGCAAGTTGCCGACTCTGGATCCAGCAAAAGAGGCCCAGACCATATCACACTTCCTCCTCCATGTTTGACAGTTGGTGTCACACACTGAGGAACCATCCTTTCTCCTACTTGACGGCCTACAAAAACCTTTCAGAATTTCAAGATTTCACATTTTGATTCATCAGTCCATAGACCTTCTTCCAGTCTTCAGTAGTCCACTGGCAGTGCTTCATGGCTTTTTCTTATTTTGCCATCTTAGCAATGGCTTTCTGCCACTTGACCTGTCAAACCTGCAACTCAAAGTCTTCTCTTCACAGTTGAAACTGAGACATCCTTACTTCGACCAGTGTTAAGCTGTGCTTGAAGCTGTTGTCCTGTGAGCCACCTATCACGCAAGCTGTTGACTCTCAAAAACTTGTCTTCTGATTTTGTTGTGGCTTTGGGTCTGACAGACCTCTTCCTGTCAGAGTTTCCTCCAGTTTCCAAGTAACTTTTGATGGTGTAGGAAACTACTCACTACCAAAAAAATTACATTAGTTTTCTGTTTTTGGTAACCTAAACTTTTTTTTTAACCTCTGGCAGTTTACCTTGCACCATTTCAGGTTATTCACTGGACTTGAACTGCTTAAATTTCAGTAAAAACTGGAAAATGGGGGTGTTCTAAAACCTTTGACCGGTAGTGTAAGTGTCTTGTGAGTGGCACATGACAGTGGCTGGAAATAATCATGATAAAGATAGTGGCATGTGAACCCTCAAGGATGTACTGTATAAATACATTCAAAGCTACAACCTCATCTCACCTCAGCACAGAAACCCCATAACACCATCAAATAGAAGAACAGGGACCCACATTCAATGTAGACATGTTCACTGAACACCCACCCCACATCAATGTAGACCACTGAAAGTCCCACTGACCCTCACAGTTCAACCACATTTATGGATTTATGTAGCTCTGATCAGTAGCCTACCAAAGTGAAATTCCTCCTGAGTACCTGCCTTGAGCAACAAATGGATGGCACCAATCCATTTTGGAGCTGGTTTTCAATCCTACAAATGTAGTTTTATCTTAATGATTTATTACAATATTATATTACAAATAATGTATTATACGTAGAAAATATATACATTAATATTGTATCTAATATTTTATGATGAACAATGATATCATTTTACAATTATTTATATGAATTATTTGAGTTGTGTTGTATATTTTAAATGGATAAAGGAACCTTTCCGTTTAAATGTTTAATCATATCCATTCCTAATGGGGACAAGCACATACTGAGGAACCAGAGAACTGAAAATAAGCATCTACAAAAGCAATGCAGATTCATTTCTGTAATTATATTCAGTTTAATAGCTAATATAAAGACTTGAGGTAATTGATTTACTGCAAATAAATTGTGACAACAAATTATAACAACCAAGCAAGTTGAGCAAGTACAAACCATCTGTGGCCCAGTACAAATATCATAGTACAAGTAACTATTATGGCCATATATAAAGATTTGATAAATGAACAAAATTAAATACAATAGTAATATTGTCCTACCCCAGAGCCACCAGCCTGGTTACAAACCCAGCTCCCAAACCACTACTCCACCTACCACAAGCCTGCCTTCAACTATAACTGAAACAATAAACTATAACAGGAAGCGGTCACCTGGAGGACACCATACATTTTATATACTCAAATGTATTGTAGAAAACAAGCCATCGTGCTCTAATCAGACTTATACAGTAATTTACTTCTGCCATCTCATCTATGTGGATTGACCATGCTTTAAACATTACTAAAACAAAAAAATCCTTCTCTAATTTTGGGGGAATTCATTCGCTACGATTCAGGATTAATCTACGATTATTTATAGATATTTTTTTTACTTGAGCATGTTTACTACATTTTTAAAGGCACAACAACATTTTCAGCAACAAATGTCTTCCCGTTAATATTTCCCAAAATATTTATTCAGGCCATAACTTTCTGATATTCATTTAAATTAACTATTTCTATTTAAAATATCTCTAAGATTGTATTTAGCATTTTAATACTTATTTTGCATGCCATTTTGTATTTTGATTTAAATACATTTTTGTAACATAAAACATTTTCAGTTAATTTTGTCTACCCTGGTTCGTAATGTCAACTGCAAGAATTGTAAAGGGAACTGTATATGCATTGCGTAAATGAATGACTGACCATGCACTGTGCACTTTAACGTTGAACGTATTTGCATAATGCTTTTGCTTTGTTTTCTTGCTTCCTGTGGTTGTGTTGTATTATTTTTCGGTAGAATTGCTCACATTTAATTAAAACAACTGTTCACAAAAAAGAAAAGAACATGCATAACCTAAATATTTTTTCTTTAGTATACCCACGTTTTACTGACCTGCCTAATATTAAGGAGATGCCATGGGATGCATAAATTTAACCGTACAAACGCTTGCAGCTAAAAAAGCTACACTCGCAACCCGAGGAACGTCACCAATGGCACATACCCAATGCAACGAATACACCCAATATTCAGTAACGTTCTGAAGCTAAACAATTAATCACACAGTTTTACGATTGTTGTTGAACATGTTAGTTTATTTATGTAATGTTCTAATCGGACACAGAACATGCAAGGCTTGGTAACACAGGATTTAATTCATTCCTACAGAGCTTTTTAAATAAGTGGGATAGGGACAGAGGGAGGAGAGAGGAAAGAGGGAGGGAGGGGAGGAGAGGCAAAAAAACAAAACAAGGGCACGTTAGCTAACATTGGCTAGCTAACTACATAGAGGAGTCATACGAATAACATTAGATTTTCCCCACACAAAACTATTGTAACGTGTTTGTTAAATTATATATAAAAATACAACGAATAGGGAACTGAATATCTTGTGCAAATATTTTATAGATGAAATGATTTACTAATATAGCTGGCTGGTTTAAATAGTCTTGCTAGCTAATCTCAAACAGCAAGCTAGATTGCTAGCTAGCTAGCTAGCTCGTCAATCGATAACGCGGAATTGTAGCTAGCTAGCTAGCTAGCTAGCAAGTAAGCAAGCAAGCAAACGCCATAGGGAGCAACCTGGCAGGAACAGTCGTATCAATCGATAGTAAGGTGAGCGCTTATCACGGAAAGTAAACCTAAAGCCAGTATTAAAAAAACTGTGAGCTGACTATTTAGCTTAAGTATCGGACTGGATTCTGACGGCGAGAGACCGGCGGGAGAGGAGAGGGAAACTCACACCCCCATTCAGTTGCTTCACGCGTCTCCCGAGTATTTCTTCTTCGTTTCGTCTAGTCAGCTATTGAAAATACAAAACAAGAACCATGTGGACCACCTCAGCGGATACCGCCCGGACCCTGCAAATCGCCTTCCCTGGGGTACGAGTTTCTTCGGGCCGCTAACCGGACGCCACCGAACCCCGACGTAAATTTCCCCTTCTCCAGTTGCTAACGGGCTCTTGTCTCATTTTTAAACCCTCTTATCCGTAGTCAACCTTCACCTTCTCCACCATCCTCAGTCCCATTTTGTGTTTAATGTGTTTTTAAAATCGATAGTGCTGGCATTATTTGCCCACCTATGTGATATTGCTATTCATAATGAAAGGGCAGCGAGGGGCCTGATTTCACCAGCTCGCTAACGTTAGCCATGACAGCAAGCCAGCTATCTAGTTGACAAGTTACTGCCTATGTGTAGCGTTGTTCGAGTCATTGTGTGATATTCATGGATTAACTAATATTAACGTTAGGCATTATTAGTTATGGTAACGTTTGTTCCCGAGATAACATGACTAGTCCGCTAACTAGCGTCAGTATTTTTTTTAACGAACTGTAAGTTACTTCACAAAATTGCATCAGTAGGACAAGGGCAGGGAGATGTATTGCCCAGCTATAAAATAAAAAAGAATGCCCTTGTTCACTTGTTGGGTAGATACCATTAGCTATTACTGGACTGTTTGCTAATGAGTCAATTCTCATTCTTGTTAGCAAACTTAAGTTGGCATCTATTAACAATTAAATACATTTATGGGTAATACTGTAGTTAGCTATTACTGGACAATCTAGCGTTATAATTCTATCTCGTTTCAAAGCTTCTAATTTGACATTACATGGTTACGTTATGATAAGAGCGCACCGTTATTCCATTCCACACGGTCTGCATCTAGCGGTGTTAGCGCATTGCGCATTTTGCCAATACAGCTAAGAAGCACTCAATGAGCGGCATGTTTGGGGCCCGTCAACAGATCAATTGTTGTTTCAACAGAACAGTGGTAAGGAAGTATCTGGATTAAGCATTTTGCTGTTTTGACATGAGAGTAGTTGTTGCATTCTTAGTAGCTTTTAGAAAAATCGAATTTCAAGGAAGAAAACGGTTTGAAGCATTAACATATTAATATGTCAGGGTGTGTGCATTATGCCATGCTATATATCCTGTGCTGTATTTCATTCTTTTAAATTGGCACGTGTGTGCCATCCAGCGTATTGTATCGGCCTTGTTACTGTTATGATAAACACGAGACAGTTGGGGCCCAGTGATTTAATCTTCTATCACCCCGTTTTAGGTCAACAAAATAAGTATACCTACTGCTATCTAGGCTTTTACTTTTCTCCATTCAGTTATTTTTCTGTGCTCTCTCTCCCTCTCACACACACACACACACACACACACACACACACACACACACACACACACACACACACACACACACACACACGTATATATATATTCCCTGTAATCTTACTAAATCTCCTGCTCTCTAATCCATGCCAAATCTATTTTGGTTTTAAATCCCCCTGCCCCCTCTCATCTCCTCACTCTCTCCCTCCCTTTATCTTCTTTCCCTTTCTCTCCCTCCCTTTGTGTCCAATGCAAAAGAGGAGAGTGAGAAACTTTTGACACTTTGACAGCTCTCTCTCCAGGGCTACATTTAATGCCTCACTTAAAAAGTAAATTTATCTTAACATTTGATTGATGTGTTGTATGTTAAATAATAAAATATAATAATTGTATTCGTCGCTGCATCAAATGAAAGGTGGTTTCTATTATAAAGTATACTGCTCTTTAATGGTGTTTAGAGTTTGAGTATGTCATGAGAATATTAGAATATCTAATTTGTTTTCCCACCATTCTTTGTTCCTTCCCTCCTTTCTCATTCTCTTGTTTTGTAGGTTGAACAAAACAATAGTTGGCTCTGATAAGGATTAATTATCAGGTCAGTAGTGGAGAGTGAGGGCTTTTTAAGTAAACAAAGTAGAAAACATTGTTTTAATACTCCAAATCCATTATGGAAAACATACAACAACAACTCCCAAACAAAATAATTAATTTTTGATAAATTATCTCATCTTCTGAACTCATAAGATGAACAAAATGGGAGACATTTTAACAGTGCCCATTTATCAATTATTTGATGTAATGGTTATTATCACATAATGCTTCCATCCTTAAGTAAATCCCTACATGTTAAGGGTCCAATTTCCCAGCACACCAGGATAAAAAAATCAGATGTTTTCAACTTTGTGGAAACGTCTTTGTAACTGCAATTTTTTAAAATTGAGCGCAGTTTAGTGGAGTTTAGTTTTTTTAAGACATAGTGCCACTGTTTTCAGAGGGGACAGCAGAGTCTGGCATCGGTGAACTGCTGCGGAACTTCTCTAACAACAGAAAATCTGTGGGACCATGTTGAGCATCTTAGCCGCGGGATCCATCTTTTTCCCAGGACTATTCCTGCTGTCAAAGCGTTGTCTCAGACACATCCCAGGACTGAGATGGAGCGAAGGGGACGCAGTTATTGTTTCTGCCAGGTAAGAGGAAACATGTTTAAAGCAGTAGGCTGTACATTTACTGGATTTATTTTCTTGTTAATACTTTTTTTATTTGGATATCAATATCTGTAAAGTTATATTTTTTGGCAGAACAACCGTTTCATACTGACAGGCTGTATGCTTCGTCTAGCAGTACTGTGCATTTTAAATACCTTAAAGGACTTTAAGCTGAAACGGCACTTTCCTGGATCAGACCACTAGCTGTCATTTCCAAGAAGCCATAAGCTGTTGCTTAATGACCTAAGAGGGAGTAAGACTGCTTGCCCAGTGTTGTGTTATTCTTTATGCTTAATTTGTTTGTCACTGAGTATCACGATTTCTGTCAGATACAAAATGAATTGTGCTGTCGTTTATTTAACAATGTTTTATAATGGCCTCCCGCGTGGCCCAGTGGTTACAACGTTTGACGCTGGCCACGACCGGGGTTCAATTCCCCATCTTGCCAGAGTCGGCTCTGGCCGGGAGCGCCACCAGGGGCGGCGATTGGCTGTCCGCCCCAGGGAGGGGGAGGGAAGCCGGCATGACGTTCGCTGCGCATAAGAGTGGCCCTGTAGTACCGGGTTACGGTCGACACTTGGCGAGTGCCGTCTCGGAAGAGGCGTCAGGTCACCTTCGTCACTACCGGTTGCAGGACTACGGCAGCAAAATCACATTACTAGGGGGATTGACATAGAAATAGCGGGTCTAATTGGCTACCAAATTGGGATAAAAATGGGATAAAAATCTGAAACAAAATTGTTTGTCAAAATATTGTGTAAATAAATGTGTAATGTAAAACAATAAATATGAACGTATACAACATTCATGCTTAATATTATTTAAAAAACTGTATAGATGGGGGATTGACATAGAAATAGCGGGTCTAATTGGCTACCAAATTGGGATAAAAATGGGATAAAAATCTGAAACAAAAAAACAATGTTTTATAATAATTGTTTGTCAAAATATTGTGTAAATAAATGTGTAATGTAAAACAATAAATATGAACGTATACAACATTCATGCTTAATATTATTTAAAAACTGTATAGATGGGGGATTGACATAGAAATAGCGGGTCTAATTGGCTACCAAATTGGGATAAAAATGGGATAAAAATCTGAAACAAAAAAACATTGTTTTATAATAATTGTTTGTCAAAATATTGTGTAAATAAATGTGTAATGTAAAACAATAAATATGAACGTATACAACATTCATGCTTAATATTATTTTAAAAACTATTTAGAAAAAAATGTTAAATTATTTGATCTATCTGATCAAACTCTTAACTAAGTACTCTACTCTAAACTAAGTACACATTAAGTAACTGGAAGTATGAATCACAAGCATTACATTAATGCCAACATCACTGTAGTGCTTCAGTTGTGCTTTGTATAGAAACTGTTCTGACCCTGCTGTTATGTCAATATGACAATATAAACTAGGGGTGCACTGATGGATAATTTATTGGCAGATTACGATGTCCGGTATTTTCTCATCAGTATCTGCCGATGCCAATTTGATTTGTTTCGAATGCAAAGTGCAGTCACACAGATCGTGACTACATGTAATTTGTAATAGGCTACCTTATCATCTACAAGCAAATTTATAAAATCGTATGTTAATGTCTAGTACATGAGGAATGTCTTTGTGATAAAATGATATTACAATTATTTTTATTTATACTATTTAGTATAAAGGTACACTACATTTAGTTACTCACTGAGTTAAGATTTCAAACAGATCGAGTTTGCTTTCATGGCCTCAGTAATAGTGCAGCACAGTATAATCCTGTATATCTGACTCCCCTATATACGACATATGTGATTACAAATGTTCTGAATTTGATTGGATCAAAAATTTTGCATTATGAGATGTTATTGGGCAGATACCAATATTCATCCGATCGATCGGTGCACCTCTTATATTAACTATTTAAGCCCTTCACTTTCTTTCAGATTGGTCTCCTCCATTCAGGCAATCATGGCTTCCTCAGCTGGTTACATCATTGCTACTTCCTGTGATGACATAATCGAGGACCAGTAAGTCAAACTGCCATCATTCATTAGTTAACTGTAGATTTTATGTTCTGGTTGTTGGTGTGCCATGTGCCTGCCAGTATGTCCGTGGATGGTACTAGATATGGATAGTAACTGGTATTGGATGTATCTACGTATTTACAATTTGCGTCATGGTTCTAAAATGGACATGGAGTTGGTCATTTGTGAATATTCTATCAATATGAATGAGTGTGAAAACGACTCCCAATAACTAGCTCTCGGACAGTGGGTAGAGACAGAAAATGACAGCACGGGCACCAACACCATGCCAGTGTATGCCTTACACGTTTGAGCCGTGTCTCTTGGAGACGGCGATTCGGGTTCAGATATTCATGTTGCTGCTTCGTCAGAGGCAAATCCCAATTGCCTCACCAGCACGAACTCCGAAATATATAAGCTAGCTGTCATAGCTAGCTAATGTGATTACCTGTAGTGTTTTGATTATTTTTGTTTTTAATTTTATTTCAGATTTTTTTCCCTGTTTTTCTCCCAATTTGGTGGCCAGTTATACCCTCTATTTCTTTCGATTTTTCCACCTAAACAAGCCCGCCACAAGCCTCCGCGAGACAAGCCACTTCCCCGAGGCCGGCATTGAACCGCTTCTTCCAAGATGGAACTCGCCTATTATTTTGTCCACAGGGAAGTCCTCTGCGCTCCTCGGTGAGCTCGTGCTGGCTCACCCTCCCCCCTCCCCCTGGGGCGGACAGCCAATCGTCCCTCGTCCCTGATCCCTGGCGCAGTTGGGTTTCAAACTGCATTTGCAGTGGGCAACCTGCATTCCGGGCGAATGCTTTGACCGTTACACACCGAGGCCCTATAGTGTTTTGATGTAGCAAATTCCTGAGACAGTTCTGAGCTGAAGAGAGCTTGACCTGTTGTTGGCTCTGTCTGTCTGTCTGTTGTTAGTCAATCAGTCAGTCAGTCAGTGAGTGAGTGTAGCAAGCAAGCTAATCTAGCAAGCTACTTCACTGAGTGAGAATAATTAGCTAGCTAATAAACTCAAAATAAAAAGCAGTGTGTACTTTACAGGAATATTGATTTAAGAATAATGATAAAAAAAAGAATGATTTAAGACAAGCTAGTCCATACCTCGCTGTGGCACTTTTGTTTCTGTGGCTAGCTGTCAGCCAGCCGTGTAGTTGTATCAAAAACAAAAACAACTTTGGTTAAAAAATAAGGAGGTACTGCTGTCGGTTTTAATATCCAGAAGGTCCTTGTTTCCATCCCACAAATACCAATCAGTCCTGGGTATTTTTCAAAACGAACAATGCTCACTACAGATGCGTTGCACCCATTTTCCCCATGTTTTCATCTTTTCATTATAGATGGGGAACCTGTGGGACTCATTCTCTTTTCCTGACACCACATTAGAGCAGCCAACCACAACACATCTATGCACCATTTAAATAGCATTTTCTACAACTCGTTTCTCTTTGATTAATTGGTTCCCGTTATCTTTCTCCTCAGCGAATGCCCGACTTTACATCATGGAATGTTGGCATAAATGGAACGCAGTTTTAAAAACGGTGTAAAAATACAATTTGTTTGGTGGATTTGTCAAATTAAACAAATGCTATGGACACTTGTTTGTTTTATTTCTGCAGTGTTTTTACTTGAATGTCAGGAACTGGAACTGAAGTTTGATTTCCAGCTGACCCAGGTGTTTTGTAGGAATACAAACATCACACAACAGAAATGATTAGAGGACAACATTTCAAAAAACATACCAAGGACTTTTTTTATTTAAGCACTGTAAGTGGGCCAGTCTTGGTAACATGGGTTGCTTGAGGGACAAAGACATCTGACCCAGGATTTGAACCCATCTGTCTCCAGTCACAAATATAGAGCCCCAGTAATGTCTGTGTGGAGCATGTGCTTCTGATGGAAAGCACATAAGAAAATTGCAATTGATAGATATTGTTTTCAAAGTTACGAAAATGTGACCTCTACTCTTTATGCTGTGCGCATGGATTTGGCCAGAGAAATATTCTCTCCTTAGCTCTGAGAGAACAGCTGACTGGCCAGGAAATGTGAATCAGCTGATCACACAGGACAGTGTGTTATACAAGTAGACTCTTGGGTGCCTTGTTTCTCATAATTTAGTAACACTTATTCAGTCTGAGAAAATATGACATGAAAGTTTTTTTCAGTTAATAATACAAATACATGGGTATTATGTACTGTGCTATGGCTTTTTGTCCTAGACTGCTCTACCTATGATCAGGAGTTGGACTCACCACTTCACACACAGACAAAAAATGGACATTTATTGCATTTTAATTAAGTTTCCAGATACTCAGTTTTAAATATCTGAGAGAATTGGTGAATATATGTTAAAGAGTATTCCTTGTGTGATTCAAAGTATTGGGTGAATAGGAAAGAAACAGAACAAATTTTCAGAACAAGGGCAAAACCTGGAGCCATTGCTTAGTACTCAAAGAGGTTTTACGTTCTTTTTTATTTCCATTAAATTTGCCCTCATTATGGCTCCCAAGAAAGTGAAAAGTGCTACTGATAGTGGTGTTAAGAAGCTTAGTGCGAAGAAGGAAAGGGCAGTGGCAAAGGTAAAGTGGTTTTATTTTGTATTAATGTATTTTTCTATAATTAGGGGGCATAGCCCACATAAACCCTAAAAAGTTTTAAAAAGTGGGGTCTGGGGGCATTAATTTCAATGGGAACATTTTTCCCGAACGGAGAGAATTAAGTTTTCTGCCAATTGGGTGAATAAGAAAGCAGCTAAATGCACCATTTTCAAGCAATTTGAGACGGAATGGCCAGAAAGCCTAGGGACATCTGTACATCATTGGGGCACTGGGGCAAATAATGGCTAAATGCACCATTTTCAAGCAATTTGAGACAAAAACAGAAAGCCTAGACATCTGTACATCATTGAGGCAAATAATGGTAGTTGGTTAACACATTTACCGAAATTACCTCACAGCAAGACTGCACATCCTACATTTGTATGTCGGCATGCTGCCAAGTATCAGAAATATTCTCTCCATCTTGATGTGGTAGGTAGGTATACTGTGTAAGTATAGCTAGACTGGGCGGCGTACACAGTAAGCGAGATGTGTGGTACACAACGTGCGCGATGTGACCTTACCGGCACCGCGATAAACCAATTGACAACTCAGTCCCGCTTTGTGTATGCCTCGTCTCCTTGAAAGCATACCGTCGTCAGTCGATGTAAGGCTTAAGGGGCGGTGGGGAGCGAGGTCGGGGAGGCCTGAGTCGGCAGGGAGGGAGAGCAATATTGGGTAAGTTAGGGACGTGTTTGCCTCGGGCAGGAAGTTGGGAGCCCACCAAACCACAAACGAACAGCCAGAGATGTTGGCGAGCTGAGTATATGTGGGGATATTGCACTGTACAATATACTGAGATAAAGATAAACGATTTTAGGCCTCCCGCGTGGTCTAGTGGTTTCAACGTCCGACGTTGGCCACGGCGACCAGGTTTCGATTCCCCGTCGCGCCAGAGTCAGCTCTGGCTGGGAGTGCCATCGGGTGGCAATTGGCTGTCCACCCCAGGGAGAGGGGAGGGAAGCCGACACAGTTGGCTGTGCACAGGAGTGGTTCTGGGGTACCAGTTGACAGCTCGGCGAGTGCTGTCTCGGAGGAGGCAGTGCTTCCACCTTGGTCACTGCCGGTCACAGAACTACGGCAGCAAACTACGAGGGAGGGGATTGGCAACCAAATTGGGAGAAAAATGTAAAATCTGAAAAAAATGTGCGTCAGGCGGCAACTCTTAACATAATTTTTTTGTAATAACATTACATTTTTTATGTAATAATAATAATAATAAGACCATTACAATCTAGCAAGCTAAGCATGTGTTGCACATAAGGACTGGACAGGAAAGCAGTCCCGGGTGCAAACATATTTAATTTATTTCAGCAAAACTCTAAAACATGTAGAAGAAATAATACAGTTCAGGTTGTTGTACAGTAAGCTGGCTGACAACGTAATTATATATGATTCAATCCCTTGTTTACGGTCTCTTCAGGTCAATGCATGTAATCACAAAATACAATTGCTCAATACCCTCAAAATGTAATTACCCACTACCCTTATGTTTTGTCAACTGTTATAGTGACATTTCTACCATATCATAGATAATCAGACTAGTCTAGCTAATGTTAATTTTAGATACTCGTTGCAAGGCTTGCCAGCTAATAGCTACCGGCAGTACAGCAGAGGGTGCACAAACCTGAAGTAACAACTGGTGTTGATGGCTGCGGCTGACTGGCCGCAACATCTTGTTCTGGTGTTGATGGCTGAGGCTGACTCGTCCTGTCTCTCTTTTTGAAAAACAGAGATATGTCCATGATATGTCCATGACTGTGAATGAGTTGCCAACTTTCAGATTGGCGTGAGACTGTTTCCACAGAAACAAACAGGCTAAACAGAAACATTGTTCCATTACATTACGGTTTATATTACAGAGTTAGAAGAAAGACTAGGGAGGAAAAATGTTACACATCGTGTGTATTAAAAAATAATATCTTTTTAAAAGAAGATCCAGGGCTTTTCTAAAAACATTCGGGGCTTAGGCTCATTAAGCCACCCCCTCGCGCTGCCCCTGGCTTAGTGTTTATTTCTTATCTACAACAGCCCTCACGAAATTAGTGAGTGAACAGTGAAGGGTTTTTACCTAAACTCAGACATATCAGCACAAAAAACTATCAGTTTTAAGCTATAATAAATTAACTTGCAGATACTTAAATTTGCCTTTTCATACTTTCTTAATGTGTCATTGCAGCTTTCTGAAAACCTTTGCTCCATCACTAATGTGATGTGAAGCAAAATTTTGGACTAAACTGAACTATATGTACTTACTGCAATGCTATGTGTGCATTTCAGTTATAATATATATTGTAATTTCCTGTAATTTCATCATGTGATTGGTATGTAGCTATCATCAGCTCATCCTCCCTCTGTCTTTCTTTGTACCAGGCACTGGCTGACCAGCACGTACATCCTCTTTGCTGTGCCGTACTTCGTCTATGACATCTATGCCATGTTCATGTGCTATTGGCACAAACTGCAGGTCAAAGGTCATGAGGATGACCGTGGCCCAAAGCCCATTGGTGCAGTCCTGACTAGCTACCTACGACGAGAATTCCTCATGGTGCTACACCATGTCGTCATGGTCACGGTCTGCTTCCCTGTCTCTGTGGTAATTATCAACATGACATTTTTTTCGTTTCCTTTATCAGTTTGTGTGTGTGTGTGTGTAAGATGTGTATATATGTGTACCATTAATAATAAAAAATCAGATCACAAATTATGATTTCTTTATTTTACTGATCTTAAAATGATCTATGCCATAATACAGTTTTAATTTAACATACATAGATGTAAAACAGAAACAAAGTAAACATACATCTACATCTACATCTACATCTAAGCTTTTGCTTAGAAGTAATTTATTGAGTAAAACACAAATAAACGATGATCTGCTTTGGATGCAATTTTCTGTTTATAAATACAACTTAAACCTATTGTTGTTAACTAGTTGAACTTGCTTAGTACACAGTTAATCACTTCACTTCAGGATACATACTCCACTGTATAAATATTGTGTTTATAAATGTATGTTTAGTCATTTCTCCTTCATTTCCCCTATCAGTTTTTATACAGTGCACTATTCTTTCTTGTGCTAATATATTTCTAATATGTTAATGTTTGTAAAAAGACATTCAAGCACTAGAAATAATTAACATTTTGCTTTGCTGTGTTATGTGAAACTCTTATGATTATATTTGCTTTCCTGCTCTCATAAAATACATTTAAAATGCAAAAAACCTAAACTGCCAAACCACGGTCAAGCTTTCAATGCTTTAACCAGCATATTGACTGTCAAAGTATCAGTTGATTATTGTATGCACATTTTCACATATAGTTGACTCATTCGTAAGCTCATTCAATCACACTGCTTCCATTTTGCAAGTTTTGAATTCCGACAGAAGAACATTTCCCTTAATTTCTTTAAAAATTTGAATGAAATATATCTTGTTATTTTTGCATGTTTTCCCCGTGTCCTTTCTTTGACCTTTTCTCAAAGGATCACCATTGATCTTTCAATTTTTTGCATCACTATGGTCTTTCAGAAATTGGTTTATTTCATTACATTTCATGAAACATTATATGTTTATTTTTAATTGTGTTCCGTAACTATCTTAATATTTACAGCTTGTTTGTGCATGTCTATATGAGATGGCAGAGGAAGTGGGAAGTGTAAGTGTAAGTTGTGTTATGCATATGGAAAAGATTCACATCTACAGTGATGCCCACTTACCCACTCCACAAGGCCTAGCCAAAGTCTACTCCCCTTGCTGTACCATCATTATGGTCTCCATCTGGTACCCGTGGTAATTGTTGCTGTTAGTGCTAGCATAGCAACCAAACATCTGCATCACTTTAATGTGCATGTGTTTTCAGTAGATAGGGGGACAAGTGAGATTATAAGAGGGTGAGAGAAAAGGTAAGGGTTAGAGCTCTCTGTGTTTGAGTGAGTGATGAGAGTGCGAGTGTCTCTGCGTGAGAGAGACTGGTTTGATAGTCAACCACTGGCCTGGAGGCTTGCATTTTTGCTATGGAAATGGATGTTACCCAGACAGCAGATCAATTGAAGTAACATGATTTGGCTTGACCATTCAAATAATAATTGCCTTTATTTTCCTTAAGACCTGAGGTGGAATGAATAGCAGAAGTTCCTGTAGGATGATCTTGCAAATGTGTGTGTGTGTGTGTGTGTGTGTGCGCGCCTGCGTCTGCATCTGCGTCTGCGTGCGTCTGCGTGCGTGTGTGTGTGTGTGTGTGTGTGTGTTTATAGCCCTCTCAGTCGAAGCTCTATAATGAGAAATGAGCAGATACAAGGTGTTCTAACAGTGTGTCT
Source organism: Aldrovandia affinis (assembly GCA_029706075.1). Taxonomy (NCBI): domain Eukaryota; kingdom Metazoa; phylum Chordata; class Actinopteri; order Notacanthiformes; family Halosauridae; genus Aldrovandia; species Aldrovandia affinis. Next base: position 131,626 of record JAINUG010000013.1, read on the forward strand.
GTCTTCTTTCTCTCAGTTCTGGCGTCAAGGAAAGGGCGATTATTTTCAGGGTGTCATGTTCCTGGCTGAACTCAGCACTCCGTCCGTTTGTCTGGGAAAGATTCTCATTCAGGTAAAGAAGACTTTCTCTCTCTCTCTCTCTCTCTCAAATGTATACAGTGCCCTCCAGAATTATTGGCGAAGATGAGCAAAAAAGGCTATGAAAAAATGTATTTGTTGTTCATCAGCTTGATCTTACACTCAAAATATGAGAGAACTTTTAATTGAAGTAAAATTATTCAAAGAAAAAACTAAATCCTTCTCAAATATATATTTTTTCTCAAAAACATGTGTGTCACAATTATTGGCACCCCTGCATTAGTACTTTGTGCACCCTCCCCATGCCACGATAACAGCATTGAGTCTTCTCCTATAATACTTGATGAGGTGGGAGAACACATAGCAAGGGAACTGCGACTGGGATCTGGGATCATTCCTCCATACAGAATCTCTTCCAGAACCTCTTTGAGTCCTTGGTCCTCGCTTGTGGACTCTCCTCTTCAACTCACCTCACAGGTTTTCAATGGGGTTTAGGTCAGGGGAATGGGATGGCCATTGCAAAAGCTTGATTCTGTGGTCAGTGAACCTTTTTTGTGTGGATTTGGAGGTATGCTTTGGATCATTGTCCTGCTGGAAGATCCAACCATGACCTAGTTTTAACCTCCTGACAGAGGCAGCCAGATTGTGATCTAAAATCTTCTGGTACTTGTTGGAGTCCATGATTCCATGTATCCTAACAAGGTTCTCAGAGCCTTTGGAAGTAAAACAGCCCCGCAACATCACAGATCCACCACCATAATTCACAGTAGGAATTGGGCTCTTTTACTGGTGTTTGTTGCCAGAAAGCTCTATTTTTGTCTCATCTGACCATAGAACCTGGTTGCACTCATTCCAGTGACATTTAGCAAACTCCAGGCTCTTATGTTTGTGGTTTGACGACAGCAGAGGCTTTCTTCTGGCAAGCCTTCCAAATAGCTTGTTGGCGGTGTCTAATTGTAGTTTGGGAGACTTGGTGACCCCAAGATGTAACCAACTTCTGCAATTCTCCAACTAATCTTTGGATAATTTTTTGCCTATCAAACCATCCTCCTCACTGTGCGTGGGGGCAAAATACACCTGTGTCCACTTCCAGGCAGGTTTTCAAATGGTTGATTATTGCCCTAATAGTGGACTTGTTTTAAAAAAAAAAAAAAATTCATACCCTCTATTTCTTTTGAATACCCCATGAACTCGCCGCCTGTCACTACGGGGCAAGCTAATTTCCAGAGCCCGGCGATGATCCGCCTCCTCCGAGATGGAGCTCGCCCACCTACTTTCTAGAGACACCCTTTGCGCTTATCGGTTAGCTCGTACCGACTTGGACTTGTGTATTCTCAGATTTTCCCCATGTTGATGGATGACTAAGGGAATGTGGCCTGTGTGTCACCTTATATTTATACCCCAGTGAAACAGGAAGGCATGGATGACCACTTAAGAGTTCTTAAAGACTCAGGTGAACTTAAAAATGGGAATATACTTCATTTAGATTTTGTTCATAAAAATGTCTAAGGGTGCTAATAATTGTGCCACATGTTTTTGAGAATTTTTTTATTTTTTTATTAGAATAAATTTTTCTTTTAATAATTAAAAAATAATAATTTTACTTAGATGAACAACAAATACATTTTTTCATAGCTTTTTTATTGATTATCTTTACCAAGGGTGCTAATAATTCTGGAGGGCACTGTATATACAGTGAGCACCATAATTAATTGGACGTGACACATGTTTTGTTATTTTGGTTCTGTACTCAATGACAGGATAGGATACAATGACAATGAGTTCGAAGTGCAGACTGTCAGCTTTAATTTGAGGGTATTTTCATCCATATCGGATGAACCGTTTAGTACCTTTTGTACATGGTCCCCCCATTTTAAGGTACTACAAGTATTTGTTGAATTGGCTTCACAGAGGTGTGTTCATTTGTGTCGTTATTGAAGGCAGAAGAGAGCTGTTGATGTGTAGTCTTGATTCTAGACTTTGCAATTGCCTTTGGAGATTGTTGTTGGGGTGTGATAACATGAGGAAGACAGCAGTGTCGATGCGGGTCTTTTGACATAGTTTGGTTCATCATTTGGTTCAAAACAACTGGTGAACTCAACTATGTCAAAAGACCCGGCAGGCCGAGGAAGACAACTGTAGTGGATGACCGGAGAATACTCTCTATGGTGAAGAAAACCCCCCTGACAACGGCCCAACAGATCAAAAACACTCTCCTGGATGCAGGTGTAGATGTGTCAAAGTCTACCATATGTGGAAGACTACACCAGCAGGACTACAGAGGGTATACTACAAGATGCAAACCACTGTTTGCTAAAAAGCACCTAAAAGATTAACATGTACCAGAGTGATGGAAAGAGGAAAGTGTGGAGAAAAAAAGGAAATGCCCATGATCCAAAGCATACCACCTCATCTGTGAAACATGGTGGAGGTGGTGTTATGGCTTGGGTCTGTATGGCTGCCAGTGGAACGGGCTCACTTGTCTTCATCGATGATGTGACTGCAGACAGAAGTAGAACAATGAATTCTGAAGTCTACAGAAATATTTTAACTGCTCAGATAAAACCAAATGCCTCCAAACTCATTGGACAGCACTTAATCATGCAACGATTATGCAAGACAATGACCCAAAACATACTGCTCGAGCAACGAAGGGGTTTTTGACAGCCAAAAAGTGGAAAATCCTTGACTGGCCGAGTCAATCACCGGATCTGAATCCAATTGAACATGCATTTTACATGCTGAAGAGGAGACTGAAGGCAAAAAGTCCCTGAAACAAGCAGGAACTGAAGATGGCTGCAGTACAGGCCTAGCAGAGCATCACCAGGGAAGATACCCAGCGTCTGGTGACGTCTATGCATCGCAGATTTCAAGCAGTCATTGCATGCAATAGGGCTGACCCCATTTAGTTGACTGGTCGATGGGCTGTTGGTCGACCGAGATTTGTTTTGGTCGAGCAGTCGTGCGAAAAGAAAAAAAAAAAAAAAAAAAAAAATCTCCACGCAGACACCTAGATTCGTGCCACAGTTCGGCTGTTCAGCCACAGTTCGGCGCGCTTATCAGTAGAATAATCCATTCTGGATGCTGCGGGTATGAGAGTGACAGTCCTTCACTCTTAACATAGCTAGGCCTATATATGCTCTCTTTAAATTATATTAGGAAGTTAAGGTAATAGTAATGTTGTGAATAATTCTGCAGAACTAATAAAAGTTACATTTTATATATAACCTAAGAACATAATGTCAAATAAAAAATCTGGAGTATGGCAGCATTTAGTTTTAGTCACGGACGATCCAGAAAAAGTGGAATGTGAACTTTGAATGTTTATCTTTAATAAAACAAGGAGCAGCCTTTTGCCAAAAAATGTGGACAAGCTAGTGTTCCTGTGCCATAACATGAAATGACTGGGGAAGTAGGCCATCGGATGGTCTCCGACTCGAGTAAGTTATTTTCGATAGGTTATAGCCACTTTATGTTCAGTTTTAGGCTACAATTTAAGACATTAGGCTATGTGTGATCATTCATTTGTTAGCCTATTTTTTTTGCAAAAGAGATTTTAAATCCCAATGAGACCAACCTGGTTAATGAAATAAAACATAGCCTACGCATTAGAATGTGTTAGGGTTGTGGTCAAATAAAAACATCAGCCTATTATGTGTCCATACCGCAACTTCACAAGCACAACGGCAGAATCTGCAAGGAGGCTCGGAACGGATAATTTTTTCTTTTCTTTCAAGTAATCTTGAACTCTGGCTCCATAAAGTGATTAGCCTATTGTTACTCATTTGTGTCATTTAATAAAGTTATAAAACATGAGACAAGCGCAGTGTGCATATTGTTGTATTTATTAAAACAAATAGGGTGTGTCAAAGTTTTGAAAAAACTGACAACTGTTGGTCAACCAAGATTTATTTTAGTCGGGGATAGCCCTAGCATGCAAAGGATATGCAACCAAATATTTAAAATTATTACTTTATTCTACATTATGTTAAACTGTGGGCGGCACGGTGGTGCAGTGGATAGCACTGTTGCCTCACAGCAAGAAGGTCTCGAGTTCAATGGTGAATGGTGTGTGTGCCCTGCGATGGATTGGCGACCTGTCCAGGGTGTATTCCTGCCTCTCGCCCGGAACGCATGCTGGGATAGGCTCCAGCCCCCCCCCGCGACCCTGACCAGGAATAAGCGGCTTAGATAATGGATGGATGGATGGATGGATGTTAAACTGTCCAATGAATTATGGTGCCTGAAAAGGGGGGGGGGGGACTATGTACAAAAGGTTCTATAATTTTCTAAATGGTTCATCCCCTAAATTAAAGCTGACAGTCTGCACTTCAACCCTAGTGTCATTGTATCCTTTCAATCTGAAAGTGCTAGAGTACAGAACCAAAATAAACAAAAATGTGTCACTGTACAATTAATTATGGTGCTCACTGTACATGGGGTAGACAAAGTAATGCAAACACCAAATGAAAAATAACTCGTATCTTGAAGTAACTACATTGCAATTAAAAAGGAGTCTACACATATGTTTCATATTAAGGTCAAGACTAATTAATGCTGTAAAAGATGTTTTAAAATCAATATTTTCATATGTGAGTTTCTAAAGCAACATATTTTGAAAGAGGTCAAATAGTTGGTGCCTAAATTGCAGGTGCGTCAGTCCCAAAAACGGCACATGATTTAACGTCAAGGGAAACAGTGTCAAAAATCATGACAGCATACCCCAAACAAGGAAAAACTACATCAGAAAAGAGGTCGCAATTCGAAGCTCACCCACATGGATGGATGTACACAGGATAGTTGCTAAAAAAACACAAAACAACAGCCTCAAAAATGACCACAGAACTGAATCTACACCTCCATGACCCAGTCTCAACAAAAACCGTATGTTGTGATCTTCACGAAGCTGCTATTTACAGTAGGCTCTGTTTTTATTCATACCCTTGATAAAGATGAACAAAAGAGATTGTATAAAATAAAGTATATAAGTAATGAGGTATATTTTATCCCCTGTGGTTCTGTGTGGCTCAGTAGTTAGAGCATGGCGTTAGCAATGCTTAGGTTGTGCAATGCATTCACTACTGTAAGTCGCTTTGGATAAAACCGTCTGCTAAATGGCATATATTTTAATTTTTATTTAAAATGACATTCCTTAATAATAATGAATTGGCATGAACCACAGTTGAATGGTTCACAAATTATTATTTTTTTCCCCAGAAAAATCAAGAATCACAAATATTCATACCACTGTTATAAGTACTTTGTGGTTCCTCCCTTGGCTATTATAACAGCAAGTAGTCACCTTCTGTAGTGTCGTACGAGGTTATAGAACTTCTTGGGGGGGATCCTCAACCATTCCTCCATGCAGAATTGTTCTAGTTCCTTCAGATTCTTGGGTTGATGTTTATGGACTGCTTTTTTGTAGCTCAAACCACAAATGTTAAATTGGATTCAGGTCTGGAGACTGAGATGGCCACGTCAGGACATTGATCTTGTGCTCTGTCAACCATTTCTTAGTTTCTTTGGATGTATGTTTGTGATTGTTGTCTTATTGGAAGGTCCATCTGTGCCCAAGGTGTAGCTCCCTGGCAGAGAGAACAAGGATTTTGGACAAAATGTCTGGGTACATGCTGGAGTTCATGATTCCATCTATTTTAATAAGGGCCCCAGGGCCTGTGGATGCAAAACAACCCCAAAGCATTAAAGATCCACCACCATGTTTCACCGTAGGCATGAGGTGCTTTTCAACATTACCGTATTTTTCGGACTATAAGGCGCACTTAAAATCCTTTAATTTTCTCAAAAATCGACAGTGCGCCTTATAATCCGGTGCGCTTTATGTACCGTATTGACCCGAATATAAGACAGGGTTTTTTTTCCTAGAAAAAAGTCTGAAAAAGTCGCATCATCTTATATTCGCGCCCCAACATTTTTTAGCGTAAATATTCATTCACAACAACAGAGGGCGCCAAAGGACTGTTCCCCAAGCCAGCCACTGTGTTTCTCCGTCCACATGTGACCGAAACTGTTGTTTTACTGCACTGTTTTATTGCACAAGTTAGGCCAATGTCCCCCACTGTTTCATTGCTGTAACGATTCGACCGGCAATCAGAAATTTACGATAAAGTTGATTCTTGTTTTTGTTTAATATTATAGTTCCTCTGTTTAGTTAAATCCGTGTTTTGGATTACGTTTTGGATTTGCTGCTTAGCTAGCTTTGTTTGTTCCAGTTCGTTTATCATTTTGGTTTGTTTGGTTAGTTATTTGCGTGTCGCCACAGACATTGTTTTGCTTACGTTTGTGGAAAATAAATACCATAAACGTATTTCTGTATTTTGGGTCTCTTTCACGCCTGCATTTGGTTCCACCCCTACTACACTCCTGACAATTGCACTACTGTTTTATTGCAATCTAGACAATTGTTGAATATTGAAAACATGATTTTACCAAAAGATGTTACAAACAGCCTACATTGTTTTATTCAATGTGAAGACAAATAAAATGATTTTCTTTATACAAACAAGATTTGGTCTTCAAAAAAGTATTTTTCCAAAAATGAGTCTTGAAAAAGGGGGGTCTCTTATAATCGGGGTCGTCTTATATTCGGGTCAATACGGTATTAATTCTGGTTGTGCTTACTGACCTCGAACCGATTTTATGTGGTACACGGCGCTCAAAAATCTGTCAAAACGCTTAATGCGCCTTATAATCTGGTGCGTCTTATATATGAAAATAGACCCGTTCATTGATATTGCGCCTTATAATCCGGTGCGCCTTATAGTCCGAAAAATACGGTACTTGCATTCTTTAGACACCAAACAATGCTGATGTGCAATAAAAAGATGTACAAAAAGCTTGATTCGGCCACAAGACACAGTTCCAATTGTAGTTCGGATGTAGTTTGATGAATTCAAAGCACCTTTTTCGTTGAATTGTCTTCAAAAGAAGCTTCCTTCTTGCAACTCTGCCATAATGCCATTATCATGTACTGTAGGCGTCGTCGAATGGTAGCTTTAGACACCTTGTAACCCCAAGATGCCAAGTTGTTTTGGAGATCTTGAACTGTGCCCCTTGGACTTCGTTTTGCCTCTCAAACCATCCATCTCACTACACGTGGGGACAAGTTAGACTTGCGTCCTCTACCTGGCAGGTTAGCCACTGTTCCAGTGGTCTTAAACTTCCTAATAATTGATACCTCAATTGACACCTAATAATTGACACATCAATAACCTTTTGCCTGATGCTTTCAGTCTGATGCTTTGAGTTCTTTGCCTTTCGCCATGAAGATGGCTGACCACAGCATTTCAAATGTGTGTTCCCTCCTTTTTATACCCTAGGGAAACAGGAAACCATTGTAGGCCACTGTATAGTTCTATAACCTTCCAATGAAATTACGAAGATTTGTTTTTGTTGGATTAAATTTAAAAGAATAGTTATCTAGAAAAACAAAATATGTTTTTCTGAACAATTGTATTAGTAATGTAGGTTTGGAATTTTCAGATTTTTGGGGGCATAAAATATACCTCATTACTTATATAGTTTATTTTACACGATCTCTTTTGTTCATCTTTCTCAAGGGTATGAATAAAAACGGAGCCTTCTGTGTAGGGCTGCCATTCGGAAAGGCAGTCATCTGGTGTATTGACCACAAAATCTGGAGTGCAAGAAAGTAATATAGTCTGAGGAGTTGTCTTTGATTATTTTTCCTACATCTGGATGGGTTTATGTTTGGAGAAAGCCAGCCTTCCATGGCCTCCCCAATCACCAGATCGAAACATCATTGAAAGTTTATAGGAAGTTCAGGAAGGTATAGTGCTGAGTAGATTTCCACCGCTTTCATCTCTCAAAGAACTAGAGGCTTTCCTTCTTGAAGAATGGTCCAATATTCCACTGGGATTTCAGTTTAAAACAGTTCACTTGTATAACAGCAATTTAAGAAGGATTAAAACTGTTCTGAGGTGTTGTAAGGTGCAAGGAGGTGCAAAAATATAGCCTAAATTGTCCAATCTGGCAAGAATATTTGAAACACAAAAGCTGATGTAAGCTTAGCACCTGGCCAATAGAAATATCAACTATAACACATTGCACCAGGTTTAAATCTGTCTTGCCTATGCTAGACGGATTCAAATGTATTTGTTAAAAATAAACAATCAATAAAAAAGGTTTTAAATCCTGTGTTCACGACAGCTTGTAAAATGAACATGACTGTATAATTTATAACCATGCTTTAAACTGACCCAACCAACTTAAACAAAAAAATCAGGAGGGCCCATGTGGTTTTCAAAGTTTCTTGAGAGAACGCTAAGGTCATCTGCTTTTAATAAAATAAAGACAGTCTGCTTCTTCAGTCCTCAATACAAAGTGGCTTCATGTCATTTGTATTAGGTGAGAGCTTAAAAACAGCATGTGATTATGAGAATTAATAAACTGTTCATTCATGACTGTTCTGGTCAGTAATCGGGGATGACACCCTTGTGGTCCTCAAAATATGGAGCATGAACCAGTATACCTGTATACTCACTGATGTGGACCAATCATGCTGTTTTTCTGTGGTTTTTATTGATTAAAAAAGGTCAGTGGTTGACAACTGACTGTAGCTCTACCCATTATGGGATTCATGAAAACACACTGTCCCACTAGCTTGAACTACAAAGCACTTGTTCCATCTCAAACAATTGTGACAAGGAAATGTTTTGTTGGTAACTAACAAACTTCCTTTCCAATAGCTCAGATGACAATTTCGTTAGCAAGCTAGCAAAGTCAAGCAACCATCAGTATGCCTTCATAGTATTCTTCTGAATTACTTAGTGACTATATTTATTATGAACTTATTAACCAAAAAACATCAATATATCAGTGTTATGCCCACTGTACACAACACGGCTATCACTGTTGCATATTCTATTGGATTGAAAAGTACATCGAAGTAACACAGATATTGCCATCATTGCTGCTAGCAGGCAAAATTGACAATTTTCTTGTTGATACAAGCCTGCCCACTTTCAAGTATATACCCAAAGCAACATGGTGCACTTTCATTTGCGATACCATCCAAAAATATAAGCATCATTTCAAGCAAATTCACTACTTTTTATAAAACAAGCTTTTTTTGCATTTCAGAATAGTTTCCCTCATTACTACATTACTAGGAAGTATGGGAGGGAAGTTAGCCAGACAGATTGTATTAAATAGCAGAACTATTGAGGACATTAAGGAACAATAAATTGTATGTAATATACTGTTTGGTTAATAATTAGCTTGTCAAATGTGGCTAATTTGCAAGAGGTGTCACAATCCTCTATGGTTTTGCATATGCAGGTTTTCTGAATAAAATCCAGACTGCATACTATTCCATGCCCTTGTAAAGATGTTTCACACAAGGCTGACAGTGTTCAGTACCATTTATCCTCTCCTTATAACTCACCTGATCTAGTTGGGGGGGGGGAAACTACACCAAACTCAAATGTGAGTAAACACTGGAGCAACATCTAGGAATCTAGGAACGTGGGGTCCTGATTTTGAGTTACTGTTGCTAATGGCATTTTCAATGACATGCTTGCTACAATATCTAGAAGGATTTCTTACACCACATTACTACATTACACCAATAATCATTCCAACCCAGTTTATGTAGATCTAACTTTAACCATTAACAATTGCTCACTGACTGCAGAAGGCAACCAACTGGGCTAGTGAACTAGTTATTTCATATCCATAGCTGATTACATTGAAATGGTCTTTTGAAGAAAAATATTTTTTGACAGGAGGGTTATCCACCTAGAATGAATGGAAGCAAGAATATACCAGTATAATAATCATCTGTACAAGTTTAGTGAATCTAATATCTATTTTTACTGGCTGTATTCTCAGTCTGGTCAGGAAAATGTGGAGAACGTTTAGACAAATTTCTTCTTCAAAAAGTTTTGAAAGCCAAAGAAAATTTGGGCTATGTCAGTGAAAGTATTGATCATTTCTGGAACTGTTATTTAACATGAGCAGTGTTGTTTAGATGCATATACAATATTTTTAAAAAGATGATGAATAAATCCCATCCCACAACATTTAAGCTGCATTATGACTATATAAATATTTTGATGTGGATGGCAACAATCAAAACACTGTTAAAAGAGAATTTAAAAACATCTTCAATTTTGTAGTATGTTGTCCTTCATTCTTATTGTTTAATGAATGTAAAAGTATATCATTTTTTCCAAAATGTTGTAACTTCTCTGTAACTTCCTGTTTAGCTTATTAAAACTACAATATCCTATAATGCATTTATTTTGAACTGAGATGGCTGTGTGCCTATACATTTTTATATACTGACTGGCAGTACGGCTGCAAGCTAATTAGGAAATTAAGTAAAAGGTGATGGGAGATAACTTGTTGAAATGTGCATCTTAAATCAAGCTTGTTGAAAAGGATACAAAGTAAATTGCACAATTTTACTATTTCATTAGTTTATTACAAACTGTCCTATCATGTCATATAAAATATGTGCTTCTGTGTGGCTCAGTAGGTAGAGCACAGCACTGACAATGCTTAGAATGGGGGATTCTACTGTAACTCGCTTTGGATAAAAGCATCTGCTAAATGGCATATATATTATATGTGAATAAACAGGTAAACTTTTTTTTTTGATTGCTCAGCATCTGTATGTATGGGAAAATGTGGTAAAGGTCTTGATTTTAAATCTTTGTAAAGGATGGGAACCCTACTATTATATTGTTATATTGTGACTTCAAAACTATTCCACTTGTTGCCGTACAGAATACACTTTTGATTAATCTATTTAGAGGGGTCCTCTTCATAGCACACGTATGGTATGTGATGCTTCTTCTAGAAATTGAAGTATTCCAAAAATATCTGTAAAACATGTGTTTATTTATTTGTGTGTGTATGTGTGTGACCATTTTGTGTCTGTATTTTCATATGAATGGAATTGTTCTGATGTGAATGATTTTGCTCAATGTGTTTTTCTAGTAACCCCAACTGCTGCTTACACAGCTGTTCCCTCTAATCCATTTCAAAACATAAACACAAGTATATAATAACAAGGATATAATATATAACATCTTATCCTGTATCACATACTCTCACATATTCTTCACAGCCTTTCTCAATGCAATGCAGTGTAGTGCACTGTGTACCATCTGTTACAAATTCCTGGGAATGTTTCCAGTATTTCATTTCACTGGTAATATTGGGAATTTTCCAAAATGGTTAACATTGTGATTTTATTAAAACGGATCGGTTAATTTACATCTGTTACTATGGTACATATGCAGGTAACTGCCAAAATCAAGGAGACCACCCAGTGTTTTAATAAGGGGTTGGGCTGAGCTCCCAGAATGGCTTCAACACGCCTCAGAAGTGTCTGGACCTCTATTAGAGAGATGCAACAACATTCTTCCACAAGAAATTCCATTGTTTAGTGCTTTGGTGGAAAATGTTGTCTCAGGCATCGGTCCAAAATCTCACCATTTGGATTGAGATCGTGACTGAGACGGCCATGACATATGGTTTACATAGTTTTCACGTTCATCAAACCAGTGACCACGTGTGCTTAGTGGATTGAGGCATTGTCATCCTGGAAGATTACACTTCCATCCGAATAAAAATGCTTCACTATAGGATGAAGGTGATCATTCAGAATGGCTTTGTATTTCTTGGCATTTACCTTGCCCTCTAAGGGGTTGAGTAGACATGAACTATGACAAGAAATTTCACCCCACACCATAACAGAGCCACCAGAACCCTTCCATGGGAAACAAGCCCTTAGACCTGTACTTTTCTTTTGGCGTTCACCACACATGCACTGGTCCACTTGTTGAGAACAGGGTGAAGGATGACTCATCTGACCATAAGACTTTTTTTCCACTGCTTAGTGCCCACTGCCTGTGTTCTTTGCACCACTTGACTCGAAACATGCTGGTGTAATAGGGGTTACACCCCTTATTACAGGCATAGTAATAAGAGGCATAAAGGGAGAGTTCCCCTCTCTGAAGTTCTTGACTGTTCTTTACGAAACTGCCTGCTCAAGACTCAGAGTTGCTTGTCTGTTTTGCCTTGCATCTTAGACCAATGCACAGACATCACGGTCAAGTAGTATGCGCGTTCTAACACAGTTGCCCTTAGTTGGTGATGACTTTCCCTCAGACTATGCCCCTAATTTACTCAAGTGCTTCCTTATTTTGGCAGTTATCTGTATGTATTTATGGAGTGCAGTATTTGGCATCATGTTTTGATATTGGATTTGTCCAGTGTGTAATACATTGGCGTTGCCAGATGATGCAAGTGTCTCATGGGTCACAAAATGCTCTCCGGCTAATGCTGACTTAGTGATCTTTTTTTTATTTTTTATAAATCTTTTGTTCATTTGCTCTAAACACAATATAATTTATTCATAGTGAATGTATATATTGGTTTTTTTAAAGATATATAATGGTGGTCAAATGAAGGAATGTATATAAAATTGTTTTGTGTTTTATTATGACACCTGGTGCTACGGCCAATTAGTCCACATGCTTTGTAGCATTTGTGACTCTTTTTGAAACCATTCCATTTCAGAAAGAACAGTCGCGCAATGAGACGGTAGCTCAAAATGAAGATTTTGATTCATTTTGACTGCACTGGATTGGACATTATTTATTCGTAAGCAATGGGGAGCAATGTATATTCTTTACACGCTTACTGTATTAACCCCTTCCAACTTTCACTTTTAATTTATAGATTAGCACTGTATTAGCACTGCTCTATCTCTTTCTCTGATATACTCTCCTGCTTGTCCTCTCTCAGTACAAGCAGCAGCACACTCTCCTGCACAAAGTGAATGGAGGTCTAATGCTGGTCACTTTTTTCATCTGTCGAGTTCTTCTCTTCCCCTACCTCTACTACGCCTATGGCAGGTATGTTCCTTTCTATCTCTCCCTGTCCCTCTTACCAAGCTCTCTCTTACTTAATCTGTGTGTGTCCTTTTATCTATGAAAATGGGTCTCCGCTGCATTGCCATCTTGAACCACAGACACTTGTTCTCCAAACTGTCCTCCATTTTGCAGACTGAAAAAAGGGTGTACTTCATGGAGTTGAAACTTTGCATTGTGTTAATGCGTGCAACAGACACCCCCTACACCTTCCAGTTAATCACACAGGCTCCATTTGCTCAAAATGATTCGACAGCCCATGAATATAGGGACATCTCACATATCTCAGTTCATTAAAGCTATCTGAAATACAAGGCTAGAAATAGGAGAGCTCCATCTAGAGTTTTAGTGACAGTGGAAACCTGTGATGGTTTTGCATGTTAAAAATCTGCTTTTTGCGATTGCTTGCAATTACTGTAAAATGGCACTGTCCTTATTTCTGCAAATCCTTGTGCATTCCTGCACACCTGCACTTAAATCCACCTGCTGCCTCATATCTGTCAGTTCGAAGCACTCTGTGGAATTACACTCTTTCTATGACCACTCTTTTGGTCTGTTATATACTCATGCACTAGTCAGTATCATTCATAACTCAGCATTTTGCACAACATTAATGCATAAAGCGCATGCCATAACATGTCCTCATAACCCATGTAAGTCATCACATGAACAATATAACTCGGGTATAAATATCGGGTGCAGTTACAGGTGAATATTTTGTCTGAAAAATATGTAGGTATTCATTGTGTACACAGAAGATTTCTATCTGTATTAAAAACATATGCTGTTTTCCATCAGTCCCCCAGTCTGAAATTGTTCAAATGTAATCATAACTAATCAGTCACTTAAGACTGATATTTCAACTAAAATGTTTTTCATGACATCACACATAAGGTAAGGTAGGTTTTCTGCCCTGGTGTCAAATGTGTGGCTTTCATAAGCATCATCAGTTTATACGAACTGTCCCATGATTCAGTTTGCAGCATAATATTTATGATTCTCTCCGGAAAATACCCAATGAAGTGCTATGTGACAATTAATGTAAATGGAGCTATACAAGAAAATGATTATTTCTACAACCTATTTTAACTGAGTATTGATTATTATGTGGGGATTGTGGATGTAAATATTATTTGTTATATAGAGTTGTGATGTACTTTACATTTGTGAGCTGCTCTGGATGTGTAACCCACAAGTGTGGATGTGGATTTGCAGAAAGCCAGAAAAGAAAATTACTGGTTTAGATTTGTAGCACTATGGCAAACTAACAACCCTAGGCGCAGAGGCTAAAATGGCATAGCTATGTATCATTTAAAGTATCATTTTTATATACACTGACGTAAAAACTAAAAAGTTGCATAGTATCAACCCACAATTGCACAAATCACCATTGTGTATAATGGTTACAAGTTTACAACAGTTATTTAAACATTTAAGTCAGTTAATAAATATGTCTGTGGAACAACCATTTCTCTACAAATCAGTAATAAACATGCACAAAAAGGTACGTATGTCCCCTTATAGTGTCAATATTAAATGACTGGTGTATTACGCAATCGTTCTGCATCAATAATAGCATACTGGAGGGTCCACCCTGGCTGTAGTTTTACAAATAAAAACTGTCTCTCTTTGCTCTGTTCCAGGTATGCCTCAATTCCTCTCTACACGGTCCCGTTCTCAGTGCCCTGGCAGTGTAATCTGGGAGCAGCCCTTCTCATGGCCCCCCAAGTCTACTGGTTCTCCCTCATCTGCCGAGGGGCTTTCCGCCTCTTCACCGGCTCCTCGCGGTCCCGCCGTCTCCCCCCTGCAGCCAAGGCTAACTCAGATGGCAGTGCCCTGCCCTCGCCAGCAAACGGGTACAGCGCCCGGGAGAGGGAGCACGAGACGGACACGCACTGAAATTACAGGAGACTGGGTAGAGAGAGAAGAGTGTTTGGAAAGAGAGGAGGGGTGGCATATAGGTGGGAAAGAGCAAAGGACTGGGGGCCGGGGTGAAGGGTGAGTCTGGTGAATGGTTTGTACTGTATTTTATTTTATTTATTTTTTGTAACAGAAGTATTCACACAGAGAATGGGACTGACCACTAGAATAACGGAAAGAAATAGAAGAAACTAAGAGAGATTGAGAAATAGAATCAGAAACGATTTATTCCCTCATTCCATTCCTACTTGTTAGCAATCACTACTTGACTACATTCAGAGAGGGGGTTGAGTACTACTGATGATATAGTGACACTCAACGTTCAATTTAAAATAAATTATAATTATGAGAAAAGGATAGATTTAGGAAATACACGTTGACTGATGAGTGATGCAGTACAAGGAAACCTGGGATGAGAAAAAGGATTGAAAGGCAAATTGGTTGAGTCAGATGGATAGACTAAGGGACACTAGATTACCCAACAGGTTATTAATTTAAAATATTAAATAAAATCCTTAGTTAGAGAAGTAAGGAGGTTCAGAATGTACGAATGTATTATATTGTATATGATAGTAAATTATTGTAGATGACCAATTCAGCTTAATTAACAAAGAAAAACAAACAGTATTCATATGTTAGTGTTTATTATCTCCTATGTAATCACTGTAATTCATAATGTCAGTAGTTGTCAGATAATTGTTCTCTGCAGGAAAAGATAATCTCATATGATTCCATTATTATGCTGCCTTATCCCTCCTTGTATTTTCCTCACCCTTTCTCTGTTTCAGTTTGGTTGTTCCATTGTTGTTTTTTTGGGAGAAGGGGGCTGAATGTATTTAACTGGGCATGTGACAAGTGTACATAGCAGTAATTGTAATTGTATAGTTATTGTTTGTGTCTATTGTGTTTATTCGTTTTTAATCTAAATACTTTTTGTGAGATTTGATTTATATACATTATGTATTTATTCATGTTTTTATTTACTTGTGGACTCAAAGGATTTTAGTACGGGTAGTCATTTTTAATACACAAGGCTTATCCATGCCCCCTTTTCTATTTTTGTCTCCCTGTTATTTTAACATAAAGTATGAAACACATAGAGAGGGTGAGAGAAGGGAACCCTCAGAGGGGGAGGAATAAGGCAGAATGATGCACAGTTTCAGCTGTACTGGATCCTAAAGGTGTTATCTGTCAGTTACAATTCTACTAGAAAGTATCTAGCTGACAGGTTTTACAGCTTTTTCCACTGTCAGATGTCTGGGGTTATGATTGGCTCCCTCAGGATAAGGTATATGATACCCAGCGCCCTGGGCCATTACTACACTTCTGAAACAGTGAGTGTCATTGTATTATAATGCAGTGTTATGTAGCAAATGAGAGAAAATGAGTTGGTGCAGTAAGTACAGTGCACTGACTGTGTTTAGTGGACTACGCAGAACTGTGTTTTGCTCTGAAAAGGTCAATATAATGTTGGACTACTTGGACCATTGCTTTTCAAACCTGGTGCTGGATGGTTGTAGTGTCCACAAGTTTTGTTCCAGCCAGGTACATAAAAAAAAACACCTGATTCAACTGAACATTCATAATTAAATTATTTTTGCCACCCTGCCCAATGAGTGCCCTGACAGTGTTTGAAGGCCTGGAAAGCAATGTTGGATTTCATTTGACTAATAAATGTGTTGTTAAAACATTGTTTTGAAATGGTCAGTTCACACAACACTCTTGAAGCCTTGGAAGGCCATAAATCTGTTTGGAACATGATTTCCAATTGCAATGGGTGATTATTTTCTACATCCTTGAAATAAATGGGAATGTCTACTTCTCTTTGCAGAGACCAATTCATATTACTGCTAAAATTATATTGTATTGTGTGAACTGGCCAACGCACATTTTAATATCTAGATACATTGAATGAGCTGTTCTGCCCCCTGGATGTAATGCGGTGAGCGGAGCAATACAAATTCTTTACTATCCTTTATTATTGATTTTGAGGCAAAAAGAAAGCAATGGGGATACCTCCATTTTAAAGCTAACTGAGAAAACATACTGCACTATACTGCCCATTACTGCTTTGTACTGTACAATTTGCACGATGACAATGAGACTGCTCAACCTATATTTCTCTGGAAAAACATCCCTTAAAGTATTGAAACAAATCCACTGTATCTTCTGTAATCTATTTATGTATTTATTTATTGAATTCATTTTGTTTTGGGAGGTTTTGAATGTACATATTTATACATATTTATTGAATATTCTGTATCTGCTTCTGTTCCTTTTGACTGCTACCTAAAGGCTGTACTGTAACTCATATTCTCTTGGCAAAAAATATACTCTGATGTCCTCCCTGTGGTGGTGAACTCATTAATATTGGTATGGGGTCTGTAATGGGTTGAGATACTCAGGTGGACCAAGTTACAGACTGATGACAACTGTAATTAATTGACTGGCCATGACTGACCAATGAAGAACTAACTTACTAGTTAACATAAGATAGCTGACAATGCGGTTCTCCTTGACTCACAAACTGTATGATGGACATGCAAATGTATATTTACTGATTGACTAATTGAATATTTAAGGATTGACTGGTATTTTTATTTATTTTATCTTAATTTAACTAGGTACAATAAGTCAACTGAGAACTCAAAAGTGGGTAGGGAGTGCAAGGGATTGAGTAGCCAATCCGATGTAGGGGGATGATTATGTAGGTGTAGGTGGCGAGATGAAAAGACAGTAAATGTAAGCATTGTGTTGGTGAATCATACGACACAAACAGACAGATTGTTCAATCACAATGACGCAGAAAATTACGTAAACAGTGACTGCAGTACATCGATCGAAGAGCAGCTACATTAGATCACATGCTGTTGTTCAATATTACGACCACGCCCGGAGAATGTGAACTTTGTGAGATACGCGCTGATCCAGGAAGAGCCTATTCGAACCTCCAAAATACCAATATTCTGCAACGTTTAAAGCTAATCCGTACTCCCGAGTGTGGATGTGCTATCTAACAATTAGCTATCTATTCCATGACGTGAAAGGGGAGGTCGGTTCCACGTCAACAGATTAATTTTGATTTGTCTAGTAGACAAAGGAACCGGAAGAAACCGAGTACATACTGCGTAGGGTACAGAAGAGCAGCATCGTCCACTTTCACAGTAGAAAAAAAAGGTATGTTGACCACTTTTCATTACTAACATTTTATCCCAATCTATCTTGCAAAGTAGTATTTGTCTAGTTTGAAGCTTTATAGCTAGTTAGCTGACGAGTTTCCCATTTATGTTTGATTTCCTGTTTACGCCGCTGTGTGCCTTCAACCACTTTATTTCCATTAAATAAACGTTTGTGACAGTAGTTGCTGAAAGTAGCTTTTTGCTGCGCATGTTAATATGATGGCTAGCTATGCAAGTTAGCTGAACTTCAGTGGGCGAGGTGCTGTTGTGGCGTAGCAGGGAAACTGATATTCTAATTGGGCTATGTCAGCAGGATGGAAATATACCTTGCGTTATAAAACGGATAGTTCCGTCCATTGTTCCTATTGGTCAGTTTGTGTTCCAAAGTGTCCAAAAGAATGTGTACAATACGGAAAAGTGACATTTTGATTTTGTTTTGTGTAGCTAGCTGCATGTCTGTTTTTTGGTAGTTTGCCAATAAAATTGCAGTGTACCTGGCTATAGTTGCGACCTGCACGGGGTTTCCTCGATCATTTCCGTATTTCTCAGATGTAGAATAAGATCAATGACCAAAGTCCATGGTCGATATTAGTGTAACCACAAATTGAATATGAATTACGTCGTATTGAATTTAATGCTTCCGAAAAATTACATTTTGTGAGACACGTCTCCGCGCGGAAAAAGTATTTAATGGGTTTAATCGAACTCCCTTCCAACCAAAAACGAGTGACCACCTGACTTCAGAGGTCAATAAGTACGTTTCTCTGCCAGTGGCAGCATGAAATGGCCTACTACCACAACTCGAATTTACAAGGATTTTTACCGATCTGGTGGTGTTCCACAATTAAATGGGAGGGATTACTGTGGAGGAACCCATGACTGACCATCACATACACGGTAAGAACCGTTGTGGAAGTTGGTTCACCCTGACTGTATCTGTGGGAGTAGGGTAATGCCCGCCTATCTCTCATGCAAGTAACGTCAATGCAAAGTAACATTCAAGACCACATCACTGCCTTCATCTCTCAAAGAACTGGTTTTCCTTCTTTAAGATGGTTCAATATCCTACTTGAAATAGTACAAAACTTGTATAACAGCATTCAAAGAAGGATTTAACCTATTCTGAAATAAAGGGTGGCCCAACTGCCTATTTGTGTGTGTAATCTCTGTCTAGATGACTAATTGTTGAGTTGGAGATTTTCTGAATAGTCTGCGTAGAACTACATGTCCAAGAATGCAACCTGACATTCTGCACATTGTAATGGTCACTGTATCCACAATGTCAAAGAACACTGTATATTGTCTATAATTCTCTGTAGCTGAATTCTTACTTTAGGAGTTATCCAGCAAGTGTAAAGATTAGTATATCAGTGCAAAACCTATGCAGAATTTATCCTGTGGCTAAGATAGTCGATTTCATTGTGAGTCTGTGCTGTTGTGTCTGGGTGTTTGGTTCCTTGAACAAACATTTGCTATTTTGCAAAAAAACAATCTCTTGTGTCTGTTTTTGTTTTGTGGATCTTGTCTTCTCTAGCATGCTATTACACAATATGTAATGTCAGACGTCCACTTGTGTGGATGGTGGGAGTTGGCTCTATATTCTGTGCTTGAGCAATGTACGATTTGTTTGTTCAGGGTGTGGTTTGTTGGGTCTATTGTATGTGAGTGCAACCATGTGTGCTTCTTTTTTTTTTAAGGGTGTTGGGGGGGGTGGGTGGGTGTTGATGACTGTTGGGGTGGCAACTACAATCACAGACAATGTTGTAAATCAGGAAAAAACTGCTTGTCTATTGTAGAGGAGTTGTGTACAGGGTCTGTCCAAAAGCTGGTAAAGGATGGTATATGTGCACATATATATTTGTGTTGCTAAGCAGTGCATTTTCTGCACATTGTGTGTCTACATCAAACAGGGTACATCTGAGATGAATTTGTACTACTTGCTGATTGAATTATAACCCCCCCCTGCCTGTGTGAAATGTTCATGTGCTACCATGTCCTACTAAACCTTTTATTTATGTGAGCCCCTGCTCTTACAGGAAGATTTAATTTAGGCAGTGTGTATATACACACTATATTAACCCTCTTTTTCACTCCTGCACAAACATTGGAAGTATTGCATCTGTATATTATGCTTCTGTTTTGTCTGTATTACTCCTGCCGTGCTGTACTGCATGAACCTTTACCTTTCTCTCTTGTCTTTCTATATAATAGATGTCTGTGAAGAAGGGAGGCAATCGAGGAGCTGGGGGAGGAGAGGAGCTGGTGGCAGAGTCCATCATCCGGATCCCTCCTCATCATTACATTCACGTTCTGGATCAGAACACCAACATTGCTAGGGTGGAGACCGGTCCACTCACCTACATCCGACAGGACAATGAGAGGTTAGTGATCGTGCATTGTAAGGCCGGTAGTGCACCATTCCAGCAATGAGACCGTGGTTGGGACCTGGGTCAATGCCATTTAAGGTTGGAGATTATGGGACCCATCTGTCAGGGGTATCATGCACCGAAAAGTGTGTGTGCGTGTGCGTGTGCGTGTGCACGCACAGTGCAACAAGGAACGTATACATTACATTCAGTAAATTCCCACTAAATGTGTCTAGAAAGCTTGTCGGAACATGAATCTTCTTGCTATGATGTTAGCAGGGGTCCACCATGTAGGAAATTATCTGTCATATTTATGAATGTATAAAATACACATTGCTCGATTGCACGCATTCTCGTTCTGTGAGTCAAACTAGTCAGCCTATTTTCGGGAATGGCAAGACTCAATTTGTCATGGGAGAGGAATTTTTTGGTTTTTTTGAGACTATGGGTTAGAGTGTATAAGGCGTGGTCAGAAAATGAAACAACTAAAGTCAACAGCAGTGAAGGACCACAGTGAGTGCAAGAAAAGAACAAAAATGGATGGTATGTCTTCTGTTGAAAAGGAGCTATTTCCTAGCAAGGCAAATGAGAGCCCAACAGAACAAGTTAAGCTCATGACTAGCTTTGCCAGTCGAGACAAAGTTGAACATGAAAATTGCCTCATGTTAGCATTCGCACTTGCCAAAGCATAACTACTGTTTACTGCATGTTGGTACTTTCAAAGAAATCACAGGTCAAATTGACCCAAAAGTTTCTACGCTCTAAAGGTTCCATAACAGTGCTAGCACTGTAGCTAGGAACACAAGAAAATATGGGAGAAGGTGCCAGCTGCCAGGCTAAATAGCTTAGGAGAGGCCCCTTTGGTCCATGTAATGTGCGATGAAAGCACTGACTGAACTGATGAGACCTAGTTATGGATTTTCCAAAGATTTGTGGATGGTCAAGGAAATTAAGACTTAAGTTTTGGAGCCTGCTCAAAAGCATGTGGAAATGTACCGCTGACAACATTTCTAAAGTCATCATTGATCATTTTGATCATGAGAACTACCAAACTAAAAAGCTAGTAAGTTTTACATAGAATGGCACCGCTGTGATGCTCAGACGCAACCAACAGGGAGAGGGCAATGTTGCAGCCAAGTTAAAGCAGCAAATTGGGGAGTCATTTGTGCAACAGTGCATGACACAGGCATGCTCTGATGTCTAGAGATGCAGAGACTATCTAGAAGTGGCCCAGCTAGAAAGAAGGAAAGAATTCCATTGTGTTAGAGTTGGGGCCTGGAGAAAATCTTGAGCACATCTGGGCTGTCAAGTTGAATTTCAGCAGTTATCCACCAGGTGTCCCTGTAGACCAGTGGTCTCAAACTCAACTCTTTTCATTCCAACCAATTACTGCTGCCTTAATTGGCTCAACTACTAATTTAGCCATATGCATGCACCTCTGTGCATTCTTGAAGTTAAAGCACAGAATATACTCAACAATTATTATTTAGATAACAAAAATATTTAATTTCACTTTATATACATTGTGCAAGCCAACATGATAATTTAGCAAATAATGGAACTAATTATCTAATCAAAAGCGGAGGCTGCAGTAAAAACCAGCATGGCCATCCATGGCCAGTTTCCATGTAGACACAGTTCAGCAACCATCCATGGCAAATATCAAGACAATTTTGTGTTGTAAACGCGCATATACAAAAATATCAAGACAATTTTGTAATGTAACATAATTCAGATACAACTTCACGCAGCTACAGAATAAATACCTGAAATTGGGTTATTTTGTGTTTTTCTTCCTTATCACCTTTTTCTGCTTCCTGTGCTGCTTCTCCATCTTCTGCTTCTCCTCACTTTTCCTGCCACTTGCATCAAGTGATGTCTGACAAAGGCATTCTATAACATTAATATAACCTCCTTTGATTACTCAATACCTTTTGCTATGTATCCCAGCATCCTGTTGGCCTTTTTCACTACTGTAGCACACTGCTTTGATGCAGATAGGCTTTGATTGACTACAATTCATAAGTATTTTTCAAATTGAACAGTTACACATTTTTCTCCTCCCATAAAATACTCTGTCTTATGTTTTTATTTCCCATATGCATAACTTTACATTTAGCAATATTGAATGTCTTCTGCCACGTTTCTGCCCCTTCTTGATTTTGTTTAAATCATCTTGGATTACTTTAGTCAATTCCAAACTGTTTGCCAAACCCCCAAGTTTAGTATCATCTGCAAATGTAACTATTTTGCTGCTAACATCCCTATCAAGATCATTTATGTAAATAAGGAAGAGCAGAGGTCCCAGTACCGATCCCTGCGGGACTCCACTGCCCACAGAACCTAGGTCAGATACGACCCCACCTCCTGTTACTCTTTGAATTGAATTGAATTGAATTGAATTGAATGGAACATTGGATTTTATATAGTGCTTTTTTTCCCCAAGGAACCCAAAGTGCTTTACAATATAATGATAATGAGGATAATGACAATATAATGATAAAGTGTATCACAGCCCCCTGGTGGATATAATCTGTACTACATCCCCCCTGTGGATACAATGTGCACTACAGCCCCCTTGTGGATACACTGTGCACTACAGCCCCCTGGTAGTCCAGGAGGTTTGTTAGGCATGACCGCCCCTTGAGAACCATGTTGGCTCTCCCTTAAAATACTATTATTTTTCAAGAATGATTCCAACTTGTCCCTAATAATTCATTCCAGTATTTTACATGAGGTGCAAGTTAAACTGACAGGCCTATAGTTTCCTGGGTCAGTACGGTCCCCCTTCTTATATATTGGAATTATTCTACCCTGCTTCCAGTCATCTGGTAATTCTCCAGTGTTATGGATTGCATAAAAATATCTCTAAATGGTTTATATATAATTTCCTTAAGTTCTTTGAGTACTCCGGGATGTATACCATCAGGGCCTTTTGCCTTATCTGTCTTACATTTTTGAAGTTTTTCTCGTACTTTTACGTCCCTTATCTCAAAGTCCTCTAAAACATTGTACATTAGTACATTTAGACATAGTAAATACAATTTTCTCTGGTAAAGCTCTCAACAAAGGAACTGTTTAGTGTGTTAGGAATATCCTTATTATTATAAACCAAAGTTCCTTCCTTATTCTTAATGCACTTAACCTTATCATTAGCTTTCTTTTTTCTACTACAATATTGATAACTTTTTGTATCTTTTTAATTTCAAACTGCCTTTTAGCTGCTCTTATGTCCTTTTTAGCCTTAGCCTGCATATTACAATCTACCTTGTTTCTTTCAGAGTTTTCCTTGTTATATATTCTGTACAGTTGCTTCTTTTGCCTCAAAATCTCCCATCATCCACTGCGGAGACAGTTTTTTCATCCTATTTTCCTTACTTTTGGGATGAATTTACACTGTACATCTACAATACCCCTTTTAATTTAGTCAACTTTTCTTTTACAGTTTTGCAAGTGTATCAAGTGATCGCTGCGATGTGGCCCGAAAAGCACAGCTGGTTGTCCAGGGTCACTCCAAGAAAAGTCTCTTGTGTAATGCTAGATGTGTTAGACAGAGAAATTACAAAAGAAAATTGATACATTATATTATTGATGCATAATTTTCATTGCAAAGTGCCAATCTTTGTTGACTGTCTGTTTTAACCACGCAATGACAGTATTTCCGAGCTGGATAATCTATTGAGCCTAGTGGCCACACACAATCTGAAATGCACACTATTACTCTTACTTTTTTACAACTGTCATGACACTATAATTATGACAACTATACAAGCTTTGGCAATAAGTATTGTGAAATATATCATGCCAATAAAGCAAAACTTTATTATAATAGTCTGAATTACAATATGTTACCAAGCCATATACTGTAAATCTCCTATAAACATGTATAACCAAAAAGCTACCTCAGTCCTCCTGTCTATCTGTCTATCCATTCATCCATCCCTCCATTCAGTTGATGTCATTAAAGCCTTACTACTTCATGGCTATAATACTCCCAAGATGCAAATACTGTAAATCTATAAAACGCATGTAAAAAGCTACCTCAGTCCTTCCTCTCTTTCTCTGTCCATCCATCTATTAATCCCTTCATCCAGTTTATGTAATTAAAGCTATATTATTGCATGGCTATTACAATACTTTGAATTACAATACTTTACCAAGCCAAATATTGTTTCTGTACACAAGTTTACTGCAACCTACTACATCCTTGTCTTTCCATCCATCTTTCCCTTCATCCCTTCATCCAAGGTGATGATGTAATTTATAAAACACTGCTTTAAGCTATTATAATTGTCTGAATTACAATACTTAACAAAATATTGTATTAAAAGTGTTAATATTAAAAGTATTATGTACCTTCATAACACTCTCCATACTGCCATTTCTAAGCTTGGAAAATTCACTGGAGGCAAGCCAACTAAAGTTTGTTTTTCAAACTTTCTAATCTAGTTTAACTTCTAATTTTAGCATATTACACTTTTTCCTTTACTTAAATGTGTGACATTCTCAGCTGTCCCTGTTTTATTTATGGGCCCTTGCTGCAAATAGCTTGTTTTATTTTTGGTCTTGCAGTATTATTTTTAACACTGTAGGGTAGGTTGCTCATTTTGTATCAACTCTTCAAAGATAAAGATAAAAATAAACAACCCAAGATTTTCTCCAGGCCATAGTTATAAATACATGATTATTGTGGCCACAGATGCATATTGCAAAAACAGTCAAATTGAAGCCAAGCAACTGCTGTTGTGTTGCATCGGTAACGTTCATATAATTTGATAATGTCCCATGCTGGTGAATGCTGACATTCAAAGTATGAGGTGCCGATTGTTTCAAAAGTGTGTGGTGGCAGTGGTGGGTGTTCAGGGGAAGGTTAAGAAACTTGGTATCCAAAAAATGATGACCACATTGAGCTAATACATTTATTTGTAAATAATATGCAAATTAGGTTTCAAAAAGTGATAACCGTTGGGAATACCTACTCGAAATGTCCTCAGGATCTCATGCTATACTATGGGGACACTGTCTCAGTGTGTTGTTTAATTGTTTGATGTTGTATCAGATTATACTCCCCAGATTTGTGAACTGTGTTCATGCATGGTATTCCTTCCCTAACATCATTTATTTGACCTGCAGTCATTCAGGTGTAAAAAGTATGAAACTGTCTGAATATGAGAATTTTTACTGTAGCGTGCATCTGCAGGGTTCTCTTTCCACCGGCGCGTATGACAATGGTCCCGCCCCGCCACTACTGTGTGGTTCTTAATCCCATCGCCCGTGATGAAGAAGGCCGGGTGCTGTTTGACCAGTCAGGTCAGGTTAAGCTACGCCATGCTGACCTGGAGATCCGTCTCACTCAGGATCCCTTCCCTCTCTACCCAGGGGAAGAGATTGAGCAGGTATCTAACTCTCCTTTAATCTGTCTGTTTGTTGACTTCCAATCAAAGCCTCTGTGTATATTTCCTGGTTACACTTTCCCTTTACCTGCCTGCTTACTACAAACTTCCTCACAAAAAAATTGTTCTGTCTCACAACCAAAATTCATTTAAAAAAATTGTTTCCTTTTCCTACTAAAACCAATCTCTGTGTTTAATGCCTGGTCTCACTCCCCCTTTACTGTGTGTATTACCCAGTGTTTTTCTAAACTATTTTTATACTGTTTCTACCTGGCTCTCTGTAGCTTGCCCGACTCCAGTGGTTTTGCAGTGGTAGTAACTAGCGTTACCCTGTGCTTCTCTCTATCTCTCCAATTATGTCTATCTTTTCTTTCCATCTTAATTTTCCTGTATCCACTTTAAATTGTATTTATGAAATATGTTCTGAATGTTCTGTGAGTCGCACTGCCAAAAGCATAAATATTAAAAGCAGTAATCTCTCATCCCTTTCTCACTTCAGCAATATTGCACCTTAATTTCTTTTTCATAGTTGTGTGGACAAACACTAACCATCTTAATCTCTTTTAGGACGTTACAACTCTGCAGGTTGTGTACCCTGACACAGCTCTCCGGCTGCGGGCTCTGCTGGATTTTGAAGAGGAAGGGGGCGAGAAGAAAGTGGCTGGGGACGAGTGGCTGTTTGAAGGACCAGGTAAGTGTTCATGTTATGTATAGTTGTGTTGTGGAAGCTGAGTGTGAAATATCTCATATTCTTTAAATATTTGGTAAGCTTTGTAGTTCAGTTGACATGAATCAAATGAAGATAGCTTGAATGAATACATGGTTGTTTGTCAATGGGTTGTTCTGCATTGCTTGTTATTTGTTTGAAAGGTGAAAAAGGTCAAAATATTGCTTTAAGGAAATTACATGGCCTAAAAATGTATCCCTTTTTGATCTCTGGCAGGGACCTACATCCCCAGGAAGGAGGTAGAAGTGGTGGAGACAGTGAAGGCCACAGTCATCCGAGAGAACCAGGCCATCCGTCTGATAGCCCGCAAAGAGGGCTTGGACAGAGGAGGGGTGCGTAGGGTAACTGGTAAGTGCTCACACTTCTCTAACTTTCTGTGATTATTTGGTGTATATTTAGTTATTGTATATATTTATTGGTCTCTGTAGCAGGTAGGAGGGGTATGTATCAGCCTTCAAAGCCAAAAGGTCATCATAAATAGCCTCATCTATGCTAGCTAGCTAGCCACTTTGATCCAGCCCTGGTTGGATGCTAGTGAGCTAGCTCCAAGCATGTGATAGTCATTTCTGGTTTTACAAAGCAGAGGATTGGACGACAGCTTTTAGGACTATGCCGTTTAAGACCAGGAGGGGCATGAATATGGGAGGTCTGAATGGTGCCATTTAAAATGAGGTGCTTTAGGATTATGACATGCAGTGCCCCTTTAAAGTCTACACCCCATCATAAAGTTTACCTGTGTATGCTGTGTGGATTTTTTAATAAAAAAAAAAAAAAAAATTTTTTTTTTTTTACAAAATACTTAGTAGATCTAGCCTCTTAATGTTAATCTCAAAGTGCACTAGATTGATGCATTACTTTTTTTTTTTTTTCTTTTTTATACTGTATCTCGCAGATCCCTCCAAAAAAGGCTCTGGGCTATGCCCCCAATGTCCTGCAATCCTAGAAACACCCCTGACCTTACAGCCTGAAATTAAAACCGACTTTTCCCACCTTTTATTTACACATTTTACCCTACAACTTCCAAGTGGGGGACATTTTTTTCTTCTCAAAATGCTATTTAATTAAAAATAAAAAACTAGAATAAATTGATAAATCTACACCCTGCTGAATTCGTACTTAGTAGAAGCATTCTTTGCTTGAATTACAGCCATGAGTCTGTTTGAATATGTCTCTACCTAAAGCTTTGCTAAAACGCCTATTAAAACCTAAGCAATTATTCTACACAACCCTAAAAGATTGCAGGGAACGTCTATTTTGCCCATTCTTCCTTAAAGAACTGTTCAAGCTCAGTCAGATTGCATGGGGACCATCGATGGACTGCGTATTTCAAGTCATTCCACAGGTTTTCAATAGGCCACTCAAGGACATTCACCTTTTTGTATTTTAGCCACTCCACTGTTGCTTTAGCTGTGTGCGTTGAGTTGTTGTCGTGTTGAAAGGTGAACCTCCTTCCCAATTTCAGCTTTCTTGCAGAGGATAGCAGGTTTTATTCAATAATTTCTTTTATTTTGATCCATCCATGTGCCCCGGTCCCTGCTGACGAGAAACACCCCCATAACAGAATGGTGCCACCACCATACTTTCCAGTGGGGATTGTGTTCTTTGGGTGATGTGCTGTATTGGGTTTTCCCCAAACGTAATGTTTTGCATTTAGGTCAGAAATTTCCATCTTGGTTTCATTGGACCACAACACTTTTTGCCACATGGCTTCAGAATCTTCAGATTGTTTTCTGCATACCTCAAACGGGACTGAATGTGGACTTTTTGGAGTAGTGGCTTCCTTCTTGCCGTCCCTACCATACAGAATTGTGGAGAGCTTTCTGTATTGTTGACACATGCACACATTGACCACTCTTTGCTTTAAAGTCCAGTCGAAGTCATTTTAGTGGCCTCTCTGATCAGTCTCATTGCTCAGTCATCCAGCTTTGATGGACAGCATGATCTAGGCAAGGTCCTGGTGGTGCCATGCACCTTCCACTTATTAATTATGTGCCTTTCCACAACTTCATCCCAGAGTTCTTTTGAAAGCTTGTTGTTGCTCATGGTAGATTCTTTACTCTGAAATGCACTACTCAGCTGTTGAATCCACTAGGAACAGCTGATTTTATTCTGAAGTAATCATAATCACTACAATTGAACACCAATTATCTTGGCGTGCGATCTGGAAGGCGATTGGTTACCCCTGAGCTAATTGGTATAGGCAGGGTGTCATTTTTGAGACTGGGTGTAGACTTTAAAGGGGCATTGTATGTATTAAAGGTTTATTGGTTGAGGTATGAATGTGTTTGGGATGATGAATGAAGCCGGATAGAAGGACAGCACTTGAGATTGTCTTTTTGGGTGAGGTTTGAGGGCTGATACCTGAGGATGTCCCAAAATAGTCACGGTAGCAGTGGGAATAACAGAGACCATACTTTCTCCCTGTTTTATTCAGGGGAGGAGTGGCAGGTGATAAAGGTGGGGGCGTACTTACCAGGAGTTCATGAGGAGGTTGTGGACATTGTCAATGCTTTCATCCTCACTGATAAGGTGCGTGTCCCCTCTCCTTTCTGAAGTCTAAATGCCTTCCTATCCATTTGATCCTCTCAAATACTCTCAGCAAGCTATCACATCATGCAATTTCACTGTGCTGTTCTCGGGCTGTCTGTATATTTTGCCTGTTACCCCTAAACACAACTTTGGGAGTGAATAGCTAGATTGGTTGCCCCACCATGAGGTAATTTATTGAGTTAATCATAAGGGTTAATCAAAATGTACAGACAGTTTTTTGTTTGTGAGGTGTATATTGTATCACCCCCAAAATCTTAGTAGGTAATATAGTACTACATGTCCAGGCAGTGTGTTCATTCCATGCATTGATATTCTCTCCCTCTCAGAAAGCACTGCACATGCGAGCCCTCCGACCATTCCGTGACTCTGGGGGGCGGGAGCGGCGTACAGGGGAGGAGTGGCTGGTCACGTCAGCTGACCGCGAGGCTCACATCCCCTCCGTGGCAGAGGAGGTGGTCGGGGTGGTGAACGTGACCACACTCAGCAGCCGGCATTATTGTGTGATTTTGGACCCTGTCGGACACGACGGCAAGCCGCAACTGGGACAGAAGAGAGTTGTGAAAGTGCGCTTTACTACCACTTTTTAATTATTCAGCTACATGTGCCATGAGTCAGCTATGTATTGTATGTGCAATGTAGTGTACCCATGCAGTGCAGTG
The DNA here is from genome assembly GCA_029706075.1 of Aldrovandia affinis. Taxonomy (NCBI): domain Eukaryota; kingdom Metazoa; phylum Chordata; class Actinopteri; order Notacanthiformes; family Halosauridae; genus Aldrovandia; species Aldrovandia affinis. The sequence continues at coordinate 161,421 of JAINUG010000013.1, forward strand.
ACACTATAAATGATGAGTCGGTCTCATTTCCTCTCTTGCAGGGGGAGAAGTCATTCTTCCTGCAGCCAGGGGAGCAGTTAGAAAATGGGATCCAGGATGTGTATGTTCTTTCAGAGGAGGAGGGGCTGGTACTGAAAGCTGTGGAGGCCTTCACTGACACCGAAGGGGTGAGAGACAGGAACGGGAAAGGACATGTATATATGTATATATGTATATACATACACACACATATACAGTACCCCTTTAAAGTCTACACTCCATCTCCAAAATGTCACCTTTTGTTGCCTTACAGCCTGAAATTAAATTAAATTTTATAAATACATTTTTAAATACATTTTTTAAATAATTAAATACATTTGTAATCAATGTTCAGAAATTGAGAATTAAAAAAAAATTTTCCATTTGGAAGTTGAAGTTGTAAATTGTGTAAAGGAGAAACTGATTTAATGTTTTAATTTCAGGCTGTAAGGCAACAAAAGGTGAGACTGGTATAGACTTTAAAGGGACACTGTATAAACACACATACAGTGGGTATAAAAAGTATTCACATTTTTATTTTCTTCATTGAACCAAAATGGATTTAATTTGGATTCCTTTTTCTTAATCAATTTCAAATAAATAGACAGAAAATAATTAATTCCATAGGTGTCCACCCCTCTTGACTTGGTAGAAGCACCTTTTGCTGTAATTACAGCTATGAGTCTATTTGGGTAAATCTGGCTTTGCACATCTGGACACTGCAATTTCCACCCATTTTTTACTAAATTGCTCCATCAGGTTGGATGGGGACAGTTCGTGCACAGAAATTTTCAAATCTTTCCAATGGGACTGAGGTCTGGGCCAGGACATAGATTTTGTTTTGTTTTTAAACCACTCAAATGTGGCTTTTGCTGTATACTTTGGTTCATTGTCCTGCTGGAATATAAATCTTCTCCCAAGTCTCAGGTGTCTTGCAGACTGCAGCAGGTTTTCCTCCAAGATTTGCCTACATCTTGCTCCCATCCATTTGCCCTATATTTTGAGAGGTTTTCCAGTCCCTGAAGCAGAGAAGCATCCCCATAGCATTAGGCTCCTGTCACCATGTTTAACAGTAGGAATGGTGTTCTTGGGATGATGTGCAGTGTTAGGCTTGTGCCAAACATAATGCCTAATATTGAGGCCAGAAAGTTCAATCTTGGTCTCATCAGCTCATAGAATGTTCTTCCACCTGGTTTGAGACTCCCACATGCCTTTTAGCAAACTCTAGGCGAGATTTCTGTGTTTTATTTTTGCCGCCTTCCCATAAAGCACAGATTTGTGAAGCGCCCAGGCTGTTGATTTCCCATGGGCAGTTTCTCCCTTCTCTGCCATGGAAGACTGTAACTCCGTCAGAGTTGCCATAAGTGGCTTGGTGGCCTCCTTAAAAATAAACCTTCTCCCATGGATGCTCAGTTTTTGAGGACGGCCTGTTTTTGGCAAATTCACAGTTGTGCCATATTCTCTCCATTTCTTTATCTTGAACTAACGGTGCTGAACTATTGAAAGTATTTTCAATCTTATATCTTTCCCTTGATTGGTGCTTTTGAAAAACCTTTTCTAGGATTTGCTTTGAATGTTCTTTGGTCTTCATGATGAAGCTCTTGTTTTAATGCACTAACCAACTGTGGGACCTCACAGACAAGTGTATTTAATTTGAAATCATTTGAAACCCCTAAATTGTAGGTGGATTCCAATCAATTGTGGCTTTTTTAATGAGTTTATTTAAATGTCTTAGCAAAAGGGTGAATACATTGGAATCAATTGTCATTTTTATTGGTAAATCATTTGGAAAAGATATTCAAGTTTTTTTTCACTTTTACATTATTTAGTTTTTTTTTTTAGATCAGTAGCAAGGAACCATAATGAAATCAATTTTGATTCTGTGTTGTACCAAAATAAAATCTGGAAAAGATCCAAGGTGGTGAATACTTTTTATACCCACTGTACATAAATAAAAGCAATGTAGCAGAATCAGAGTAAGGATTAAATCAGGGCACTCAACATATAAGTGGGGGATCAGGAGTTGCCACTAAGGTCTTGTGGCGTTCCACAGTTTAGGTTCTGCAATGCCAAAGAATCTTTCACCCATGGTGAACATTTTTGTTTTGGGGACAGATGAAAGCCCAGTGTTGGGTGGTAGGGAAATGAGAGGTGGTAAGACAGAGAGGAAAAGGAAAATTGAGGTAAGCTTGGGAAAGGGGGGGATCAGTCATGAAGGAAGAGTAACAAGGGAACAAATTCACTAATGCGCTGTAATTTAGGTTTCACTGTAATTTCAATTTCTGTTTACTTTTGACTGATTTCCTCTCTTGTCCTTTCTTTTTCTCCTTTCAACCATCTCACCCCAACGCTTCTCCCTTTTCCATTTCATCTTGTCCTTTTTTTCACTTGTTTCAACCCCAATGTTCACTCAGCGATCCAATGTATTTACACTATGCTGTAATCATTGCTGTTTATTTCACTCTCCCCTCCCTCTTTCATCCTGTCATTGTTAGCTGCAAGAGGAGGATGAGGATGAGGGGGAGGGGGGTTCAGTAAGGCGTGGGGTCTTCCGTCGCCCAGGTGATCGTTGGATGCTACGTGGGCCGATTGAATATGTCCCGCCTGTTACAGTGGAAGTGCTGCTGCGCCGACAGGCCATTCCGCTGGACGAGAACGATGGAATATATGTCCGAAACATCAAGACAGGGAAGGTGAGAGAGTGGAAAACCAACTGTTTCAGTTTGGCTGGAATGCGTCAAACATACCCGTCATCAACAAAATTGAACCTAAAATCCAATCTTATAACTGATTTCCCCCCCACACCCAGGTCTCTGCTGTGATTGGCCAAACCTACATGCTGACTCATAACGAGGAATTGTGGGAAAAGGAACTTCCCCATAATGTAGAGACCTTGCTGGCGACAGCCCGAGACCCATTGGCAGATCGTTCAGAGAGGGAGAGGCAAGGAGATAAGAAGGAGAGGGACAAAACCAGGGTGGTGTCATACAGAGTCCCCCATAATGCCGCAGTGCAGGTCTATGACTACCGTGAAAAGAGGGCGAGGTGATCAGTTTTTCTCTGCGAACACTATCAGCCATCCAATCCTTGTGTACTGGAGAGATTGGATGGAGAATTATTCTGTCATTTGTATTTGGAAACCTGTCTGTCTCACACGCTCTCCCTCTGCTGTTTGTCATTCCCTCTCTCTCAGAATCGTGTTTGGACCGGAAATGGTGATGCTGGGCCCAGATGAGCAGTTCACGGTTCTGTCTCTGTCGGGAGGCAAGCCCAAACGACCAAATGTCATTAAGGCAGTGTGTCTGCTTTTGGGACCTGACTTTTGCACCGACATAATCACCATCGAGACAGCTGACCATGCCCGGCTGCAGCTCCAACTGGCTTACAACTGGTACGCCTGTCTTCCTGTGTACAACTCTAGTCAGTGTATATTTTTATGTACAATTGGTCCTGTTTGCTTATAGTAAATAAACAAGTGCTGCTGTCTATTTTATTCAGCACAAACGGTGAGAGAATGAAACCGTGAGCTCTGTCGTTTTCCTCTCCTGCCTATCTTTCTCTCAGGCACTTTGACATCGACTCCAACTCAGGCCCAGCACAGGCAGTAGCAGTCTTCTCTGTGCCTGACTTTATTGGGGATGCCTGCAAGGCTATTGCTTCCAGGGTCAGGGGTGCTGTGGCAGGCGTGCAGTTTGATGACTTCCACAAGGTACCTGGCTCTCTCTGTTTGTGTGTCTCTCTCTCGCTCACCCTCTCTCCCTCTCACCTGTTGCCTCTATTGAGTGCAGTTTCCTCAAGATGCCTATGTCTCTGAACTAGGCAACCCTCCCCTCATTGCTCACTAGCTACTCCTCTGGTTGATTGCCCTCGAATTGATGTTGCAACAATTGATGTTGCATTTGGGCATTTCAAGTTGGGGCAAAATGTGGGGTGCTAAGACATTTAAACAGAATCTAGAATACTCCGAACACTCCATCTGTTTTATAACCTGTATCAACCCCTCTTCAGAATTCAAACCGGATCATTTGCTCAGCGGTGTTTGGGTTTGATGAGAAGCTAGCAGTGCGGTCAAGTTTGCGCTTCAACCAGAATGGACTGGTCATCAGCAGTGTGGACATCCAGTCTGTGGAGCCAGTGGACCAGAGGACCCGGGACGCCCTGCAGAAGAGCGTCCAGCTGGCTATTGAGATCACCACCAATTCACAAGAGGCTGCTGCCCGGTTTGTGCCCATCATGCTCTCTTTCTCTGCATTTTACTGGAGTCCGGTTAGTCATGTTCTATCTCAGTGCTGATATTGTTTCTATCCTCTTCTCTGGTCTTCCAGCCATGAGGCAGAGCGCTTGGAGCAGGGAGCCAAGGGCCGCCTGGAGAGGCAGAGGATCACTGACCAGTCTGAAGCTGAGAAAGCCCGGAAAGATCTGCTGGAACTGGAGGCTCTCAGGTAAAAATGCTGCATTCACTGCTCCACTGCACCCCTGACAATACTTTCACCCTGCTACTGAGAGGGTACCAGGAGAGAGCTGTAAGACCGTTTCTCCCCAACTCAATACAGTGCCATATTGCATTGATACTACGAACACTATGTTGGAGTATCCTCAGTATTTCTTGCTTTCTCTGTGTAGTGTGTATATATTATAGTGTTGATGCATTGTGTCGATATACTTTCTCCCTCTCAGTGCGGCTGTGGAAAGCACAGGAGCAGCAAAGGCAGAGGCGCAGTCCAGAGCCGAGGCGGCCCGCATCCAGGGAGAGGCAGCTGTGAATGAGGCCAAGCTGAAAGCTGAGGCTCAGACAATTGAGGCTGTGAGTCACTACACACTTCATAAATGTTAAAATAATTGTCTCTGAAACAAAATAAAAAATACTATTAAAAACCAAATTAAATATTTGGCCTAAACTAAACTGAATGGAAATGAAAATTAAAAATGGTATAGAAATAAACTAAATAATAACTAAACTAAAATAACCTGTAAAGTATCTGTTGGGTAAGACACTGGATGTACAGTGCCTTGCAAAAGTACTCAGACCCTTGGAAAGTTTTCAAATGTTGCTGGATTACAAATGATGCGTTCACATTTTTTTCCATTTAACATTTATTCAAAACTCATGCTCAAACTGAATTTTTATAAAGAATGAATTGGTTATGTCAGCAAATATAAAAAAACACAAAAAAAAACTGATATATGCTGCTTGCATAATCAGACCCCTCGCATTACTATTTGGTGAGGCACCTTTTGTTGCAACAGCTTTGTCTTTTTGAGTAAGTTTCTACCAACTTTGCATACTGGTTGGAGGTGATTTTCACCGATTCTTCTTGGACAGCAATTTTCAAGTTGTGCCACAGATTCTCAATGGGGTTCAGGTCAGGACTTTGACTGGGCCACTCAAGGACATTCTTATTCTTGAGCTACTGCAATGTAGCTTTGGTCCTGTGTTTTGGATCATTGTCCTGCTGAAAGAAATTCCCCAGATTCAGGTTTTTTGGCAAGCTGAAATTGTTTTTCTTGCAGTATCTGCCTGTACTTTGCTCCATCCATTATCCCTTTATTCTGGCAAGTTTCCCAGTCCCTGCTGAAGAGAAGCATTCCCATAGCATGATACTGCCCCCACCTTGCTTCACCTTAGAGATGGTGTTAGGTTTATGCCATTTTGGCCAAAAAGGTCTATTTTAGTCTCCTCTGTCCACAAAACCTTTCCCCACATCTTAGCTGGGTCACTCACGCACTCTCTAGCAAACTCCAGGCGGGCTTTGAGATGTTTTAAGTAAAGGCTCTTTTCTTGCCACCCTGGGAATTTCCGAGCTTTTCCTGTTCAGCAGAACAGACACGATGCAAATGGAAACGGAAACCATTCACATAATCCAAGACATTTGGTGGAGGCTTAATATCCTTCCAACCATCACTGAGGACAGCTAGTGGGCCTCGGACTGTATGGCCAAAAACTAGCTCATTAGGGCTAAACCCTGTACTCTTCTGGGAAACCTCCGTAATGCCTAGCAGCAGCCAAGGCAAACCCCCTTCCCAATCCTGTGTGAGCTCTGTACAGTAGGACTGCAACATGGACTTTAAAGTTTGGTGGAATCTCTCTAGCGCCCCCTGTGACTCTGGGTGGTAAGCACTAGAGACATTATGTTTGACATTAAGTTGCTCCACCACCTGAGCAAACGTACAGGACATGAAATTGCTCCCCTGGTCAGTCTGTATCACCTTAGGAACACCAAATGTTGATGCATGTGTTGTGCATGTGTGACAAGTGGGGATGTTGTATAGCAAAAACTAAATGAACATAACCAGACAAAATGGGCGCCCTGCCCCAAGGAAGAGCGAGAGAGCAAGAGCCAAAGCCTTGGCCCTCTTTAAAGGCCTGGATCCAGCTGCCAGCCATTAGCTCAATCAGGCTGTACCTGTCTTAAAGAAACAGAGCACAATTACACAGCAGGCCAAAAACTAGGGATATTATCATAGAGAATCATAGAATGAAGTTAGAGAATCTACAGGTTAGGTAGACAGGCCTGGAGGCCGTCACACATGCAGGCCAGTACTATGTAGTGCTCTTGACATTGTTGACTGATGCACTATTACTCCACTCTCAGCCACTGCACTCTGTAGCTGATTTAGAGTCATTATTGGCCTTAGTGGCTTCCCTCACAACTCTCCTCCTTGTTTGGTCACTGACTTTGGAGGGATGGCCTTTTCTAGGCAGGGTCTGGGTGGTATGATGCAGTTACCGCTTCTTGAGTACACACTGGGATATCCAAACCCCTAGATATTTTTTTGCATCCTTATATCCCTGACTTCCTGAGAAAGGTATTTTTTGTATCTTTCCTTCAGATTCACTGCCTGACCAATGATCATCACTAAGTATAGATATACTTCCTTTTTTTTTTTTTTTTACAAATGTGTGGAGTAGGTTGTATCTATAACAGATATTCATTCCTAAATGCAAGTGTCTCAAATTAAAGCAACACAATGTGAAAATTGTGCAAGGCACTGTATATAAAGCCTGTCTTTGTGTTTGCATGTGTCTTTTGGTCAGAATTGTTTTGTTGGTTCTCTCTGTGACAGTGCATTTGATAGTGATCAGTCCAGTCAGTAATTGTCTGCATACCTTCTTGTCCACTCCTTCTCACCACCTAGGACTCAGAGCTGGATCGCCTTTCAAAGGCAAGGCAACAGGAACTGTCATACCAGGAGAAAATGAACCAGCTGGAGGTAGAGAAGCGGGAGAAACTGGCGGAAATTGAAACCAATCGCTTCAAGGAGCTGGTGGCCAGTTTGGGCAGTGACACACTGAAGGAAATGGCCAGGGCTGGGCCTGAGCTGCAGGTAACACACGACTCTGTTCCCCTACATAAATCTGAAGGAATATATAGTCAGTGTTTGTCCTCTCCTAGGCTTGTCTTTTTTGTTGTTTTTGTTGTCAGCCAACCAATGCTCATCCTCATACATTCTTGCCATTGTACATTATAATACTAAGCTATGAGGCGACTTAATATGACTTGGCCTCAGTCAGTGCAGTACGTAGAGATCTGGGATTTGGTGCTGACAGGAAGCAGTTTGTAGCCCAACACTGGCTCTTAATGTGTCAGCTGGGACATTCTGGAGAAGAGCATGAGAGCGAATGCTCTCCTTTTCAAAGTCAATGTGTCTATACTATCTTTTAATGTTCATGTACTTTGGTACTGTGATCTTATATGGCATCAAACTCCTTTCTCTTAGGTGAAGCTGCTGCAATCCCTGGGTCTCAAGTCCACTCTGATTACAGATGGATCCTCTCCAATCAATCTCTTCAGTACCGCAAATGGCCTACTGGGGGCGCTCCAGAGCAAGGAAGAGTGAGGGTGGAGGAAATTGAGGGAATGTAGGGGGTAAAAGTACAGATGAAGGGAAAGGAGGAAGCAGAGAGGAAATAATGGTGATTGGGTGAGAGGAATAATAGAAAATGAAAATGTTTACAATGAGAATGAAGAGTAGTAAGGAAATAAACCAAACTTACCCGAAACAAATATGCACTCCTTAAAGCCTTACTTTTTATTGCTGCATGGAGAAGTGATTATATTAATAGGTATATTAAAAAACAAGGGGGATTGGGAAAGGGGTATTTCTGTCTGTCTGCTTGCACCTTGATACTACCCCAGTATAAATATGGGTAAAAGAAAACTGTCATTATAAATGCTGTTTCTTATTAATGCACTTTGGGGAACCAACCATATGAAAGTTTCATTCATACCTGTAGACTGCTTGGAGAATAATAGCTGGGTGTGTGATTAAACAAATTATTTGCTTGTCTTCTAAATGCGTACCAATAAAAACATTTTGCTTCATCAATTGTGGCAGTTTTTTGTACCTAATGAACTTGAATATATGTTGCTTTTTAATTCAAATTACTCGTCCAAATATGACCTTTTTCAAATGGAAAGTGGCACTTGGCCACCTTCAGTGAACATAAACACTGACTCAAGCATGTAGTGAGAGATTTGAGAACAGGTAAACAACTGATTTCAGTACAAAGTTTATTTTAACCATCAAAACCCATCATTTAAAAAATAATTTACAAGTATAAAATTCAGGTTTGGCAAGTAAGACTCCAGAGGACTTCCTTGGTTTGTCTCTGTGCCTCAGTAACGCCTCTGTCTTGGTGAAAAGATGGTACTAGGGTCACTGTCTCTCTCCCTCTCCTTTTCTCTTTCTCTCTGTGAGTTGGGAGAGAGGGCCTGCCCTCCTACTCCTCCTCCTCCTCCGCCCCCTCCAGCCGCCCTCCCATTCTCACTCTTGAAGAGGTCACGGCCTGTCCTGAGGATGTGTTCCTCGATCTTGCGGTGCCGCTTCATGTCAGACAGCACCTTATCCAGCCTGGCTTCCCTTCGCACTGTGGACCGAGCAGAGGACCCTGAAGCAAAGAAAACGGGGGAGAGGAGGCCATATTAGCTGTCTACTCATGACACCACTGCATTGACAAACTCTTAAGATAGAGATTTTAAAACCCAAAAAGGTGTATTTTTAACAGTTTAAACGGCAAGAATTAGAAGTAAAATTGTTGCGGATGCCTTTCCACTCCAGAGAACTCCATTGCTTTTAGCCAATTCAAAAAAATGTAACATGAGTCTAATTACAATGGTTATTGTTACGAAGGCTGGTTAGTTAAATTATCTGGAGTGAAAAATGTATGTCTTAAAAGAGTTGAGTAAATCCAATCCAGGGAAACGATAGGAGTCCGCATCATTTTACATTGCATTTCATTTTAGGCATTTAGTAGACGCTCTTATCCAGAGCGACTTAAACAGTTTTACATTTCTTTACATACAATCCATTTATACAGCTGGATATTTTACTGAAGCAATTTGAAGTACCTTGCTCAACGGTACAATGGCAGTGCTCCACCTGGGAATTGAGCCAGCAATCTCTGAGTTACAAGTCCAGTTCCCTAACCATTACACTACGCTGCTGCCTACGGCATCCTTACAGGTGACTAGTTTTAATTACATTTCACTACCCAACCTAAGAGTTTGGAAACTAAGAATTGGACATATTCCTGCTTTAAAGAGTTCAATTTCTGGACATGACATGATTTTTGACCTTGTTTCCACTAACACACTACACAGGGGATATACCTGCACATCTAATTGCAGTTTCCCCACACACAATCGTGTCAAGTCACAATTTCAGATACATACATACGCAAATGATATCAATGTACCAGCACATGCAGTATGCAGTAAAAACTCACACTTAAATAGAAACAAAACAACAGTGGTACAATAAAACACTTTTACAGGAAAACACTTTTTCCCATTTCGTCCAAATTTAAATGAACTACATAGGTGCAGTGCAAATAAATGATTAACGTGATTCTGTGGCTGGCTCATTAAAAGGCCTGTTCACCATACAGTTGGAATGCACTCAAAAGGCAAATCGCCACAGAGCTTTGCACAAAGGGGATTGTGGGAGGTGGAGTTGCGCAAATAGGGAACTGAACAGCCTATGATGGAGTGAATTGAACGCCCCCTATAGCACCTGTGATGAGGTTACCAGTGTGCCTATGGGCCCTTTTCCACTACACAAAAAAAACATTTGCCAAGGTTCCAGTTCCGCATAGGTCTTGTTTTTCATGTTTGGTGCCTGTTCAAGATGTGGTACTTACCGTACCAAACAGGACCTTGGGGGCAGGACTAACAGCACTGTTTATTGCTGATTGGTTACGCACTTTGCATCACTCAAGCGTATCATCATAATGGACAAAACCATGGAGAAAACCACAGGACCATGAAACAAGTGCAGTTTTCATTAAAAATAATGTCTAGCCTAATGTTGTTACAGAAGCGTAGTGTCTGTTTTTATGCCATTATGCTCCAGTTAAATGACGCTATATGAGGGCAGTTCTGGCAAAAGAGATGATCAAACTTTAATGTTTAATCCTGCTATAGCTTGCTATGAAGTAATACATTTTTTTGCTATGAAGTAATACATACGGCAGCTTAATGTATGCGATATACATTATTTGTTCCCGTAGGGAAACTTGTCTTGGACTCTCAGTAGCTGTTTCACAGTATTTACACATATAACACAAATAGAAAAATAGTGCCTCAAAAGAGCAGAAGCAATCAAATAACAGATTCTGTACAACAACACAACATAGTTCTCTGTGGCTCAGTTGGTAGAGCGCAGCGTTAGCAACGCTTAGGTTGTGGGTTCAATCCCCACTGGGGCCACATATACTGAAAAATGTATGCATTCACTACTGCAAGTCGCTTTGGATAAAAGAGTCTGCTAAATGGCATATATTATATTACAGTATATCTACACATGTATCAAGTGATATGTTTTTCATATGGCAGTTTAACCAAAATGAAGCAAAATATCGGTCCTTTGCATTGCTGATGTTTGCTCTGAAGTCGGTGGAAACAAGAACTGTAACTAGAACCGGAACTAGCGCTAGTTTCTGTTTGTTCCCATTAGGTCTAGTTCTTGGTTTGGTGCAGTGGAAAAGGGCCCTATGTTTGTGGTGTTTGTTGTAAAAATAATAATAATAATAATAGTAATTATTATTATTATGTGCCAAAATAACATTGAACACTGAACGGTTACTGAATTTATTAAATGTAACACAGGAAATGATTAACACCACTATCTTAGGAGGTGATCAGTGTACTGAACCCCTGTCAGACTCAACTGTGTCTTTTTGGGTGAAAATACAGTGGCACATACAAATATATAAGAGATGTCCCTGGACATGTAATTCTGATAATGTAGGGGCAAAAATGTACATTCCTGTTGTGCACAAAAACATGACAAAATGATCTGCAGATACAGGAAGCTAAGTACCTGGTGTTCTGCGGCGGTTGATGTAGGTGTTTTTCGGCGTCACCATTTGTTCCTCATCAAAATCAAACTCTGTGGGGGTGGGGGCTCTGACAAAAGAGGAAAACACAAGAACATTGCAATGAATACGTAAGGACATGAGGCTTCACTATTGTCTTTTCTCCCTAACTCACTGTCTCTATCCTCAACCTTACCTTTTCATATTCAGTCAAACTTTCTACCCTTTTCTATCCACTATGAATTCTCTATTAGGCACATAACTTGCCTATTTACCTTTTATAGAGTACATATATAAAATAATTAATATGCTTTCTCATCATATTTGCAGTTGGGTTACCTTCAGTCTTAGAATGAGATGTCTCACCAAACCATCTTTGAGTTATGAAAGCAAGCAGAACATTTACATTTAACTCAACCCAATATATTGAAATGAATAACATCTTGGCAGAAATAATAAACCATGCTGTATTACTGACTTGTGAGCTCTCTCTTCCCTTTCCCTCTCCCTCTCCTCCTCAGAATCATCATCTCTCTCAGGAGAGGGGGTGTGCTGTGGGGTGGGGGGTCGCCGGGGGAGAGGAATCCAGTTCAGCTCCAGCCCTTCTCCTTTTGCTAACAATTCATAGAGGCGCTTGATTTCAGCTGGTGGCGGTGTCCAGCTTTTGGGGTCTTCTATCTCTTCATCGCTGCAAGCAATCTCCCATTCCCCCTCTTCCTGTTCCATCTCTCCATCTACCTCTCTCCTATCTTCCTCTTTTCTTTCCTCCCCCTCCTCTTCTTCCTCCATGACAGCTTCATCATTTTCACCATCTACTGGATAAAAATGCAGGTTAAGCAAGTGGAGACATAGGTCTGGCAGGGTGGAGACTGAAATAATTAGCCATACAATACTATACCTTTCTCTTGATCTTCAACTTTCTCCTCATTTGTTTCAGCTGTTTCGTCCATTCGTTCTTTTCTCCCGTCTTCTTCTTCATCCTGTCTCGTTGCCTCAACCATGTCTTCCTCCTGAACTCCCAGAGACTCCATTCCATCTCTTGTGGAAGAGTCTGTTGCTTCTGCCGACTGCATCAACCTGAGAAAAATAGGAAGGGGTGGACGCAAAATAGAATACAAGAGACAAAAACTATCTGCTAAAAATGACTATCTACCCGAGATGGATGCAATTTAAATTACAGAAATCAATGAGCAATTTTGCAATGGGAAGTGAGACCGTAACGTAACCAAACTAACTTAATGTACTCCTAGCAAGCTAGCTAAAAACGTTACTTTAGGTAGCAAGCTAAATACAGTAGACACACCCACACATCAACGTTAGTGCATAGAGTAACGTTTGTTATTCCATTCCATACTTGCTGGCTAGCAACAGCCTACTTAACTGTAATTTATCTAAAGATAGCAAAGTATTAACAGTTTAGCAAAATCCTCGTATACACTACTAGTAGAAGCCAACGGGTTTGTTACTAACGTTACAAAACTATCAATGCCAGTTTAACTGGTGGAATTTATTGTGCAACTGTAAACGTTACTGTATTGCGGGACTGGCTGGCTAGGTCGCTAGTCTAGCATTCACACTCAATTCAACGTTAATCAAAATGAGTTATTTAAAAACACGAACCTCGTTTTAAGTGTCAGGAATACACATGTGCTGCATTCGCAGCGAGTGTACTAAAATATCTAACGTTAGCAGTCTTTTATACCAACCACTGTTTTATATGAAATATATTTAGCTAGCTAGCAGCAGATATTCGTCCACACGAATGTAAACACGACGCCATTTTGAATACGTGAAGTTGCCTTTGCTAGCAAGCTATTATGTTCTGTGATATTTTATTTCGCCTTTCATTTGGTGACTTTCTAGCTTCAATTTCAAACCATATAGTTAGGGGTGTGTGCAATTATTGTATTTGACTTAAATCGTAAAATTGCATTTGCCTAATTCACATTTTAAAATGGAAATTAAGAAATGGAGACGGAAGCGTACGTCCTGACGTAATTAGTCGTGAGAGCCCATTGGCTAGTTTAATGCCCCAACATTTGAAAAATTATAATGGAAGGTCCTCGCGAAACGGTGTAACTTGGTTAACGCGCAACAAGGGTTACCGGATAGTGAAGCTATTTATTTTACATCAAGTCTGAAATCCGTCTGAGGTAATCAGCTGTTCAGAACTAAATTAAGGTAAGTGTATCTTTCTCTCTCGAATACATACTTTGCTAGCTGTTCTGATAAATAGGTAGATAGCAAAGTTAGGTAGCCCTGTTTTGGTTTAACCGTGTGTATCCCTAATGCCAACGGGCAGATAAGTAGCTAACAACTAATTTACCGTTCGCAAATTAAGTTAGAAATATTAGCTGTTAACTGTTAAATTACGTCAATATGCTAGTGTTGACCTAGCAAGCTAAGAAGGAAAACGTAAATTTCCATCTGAATGCTTACATACAGCTGACGTTCGTTAGCAGAATAACGTAACGTTATGAACGCAAAGCTTGTTGACTGCGGAAACGAATAAATGCGATTGAAGAGGGTGGCTACCTGGCTAGCAAACGTCTACTAATTTATTTACGGTAATGAAATGCTTGAATGATGGGCCACTTAAAACAAACGTAGCTAGTTGGTTAACAACCGTCCTTGAATAACTTCTGGTAGGGTTTACGTTTCAGTAAAGATAACCAGGTGTTCGTGAAGGTCCGATACCAGCATATCAAACACAAAACAGCCATCGAGAGGAAGGCCATAGCATAGCCCTAGTTGGAGCTCTTTGACGAAACCACACATGGACGTGGCTTAACTAGTTAGCCAAATCAGTTTTTTTGGTTTTGCCGCTCACACACTTCAAACCAACACCGGAATACTAAGAACTATCGTTACATTGGCAATAATGTTAAATGAGGAGTCCCATTCATTTGTGTTTGGCATGGTGGAACCAATGAGTTTACAGTGGGAAGGTTTGAGGTTCTGTGGGCCAAATTTGTTTTGCGATTCAGATTAAGAGCAGGACCGCTGGAGTGGACTTCTCTGCCATTCTGCCTGTAGTTATGTGCTAGCTGAGGAAAATAAGGATTTATACTTTTTAGGCTGTATTATTTAACAGGGTTATACATTTTAGGTTTAATTTATCAAGGCTTATCAGTGCTTATGCAAAAGCTAGCTAATTTGAGGAGAAATAACAGTAGAAGAAATGATTGAGACCTGATCTGATTTCCACATATGCTCCTGATCATGTATCCAAAAAACGTCCTGGTTATTGAATGATTGCACTGCAGGGAAAATGGGCAACCCGGATAAGGTGGAGTGAAGAAGGAAGTGGTCCACTTGCTGGAAAGTAAATCTCATTTATTTATTGTGATCTGCAGTGGCTTCGGAAAGTATTCAGGCCCCGACACGTGTTATAGACTTAATTTGAAATGGATTAAATATTTTTTTTGCCATCAATCTACACACAACACCCTATAATGACAAAGCAATAACACGTTTATAGAATTTTTAGCAAATGTGTTAAAAAAAAGAAAGTATTCAGGCCCTTTGCTATTACACTCCAAATTGAGCTCAAATGCATCCCATTTACTTTGACCATGCTTTGAGCTGTCTCTAGAAATGTATTGTAGTCCACCTATGGCAAATTCAATTGATTGGACATGATTTAGAAAGACAGGTTTTGTTGCAACCAGTGTACACCAGGTGATTTCACTAAGGCTTCCTTCTTCCCACAGTTCATAATGCAAAAAAAACCAAGCCATGTCTATATAAGGTCCCACAGTTCATAATGAAAAAACCAAGCCATGAAGTCCAAAGACCTCTCCATAGACCTCCGAGATAGATTTGTGTCGAGGCATAGATCTGGGGAAGGGTATTTATTTATAAAAAAAAAAAAAAAAAAAAAAAAAAAAAAAAAGGAAGCCACTCCTGAGTAAAAGGCATATGACAGCCCACCTGGAGTTTACCAAACAGCATTTAAAGGACTGAGAGCAAGAGGAAAAAGATTCTATGGTCTGATGAGACAAATATTTGACTCTTTGGCCTGAATGCCAAGCGCTAACATAAAAGTCTGATTGATGTAAGGCTGCAGACATGGTTGTCTTTCTGCCAGGTTCTCCCATCGCTGCAGTGGAACTCAGAAGGTATCTTAGAGTGGCCATTGGGTTCTTCGTCACCTCCCTGACCAGGGGCCCTTCTTGCCTGGTTACTGAGTTTGGCTGGACGGCCAGCTCTAAGAAGAGTTGTGGTGGTTCCAAACTTTTTCCATTTCACAATGGTGGAGACCACTGTGTTCCTGGGAACCCTTCCCTAGATCTATGCCTCGATGCAATTCTATCTCACAGGTATATGGAGAGTTCCTAGGACTTCATGACTTGGTTTTTGCTCTGGCATGCATTGTGAACTGTGGGATCCTATATAGACCGATGTGTGTCTAAATGGTGGACTACAATCAAGTTCTAGAGACATCTGAAGGATGATCAAAGGGAACAGGATGCATCTGAGCTCAATTTGGAGTGTCATAGGAAAGGGCCTGAGTACTTAAGATAAAATAGCCTTTATTAATCCTGGGGGGGAGAAATTTGGTTTGTCACAGCAGCAATGATACAGGAGACAGTGAAACAACACACAAGACATACAGGACATCACAGTATACTGAATAATAAATACAAGATAAATATATTTAGAAACCAGAGTAAAAACCTAGCAGCTATACAGACATACAGAACATCATAGTATATTGAAATGCCAGATGCTAAAATGCAAGAATTAAAAAAAAAAATGTAAATAACAAAAACAACCTATCAGCGATCATACTGGAGGTAGTGCAAATCCACCAGATAGACAGTGCATACCAGTGTACTGAAGTACTAAGAAAACAAATATGAGATCAAGTAGCAATCGGGGCAACAGTTAGATGCGCAAAGAATGTAGGGTAGGTACAGCAGTAGAGAGTGAGAGTGTTCAATGTTCATTGTTGTACAGTTTGATGGCTGCTGGTACAAAGGAGCGCTTGAACCGCTCCGTTCTGCACATGAATTGGATGAGCCTGTGGCTGAAGGTGCTCTCCATCTGTCTCAGCTCATCATAGAGGGGGTGGGAGGGGTTATTCAGGATGGTCAACAGTTTGTCTCTCATCCTCTTCACCACTGCCTCCAGGCTGTCCAGTTTTTGGCCAACAACAGAGCTAGCCTTCCTCACCAGCTTGTTGAGTTTCTCGGTCTCCCCAGCCTTGGCGCTGCTATCCCAGCAGGCCATGGCAAAGAACAGTGCGCTGGCTACCACAGACTGGTAGAACATCCTCAGCAGCCTGCTGCACACATCGAAGGACCTGAGCCTCCTAAGGAAGTACAGTCTGCTCTGTCCTTTCTTATAGAGGGCCTCCGTGTTGTCCGTCCAGTCCAGCCTCTTGTTCAGGTGCACTCCCAGGAACTTGCATGAGTTTGCCATCTCAACTTCCTCCCCCTTGATGGTGATGGGGTTGGGGGGCCCCTCGGGGGCTTCTTGCTCCGTCGGAAGTCCACTACCAGCTCCTTGGTCTTGCCAGTGTTGAGCTGGAGGTGGTTCTCCTCAGCCCAACTGCCCAACTTATGTAAATGACATATTTCAGTTTTTTATTTGTAATAAGTTTGCAACAATTTCAAAAAATGTCTTTGCTTTGTCATTATGGGGTATTGTGTGTAGATTGATGGCAAATCTATTTAATCCATTTTAAATTAAGTCTATAACACAAGGCGCGTTGGGACCTTTATGGTAATTATCTTCATATACCCCCAAAATGTTCCTAGTCAAGAGGTAGGTCTTTTCGATGTTACAGAACTTTTGGTGGTGGGGCTTGCAGCACTGAACATTTCTGATTGGTCGAGTATGGTAAAAGACTTGCTGCGTTCTGTTTCAACCGCCATTTTTAAAAATTGGCATTAGCAAACCAGTTGGAAAAATCTATCTATAAATCAATGGAGCAAACTAAAAAGAAACTATACGACAAATGCCTTTCTGGGAGGCAGGTTTTTAGAAACGTGACCGAATTAAATAAAATGTAAAAATTATCTTTATTTTTAAAAATTAAATTAAGGCATAAGACCACCCTAGTTAAATCGCCTAAGGCATACTGAATCTAAAAATGTATTTTGTGAAATTTTAGAATAAAGATCTAGTGATACAACTTAAATTGAAAAACTGAAATTCTCATTCATTGGCGTAGGAAGAAGAATAATAACATGCATCAGTGGACTAATTTGCCTAATCTTTGCGGTTCTTTAGACCCCTGTGGAAACGCAGACGTAATTGATTGAAGGAACTTTTTAATTCCTTGAAAATAGTTCCTGCGACTACAAGTTCCTGGCAATTTTTGGTGGAAACGCGCCTACAGTGTGTAAAAAGTGAAGGGGCCTGAATACTTTCCGAAGCCACTGTATTAGACAAAATATCAGAGGCAAATATCTGATCTAATATTCATTTGGTGATCAGTGGATAGCTCCAAGTGGAGTGTTGAGGTCTTTGTCAAATAAGCTAAATCATTTTTGTTTTGTTAATGGATTAAATCAATTTCCTTTTGTTTTTAAATCACAATATTCAAAGTAACACAACCCCAAACAAGTCCTTGTGGCCTGTTGCTCCCAATAAAATGTAGCCAAAAGCCTAATAAATATTTTGAATTGGGTTTTCCTTATGTGGCTGCATTTCCTTCATGTTTCCCTTCATGATCATGGTATTTTTTAAAATATTTTTTATTTTTTTTTTTATTTTTTCTCCCCCCAAAGATTTTGTTGTTTTTTGTTCTCCCAACTTGATTGGCAATTGTACCCTGCGTTTTTTTCACCCTCCCCCATGAGCATGCCGCCCATCACTATGGGCCAAGCTAATACCCTGAGACCGACAATGATCCGCCTCCTCCGAGGCCGGATTTTGAACCGCGGCTGCAGTGGGCAACTTGCATTCCGGGCAAATGCTTTGACCGTTACACCATCCAAGGCCCCTTCGTGGTTATGTTTTGACAATGAGTGTTTGCCAGTTGGAAAATGTCATTTTTGAGGCTATATATGAGACCTTTCTCCGTTTTTGGCTTTTACGACTGGCTTTTTAGATCTTTTTCTAAAATACTCAAGAGGATAAACTTCCTTTTTTTCCCTTTCTTTTTTACCAAATATGACTTTTCCGAGGCCTTGTTTTATGCTAAATTTCAGCAAATTTGTAGGATCTTTTTTGATCTATCAGTTTTGACACTAAAAGCATTCTTTTGAGTCATGCCATATTTATCAATCTCACTGTGAGAAATGCTAGTTTCTGGGCCGGTTGAAAGCACAAATCTTCCGCATTTGGCCCACGGCCGCTAATTGAATAGCCCTGCTCTAGGTGCACTAAAGAGTGTTTTAGATTTATGGAGTATTGGGGCTCTTTTAAGAACTACTGGAACCTCTACAAAGGGGATGAGGCCTACTTGAAATGGAGGGGGACAGATGTAGTGTGCACTTATACCCTGTTCACACAACACGTTACAAGGTAGCCTAGATTAGGAGCAGTCAGTCCTGCATGTGGTTTCAAGGTTTACAAAATGGTTTTGTCAGCTCAACACAAGCTAACAAACAAGCTTTAAAAAAGATCTAAAGGGCCTTTTATAGCACAGTGATCTAACACACTCGCATTGACTGGTGCTTTACGAGTGTGAGCTACCTATTCCGGTCGCGATTCGAACCCAGAATGCGTCAGTCTGCCCCAATCCCCCAGATAGCATTTGGTTGTCCGCCCCAGGGGTAGGGGAAGGAAAGTCGGCACAAGCTTGCCAAGGAGCAGGATGGCGTTCCTAAAGATCAGGTGGGCAAAGTTCCGTCTTGGAGGTGGCAGATCATTGCCGGGGATAATAGCTTGATCCGGAGGTCGCGCAGCAAATCAAAATAAAGAGGGTTATTGGCTACTAAATTGGGAGAAAAACAGGGATTTTTAAATATTTTTTAATATATATTCATGTGATTAAACATATCTCAGGCTTTGGGTGACATTTAAAGATTCCTTAAGTAGGACCTGGTGAGTGCTGGCTAAATTATGCATATTCAGGTAATTTCACTTTACACCACTGACTCCAGCATGTAGGTCTACAACTAAATCCATCTGTGCCCTTGTACCACTTTATTACTTGGTAAAAATGGAGGGGGACTTGATTACAGCTTCCTTGAAACTTAAGAAGCTGTCATTTATTTGTTTCATTGTGCTAAATTCTAAGGCAGGGTTTATCGTTAATAAAACGAGGAGCAGCCTTTTGCCAAACAATTTAGACAAGCTAGTGTTCCTGTGCCATGATATGAAGCGACTGGGTAAGTATGCCATCGGATGGTCTCCGACTCGAGTAAGTTATTTTCTATAGGCTATAGCCACTTTATGTTCGGCTTTAGGCTACAATTTAAGACATCAGGCTATGTGTGATCATTCGTTTGTTAGCATATATTTTTCCAAAAGAGATTTTAAATCCCAATGAGACCAACCTGGTTAATTAAATAAAACATAGCCTACGCATTAGAATGTGTTATGGTTGTGGTCAAATAAAAGCATCAGCCAATTGGCATGTGTCAGCCAATGTGGCCATACCAGAACTTCACAAGCGCAACGGCAGAATCTGCAAGCGCAGCATGAAGAGGCTTGGAACGGAGACGTTTTTTCTTTTTCTTCTTTCAGGTAATCTTGAACTCCGGCTCCATAAAGTCATTAGCCTATTGTTACTCATTTGTGTCATTCACTTAAGAAAGTTATAAAACATGAGACAAGTGCAGTGTGCATATAGTTGTATTTATAAAAATTAATAGGGTGTGTCATACAGAAAAAAAAGTTTTGACTAATCGAAAAAAACGGACGACTTTGGTCGACCAAGATTTGTTTGTCGGGGACAGCCCTACTAAATTTAGCCACCTGTCCGGTAACTGGTTTAGGTGTGTGATGTAGTCATTTGCATACACGTATGGCCAATCCGTCAATATTTGTGAAATACTTTGCTGCCGCCACAGTACCGAGGATTGAAATTGCATGCAATATTTCAGAGCTGATTATCATTCCACTTCACAATGAAGACGCACACACGCACAGTTTAACATTAAACTCTAGACCCTGGTGAGTAGGATTCACAGGGGACTGTAATCAAGGTTCTATGTTACACATTGTTTGGGTTTACAAAACGACTAAGTTCTACATTGTGCCATTTTTCAAGGTGCTGTAACCTCCGTTTCGAATTATGAGCTCATACTCTTATTATAGAGTGTTAAATGTTTTTCTGTCCTGAATAGTTTTTTTTTTTCTTGTTCTCCCTCAGCCATGGCACAGCGTGTGCCTGTGAGTGATGTTGCTGGAGGCTCAAAGCGGATGTCCAGGGTGCGAGTAGCGGTTCGACTGCGGCCCTACATGGTTAAACAGGACGAGAAGGAGGAGGGGGCCTGCGTCAAGGGTCTGGGGCCACAGAATCTGGAGATAATCAACTGGAGGAATTCCACAGAGACCTTGCAATACCAGTTTGTACCTTTTGTTCTCTTCATGATAGAAAATAACACCCCTCCCGAGGCAGAAATGAACAAAACCTGTACAGACTAAGGCAACAGAAAAGCAAGAGTCAGCACGGTTTTTCATCTCCTTGTAGTTCAATACTAAGCTTATAAAACATTGCACAGTTGTGCATAGGGGTGTAACGGTACACAAAAATCACGGTTCAGTACATACCTCGGTTTTGAAGTCATGGTTTGCTACGTTTTCGGTACAGGGGGAAATGCAAAACATAAAATTGCTTTTCATTTATGAACTTTGTAAACGGTGACTAATTGGCCATAATTTACTGAACAAAGTATTGAAATGCGGACAAGAGGGAACTTCGTAATGGGGCTCAATCACTTGTTTCTCAATCAATCAATATGTTTAAAACCCATGTTCTTGCCAGCGGAGTATGATCGCAAATCCACTGCTATAAAAACACCTACAGTGTTTGTTATTGCTTTGCTCATTTGCGTTCCCCATACTGACCATGAAGCTGGGCTGTGCAAAGTTAATCTCTGGTTCATTGGTGCGTCATAGACCATAGATATAAAAACGTTTTTATAATGTACGTGGGCTAAACGAACAATATCCAGCCCTTTGCGCAAGTTATATCTTCGGGGGTTGCGGGAACTCAGTTTGGAATTAAGTTTGGTTTGCATAGCGAAGTTCTGTACCGATACACCCCTCATTGTAAACCATGTCCAAATGACATTTAAAAGTGCAATCACAAATAACGTATTAATTACAACCTACCAGAGTGTAATTCTGACTTATTATGTGAATTACCAAAAGCCTTTGTGACTATTATGCCAAGTACGTCCATGAGTGTGAGGTTGCACAAATTCAAAATATCTTGACATCTGATAAAGTAGCAAAATATTTATCTTTCCACAGTTCCATCCTGTAGGTTCACAGGAATTCTATTATTATGGAAGTAAACGTATTCATTGAGACTAATTCATTCATCCGAAAAGATAATTGAAAAGTAACTGAAAACATAAATCTGATTTGAGTGGGAATGCATGCTTGTGAAAACCCATGAACAGCAGTGTGCCCTGAGTGGTAGGTGTCCTCTTAACAACTGCACAATTGTAATGTCTTATTTTATAGTTGGGACTGACATACTGTAGAAGAGCCTCGTTTTGTGAAAAGTTAAATTGAATTTGTGTGCATGCGTGTGAACATTACCGTTGCAGTAAATTTGCTTATGTCAACCAAATGAGGAAAAAACCAAGGCAATAATAGGTAATCATGGGTTGAACAAGACTGAGTAGAAAGTGAATAGCCTGTGTTCTTTTAGATTTGATGTGTTCTACGGGGAGCAGACGACCCAGCAGGAGGTGTTTCTGACCTCAGTGAAGCCCATCCTACCTCATCTGCTGAATGGACAGAATGCCAGTGTCTTCGCTTATGGACCCACTGGAGCTGGTACTGAAATCTCTCCATTCTTCTGTGCCTTTGTGCTTCTTTATGTTATGCTTCTTTAGGCATGTATAACTTTTGTTACTGTTCATCCTACAGATGAACCTTTCATCCCCAAGCACTTAAAGGCTATTTACGCCATGCCCTATTGTCAGTTTGAATTCAGCCTTAATTACATCAGAGCAGGCCAATTGAAACCCTTGACCAATCCTAGGGATATAATTTGTCCCTTCAGGTGTCTGTCAAATAGATTTTCTGAAATTGGCTGTGTGCACATCCTTTCTCAACCTTGTGCGACGGGAAAGGGTTAAATGGATATACAGGCGTGAGGTGTCTCTAAATGTGAGGGTTCATCCAACCTGAATTGAGATACAATGAACCAATTCCTTTCACATTTCCTTCATGTGGATAATAATCATATTTATAAATAAAACATGTATGTTTTTTATATATATATATATATATATATATATATATATATATATATGAAGCTTGATGCTTTGGACATACGGGAAGTGGATGAAAAGTGAGTACACTGAAGAACATTGTTATAAAATGCTTTGTTGGAGACTGACTTAAAATAACGGACGGTGATCTCTGTTCCTTGAGCCGACAAACCGCTGAAACCACGCAATGTTTTCATGAGCATCACAAAGTTGTGCGTCCGTTCGTTATTACGAACCATTGTATTTAACTCAATTTTTAAAAACGTAATATGACAGGCCTTATGACAGTCCGTTCGTAAGTACGAGTTGTCCGTAAGCTGGACGTTTGTAACCCGGGGACTGCCTGTAATAAAACAAATTATCCACGCAGCATGAGACACCTAGATTCGCGGCACAGTTCGGTGCGCTTGTCAGTAGAATAATCCATTCTGGATGCTGCGGGTATGGCATTGACAGTCCTTCACTCAACCTAGCTAAGCCTATACATGTTCTCTTTCAATTATATTAGGCAATTAAGGTAATGGTAATGTTGTGAATAATTCTGCAAAACTAATAAAAGTAACATTTTATAATAAATGTGTTTTGCTAATTGTATGGTTTATATACACTACCGTTCAAAAGTTTGGGGTCACCTGCTGGAAACTAGGTTTATCTCATAATTGACAATGCTTTACACCGTATACATTTCTGTAAATACTTTAAAATGACAAAAAAACACATGTAACAATGAACAAAATGAACATCAAAGAAATGTTCAAGAAAATTATATTGAAAATTGAATCTTGGATTCCTCAAAATAGTCACCTTTTGGCGTGAGAATAGCCTCACAAACAGTGGCCATTCGGTTAATAAGTTTTAGCAGGAAATCACCCGACATGTTTTCCCAGCTACCCTGCAGCAATTCCCAGAGAAACTTGTGGGTTGCTTTGTTTTGACTCTTCCTTTCCAGTTTGTCCCATACAAGTTCTATGGGATTGAGGTCTGGACACTGGGCAGGCCAGGTCTTTAGTTTGAGTTGTTGTTCACATTCCTCCTTCACCAGATAGTTCTTGCACAACTTCAAGGTGTGTTTTGGGTCGTTATCTTGCTGAAGAATGAAGGAGTGCCCGATTAGCCATAGTCCAGATGGAAGGTGACCCCAAACTTTTGAACGGTAGTGTATTTATAACTAACATGCGTAACACCCCCTTTCATGTAGCCTATATTGTATCCTTGTTTTAGGCACGCGACTGTGCATTTTAATTGTAGCCTAAGATTTGCCTACAGTTAAGATTAGTGATATAGGCATACTTTAATTACTCATTTCGATATAACCTAAGAACATAATGTCAAAGAAAAAAATCTGGAGTATGGCAGCATTTCCTTTTAGTCGCGGATGATCCAAAAAAAGTGGAATGTAAACTTTGCAAGCGAATTTTCCAAGGCAGGGTTTATCGCTAATAAAACTAGGAGCAACCTTTTGCCAAAAAATTTGGACAAGCTAGTGTTCCTGTGCCATAACATGAAACGACTGGGGAAGTAGGCCATCGGATGGTTTCCGACTCGAGTAAGTTATTTTCAATAGGCTATAGCCACTTTGTTTAGCTTTAGGCTACAATTTAAGACATTAGGCTATGTGTGATCATTTGTTTGTTAGCCTATTTTTTTGCAAAAGAGATTTTAAATCCCAATGAGACCAACCTGGTTAATTAAATAAAACAGCCTACGCATTAGAATGCATTATGGTTGTGGTCAAATAAAAGCATCAGTCTATTATGTGGTCATACTGCAACTTCACAAGTGCAACGGCAGAATCTGCAAGGGCAGCATGAAGAGGAGGCTCAGAACAGAGGTTTTTTTTTTTTTTCCTTTCAGGTAATCTTGAACTCTGGCTCCATAAAGTCATTAGCCTATTGTTACTCATTTGTGTCCTTCACTTAAGAAAGTTATAAAACATGAGACAAGCGCAGTGTCAATATAGTTGTATTTATTCAAACAAATTGGGTGTGCCATATAGAAGAAGAAAAAAGTTTCGACCAATCGGAAAAAACGGATGACTGTTGGTCGACCAGGATTTATTTTAATCGGGGACAGCCCTAAAAATAACAGCCCATCCGTTTAATAAAAATAATTGGGATATTGATTGGAACTTTGCATTAAGTGGTAGTTCTTGAATGGTTTGATAGCCCCAGAAAACTGTTGTTTTTGTCTGAAATTCACATGCAATAACTCTCATGAGGTAGGCTAATGTATGCACACCCACACGGAGCAATTGGTGACGTTCCTTCAGAAATATTGGCAGTTTCAGCACATAAGGTTAAAAAATATTGTGCATTGTGCTCACTACCGGATTAAATTGTGAAAATTATTTTGCAAAATGAGAAATATATTTCTCAGTATTGTTGAACTCTGTTGTGATGTGTGGGTTCTTGGTTTATGTCGGTGTTCTCCGCATCACAGATTTTATAGGGCTATAGTAGTAGTATTCAATCCAGAAAAGCACCCAACCCTGGCAAATACGACAAAGTATGCCTTTGATTGAAATTCTGACAGGAAATGGGAGAAATGCTGTACCAGCACCTTCCCTGTGTCTTGCCCAAAGTCTCAGCTGGTGTATACTGCATTCACTGCTCCTCCATTCTCTTGCGGCAGGTAAGACCCACACTATGCTGGGCAGTCAGGAGCAGCCAGGGGTTATTCCACGCGCAGTGAGAGAGGTGTTTCAGTTGGTGAGAGCACAGGAGACAGAGGGGGACGACTGGGACTACACCATTGGCATGTCCTACCTTGAGATCTACAATGAGAAGGTACTGATTGCATTGGTGGGGTATGAGCATGCTGTAAGCCATCCATCCACAGCATTCTGTAATAAGTATCATATCATAATTAATGTCCTCCCTCCCAGGTGCTGGACCTGCTATCACCAAGCACCCAGGACCTGCCTATTCGTGAAGACAAGGACAGGAATATCTTGATCCCAGGCTTGACCCACACCCGACTCTCTTCCTTCTCGGAATTCCACACGCACTTCATCCCCGCCAGCCTCAATCGCACAACTGCCTCCACTAAGCTCAACCACCGTTCAAGCCGCAGCCATGCTATCGTCCTCATCAAGGTATCTGCTCACTGTCCCCCTCTCTCCCTCAAAAACTGCTCACTGTCCTCTCTCCTTTAGTGGTGAAGGATAACTGGTCTATAATTTCATGTTGCTAATGTTGTTTTGGGTGCTATAATCCATTACTGATTGAGGGGTAGCCAAAACCAAATCCAGCCCAAAATTCTCACAAAAATGATTGCTGACTAGTGCTGGGTGTACATCCTTAGAATTTGGACAAGGCAGGAACATTGGTACTTCATCATCAGCATGTGTAATTAGAAAGACTTCAGTAGAGCCTAAGAGATGCAAGCGCAGGTTTGCAACTTTGAAAGTGATGCCAAAATGCAACGATTTTAAGAAGTTGGTCCTTTATTGATTGGAATCAAAATTGGTCACTTGCGTTACTGTAGCATTACTTTTTAAGTGGGCTACTGTCATTTTGTAACCATAAACATTAGTTTAAGTTAATAACCAATAATCAAACCAGCAGCAATCAGGATCTCGTTTAGAGCATACTTTTCTTTTTTCCAACATTGGAATGAACTACACATTTTCAGTAACCCATCATCTTTAACCTCTTGCTGTTTGAAACTTTTTCTGTCTCTTCAAACACTCTTGACTTTCCCACGTTGTATTATTTAGGAATAGTGCATACCCTATTTGGGTGTCAGATTTTTATAGACATAGACTATGTCTAATGCTAATCTTTTTACATCTGTATTAATAAGGAGTTCGATGAGGCGTAATTGCTTGTGCTACTTCTCAGTAAAATGCTAGCCCACTCTTTCCTGCTCCAGGTGGTGAAGTCTCAGCGCGTCGCGCCTCACCGGCAGCAGACTGGGAAACTCTACCTGGTGGACCTGGCTGGCTCCGAGGACAACCGTCGCACCGGGAACCAGGGCCTGCGCCTGAAGGAGAGCGGGGCCATTAACCTCTCCCTCTTCACCCTCAGCAAGGTGGTGGACTCCCTGAACGCAGGTGTCGGCCGCGTGCCCTACAGGGACAGCAAGCTGACTCGCCTGCTGCAGGACTCCCTTGGGGGCTCCGCCCACTCAGTCATGATCACCAACATCGCCCCTGAGTACAAGTACTACTTTGATACCTTCACCGCCCTCAACTTTGCTTCCAAGTCCAAGCTCATCGTCAACAGGCCTTTTGTGAGAGAGACCGTGTCCAGCACTGGTAAGGTCCACAGAACGCGCACGCTAGCATGTCTGCACTGTTGTGAAGTGTGATGTAGTGGGGCTGTGCACTGCTGTAATTTGTTGCTTAGAAACTTCCCTGTACTGTCATTAGGGTTGGGTTCCAAGCACCGGTACCATTAAAGTACTGGTACCAGTGCGCGGACACTGACTGGCTCCCAACGCATCATAAACAATGCTTCTTATGGGTGCCACAGCATGATGAAATGCCTAATTATACAGTTATTCAAATAAATAAAAAGTTTTATATTGTCATTAGACATGACAAAAATGCCAGCTGATTTGTTTACAATGTTGGTATGGAAACCGGGGCTAGGGCGTTTAAACCGATGTTTACATGCATGCGTGTTTGGTGGTGCACATCATGAAAAGAACCAAAAGATCAAAAGTTTGGCTGTACTATAGCAAAATCAATGCTGATGGCTGTAGGTGCAATAAGTGACAAAATAATATTACACAAAGGTGGAGACTTGAGCAGCAGTACAGTGTTTAAATGCTTGACACCCGACAACTGTGCTCCATACACGTCATCGGATAGGCTATTTAGTTAAGCTTTGGAATGTAGCAAAACCAACATTTATTTTACTCAATCAGTAGTATTATTTGCACCAAATAAAATGTCATTGTCTGTACTGGCCAGATTGGCTCAGTCTAATTGTGCAATAGCCAATTGCCTGTTTTACGAGCAAGCTAATTTTCACGTTGGTTTAATTGGTTTGTGAACAGCTTGCTTTCTACTGTTCGGTTTCTTTTGGCTAGTATGCAACATATTCATGTTGTAGAAATGGTTGATTTGTAAAGAAATGTAATGAATTGGCAATATTAGCGTTCACACCTTTTATCTCTAGTTTGCTTGCAACCAACATCAGTCGGCAGCAGCTCCGGCTGCTCTGCCAACTTGACCCTCCTCCTCCAATACTATATATGTGACAACCCCATTCACACTGGCTGAGAAATGACCAGAGAGAGTGAGTGTCACAGTGCTGTGACAAAATGCATCGTGAAGGGTTTCGGTAATAAAACGTATTTGCACCAATGCAATTTATTACAGAATAAATAGTTAAAATGGTATAAATAGTTATTCTCATTACTATCATCAGCCTTACAACTTCTCAGTTAATATAAAGCTGTTATGCAACTGTTTAGCCTAAAAGCTAAAGAACATTTTCATATGACTTTTTCACAGAAACTAAAGCTTTAATGGCTTTTATCAGCCACCTTCATGCGACCAGCTGGCAAACACTGTTGTAACCAGTCTATCTGTACATGAAGAAATCATGCTGTACAAAAAGCAGCCTTCAATTCTAACATTGCAAGATCCGATCACATTGTGTTGGCATAGGAAGGATACATTTCTCACGTTGTTTAAGCTTGCAAACACCCATCTTTGATAAACGCCAAGCAAAAGAGTGTTCTCTGCAGCTGGGAACACCATCAGTCAACAGTGTTCAAGAATACTGGCAGAAAAGGTTGACATCCTTATTTTTCTGTTAAATTACCTGGTCAGTAATACAGTGCAGCCTTAAAGATCATATATGAGATATGGGTCGTTCGGATCTCTGAAATGTGCAAAACTCAAAGGTTAATTTGGAGAGGGAAAAAGTATTTAATTTAGTATATTAATGTAATATAACAGAATTAGATTGAAGTGGAGTAAATACAGCTAGCTCTCACTGAAAAACAAGCAGAGCATGTTTGAAATTATGTTGGTAAATCTTCAAAACAACATTCAGCTAAAAGTTAAGGCATCGTTAAGAGAACTGTTAAGCACCGGCACCGATGAGAACTTGTATCAGTATCGGTATCGATAAAAACTTGTGATGCTTATTTTTATCTATGGTGTCATATTATTTCACCTTGAAGTTTTGTGGCACTGTGTGAGTAATTAGTGTATAGTTGGTGTTGCGGTTCCATGCTGCACTGTAAATTAAGTCACATTTTGGCTTGGAATGAGATCTGCTCTGTTTTGAGCGGTCATCGCTATTCCAGGTTTGAATCTAGTTTGAACTGGCAGTAAGACAACACAGACAGAACACAATAGCTACATTCTCTGTTGAGATTCTACACAGTCATAATCTAGCATTTCAGTTGACCTGTTGTTGTCTCAGAACCAGGGAAGAGGACCAGGCAGGAAAAGGGGTGTGAAGCAACGGCCGAGCCCCAGAAGAAGAGGTTGAAGGAGAGGCACAGAGAAGAACAAGAGGCAGCCCCAGGACTGGCACAGCTGCTTAGGTAACAGTCTCTGGCACTTGGCACACTGCTTCCCTGTAGTTCTCCCTTTCCACTGGAATGACCCATATTTGTTGCAGTTTTTCTGAATTCAAACATGGTCCACATCACTACATTGCATTATCATCCTCTCTTGTATCTGAGCAAGCTCTGGGCTAAGTGCAGGTAGCTAGTGCTGACAGAAAGATGTTTATCCCTGCAGCCAGACACTGGCTCCCAGTTACACCAGCTGCAATACTCAGGGAGGAGGGAGAGATGACATGAGAGATGTGCTTTGCTTTGCTGTGCAGTTGATTGGCATGCATGCACTGTACTGACCTCCCTCCTCTTTCCTCCTCCCTCCTTCCTCTCTCCCACCTTACACCCTCCTCTGTCCTGCCTCCTCTCTCCCTCTCTCCTCCCAGCCCTGCAGACTCTACTGTTTTGGACAGGCTGCTTGCCCTGGAGAAGATGATGATGGGATCCCCAGAGAGGGAGAGACTCAACCTGCTGAAGACCGTCGCCCAGTCCCGCAGAGAGATCCAGGTACAGTAATGACACACTGGCTGCACACAGGCTGGGGGAAGGAGACTGACAGTTTGCGACTGACCTTTCATTTTCATAACTTTAAAAACAATCGATAATAACAATAAAAAATAAAAAAAAATCACAATTATGATGTGATAATTAAAATTAGTTTATACTCTGCTCTGCATGCTTATGCATAGTTTGGTGTCTCCAACCCTGTAGGTGTTCTTTCTGTGTCACAGTTAAAATTGCCATAGCCTAAAGACACTCTTTCTACATTCAGAAACTGAAAGAGAAACAGAAGGAGCTGGAAGAAAAAGCGCTGGTTTTCAATGCGGAACGAAAGGAACAAGACCAAAGCGTGGTGACGCACAAAAACGGAGTGGAGACCCAAAAGGACACTGGGCTGTTCAGGACAAATCTGCCTCCACTGCACAGAAAGCAGTCCACCGCAGCCAAGCCCAAGAAACAACAGGCAGTGGTGACCCCTCTACAGGGTTGGCCATCTTCTAACTCCGTTACTCTCCCTCAGTGCTTCCGAGCTGTGCACCCTCTTTGTGCGACCTCCCCTCCGTAGCAACTGCTTGACAGCCAGTACCAAAGTTTCTCTTACTTTTCAGAAAAGTATAGTTTGTTGGGTTATTGTTGCGATGTTTTTTGAAGTATGTAATGACTAATAAAGCCACAGCAACATTGGTAATTGCTCTCTAATATAACAGTTCTCAACATTGAGCATATGCTGTACGGAGTTGACTGCATTTCCTCTGTCTCTGGGCTTTTGGAGGTTCCACGTCTGAACACAATATTAGTCTGTCTTCAGTGAGTTCATATAAAGTCCAGTTATGTCATGGAGCACCTTTGTTTCTGAATATTGGATGTCAGGTGAACAGTGTTGCAGTGGGAATGTATAGTCACAACCATACTTCATTTCTTATTACGCGTTTCTATTTGCATTGCGTCAAATACTGTCCAGCACTCTACCAAAACCCCTCCCTCCTCTCTCTCCCTCTCTCAGTGTCCCAGGTTCAGCCTCTTCAGCAGTGCGCTGTGGTGTGTAAACCATTGCTCTGTCCCAGCAATAAAAGGAAGCAGCACACCAAGGTCAGGCTTTGCTTCTCTAACATTTACATTTTCTCCAGCTCTGTCTTTAGCTGTAGACGAGGCCTAACCTACAAAATGCTGGATCTGGACTGCATGTGTTTTGCATGCAAAACGAATGCAAATGCAGTCCTCCCATATACAAGGTCTGTGTATGCCGTCTCGTGTTCATGGGCTATATAATTGTATCTGATGGACACCGATTGATCACTGTCACAGTGTACTGTGGTGTTCTTAACCTGGCTCTTGCTCTCTCTCCCTCTTCCAGGTTCTGGAAGACAAGGAGAACATGGGTGTAGGACTCCCTGTAACAGACACTGATTGGGAGTTCCGTCTGGACACTTCTGTACTGGAAAAGTCCAGAACAAAAATCCTTCAAGTCCTCAACTCTGGTACCCTGAAGGATCTGAAGACATTGCAACTCATTGGAGACAAAAAGGCCAAGCTTATCCTGGGCTGGAGAGCGGTCCACGGACAGTTCGCGCAGGTAC
Source organism: Aldrovandia affinis (assembly GCA_029706075.1). Lineage (NCBI taxonomy): Eukaryota > Metazoa > Chordata > Actinopteri > Notacanthiformes > Halosauridae > Aldrovandia > Aldrovandia affinis. The sequence continues at coordinate 192,713 of JAINUG010000013.1, forward strand.
TGCACTGGTGATATAGATTTGTTCTGTCTAACTTGACCAGATGTTCCTTGACAACACTTTAACTAAAGTTTTCTATAAATCTCTCGGCCAGTTGGAGGACTTGCAGAAGATGGAAGGAATCACAGCCAAACGTTTCTCCTCATTTATCAAGGTAAACTAGGGATCAAGGCTTTGGTTGCTTTGTTTTTATAAATGTAATGCAACTGTTTGGGTTGACAAAGTAATTTTGATCACTTTGTTTTCAAAATGCAGCATCTAACTTTCTATCATTTCATTATCATTCACAGGCCAACATTCTCAGTACAATAGTGAAGTGAAGCGTGCGTGTGCGTGTGCGTGTGTGCGTGTGTGTGTGTGTGTGCATGTCCTCATCGCTTCAGTTGTACCCATGGAAGTCTGGTTCCGAGTCCTGTAGCAGTTTGTGATCCCATTGGCTGACTGCTGTCTTTTCACAAGTGTCTGCTGTATTTTGCTACAGTATTATTTTACTTTTGTTTTTATTTTGCTTTTAACATTTTAAAAATAAAGTTTTTTTATGAATTGGATTGTTTGATTTGTCATTTGGGAGAACTGAATATTTTCACTGCACAGTTTTTGTATGCAAATAATCGTAGATTGCTCTGTCTATACTGCCTACTAACCATTCTCCTCTGAGTGAGGAGCTGCCAAGTCTGTCAACATGTATAGCATATACCCAAGTGTTTACACTTTCACGATTTAGGACTTCACTGATTTCAGTTGTAGGTCTATTAATGAATCCATTAAAAAGGAAGGAATCAATCTTTCAAAAGGAATTGCATCATCAAAATCATCCCTCACTGGACATCAGAATCATCAGAATCAGAATCAGAAAACTTTAATGATCCCCGGGGGGAAATTGGGACAAGTTAGTTGCTCGCACTCAGACATATCACATATTATACATGGCACAGTATATACATCAACGGCAAACATTCAAACATTCTCAAGACATAGGGCTGTTTGTACCGTGAGAATCAATAAGAATAAGAAAAAAATAACAATAATACTAGTAATAATAATAATAATAAAAATAAGTAGCATCCGCTTAAGGTACTATTCTATGCATAGTATGTGTCAATTTGTAGTTATAAAAAAGTAAGTGTTAAATGTTCCACAGCTATCCTATTGGCTGGCTCAGTCACAGAGTGGCTGGTGCTCTGAGTGAGGAGTTAAAGAGTCTGATGGCCACAGGCAGGAATGACTTCCTGTGTCGCTCTGTGGTGCATCTGGGTGGGATCAGTCTTGCACTGAACGTGCTCCTGTGATCGACCAGCACGTCATGGAGTGGGTGGGAGGTATTGTCCATGATGGAATGCAGCCTGGACAGCGTTCTCCTTTCCGACACTGCCGTCAGGGATCTCATTGTTTCCAATTTAAAAATAATGAACAGCTTCTTATATGTACTTCATGTAACAAAAACCAGCATGCACATCCCCCAGGACTGCCTTTGGGAACCCTTGATATACAGTACTCACCTTTGCTTTATTTTCCGTAGTGACAGTTATTGTCTGCACGTGGCGTCAGTATGGTTGTAGATCTGTTAATATCACTCTATGACAAAAACGTCCCTTGCTGGGTGTAGAGCCAGTGCATTGCAATGGTCACTTGCATTTGTAAGCAGTGCTCCCCTTTACCTCTAGACACTCATCACACCCTACACCCCAGCCAGACCCCTCCGCTCTGCCTCCTCTGGCAAACTGACTGTCCCATCCCTCTGGGCACCTGGCAGCTGCTCCTTGCGGTCTCGCCTCTTCTCTGTCCTGACCTCTCGGTGGTGGAATGACCTGCAACCGGTCAGGACTGCGGAATCACTTGCGATCTTCCGCAAGAGACTCAAAACCCACCTCTTGACTCCACAACCACTGAATTATGTACATCTAGCCAATTGTCATCACCACTTCCTACTTCAATACTTTTTGTATATGTATCCCTGCTTACATCTCTTTAAAAAAATATATATAATAATTATTAACATTTTCCTTCCCAGTGTTACAGGTATGGTATGCAGCGACCTACAACGATGTCTATCGCTGTATTACTGCACTGATCTCTTGCCCGAACTATGATTGTTCCTACCATCTATTAATGCACATCTTGTAAGTCGCTCTGGATAAGAGCGTCTGCTAAATGCTTAAAATGTAATGTAAAAATGAACACCGTGAGGGACTGCTAGATGCGTGCATTCTATAGATCGAGTGACCACGCGGTGTTGCTTCGTTGGAACAAAACGGGAGATTAGAATGAATCCTTTATGCGTTTCTGGGACACGTGTGAGTGTATAAATATAAAGCCCTGGTTTCACAAAATGTCAATATTTCGGTGCCAAGGAGCATATAAATGCAGTCAGGATGTGGCTTGAAAAGCCAGGAGCTGTAGCGCTATCGATGGCAACAAACGGCGCAGCGTCACTGAGAAACGAGGTAGAAGCATAATGTAACTTTTTTTTTTTACATTTTAGGTATTAAGCATTGCCCCTGCTGTATCAGCGAAACAAAAAGCCCGAATGAAAAATCCTTCATCTCCCTGCAGCCACTACCTCGCCCACCCCCGCCCCTGCTTCAAGTTAATTTAGTTTCATCCTTCTTTCACTCTCGTATTCTCCCTCCCGTTTTCTCACCTCCCCCTCCCATTCGACTCGCCCTTCCCGCAGCAAGGCAGTGATCGAGAAAGGGAAAGCGCTATCTTGCACTTGCTTCGCGTATTAATCGGGATCCGATTGTGTTGCAGAACGGATTTGAACAAAGAGAAGGCGGCGCCTGTACATATGGGGATGTCTGAATAGCTTTTTTTTTGTGCAATTTATATGACCGTTTTATTTTAAAACGTTTTTGCAGGAAATATGTTTAAATTTCGTTCCCTTTCATTTTTATTTGAACGTTTTATGAGATGTTTACATTTACAGTTCTCTGGCATTTGACTCTTCAATCCTCAGATGTTTTCAGGATTGCATTAAGTAGAAAAAGGTGGGTTGTATTGATTACACTACTATAGCTATATATATATTTTAATGTCCTTGTTCCTGTGGGTTATAAACATGCATGTGTAGGACATGCATTCAAATGTGGGTGTGTCACTACCTATGTGTGCATATGTGTTCAAGCTGTTCAGAATGTTTTAATGTGTAGTTGTTTAACATCTGTGTATCTGTAATTAGTTATTTAGAATGAGTTCATTCATTATACATGTAGCTGGACACGGAGTATACTTGCAGGAAAATTCATTTATTTTCTTTTTCCGTTTTCTTATTTTCTTCTCAAGCACCCGCCCCCACACTCATATTTCCACTGTCCACTTCTCTCTCCCTCTCCATATGTCTCTCCACTTCCCCGTGGCTTTGTCTCTTACCTTATGTTCTCCCCCCCATCCCCCTCTCTGTTTGCAGTATTTTTTGCTCATTACGACTGTGCATTATCACTGTATTCTCTTTTTGCACAGTGGTACACTTGTTCTATTATGTTTCCACATGGACTTAAGCATGATCACATGTATTTTCATCTCTCTCTGTTAAATACAAGATTGAATAGCCGTGATGAATAGTAGTTAGAGCACCATACTTGTAACCAGAATGTCATGGATTTCAAACCCAGGCAGAACATTGCCCTGCCTTGCATTGTGAATATTTAGTTATCACTATCAATAAAATATGTATTTAAATCACCCTGTATTGAAAAATACATTAAATAAAGTTGAATTCTTTCATGATTCTTTATTTCTTTGTTTAATATTTCCCCCTCTTCAAACATAGTTAATAGGGCCAATAGCAGAGACAAAGACGGAACGTTTGCTTCCATCATGGCTTTGAATACCAACAGCACACAGCCCATTCTTGATCCCAATATGGTCTCCACTGGACTGGGTGAGGGACACGGTCCACCAGAGCAAGCGGTCAACACAAAGCCAGAGTTCATCCCCACCCCAGTCACCTCTCAACCAGGGACAGAGGAGCATCAGGTTCTTCCACCTGCCAGAGAATCTGCCCCCTGTCCAAGCCCTGCTTCTCCAGCCCCTGGCTCCACTCCTCATGAAGAGGGCCCACCAAAACAGGAAGTGGTTGTGGTCAATGAGAAGATGGAGAACAGTAAATACAATTTCATTGGATAATACATTTTGTTAGTTAATCCTTACTTTCTTGCTAATATTTATTGTTTAAAATGTCTAATGTTCTGTGTTTAGATTTTTCTAGAAATTTGCAATCTGTTCAGTCAGCATATTGTTTACCATTTTTTAGCTGCTAGAAACAGCATAACTTTTTTAAATAATCATGTGCCATTTCCCTTTTTCTCTAAGGCAATGGGATTTGCCCCACCCCTGCAAATACCACTCTCCCATCTGTCTCCTCCCTTCCTCGGCACCAGCATGCCAAATCCCATTCCCACTCTCACAACGGCAGGGCCAGAGTTGGCAGTCGGTCTGGCTCACTTGGTTATGTGGCAGCATCGCCACGCCCTTCCCTGTCTCGACAACCCAGCCTTGCTATCAGCAGCCCTGGAGATAGGGCCAAGCCCAGGGATTACCTGATCTTGGCCATCCTGGCCTGCTTCTGTCCTGTGTGGCCCATCAACATAGTTGGATTTGCTTACTCTGTCATGGTGAGTGATGGGGCTCTGTGCCTGTACATTAGTATAGTGGCTTGTGCCTGTGCTGGAGGGGCTGTGACATCACTTCCTCTCTCAGTCCAGGAACAGTCTGCAGCAGGGCAATGTGGACGGGGCGCGACGTCTCGGTCGGGTGGCCAAGCTGCTGTCTGTGGTCTCGCTGGTGGGGGGAGTCCTCATCATTGCTGCCTGCATCATCAACTGGGGGAGTGAGTGTCCCTTCATGCTGTTTTTGGCTCACTGCACTCTGATGAACTGTGTTTTGTCTCATGTGTTTGCTTATTTCTGTGTGAACTGTAAATTAAAAACAATTAAAACCTATTATCCAACTTTCCCCTCTGTTTCAGTTATAGTAAAATCCTGAGTATCTCCGGCGCAGACCAGGATTTATGGAAATTCCACCGATCATATTTCAACCCTGATCCATATCTCAGAATTCAAACTTTCACATTTCTCTCTATACCATGTGTTTGGCTGTGGTTTCATCCCCTGAGTCACCAAATGCAAAGAATCAAGCAACCTGTACCTCCTCAACTTTACTCATTTGGGCTAATGGGGGAAACTGCAATCTATACTAATCTGGATCAAGGCATTGGATTAGCATGACTGAAGTGCCTCTAAAACACCAATCATTGTAATCAGTCCAGCACTAGACACTTCGTATGACCCCATGCCTGAAACTGGTGCCATGATGGAATATTGGATGCAATGAGAGTCTGAGGTAGGAAGATTCAAGTTTTTGTGACCACTGCAAAAATATCTGCAAAGACCATCTATTGTCCTGCATCAACTCGTTGTGATGGAGCCCATCATCTATCAATCATGTGCCAGAATGGGAGTGTGAGGGTCACTGGGTGTGTGGGATTCTGGAACTTTGTTTACAATCTCAATGGAATTGCAACGGTAAGAGAAGATTAAGACAACTCTGCTTCAACTGGAAAAACAAGGGCTTTGTTATTAACAAGACTACCTTGTACTAATTGTCATTGTCATAATGTCATTGTTAAACATTTTAAATGCTTTAAGAAATAGATTTTACTTGAACTTAGTATGATTCACTATAGGATATGGCAGTACTGAAGCAATTCGATTTTCCTTCTAGTCAAGATTTATCCGTTTTATTTTAGGTCCTGAGAATTTTGCAATGTAAACAGGAACCTTGATAACCAAACTGTCAATTAATTAGAATATTCTTTTTTGATGTAGGGAGAAAGACAATTTATCTGATTTGAATGAATTTTTTCAATAATATATGACACAACCTACACCATAGTATGTGAAGGTGTAGACTCAGAACATTACATAGAGCTGCACACATGTGAAAGGAAACTTTGCTTCTGGCAAGGAATAGATGAAGAAAAACTGAGACATACACCCTCCCTGAAATGTTTTATGACAGTTCCAACCTGTTTATTCAAGGACATAAGTTTAGTGCAAGTACAGCTTTTTCCTCATTTTCACAACGCTTATTATGATCACAGCTCATGCTGTGAGAAATATTTCAAGGCTTGGGAGAATGGCTTCAAAATTTGTCACATTCTATGGTTGGAGCTCATCTCCTGTCTGGCCACTGCAATCTTCTCAAATGTTGAACTTGAGCGCCTTCAGTCAGTGAGCATGACGAGTCAAGAAATATCTTTAGGTAATTTCATGATTTGTACTATATATTTTTTTAAATTTATTTAATTTTATTTTGTTTCTCATTTTTATCCCATTTTTATCCCAATTTAGTAGCCAATTAGACCCACTATTTCTATGTCAATCCCCCCCCTAGTAATGTGATTTTGCTGCCGTAGTCCTGCGACCAGTAGTGACGAAAGCGACCTGACGCCTCTTCCGAGACAGCACCCGGTACTACAGGGCCACTCTTATGCGCAGCGAACGTTATGTCAGCTTCCCTCCCCCCTCCCTGGGGCGGACAGCCAATCGCCGCCCCCGGTGGCGCTCCCGGCCAGAGCCGACTCTGGCGAGATGGGGAATTGAACCCGGTCACGCAGGAGGCCTTACTATTATGTATTTTAAGTATTCATGGTTTGTACCGTTACTGTTGCTGAAATCGCCTTGAGAACAACACTAAATGCATAGGGTGATGTTTGTAGGTAGTTAACATTGTTAATGGATTATGTAGCTAGCCAGCTATCTCCTCGTGTCCCAAATACGTGACAGATCATAGCTAGCTAATTACAATACCCAAGTATCAAACCAGCAGTTAGATTATGCCGTAATTACATTTACCTTACATTCTTTCACATTACTGATGTTCAAATCACATGACACTGCATTCGCAAAATTCATTAAAATAAATTGGAGAACTCTACACCATCACAAACCTTAGCTATCTCGCTAACAATAGCTTAGCTACTTAGCTAGCTATTGATACTGGTTTATATTTGGTTCCCCTTCTAAATAACTGCATGATGAAATAGCTGCATGATGCCCTTGGTAATAGCAGAGGAGGTAATTAACATCTACAGCGGGATAAGAAGAAAGATAGACATGGTTTTATAAGGTAGGATCTTGTTTTCTTTATTAATAGGCTAGTATAGGCATATTGAGTAATTTAATGGAACTGTCATAAAGGGGAGTTTTTGGCTGTGCGTTTGTAGCTATATTGATCAGGCTGATTGACAGTACAAAGAGTATTTAATAATCAAATGGCAAAAAGGTATCCAACTGACTACATATGTAATGGTAATTACTGATTCTAGATATCTTTGGTGCTGTTTACCCATGTAATTGCGCGTTCACCTTCGCGCCATTGTAGTCTACCTTAAAGGCCCCCCAGAATGAATAATGAATTCCTGGTTACACCACTGACATACAGCCACAGAGAATTCGAGAACATTTAATTATTGGATTTCTTAGAATATAAGGGAAACCATTTCAAAGGAAATACATGAGTGAAAAAGAGACCAACACTGAATTGTCATTAATACGTTTTCCAATCAAGTCTTTCCTTTTCTTGTATTTCTGCTTTGACAGGTAGCCACAATTACCTTGTGAAGGGGATTTATGCCATAGTAAATTTGAGAAATTATTTTATTAGTTCTATCATACTTTCATTGGGTTTTTGTTTTAATTTGCTTAGTGGACATCATATGATTATTTGAGGAAATAAGGAGGGTATGATTTAGTTGTAAAGACTGACTCCTACTCCTGATAAATTTGTCTGTTGGTTGGTGGATTTCTTACAATATATTTACATTTTCTAAATGTGTAATGTCAGTAGAGTTCTTTAGTCTTTATTAGTCATTAATACAATTCTGCTGTTTGTTGTTGATCATCAGCAGAAACGTTCTGCCAGTTTTCTGTATTGGTGTTTTGGAAATTATTCTCATGGTCCATAGTACTGCCAAAGGCCAGTTTTCTGTATTGGTGTTTTGGAAATTATAGTCTTGGTCCATAGTACTGTCAATTTCAGTAAAGGAAGATGGTGCCAGGTTTACATCGTAACCTACATTTAAACTGCCAAATTTGTAGTAAAAAAAAGAACCTGTCCTTTCAAGCCAAAGTTCAAATAATTTCTGTTCACATACTGATTTCACCATATGTATGACACACAGCCTGTACAGGCAGTCCCCGGGTTACGAACGAGATCCGTTCTTAAGTCTGTCTTTAAGTCAAATTTGTATGTAAGTCGGAACAGGTACATACAGTTCTTATTAATCGTCACTTAGTCAAATGTTTGTCTTAGTTTAGTATTTATTTTACCTTTCTGTGCATATAAAACACTTAAGAAAAACTTCCAAATACAATAAAACATCTTAAACATAACATTCAGTACATAATAATACTAATAATACCGTAATAATAAAAGTAACTACAGTACTGTACTGTAAAAAAACATTAAAGAATCTGTTCTTAAAACAGTTTAGATAGAAAAAAAGGAAAAATATGATTAAAGGTTAAAACTAATTTGTGAGGTAACATTATGATAACATTAATAACTGGATGATGCAGAAGATGATGGACTTGGAGATGGACAGCACTTACATCTGCACTCGCTGCTTCACCGTGAACTTTAATATTATGTAAATTTGCTCTCGATTTAAAGCGATTGAACCAACCCCTACTTGCAACAAAACCAACCCCTACTTTTAAGTAATTGCAACAAACTAATAGGCTTACCTTTCTTGTGAAAAGGGTAAGAGAAAGAGTCTTTTAAAAAAACGGGACCGCTTTCCCAATGGATCTGATCTCTTAAAATAACTTTGGACGGTGATCTTTCTGTTCCTTAAAATTGAGTTCCTTGACGAACTGCTGAAACCACGCAATGTTTTCATGAGCATCACAAAGTAGTGCGTGCGTTCATTATTACGAACCATTGTATTTAACTCGATTTTTAAAATATAATAGTCCTTATGGTAGTCCGTTCGTAAGTACGAGTTGTCCGTAAGCCGGACGTTCGTAACCCGGGGACTGCCTGTATTGCATAGCACACTGTTTTGAGTACGCTTCTAGATATGTAATACAAATGAGTAATAGGATTTTATACCACAACTCCTGTACTTATAAATGGCTATTGGTAACTTCTACTAGATATTACCTTGCCACAGGATTCATGAGCTTAGATTTTGTAGTAAACTCCTCTAAAAGCTCATGGTTTCATAAAACTGAATCAGTCACTAAAAGTACATTTTATATAATGTATTGTACCATGTTTTACGCTTCAGTAAAAAGATAAATTTGGTCACCAATTCCTACGTTAAAAAGCCTCTAATAATGTAATAATAATTTGAGGTCGTAAAAATGTCTACCCATTCCTGCATAGCTAAATCTAAGACCTTGCTTAGAGTTTATTAGCAAGTTGGGCCCTTATTGCTCTATGACTACAGGCACAGGCTTCTGGTGTAGTCCAGACAATTAAGTAATTATTTTATTTGAGTGAATTGAGCTACATTGTCATTGTGTTTACAGAAAATGTACAGATGATAGAAGGAGCTTTTATATATAATCATTGAAGACACTGTATAATTTCCATTTCAGAGTTGAATTGGCATCAGTGGCCACACAAAGGCATAGTTATTGTTCAAATGCACAGCCTCACCAAAAGTTATAATGGAGATGGTACTATTCATGAGGCGGTTTGGTCTTATATTTACATGTAAATTACACAAAAAGTGTCCAATATTTGTGCACCTTTACTGCATTATGCTCAAAGTCTTTGGGTTAAAAGATTGAATGAGTTTCAATTTTTCAGTTTCTCATACCACTGGCACAACAGTCTATTTGATTCAGTGCATGTACTGTAGAACACTTGATATCAATTATTGTTATGCATGCTACCTGTAATGCATTTTGACCGTATGCTTAAGAAAATCAAGCATAAGATCTTTGAATCCATCAACATTTTAAAATGAACTGAGGAGTGCATTATGTGAACTTTAGTTTTAAAGCCTTTTTTAAAACAAGATGAGAGCATTTTCCTCAAAATAGTTTTTCTTTCATACAAAACAAATGTACATAGCGAGATTAATATATTATGGTCAGGTTTAAGCTACACTATGAATTGTCTAAAGTGCTTGCACCCTCAATGAACTACAGTTCATTTTGAAAAAGGTTCATTGTAATAGATATATTCATATGTCATAGATATATAGACACACTGACACTGGTTTCCCTCTCAACGTCATAATAACATGTGAATTATTTATTTTATTGCACCAAACAATACCTGTAATGTTTAGCAGTCTTCACTTGTAGCCCCCATTCATCATTAAAGATTATGGGTTCCAAAGATGTATAAAACCTCACACACAACCATTCTACAGCTTTACCAACAGTTTTGAAACTAAGACACTAATATATTGAAGGTGTGAATATTTTGTTTATGTGAATGTTTAACTGCAGCCACTTTAAAAATGAGAATTATGTTTTTAACCATACAGCTCTCCAAGGTAAAGTGTTTTCCATCTCTAATCCGAACTCTTAACATATATCATTTTAACATTATGTTAAAGAATGCATCTTGAGCCCCAACAGCTGCCCAACAATGCTTTTCTTGACTTCTGTTTGTAAAGATGAAGTATCAGACATAGGCAGTGCAACAGTTTATGTGCCAAATGGCAACCTTTGGTCAATCTAATGTCTGGCAGCCAAGCCCTTTGAATACTGTTCCTCTCACTGATATCTCTGAGACTAGTGGGTTGCATATGTGACTTCATCATACTATATCTATTTGTGAGTAACTCGGGTTACATCCGGTTACAGTCTCTTTTTTAAGTGAATATGTAAAGATTCACATGAGGTGGAGGTGAGTGTTATCTACACCCTGACCTATGGAATGAAACTGCTGCATGCAAAGCTATTTCACTCTCTTCCTGTGAATGATATGCTTTTTAAAAATATTTCACAGAAATATCATATATACACACAGTCGTGTGTGTGTGTGTGTGTACTGTATTATTAACATTTTCAGTCATTGTTCATTTACATATATTTATATTTTGCAGGGCTCTATACTTTGTTTTAGAATACAAAATATTCAAATGCATAGAATATGTAAATTGAACCCAAAGCATGTTTACACTTTTATTATGGAATAGATGTGTATGTGCAGCTACAAGACTACTAAAAATGTATCTTACCTTTTTGTATTTGCTCTGCCATGTCCTTAAATTCCACCAGCAAATTCTACTTACATTCCTATCTGTAGCATGTCTCTCAATCATCTATTTGTGTTGATTTATATATTCAGTTATTTGCTTCTGTGTATTCAGTTCATTTGTTCTGCCTCAAATATTAATATCCATCCACTGTTTATCTCATATTTTCAATGGTATTTCATCATAAGGGATAACATTTTAGTTCAAAAGTTCTTGAGGTTTTATTGTGTTACTGACGGCCACCTTTACTATAATGTTATGACTATTAGTTTTCAATATACTGCCTGTGCATGCTTCACTTGATGTATTTGCTTTGGTTAAAAAAGAAAAAAGGTACAAATGAATAAAAAGATTGATATTGCTTAAATAAATCTTGTGGAAAGTAGCATTGTCAATACAGACTGACTGCATGGGAAGTAGTCATGGAATTAATGTTATCAATATTGTCTACATATTGAAAGGATGTGAACATGCTTTTGTTGTCTGTGATTGCACTTGTGTATGTGTCTCTGATGTATCGGTTGCTACGGAAACAGTTGGCAAGGAGCATAAAGGCATAGTAACGGAAACGGAGAGGGCTGATTACTTGGTGTAAGGAGGAAAAAACATTTAATTACAATTTTTAAACCACATGAATTATTGAAATCTTCAGCCACTGAAGAAGTAGAGAGGTGAAGGGGGCTGCAGAGATGGGAAAGGGAGGTAGAGAATGTGTGTAAAATTTGGAAGGAGGGCAGGAGGAATGGAGGGTGTGAGATGAGAGATGCTTAATGGGCAGGAGCATGCAGTTGTAGGTACATATATACTGTGGGTATAAAAAGTATTCAGCGCCTTTGGCATGTTTCACATTTTATTTTCTTAATTCATGGAATTAATTTGGGATTTCTAGCCACTGATCAACACAAAATACTCTATAATTCCAAGTAAGTATTCACCCCATTTTCCCCAAGACAACTAAATAAATTGATGCAATCAATTGTCTTCAGTGGTCACATAATTATGAGTCCACTCGTGTACAATTAAGGTGTTTTAAATGATTTCAAATTAAATACACCTGTCTGTGAGAGGTCCCACAGTTGGTTAATGCATTTCTAAATAAGATCATGAAGACCAAAGAACATTCAAAGCAAATCTGAGAAAAGGGTCTTCAAATGCATCTATCAGGGGAAGGGTAAAAGATTTCAAAGACTTTCAATATCCCTTGGAGCACCATTAAGTCCATCATAATGAGAATATGGTAACTGTGAATTTGTTGAGAACAGGTCATCCTCAAAAACGGAGCATCCATGGGAGAAAGGCAATTGTTAGGGGGGCCACCGAGAAGCCTATGGCAAATCTGACGGGAGTTACAGTCTTCCATGGCAGAGATGGGAGAAACTATCCATGGGACAACAATAGCCCGCGCATTTCACAAATCTGTGCTTTATGGGAGGATGGTTTCTTCAACCATTGTTGAAGAAAACTCACATGCCATCTCACCTAGAGTTTTCCAGAAGGCATGTGGGAGACTTGGCGATATGTTTGGCGCAAGCCTAACACTGAGCATCATTCCAAGAACACTATCCCTATTGTGAAAGTTGGTGGCGGGACCCTAATGCTATGGGGATGCTTCTTTGCTTCATCGACTAGAAAACTTGTCAAAATAGAGAGCAAAATGGATGGCGCAAGGTATAGACAAATCTTGGAGGAAAACATGCTGCAATTTGCAAGAGACTTGGGACTTGGGAGTAGACTATTCCAACAGGATAATGACCCAAACATGCAGCAAATATTTTGAGTGGTTTAAACTAAAAACTAAAAAAAGCCCAGTCAAAGCCCAGACCTCAGTCCCATTGAGAAAGATTGTGGAAAGATTTGAAAATTCGGGTTCAGAAACGGTTCCCATCTGACCTGATGGAGCTTGAGCAGTTTTGTAAAGAAAAATGGGCGAAAATGGCAGTGTCCAGATTTGCAAAGCTGGTAGAGACTTACCCAAATAGACTCTTAGCTGTAATTGTAGCTAAAGTTGCCTCTACCAAGTATTAACTCAAGCGGGTTGTGAATACTTATGCAATCAACTATTGTCTTTTTTTATTTTGTAATTTATATTATATATATTTTAATTAAGAAGAAGCTTTAGAGTCGTTTTTTTTACATTATAGAGTGTTTTGTATTATTGTGTTTATCAGTGGCAAGAAAATTAAATGAATTTTAATTCCATGAAGTAAGAAAATAAAAATAAAAAGCCAAATGGGGTAAATACTTTTTATACCCACTGTATATGTAGCATATAGACACAGACAGGATTGATAACACAGGACATCTTCAGACTCAGACTGAGAAAGGACCATGGATTCAATTGTGTCTCACAGGAGGGATGGGGATAGGAAACAAGACAGGGAGAAATCCTTCTGTCATAATGCAGTGGAGAGAAAGGGAGGAGCACGCAGCTCTCTTGAGAGAGAGAGAGAGATTTAATGAGTAACAATCTTTTCTTGAATTGTAGACTTCTTCTTCTCCAAGCCTACTAACCCAGTAAAATTAGATTTTCACCTGGTTTGTACTGATGAAAACTGTTGCAATGAGAATCCTGTTAGAATTCACTATAACAACACAATGTAGATTGGAGGATGCTGTATATGAGATTTAATCCTTACGTGTTAAAGCACATCACTGGTTAATTAATGCTCTCAAGATGTACTACTGGATTATATCAGGAGAGACCAGTGTCTGCTTCCTCAGACCATAGAAGCAGAAAGAGGTTATGCAGCATACCATGGTAAAGACAGGATCCTTGTCTCATGTCGTAGTTCAAAATCCACATCAGGCAATAGGGGGAGGAGCCGTACACAGCTACAGTACCCTGGAGCAGGGATCAGTGCAGCACAGTGCTGTGCCAGCATTATTTAAATTCAAAACACCATCCAATCCGTAAAGCCATTTTAACATAAACTTCATAGCACAGAATTATTATCTGCTTAATTGAGTACAACAACCTTGTGATACTAATGGACTGTAGCAATATTTTCCATATTCATATGCCAGGCATTCATACGGTCGGAGGTCAACCTATCTACCTGTGATACAATGTCAAATGGAGATGTATTTTAACAAGTACTACATCAAAAGCAGTGTTAATTGCTTGCAGTCCTCCATATCAAGTTTCAAGTTCAAGTTTCAAGTTTTTATTGATCACGTACACATGCGTACATGGCAGTGAGATTTGTTGTTCCCATATGGATCTCTCTTCACAACACAACACAACAGTACACAATAAGAATAACAGTAATAAATTGTAAAAAAATTGTAAAATAGTAAAATATAATATAATAAAAATAATATAATATAATATAATATAATAATATAATAATATAATATATATAATATAATAAGTAAGATAGATAGAACTAATTTACAATATTACACATCACTGGATGGCAGTATAAAGTGATGAGTGCTCCCATATGGAGCTCTCTCCACAACACAGTAACACAATAACAATAATAATAATAATAAATAGATGTATAATAATAAGTTAGTATATATAATTTAGACTTCATTTATTAAGCAAAATATACAACTATTAAAGTTTCATTTGCTTTCAGTGCTTACTATCAATAATAGCTCAGTTTGAGCACCTGACAATAAAGGTGTATTATGTTCCCAGCCATGATTTTGATGTTGCATCCCTGTCCAAATGCAGTCATAGAATAATTTAATAAACTATTTATCAGATGTCTACATGGCTCCTATGCACATAAATCAACACGTATAGAATTACTGTTTTGGTAAGTCTGGAAACATGTAAACCTACTATCATCTGCTGATTTGAGTGGGAATAACCTTCTATATGAAAAGGTCTATTAACAATCATCATCATTCAAGAATTCATGTTAATAAAAATATGTGAAGATATAATTGATAGTGACCTGAGACTTTGCACTCTTCATGTATCACACTAAACTCTTCTGGGGGATATTGGAAAAAGAATATTGTGTTTACAGTCTCTTTCACTGGTGCTCTCATCCAAATTTGCATTGATGAACACCTGTCTGGAATTAAATGAGCTGTTTCTGAGTCTAATTTTGAGTTTCAATTTTAAAACCACAAATCAAGATGAAAGACAAATGTACAGGAGCAGAAAATGAGGGAAATACTGGTGATGAACAATCCCACAGCCTCAATGCTGTGGCACAAGATGAATTGATTTAGACCACTGGTGGGCAACATAATACCTGCAGGCTACATGAGCCCTGTGGTCCCGTGACGTTCAAAATGCATGATGAAAAATGATAGCCTAATATTTAGTGCACAACAGAACAACAAATACATTGGGTATAAAAAACATTCACCCTCTTTGCTATTTTTCACATTTTATTTTCTTATTTGATGGAATCAAAATAGAGTTAATTGCCACTGAACACAAAATACTCTATAATGATTAAATAAAATAAAAAATGTAAAGCTTTTTGTTCATTTATTACAAATAAAATACAGACAATAATTAATTGCATAAGTATTCACCCCATTTTCTAAGACACCTAAATAAACTGGTGCAATCAATTGTCTTCAGAGGTCACATCATTATTTGATTGGAGTCCACCTGTGTACAATTAAGGTGTTTCAAATTATGTCAAATTAAATATAGCATTATATATAGTACATCAAGACCAAAAGGTGAAGGAGATAAGATTTAAAAGACTTTCAATATCCCTCGAAGCACCGTTAAGTCCATCATAATGAAATGGAGAGAATATGGCACGGCTGTGAATTTGTCAAGAACAGGCCGTCCTCAAAAACGTATTTATTTGTCATTAATTAAGAAAAAGCTTTACAGTTTTTTTTATTTGACTTTATATTTTTGTATTTTGTGTTGATAAGTGGCAAGAAATCAATTTTGATTCCATGAAGTAAGAAAATAAAATGTGTAAAATGCCAAAGGGGTGAATACCTTTTATACCCACTGTATATTTTACATTGTGTGGAATGTGTAACCTGAAATATTTAATTAGTATGTTTTCATAAACCCCTAGGCTATATTGTTCCTATCTGTTCCACAACTGCCTGAAATCACAAATGAGCCGTTTAAAACCACTGGTAAAGTAATGAATTAGATTTTATTTAACAAATAAAATCTGAATGGCTAGAGAAATACAATATGCCTCGTATGTGCATGAGCCATTGTGAATTAGTCAACTGGGTCAGAGAGGATATTACAATGAGAGCTTGCACTCGGTTGCATATTGTGAGACACCGCAAAGTGATGAAGAATATTTTGACCAGACTCCGCTCCATACATGATAATCCTTATCCCCTTGCGAGATTTCATAGTGCATAGTTTCATAGTTCCCCTTGCGAGATTTCCAAGTGCATAATTTGTGAGTCCTGGGGCCTCATTTATAAAACGTAGCCTACTTACGCACAGATTTGATATTAGAACGCGCGTACGCTCAAATCCACGCCAAAGTTCAGATTTATAAAAACGGTCTTTGACGTGGAAAACTACTCAGCTCCACGTCAGGTTTCAACTTGGCATACGCACGTTTCCTTGTGGCAATGTTGGAGTACTGCAGGTATTCGCGGTCTCGTCTCTTCTCTGTCCTGACCCCTCGCTGGTGGAACTATCTTCCGCAATCGGTCAGGACCGCGGAATCACTTGCGATCTTCCGCAAAAGACTCAAAACCCACCTTTTCAGTCTCCACTACCACTGAATTCTGTACATCTAGCTAATTGTCATCACCACTGCCTACTTGCTCAACACTATATACACCCCTGCTTACTCCATTCAAAAATAATAATTGACTAACCTTTTCCTTCCCAGTGTTACAGGTATGGTACGCAGCTGCCTGCAATGGTTTATTGCTGTATTACTGCACTGATCTCTTGCGCGTACTATGATTGTTCCTACCATGTATTAATGTACATATTGTAAATCGCTCTGGATAAGAGCGTCTGCTAAATGCTTAAAATGTAAATGTAATGTAAAATGTATTCGAAATCTAACAGCGCCAACATGTCGTCTGCTGCCTAATTATTTTCCTCATTATTATTATTATTATTATTAGTAGTAGTAGTATTACCAGATTGAACACATTGCTTAGGCTATACGTAATGGTTTGCACAATAAATGTATTAATAAATTAAAACAACATAAGCTAGGCTACTTGTGGAAAACAAAACAAAAACGCACATTGGTTTTCCAAAACTACCCCTATTAGCATAATTGACACATCCTTGAAATGTATTTAATACATATTATGGTTCTACGCGTGTAAAACATTTCGGTCAATCTGTAGGCTATAAACTGTCCAATAATGCAGCGGTTTGTAAGAGGAAGATATCGCCAACCGAAGATAAGAAGGGAACCGCGCAATAAGAAGGAACCTCAGTTTTAAAAGATTTTGACCTCAGTTTTAAATCAGACCACAGCCTGGGCTACAGACTGCCAGGCCACGTACTTGGTTGTACTGGTAAAGCCACTGGAAAGGCTCCCAAACAGCGTCCCTGCACGCATCTGCACCTCCGCCAACAGGACCTCGATT
This sequence comes from Aldrovandia affinis, assembly GCA_029706075.1. NCBI lineage: Eukaryota > Metazoa > Chordata > Actinopteri > Notacanthiformes > Halosauridae > Aldrovandia > Aldrovandia affinis. The sequence continues at coordinate 210,456 of JAINUG010000013.1, forward strand.
TCGGCCTCGCTAAAATTATTTTTCTTGCATCTCGCCATTATCAAGTAAAGGATTTGTGTTTTGATTCGAGCTCCTTTATATGCTAATTATATTAATTAGGGGGCGTTTACAAGGCGGAGATCTAAAACCATTCAGCTACGCACAATTTCAAGATCATTTGTGATTTAGAGATTTCACATCTGGGGAGTGGAGTACGCACGTTTTTTGTGTGCGTACGTTCAGTTTCTCTGAATCACACTTACGCACATTTCAGAAATGATCTTAGATCAAATGTAGGATGGTTTCTACGCAACTTTTAATAAATGAGGCCCCAGGAGTCACCTATGAATATTTCCTTTATGGTGTGCATATAACGGAGGTGTTTTTAAGCAAATCTGATACATTTTTAGATATGAATTGTCTTATTTTGAGAGAAAAATCTTTATTTTTAGCATTAATGTAAACAAAATAATTACAACACAAACATTTTACTGCAGGCTTGAGGCTTTCTTAAAAAAAAAATATATATATATATGAGTCATTCTATAATTAGGGGTACATTTCATATCAACCAAAAAGTGAAGAAATCAGTGTTCTTTTTTGATAAATAATCTAGTTGTTTCCATAATATACCCCCTTAATGTGCTAAATTCATTAATTGCCAAGCTTAAGCTCTAATGACTTTTTAAATATTTTAATGAAAATAAACATTTGATTCATTATTTTGTCAACTGTGTTACAGACAAATGTTGTGTCATATAAAACATGAATGAAGTACTACACATTTGATAAAACATTTGTTTGAAAGTTTTTGAGTCTATTCACCAGGGGCCTCATTTATAAAAAGTTGCGTAGAAACCATCCTATATTTGATCTAAGATCATTTTTGAAATGTGCGTAAGTGTGATTCAGAGAAACTGAACGTACGCCCAAAAAAAACGTGCGTACGCCAGTCCCCCAGATGTGAAATCTATAAATCGCAAATGATCTTGAAATTGTGCGTAGCTGAATGGTTTTAGATCTCCGCCTTGTAAACGCCCCCTAATTAATATCATTAGCATATAAAGGAGCACGAATCAAAACAGAAATGTTCTACTTGATAATGGCGAGCTGCAAGAAAAAGAATTTTAGCGAGGCGGAAATCGAGGTCTTGTTGGCGGAGGTGCAGCTGTGTGCAGGGACGCTGTTTGGGAGCCTTTCCAATGGCTTTACCAGTACAACCAAGTACGTGGCCTGGCAGTCTGTAGCCCAGGCTGTGAACGGGGGGCAGCAAAGGTCCCTGAAGGACGTAAATAATTTTAAAACTGATTTAAAACTGAGGTCAAAATCTCTAATAACTCGTTCCCTTCTTATTGCGCGGTTGGCGATATCTTCGAGAAGCGAAGCCATTCTATTTTATAGCCTACAGATTGACCGAAGTGTTTTACACGCGTGGAACCATAATATGTATTAAATACATTTCAAGGATGTGTCAATTGTTCTAATTGGGGTAGTTTTGGAAAACCAATGTGTGTTTTTGTTTTGTTTTCCACAAGTAGCTTAGCTTATGTTGTTTTAATTTATTAATAAATGTATTGTGCAAACCATTACGTATAGCCTAAGCAATGTGTTCAATCTGGTAATACTACTACTACTACTAATAATAATAATAATAATAATAATAATAGGCAGCAGACATGTTGGCGCTGTTAGATTTCGAATACATTTTACATTACATTTACATTTTAAGCATTTAGCAGATGCTCTTATCCAGAGCGACTTACAATATGTACATTAATACATGGTAGGAACAATCATAGTACGCGCAAGAGATCAGTGCAGTAATACAGCAATAAACCATTGCAGGCAGCCGCGTACCATACCTGTAACACTGGGAAGGAAAAGGTTAGTCAATTATTATTTTTAATGGAGTAAGCAGGGGTATATAGTGTTGAGCAAGTAGGCAGTGGTGATGACAATTAGCTAGATGTACAGAATTCAGTGGTAGTGGAGTCTGAAAAGGTGGGTTTTGAGTCTCTCGCGGAAGATCGCAGGTGATTCCGCGGTCCTGACCGATTGCGGAAGATAATTTCACCAGCGAGGGTCAGGACAGAGAAGAGACGAGACCGCGAATACCTGCAGTACTCAAACATTGCCACAAGGAAAGTGCGTACGCCAGGTTGAAACCTGACGTGGAGGTAAGTACTTTTCCACGTCAAAGACCGTTTTTTATAAATCTGAACTTTGACGTGGATTTGAGCGTACGCACGTTCTAAGATCAAATTTGTGCGTAAGTACGTTTTATAAATGAGGCCCCAGGGGTTTTGAGGTTGTCTGTCTAACTGATTTGAAAATATGAATTTTGAGCTTCATAATGGACATTCTGTAGGATACTATCATGAAGGATGAATATTTTTCAACATAAATCCACATTACACTGAATTTAGAGTTATTCACCATCCTTATGTAAGACTTCCCTCTCTAGAGATATCCCCCATCATTTTTGTTACAGTTTAGCCAACATTTAAAAGATTTATGACACAAAAACCACACGTAACACAGTTGACAGACAAAGTAACACAGTTGACAGGAGTAACACAGTTGACAGGACGCATTAGGAGAACAAGAGAAACCTTTCTTTAAGATAAAAACTTTATTTTTATGACACAAATTTAAGTGTCAGATGCAATTAAGCTGATCAGTTCAATTTCAATTGAATAGATTAAAAAACATTACAACATTAAAACGTTGACACAATGTTTATGGAAGCTCAAACATAGCAAACTTAAACATTTTTAATCCATAGTTCTTAACAGAAAAAAATTAAAATGCTTTAATAACAAATCTTTTGAAAGGGAAAAGCTTTTCTTCTTTTGCCTTTACTTTTCTCCTCTCCCCTCCCATCTCATCTGTCCTTTTCACCATTACTCCCTTCCTCCCTTCTGTCCTTATTAACTCGAATGAAACAATGGAAAAAACAAACATCATATCTTCAACTTAAACATGCTCTTAATACTGAATTATTCTCTATTTAAAAAACAGTCCTTTCCAACTGATCCTACTCATAATCTATTTCATCTTTGTGTTTCTTTTGTTCTTTCGTGTTTCTTTTGATTTCAGACAGTTCACATGTCTGAGATCTTGGACCATATGTCTCTGTCGATCTCCATATGACGTGAGGTCACAGAAGTTGGAGGAGGAATCATTCTGATGATATCTTCATGCAAATACGATAGGACATCATCCCGCGGTGGCCAGAAAAAGCGGTTGACCCCAATCCGGTGCATACATTTGACTTCAACATGACTTTCAGTCACCTCTTGAATAATTCCAGGATAAATGTCGCCATCATATTTCAGAGAACACCACTGGCCGATGATGTTTGAGTTTTGCCAAGGAATTTCGGACTGATTCTGACTGTTATTCTCCTGTGTGGGTGCGGTTGCCTGAACCTCAAAGGTAAAGGTTTTGGTGTTATAACACTGACACTCCAGGGTCTGTCTTGTTGAGCAAAGGCAGCTCACATCACGGTAACTGATTTGTCCCGGGGTAACTGTTACTACTTGGTGAATGCGCATGGTTGATGGCACCACCGGGAGCCTCTCTGGCATGTTCTTTGTGGCTTCATCTACGTTATCCTCACTGATGTAGAACAGTTTTACTTCTTCTTTCGTGTAACGTCAGATGTCCAACTCGGTGTCGCGTAGCCATGCCCGCATCTCTGGTCCTAGGTTGAAGAGGCTGGCTTCCGAGGGTGGTCCATATAAGGGGCAGATGTTGATTATATGGTCGGCGGTCTGCTCAGGGTCACCGCACTCGCATGCCGCACTGTCCGCCAAGCCCCACGTCTTCATTGATGACCCAAAGCGACCAACCCCAGTCCGTAGATGGTTCAGCGTGGTCCATTGCCGGCGTGGTAGGTCGTCTCCTCCAATGGCGCCATCTCCTGGGTCCCAAATGTAGCGGTGGACTCGGGAGGGCCCGGCCGACTCCCACTCCTGCTTCCAAGCTGCTGCCAACCATGCATCTCTGGAGATGTCCTCAGAGGTGAAGTTGAGCATCTCTTGTGCTGCCTTGTTGTAGGGGTGGCGGGACTTGAGTCTGCTTGGAGGTGCTGGTGTTACTGTGGTGTTGTGCAAGATGTGCCAGTCATATTTTTGTGCCTTCCTGGCCAGGGCGAGGTGGCAGCCTCCCGTCGGAGGCCGGCCGGTGCTATTCCGCGAGGACCGGCAAGAGGAACACAGGAGTAGGCTTCAAGCATCCAGTTATTATCCGGAGGGAGGTATTAATAGCCACGTCGACCTTTCTCGCATGAGGGCTTCTGCTCCAGACTGGGCTGCAGTATTCCGCTGCAGAGAAGACCAGGGCTTGGGTGGATATTCGCAGCGTCTTAGCGGAGGCTCCCCAGGTTGTTCCAGCGAGGCGGCCGATCAGCACGGCTCTGGATGTCACCTTGGCCTTGACTTCTTCCAGGTGTTGTTTAAAGGATAATGTCCGATCCAGACGCACTCCAAGATACTTCGGGGCTTGCTGGACCTCCAGACATTTGTTGTCGACGCGCACCTCGAGTTCCCTCCTGGCTTCTCTGGGCTAAGGTGGTATGCCGCTACGACTGTCTTTCCGACGCTGAGCTGTAGACGCCACCTCCGAAGGTATGCTACCAGTGTGCCCATGTCTTCATTAAGACCCTCTTCCATCGCCTTCCACATTGGTCGGCTCAGCATGATGGCAAGGTCATCTGCGTAGCCATACTTTCTGGATGCTGTATCAGGCAGGTCGTGGATGTAAACATTGAACAACATCGGCGAGAGAACAGACCCTGCGGTACCCGTTCCTCAGTCTTCTGAGCCTACTGCACTGGCCACTGCTGGTCTGGAGGATGAAGCTGTGGTTGGAAAGTGTCTCCATGATGAACTTCACCATGTGCCGGTCTGGTATTGTCCTCAGCAGCTTCAGGTGGAGTCCCCGGTGCCACACGGTGTCATATGCAGCAGTCAGATCCAGGTACACTACCCCAGCTTTCTCACTGTCCTGGAAGCTGTCCTCGATGTCCTGACAGAGTAGTGTTACCTAGTCTGCTGTTGATCTTCCACGACGGAAACCAGCTTGTTCCCGTGGGAGCTGTGAGTCCACCACTGGCTCAATGCGGCTATGGATCATCCTCTCCAAGATCTTAAATGGGACACAGAGCAGCGAGATTGGTCTGTATGACTTAGGGTCTTCTGCAGGTTTATTTGGCTTCGGCAGAGCTATGACAGAGGCACGGCGCCAAGTCTTTGGGAGCTTTAATCTCCGGTAGCATGATGTAAAGAAAGCACAGAGCCAGCCAGATGTTGTTGTGCTCTGGTGGATGACAAACTCTGGGTGGATGTTGTCACGGCCAGGATTTGCCTGGCTTGAGCTTGCTCAAGGCCTCACTGAGTTCCTCTGCTGTGAATTCTCCCGAGAGGTTGGAATCGACACTGGCCGCTCCCGAGATGCCAGACACCTCACGCGATGTCAGTCGGGCAAAGGCTTTGTCAGCATCCGGGAAGCGGCCGTTCTTCAGGAGATGGGATGCAATGGCATTTGCTGTGACTGGGCAGCTGTGGGGTGTTGTATTTCTGCCTGTGAGCTGGTTGATGGTCTGCCATGCCTTGCGACTAGAATGGGTGAAGTCGATTGATTCGACGACTTCTGTCCATCTGGCCCTGCGGGTGATATCCAGCTTCTGGAGCAGTGCTGTTGCAGTCACGTCCACCTCTTCTCTGGAGCTAGCCCTCTGGTGGTCACACAGAAGGCGGCTGCATTCCTCGTCCCAACCCGGGATGTAATTCCTGTTATAGCCCCGTGGGATGGTCTTCTTTGCCGCACCCAGGAGGACCTGGCAGTAGGCTGCATAGGCCGCATCCAGATCGGCTGTGTCTGGGTCTGGCAGGCCAGCTGACCTTCTCTCAGTCTCCTCAGCATACGACTCCCAGTTGGCCTTTCGGAAGTTCCATCGCTTGACGGGTTTCCCTGGTACCGGTTCCACCAGTGCTGGGACTTTAATGATGGATGGTCGGTGATGTGATCGGGAAACCTATCCAGGATGCGTCTCTCCGGTTTCGGGTCGTTACTGTGGCAGATGGCGAAGGCCAGGTCCGGGTTGGTGGAGGTATTCCAGCGTGCAGAGAAGAAAGTTGGAGGCTCCTTGGGGTCGTACAGCAGCAGAGTATCAGTGTTGGAGGCTCATTCACTCAGCGCCACTCCATTAGGTGTTGTGTGGTTGTAACCCCAGTCTGTGTGCTGACAGTTGAAGTCACCTGCATAGATGGCAGGTGCAGGTATTGATGGGAGTGACGTCACGGACAACTCCGATGGTGGGGGTTTGTATACGTTGACGACTGATGTTTCCTGGATTTTTGTAACCAGCCACTCGATGCTAGAGCCTGGTGGGGATTGGCTGCTGGCTGACCAGCTTAACCCCCTGAGGTCGACGGGAGCGGCGCCGCTCCCAGCAGCAATAAAAGTATATTACTATTTCTAATTTCGCGATATTTTATCATACACACGCGACAAAAACATTGACAGAAACCTTAGAATCGCGACTTTCCGATTTGAGCACTGGCAAATCAAATGGGATTTTTAAATTAGGTTAATTAGACCAAAAGTAAACCTTGTTTTTACTCTGTTTTTTACCTTTTAGTAACGTCCCCTTCTATTGACATGGTAACTAGGTGCGAGTTTCGGGAGGTGTGGGGAGGCGTGGGGCCATGTGTGAACGCCGGCGTAAACAACACAAACTGTCCCGACAATTTGAAGCAAGATTTTATACAGACATACAATTTTATTCAAGATGGAAAGATTTTCTGTGTGTTTCTCAGTGTTTGAGAGCATCGATGGAAAGCGGCGAAGACAATAACTGACGAAGAGTAAGTAACTATATTTGATTTGCCATGTTATCAAATACTCGTATTCAATATATGAATTCCGTGTGTGAAATTGCAGCGTAAACAATGTCCCGACATTATATCGGATCTTGTCTGTGTTTTCTGGTTTGCGAGCTGCCAGCAACAGACGGTGTATGCTGATATTTATTTGATTTACCATATTTTCAAATACTCGTGAAAATATATGAATTCCGCGTCTTGTGACGCTATACGAAAAAATCAGAATCATTGCGGACTGCTGCGAATAATTAACGGGAGGATATTTAACCAGCTGGCATTCTGTTTCGGCGCTTGGACATTATCTAGCTTAGCTTGATAATACCTATTGTGATTAATGTTTCTTGCCTCTCGAGAACTTGTTTGTGTGCTTATTGTGGTTTAGATTCCCAGCGTTTAGTTTATTCGAGATTTTGGATACGTTTTGTTTGTTCCTGATCGTTGGTTATTTTGTTTTGTCTTGTTTATGTCTTTCCGTGTCTTCGTGAGACACGGATTTTGCTTTCGTTTTCCTACAGGCGTTTAAAGATGAATATCTTAAACTTTTGATCATGTGCCTGTGCCCAATGCCAGACTTTGGATGTTGTCAAACTGGCTTCTGTTGGGCAAGAAATGCGTAGGCTACTCTGCAAGATGTCTTTGTCTGATGGCCTTTGACCATGATCTTTCAGGTGTGGATCATGAATATTCAGTAAATTAGCATATAGCCCTCCCACAGCCTGAAATAAATGTGACCAGTTCTGATAAAAACAGGTTTTTAGCTATTTAGATCTCATATGTGCTAAAACATTTTCACACCCTTACATAACCAAGACCTTGATGAACAAACGTACATTGGCAAAACAATTCGTCACTATAGTTTAGTGTGTGCTTTCACAACTTTTGTGACAGCAGAAAAATTAACTATTTTTAACTTGTGTGTTTGTAGATCTATTTACAAGCTGCATATGATACTGACCAAACTATTGATGGCATACAAATGTAGCTGTGATTGTCCTTCAAATAAAAATATTAAACACTTTGGAGTAAATGTGTGTTAAATTGATGAAATTGAGATAAATATCAGACCATGCCAAAATCAAAAAACATCGAAAAGCTTAGCACGGACCTCAGAGGGTTAATTCAGTCCTGACAAACGTTGCCACACTGTGTTGCTTGCTGTAGATGGACCCAGCAAGATGGAACCCAGGGATCTTGAGGATGTTGTCGGATGTGCAGTGTGTCTCCTGCAGGAGCAGAACCGCTGCCTCGTTGGAATCAGCCAGGTGACGCAGGACTTCGAGTTTGGCGGTTGTTAGGCCCTCGACATTGAGTTGGAGCACTGACAGGCCTCGGTTTTCGACGGTCGGGATGACTGCCCGTCCACCGGTCCTAAGCCTGCCAGCTCGACGTTTGGTTGGCGACATTAGTTTCACAAGCTGGTCTTGCACCATTTCTTGTTACTTGCAGAGGAGGCCACGTGGAGGCTGTCGTCTTCTCCACAGTTTTACTGAGGTCTGTGCATCCACCAGTGCGTTGAAGAAGAGCTCAGCGTTGGGGATGTCTTTCCCGTGGCTAACAAGCCTGTCAGCGGTCCTTTTGAGGAGGCCTCCAACTCCATCTGGAGCACCCTTGCCGTGGCTCGCCTCAAAAAAGTTCCAGGTGCCTGATTGGAACCCACACTGCTGCAGCTTAGTACAGAACAGATAGAAATTGCCTTTCTGCCTGTATTGTGTGCACGGCCCATCACTGAAGAAATGCACCACGGTCACATTGGGATAAGAAGCCTTGACCAGGTCGAGTATTGGGGATAGATGGGTCCATATGGCTGCGGGGCCTTTCTCCTTCGATGGGCTGACTGTGCCAAAGCACACATGTTCTTCCACTCCACCAACATGTAGAACTCCAGTGTGGAATGTTGCCTGCTGCTGGTTCGATGCAAAGTGTACAGCTTGGATTTCAGAGGAGTACTTGCAGGCGTAGTTTTCTGAAAAATCTACATGAATTAAGCATTCATGATCTGTCATACTCCTCTTTAGTTCCCGGTAGTAGGTGAATTGCCGTTTTATGTTAAAGAGGTGTCTTTTGAAGTTTGTAAGTTGGCATTGGAAGAGCTCGAGTAGGTTCTGCAAAGTCGTCTCTGTCTTCTTTTTCACAGTGATTTTGACAGACACTTTCTCTTTTTCACCTTCCTTGTTCTTCTTCTCTCTGAGAACAGTCTCCGTTGTCCACTGTGTGAAAAAAACACTTGCTTGCAAATCCCCCTCACTTGCAACTGGAAAGTCTCTATCTTTGCAGTCGGGACATTCATTGTACATGCAGTCCTTCGAGTTTGAGTCACAGCATATTGACTCTGCCATTTCCTCCAAGTCAGTCCCTCCAATGAGTCGGAGAGAATGTAGTTTCTCTACAAGAAAACAGAGATTCTCATGTACCTTGCAAAGGCAGGTCTCTCTGTCTGCAATGGATGGCTGGACCACCCAGAAGGGCCGCATACGGCAGAACAAAGAATATGAGATCCTGCAGTTGGGGCTCTCAAGGAGGAATCTCCTATGCAGGTTTCTCATGGTGTCGTTTAAGAACCTTTTCTGTTTCTTTATCTTCCCTCTTGTTATTGTTTGCGATTTTCCAGCTGTGAGGCGACTGTTCTCATCCCTTGTCAAGAAGGACAGAACTTTGTCACGCAGTTTATAGCATAGGGATCTATACTTCAACTTGTTGGAGAGGATGGACTGTGGCACTGTGGCTCTGTGGCTCTGCTGTTTTCTTGAAATTGCTAGGGTCTCCTGAATTCTTTTTTTGAACTTGTATTTTTTCAAGATCCTTCCTGACACCAGAGCTGCGATTACCTGCCTAGTTTTTTTGTGTTTGGTAGAGGCATACTTTTTGCTGATGTTGTCCACTAGGGCATGGTGGAAAACTAACGTTTTGTGCACTTCTCTAGGCACAGGAATCCTTCCTAACAGGCGCCGGGTTTTTGATCTGGGTGACTCTGAATCTTGCTGTAGTCTTGTACATCTTTTTCTGTATTTGTCGGTTTTTCTTTTCTGTTGTTTGAGTGATTCCTTCAGAGATTGAATCTCCCTGTATAACTTGGACTCCCTTCTCTTGACTTTCTTCCTTCCAGCACTTCTCTGTCTGAAATGATACGCAAAGCATTAATTGATCATGTGTTCTATGCTTACTGAACAGAGTAACGTTCAAAGTACACTCAATATAAGCATAAACTATGACAATAAACTGCCAACATTGTCAACCGTGTTAATCCCTGTCAACTGTGTTACAGTTGATGGGTAACACAGTTGACAGGTAACACAGTTGACATTTCAGCCATTTTAGGGCCTTGTGCTAACTGCAGACCTTGGACCTGTCACCACATGACCTTGATCAACTCATGTTTTTATACACTTTCTCTGCATATTTGTAAATATAATATCTAAAGCAAGTTCACAAGAATATGTTGATGACACAGTTGACGATCAATTAATCTACTCTATGTGCACACAATAATATTGATGAAATATTGAAGAGGAGGAGTAGAAACTTACCACACTGTCTTCAAAATTCCCTCCCTAAAGGAAGTGACATCACGTGATGTTGACATGTGACTTTGGAGCAAACCATTGCTGATTTATAGGGGTTTTTTCAATGGGTAACACAGTTGACAGAGATTTCTCGGACACACACAAAGTGGATGATTTAATGTACATGAATGAGCCAAATAGTTTTTAAAACACCTTTCTCATATTTTAATGATTATTTTGAACAAATAATTATGAAAATGATATACAAAAACATGTATTTTAGTGTTAATCTGAAGAGCAAAACCTGACATTTAGCAAACCGGACAGCACAAAAACAGCTAATTCCAGTATAGAATGTGCATTTTCTGCTGAATAAATGATGGGACCTGTTGACTTTTTTGTATTAAATGAAAGAGAAACGTGCCCCAATATAAAATTGATCATTGCTTGAAGTGAATATTTAGTAAATTGATAAATACAATGTACCCCTAATTATAGAATGACCCATATATATTCAGATTTTTACCCCGTTTTTCTTCCAATTTGGTAGCCAATTACCCGTGTGCTTAGTTCAATCCCCCTTCCCTCATAGTTCGCTGCTGTAGTCCTGTGACCAGCAGTGACAAGGGTGAAGCGCTGCCTCCTCCGAGACAACACTCGTCGTGCGTTGACTGTAATTCCGGTACCCCAGAACCACTCCCGTGCGCAGCGAACTGTGCGTGTCAGCTTCCCTCCCCCCTTCCTGGGGCGGACAGCCAATTGCTGCCCCAATAGCACTCCCGACCAGAGCCGACTCTGGTGTGACGGGGAATTGAACCCCGGTCGCCATGGCCAGTGTTGGACGTTGAAACCACTAGACCATGCGGGAGGCCAGGCTTCAGGCTTTCTAATGGCTAGCTGATATGTATTGTCTCCCCACGGCAGCTGGCTGGTGATCTAACTTAGTTTGATCTAACTTAGTTAATTTAGATACTTTCATAAGTCACAGACAAAGACTAAGTTGCCCATATTACTATATTATTTCAGTGAAAAACAACTAGATGGTTAGCGTCAGAAAGGTATCTTCCGTCTTCAGAGAAAGATTATAGACTGCTAACCTACTTTTTCATTGCCAATGGATTGGAATTACTTCAATGTTTAAGGAAATAAAATTAAACAGAAATATTATATGTCTGTGTCTAATGACAACATAGGCCTACATGCTAGTAAACATGTTATATTTCTCTTTTTAGCAATACCTGTGCAGAAGTTAAATTTTAAGAAGAACCTAGCCAGGTAATTTAGCCTTATCCTTTGGCATATTCCTGTGTAATTTGTTATTAATGCCATGGCCTTAGAGTAGAGAGACATGCCTCTGTCACTCTGACCTTGTTCTGGTCCCATTTGGGGTCCAGGGGGAGGCCATTGAGCCACACCTGTAAGTAAGTTAATGACACTAGACCTAGTGGGGTTACCCTCGAGGCTGCGGGGAGCATGCCTAACAGCTGAAGGAAAATCCATAGGACTATTATTGCATTTCTTCATGCATACATGTCGCACATTTATAACAAGCCAAGTTTCAGAATGAAGTGAGTAGATTACAATAGATTTTATCAAGGAAAGTCTGCAACTCTCAATACACATGCATTTGTTTAGACGTGGATCTTCCCCACCCCAATATGGCGGCTGTGCAGACGTATTGCTGCAACATACAACAGTAGCCAATGCGGTACATACGTTTTTATATCCATGTCTTAAACATTCAACAGGTCAAGAGAACTGCCAAAGTGAAAATGCATGCAACCACAGAAGTAACCAATTGGAAGGATAGGAGGTCCTCTCTCAAGGAATTTTATAACATTTTACAAGGAAGATATTAATTCTAAAAGAGGCCCGCTCACTTGCTACGTGTATTATTGTTTTTAGCTTTTGGAATAGCTATTTGATAATGGTATTTACTGTTTTTAATTCAAATAAATTGGAATATAATGCATTATTCATGATGCAAGTTCAATAATAGCAAATGTGGTCATTTTGATCTAATAATAGGTAACGTAGCTATCAGTTTATGCACCGTTAATACTATTACCGAAGTTAAGAGTACTACATCACACAACTTGTGAGGTAGCTCACGTTAGCTAAATATTTTTGTCTATATCTAACTAGCTATGTAACGTTATCTGAAAAAGGCAGAGATATAAGAGCCACCTAGCTATGGCTACCTGTATTGTAATGTTGTAGTTGGCTAGGTAGCTAATGTTAAATAATATAGGTAGCTCAGCTAAATATCTATTTATTTAGCTGCCATGGCTTTTCCTGTATTTTACATAAACTGAAGTTTATGACAGCGGTCAAACTATGTGCACCTCGGAAATGCACAGTCAAACTATTCAAATGTAATTGCATCATTAACATAGATTATGGTAGCCTGTAGAGAAACATGTAGTGTCAAAAATAAACGGACCACACATGGCCCTGTTTACCAAAAAAATAAAAAAAAGGGGGGCATGTAGTATAATGGTTAGGGAACTGGACTTGTAACTCAGAGGTTGCAGGTTCAATCCCCAGGTGGGGGACATCTGCCGTTGTACCCTTGAGCAAGGTACTTAACCTGAATTGCTTCAGTAAAATATCCAGCTGTATAAATGGATTGTATGTTAAGAAATGTAACTGTGTAAGTCGCTCTGGATAAGAGCGTCTGCTAAATGCCTAAAATGTAAAATGTAAAATGTCTTGAAAGTGCATGATGGAATATTCATCATACATTTTTTTTAATTTCATTAAATATTCTATTAAGAAAGGTTTATTTATTTTAAAATACTGGAACTGAGTCAGATCATTTATAAACATAAATGCAGGATATTGTAGATACCGATTACAAATGTATATTGAGAATTGGAAGCAATTTTACCATGGAATTTGGAACAAAATGCCTATTGAATGTCCCATTTGCTTAAATCCTTAATGGCATAATGCCAGTATACCCAACTTCAAAGGTGTCTTACATATACAATTAAAATGTCTTGTTCCCAATTCTGCATGATCTTTGAATAACAATAGTTAATGGATACACACACTGAATATAATGCAATTTTAATGCAATCAAAATTGCATACCGCATGTAAACGCCTAATAGGATAGTGCCAATATACCCAGCTTCAAGAGTGTCTTACACATGCAAATTCTGCATGATTGTTCAAGGAGCACTACTGATGTATGTACACACTTAATTTCTTTTTTTTTGGTAATATATATATACAGTACAGATTCATTCTGCTTTCGTATATTTTTTGCCATATGCACACAAACTATATACAGTGGTAGGGAGATGAAAGATTGAAAGATACACAGGTTGTTGGTTATTAAAAATGTACAAAATAAAACAATCAGGCTCTATAGGAGTAACATATTCAATCCACGTTCTCCAGTATATCTTAAATCGGCTTGCTTGCAATCTTAAAGAAAATGTCAATTTCTCCATTATAAAGATATCCTTCATCACGTCAATAAAATCTTGCAATTTGGGCGACTCAGGCTGTAACCATTTTCTTGTTATATTTTTCTTACTGGCAGCCAGAATTATTTTAAACAAATACTTGTGTCTTGTTATCGCCATGTTTTCAGGCATGTGACCCAAATACATTACATCGAATCTAAAAGGAATGTGAAGATCTAGTACATTCTCCATCGCATTGTGTATTGCCTGCCAAAACGATTGGATTACAGTGCAGCCCCCAAAAACGTGATAATGATTGGGGTTTGAATCTCTACAATTTCTCCAGCACATTGAGCTCCCCGAGAAGTGCTTCTTCTGAGCTGGTGTAATAAAAAAACGTGTCACGTTCTTCCAACAGAATTCTCTCCAATTATGAGAGGCAGTTGTTTGCCATTGGACTGCACACACATTTTCCCATACTTCTTCAGATAATGTCAAGTTACCTTCTCATTACCATTTTTATTTTATATAAATTGTAGAATCCACTTTCTGATTCAAGAATCCCTTACAAAATGCAAAAATAATTTTTGTGGAGCCATGTGACCCGTATGCTGAGTAGAATACCTCCACTGTATTGTTCTTATACGCTTCTCATGTGTTCACCCCTTTGATTGTCTGATGGAAATGGTGTCTCATCTGTAAGTATCTATAAAAATCAATTTGTTCCAATTTAAGGGTTTGAAAATCTTGTAATTCACCATTAGTCATGATAGTGCAATAGGCTGAGAGCCCCCTAGTGGCCCAGAATTTAAATCTACTGTCCAGTTTATTAGGGATAAAATCAGTGTCGTAGGAACACCACCTCAGAGACAGTTCAACGGTCTTTAAATTATACATTTTCACCACATTTTTCCATATTTTTTCCAAGGGAAATTGATCCAAGGATTATCATTATCTGTTATATATACTCTTATCCTTTATCTGCTATCATAGCCTGGATTGGGATGCCATCTGTTAATGAGACCTCAATGTCTTTCCATCGTGCAGAATAATTCGGATTACACCAGCATATAAATGCTCTCAGTTGGGCTGCACTGTAATAATCTCTAAAACATGGCAATGCCAATCCCTGCTATGCTTATTCCCTTAATGTCATTATTCTGTTTAACCCATTGGCTGAGTGGTTAAGTATACAAAGCGAAGAGGAGTGGTGAGCAAGGACACTCCTGCCTTGTTTCTCTCTCAAGGGTGAAGGTATTTGACAAATCCACATTTATCTATTGATGATGTCGTCATGAAACCCATTTTCTTAGTACCTTGAACAAATAGATCCAGCTAACAGAGTCAAAAGCCTTCTCAGCATCCAGACCCAAGATTACTGCATCAATTTTAAATTTCTGAATGTGCCTCATGATGTGCAAGGTCCTCCGTAAATTGTCTTGGGTCTGCCTTAAAAAACTGTTTGATCATGGGAGATGAGTTCTGGCAGCAAACTTTCTATTCTCCTTGCTATAATGGACGTATACAATTTATAATCGACATTGAGGACCGATATTAGCCTATATGAGGCACATTCAAGTTTGTCTTTCCCCTCTTTTGGGATTACTGATATAATGGCTTCTCGCCAAGAGGGAAACCATTGTAGGCCACTGTATAGTTCCATAACCTTTCAATGAACTTCAAATAAGTTGTATATTTATGATGATTCGTTTTTGTTGGATTAAATTTAAAAAAATAGTTAAGAGCTTGACATCATACCACTCCCACCTGACTCAACCCCTCCCCTGGTTACATTACACCCTCCCCATTGTTTCCCATTCTGCCTCTTCAGCAGTTTACATTCTCCACCACTACTTTCTTATCCTTCACTCTTTAATATAAAAAATAAACGGTCACTTAAGCTGACCTAACTATGCAACATATATATATATATATATATAGCATGTACTGATAACGCTATTTGCTAAATGGCTACAATAGTAGTTCAATAAGATACAATGTTAGATAATAACTGTAATGCAGTGGTGGGCCGTCAGGGCCTGCAAGGCCTTCTCTGCTGGCCTAAAAAATATCTGAATCACAGACTGATGTTAATTATATTTTGTCCATGAATACAGTGGGTTCGGAAAGTATTCAGACCCCCTTAAATTTTTCACTCTTTGTCATATTGCAGCCATTTGCTAAAATCAATTAATTTCATTTTTTTCCTCGTTCATGCACACACAGCACCCAATATTGTCAGAACAACACAGACTTGTAGAAATTTTTGCAGATTTATTACAAAATAAACACTGAAATATCACATGGCCATAAGTATTCAGACCCTTTGCTGTGACACTTGTATATTTAACTCAGGTGCTGTCCAATTCTTCTGATCATCCTTGAGATGGGCCTACACCTTCATTGGAGTCCAGCTGTGCTTAATTATATTGATTGGACTTGATTTGGAAAGGCACACATGTAAGGTCCCACAGTTGACAGTGCATGTCAGAGTAAAAACCAAGCCATGAAGTCCTAGGAACTCTCCATAGACCTCCGAGATAGAATTGTGTTGAGGCATAGATCTGGGGAAGGGTATAAAAACATTGCTAAAGCATTGAAAGCACCCAGGAGAACAGTGGGCTCCATCATTGTGAAATGGAATAAGTTTGAAACCACCACAACTCTTCTTAGAGCTGGCCGTCTGGCCAAACTAAGTAACTGGGCAAGAAGGGACATGGTCAGGGAGGTGACCAAGAACCCAATGGCCACTCTAAGAGAGCTTCAGAGTTCCTCTGCAGCGATGGGAGAACCTGGTAGAAGGACAAACATCTCTGCAGCACTCCCATCAATCAGACCTTTATGGTAGTGGCTAGACGGAAGCTACTTCTGAGTGAAAGGCATATGACAGCCCACCTGGAGTTTGCCAAATGGTACCTAAAGGACTCTAAGAGCATCAGGAAAAAGATTATCCGGTCTGATGAGACACAAATTGAAATTTTTGGCCGGAATGCCAAGTGCTACCATAAAGGTCTGATTGATGGGAGTGCTGCAGAGATGTTTGTCCTTCTACCAGGTTCTCCCATCGCTGCAGAGGAACTCTGAAGCTCTCTTAAGTCTGTGTTGTTCTGACAATATTGGGTGCTGTGTGTGCATGAACGAGGAAAAAAATGAAATTAATTGATTTTAGCAAATGGCTGCAATATGACAAAGAGTGAAAAATGTAAGGGGGTCTGAATACTTTCCGAACCCACTGTACTTATTAAATAATTCCAAATGTCTGTTCGCTTCCTTTCATAGCTGTTCCCCTGGTTGCGCTGCATCCAAACGTGTATTTTCATATTAAAGCATTTAACCAATCACATTTCAGCCATCATTTGTTGCCAGGGTCAAAGAAATCTGCCTGGAGGCCTTCACAATCAGTTCTGCAGGCCCTGTAGCATAAAATAAGTGTTGATCAAACTGTTGCTTCAACCAATCAGATTTTGAGTTGGGGACACGAAGGCCTTCTAGAAGGCCTAGGTAACGTCATCGTATTCACACCCTTTGATTGGATAGTCAGAGAGTGTCTGACTATGATGTAATGTGATTGGTTAAATGCTTTAATATGAAAATATAATTAACATCAGTCTGTGATTCAGACATTTGAGCGGACATTTTCAGCCCTAAAGCGAATTAAAACTTATGCCAGAAATACGACAGGGCAGGCTCGACTTTCAGCATTAGCTTCGATGGCGATAGAAAAGGACTTCTTGATGGAACTGAAACACACGGATAATCTGTACGACAGAGTAATTGAACTCTTTTTGAGGAAAGAAAGGAGGATGGATTTTGTGTACAAATAATAAGGATTTTTGGTGAGTAAAATGTTGCTATTTTTCTAAATAATATTGCAATTTTATGAGGTTATTATTATTGATGCTTTTTTATGTGTGTCGCAGCTGTAGCACCCCGGGTTTGTTTCTTCAGTAAAGGCATTTATTCTGGATACACGAGTTATCTATCTGCGATGCAACGGCAACGGATGTCTGTTCGGTTTGTTTTTGCACTTTGTTTATTTATCTTTCTTCAGTCATGTTTCATGAGAGAGAATGACAGCGATAGAGACGAGAGAGAATGACAGCGATATTTAGAAGCGTGAGATAATTAGTGATTAGTAGTGTTAGTAACTTAATCTAAATCCCTAATGTTAGTAGATTAGTTGGTTAATACTATATACATCTAACTAATATATACAGAGTGTAATTAGAAAGTAAGAAGGAAGTAAAACGAGATTAGAAACGAAGACGGAAAAACCGAAACATAGAATTTCCCGAAGTGCATGACAGAACGAGAATGAAACATGACTGAAGAAAGATAAATAAACAAAGTGCAAAAACAAACCGAACAGACACTCAAAACATAACAATAAGATGGCTTTTATAGCCATAAAATAGTTATTGAGGGGTGGATTGATTCAGACGGAGCACTACTGAAGGCCTAGGTGTGAAATGCACGGCCCGCCACTGCTGTAATGACAGATCATGGTTATGGAGTCATACTGATAGATCATGAGTGTGTCATGAGTGTGAACCCCTCTTGATTTCCCTTCCAGAATGGCAATAGAGAATTTGATTGTGATTGTGATTCTGATAACAGTTTGTTACCATTTAAACTGCATAGCCCCAATCATGCATTTCTACACCGCTTCTGTAAACCTTGTTTTTGAAAGAGCATGGGGGTAAGGGGAAGACATATCTTTGGCTTCCTTGTACACACAAGGCGGTTACCCACTCCATACCCTTATCTCCGTCTGCATCTGTTTACATTTCCCTTCCTGCCACTGTTTCCGTGTCCTCCGTTTGTTAAACATTAACACTTGTTTTTGACCAAACTATATGCTACCTGCAGCATTGCGCTGATGAGACAGTTTTCTGTGCCCTCCGTTCATTAAACATTAACACTTGTTTTGATCAAACTACACACTTCATGCGGCATTGCGCTGATAAAGCAGTTTACCAAATAACCACAGCAACTCAACAGGATGCAGCCACAAAGTCTCTCAATTTTCCTCCCACAGTCTCTCACACGCTCTGCTGTGAAATATTTTTTTGTCGATTTTCACGGTTCAAGTATTGTAACGGTGGGAAGCTAGCCTAGCCACAGAAATGCTAGCCCCTTGGAATGAAAGCCCCTTTTCCCCTGTCGCGAATGGTGTTTGAATGTGTATATGTGACGACCAACCGTCATTGTGTGTGTATGTGTTGAGAATGGCCCCCGTGTGTTTCTTTTGCATGAGTTATCCTTCTTATGTGTTACACGCTTTATTATAATAAAGAAGTAGTACTACAATGAAAAAGCTTCCTAGGTGGGGCCTTACTGACAGAGAAGGAAGGGAGATGGCATCCCGGGAGCTGCTATAATGCGTCCGGATGACGTGGAACCCAGGGGAGGGAGAAGGAAGCGGCACCACCACCGGCACCATGGTGGCATCCAGGCCCGGAGGCGCATCTGAGCAGGGCGCCACCGGACCAGCAACCGCCGGACAGGCTGATGGAGAGAACAACCCCTGTGCTGCACCCAATCCAACTACCACTGGGACGAGAATGACCAGCATGACCCATCTGGAATTCAGCAGGGCTGTTCTACAGAAAGGTATGGGCTTTGCGCTGAATGACCTGAACTGCCTGTCAAGGTCCCTAATGTCGTAGATATTTTTGAAATTAGTTTTAAGAACGCTAATGTCCTGGAGAGGTTCTGGAACCTCTTTAGAGAGGGGAAGGATAGGAGCCCCCTGAAAAACGTTGATGTTGAGCCTCTGTCCAACACCGAAAACAAAGTGGTGACTGTGCAGTTTTAGGCCAATTGTGCAGAGTTAGGCCAATTGGCTGCAGCCTGCACAGTGGTTAAGTGCAAAAGTTATGGAGGAGAGCATGAGACCAGGGCATGCCGGGACCCTAGACCCTGTAACTTGTGTGGGGTAAGGCGGCACCTCTTTTGAGACTGCCTGCTCTCATACGTTAACAGGCCTAGAGGAACTGCGCCCCAGTCTCACCCCCAGCCTCCCCCACCACCTCCATCAAATACGACCACTACAACCCAGCCTGACTCACCTCAGTTCCCCTCACAACCTACCCAAACTACACCACAACCAGATAAACAGGACGTGCCACTCTCCCAGACACCCCCCACTACAGTTGAGGAGGAGGCGGACTCGGAAACCCTCAACACGGTGGAAGAGCCCGCCCTCTCCTCAGATACCACAGATTCAGACCCCCCCTCCGACTGGTCCAAAGTAAAAGGGAGAAAGCGGAAAACCAAACAGAAACACAGACAAATTAATAAACCGGAAATGCCTACTCCCATCACACCTAACAATAGCCCTTAACCTCTCCCTTCATCTAAACCCATCCAGACAGTCTCAGACCCCCCAAACAATTCTAACAATCAATAGGCAAATAACCAAAATAACTCCCCTCTCCAAGAAACCACAATCCCCAACAAAAGCCCCCAACAGGTCATTACAGTGAAGCACCCATGCTCAACTTGCCCCAGTGGATACCAGTGGTGAGTGTGTGCTCTGCACAGGGCGTGTATGATGCGTCAGTGCAGTAGTACTGGGGTAGTAGTGCTTGTAGTTAGTGCATGCTGCATGCTGCTCTCTGCTTGCTACTTTCTGCTTTCAGCTACTGTCGCCGGCTAGCCCTCTTTGCAGGGGGTGAAAAGAGGAGCCGAGTGCGTAAGTCTCCTCCTGCCGGTACACAGCCTCTCCACCGCCAAGACTCCTACAGTGCCTCCTCGTGGCGACAGGCTAAACTGTTAAAGGGATCTAAAGGGGAGCAGCAGTGGGCCCCAGAGACAAGGTGTGCAGGCCCGCCGGCGTGCGGACACGCCCTGGCACCTGTCAACCACTGTCCCAGCTATGGGTAAATAGCGGGCAGATGGGGCTCTGCCATGGTAGGCCACCCATCTAGGAGAAGGTCACTCCGAACAAAAACCACAGGCGCTGCTCGCGCCTGGCTCAAGACCGTATACCACCTGAAGGTGTGCAGCAAGGGCGGAGGAGGGCTTTAAGCCTGAAACGGCCAGAGTAGGGCTGTGAGGAGTTGCGCCCCACAGTCCTTAATAAGCAATGTATAGCTTTCATGGAGACACAAGACATCGGAAATCCTATACTTCCAGCGGCGGGAGTCCGCAGGAGCCACGCAGCGGACGGTGGTGCTGGTCCTCCTCCGGGAGGACACTATGACGACTGGACCCCAAACCCTCTCCAACGGAGAGGAAGGGGTTCAGTCTGACCACAGCCCACTGACCAATGCACTCTTGCGCTGTAGGAGGCCATTTATTATGGCAACCTACAACGCAAACACAGTGAGGAGGAGGCGAGGTTGGAGGAACTAGCGCACTGTGCCGAGGAAAGGGGAGTGGAGATCCTGGCAGTCCAGGAGCATAGGAGAGTGCACACTGACCAGCCAATCAACTATCGCAGAGAGGGGGGGGGTGCACGTTCATCACCTCATCTGCATGGCGGAATGATGCCCAGGCAGCAACAGGTGGCGTGGGACTCATGGTGAGCCCCGAGCACGAAAGGCCCTCCGTAGGGTGCACCCGCACACCAACAGGATCCTTAGTGCCGATTTCGAGGGGAGCCCAGTAACAACGGTCATGAGTGTGTACTCTCCCACCAACGTAGCACTGATCGAGGAATTGGAAAGGTTCTACGATGACCTAAGAACAGCGATACACCATGTGCCAGCTCACAACTTTCTGATAATCCTGGGGGACTTCAACGCGAGACTCGGACCAGAGGACGCACCCTTCACGTACCACACCAATACCAACCGCAACGGAGAACATCTAGCTGCTCTTCTTACGGAACATGAGCTACTGGCTGCCAACACCCTGTTCCGTAAGAGAATGGGCAAGAGATGGACGTTCCAGGACCGAGCCACCAGTATGCGGCGTCAACTGGACTACATACTGGTAAGGAGGAAGTGGAGGAAGTCCATCCTGAACGCAGAGTCCTACAGCACGTTCGACTCTGTAGGCTCCGATCACCGTGTGGTTGCTGCAAGGCTGCGCCTGAGCCTGAGGGTCCCTAAGAGCGCCCCGAGGGCCCGGCCCGACTGGGAAGCCTTCGCGGGAAGCCCTGAACTCCAGGCCAACTACACAGCGGAGGTGAGAGGCCGCCTACATCTGCTGGCCGAGGAGGGGGAGCCAACGACCTATGAGCGGTTCCTCTCCGCCAGCGAAGAGGCAACCAGGAAATGGGTACCGACGAAGGGGAGACACATAGAGCTCCCCTAGGTCCAAACACCCGGAGGTTGTGCGAGCGCGGACACGGGTGGAAGAGGCACGCAGAAGCTTTGAGAGAGAGGGGACCGCGGAGAGTCAGGAGGAGCTGAACGGCGCCAAACAGCAGCTGTTCAGCACCTATGACAGGATCAAAGGGGAGGAATTGATGGAGAAGGTGAAGAAGGTGGAGACAGTACATGGCGAACGGAGATACAAGGAGTCATGGAAGGTCATAAACGAGATGAGTGGGCGCAAGAGGTCGAGGGAGGGACAGCTGGCAGGCTGCAGCCCAGAGGAGAGGGTGACCTCCTGGTTCACCCACTTCCGGGATCTCCTAGGCACCCACCCAACAGTGGACGGAGCTGAGGAAGAGATACCTGCAGTCCTCACAAGTCTTGAAATTGACGATGGCCCCTTCACAGCTACGGAGTTTGCCACAGTGAAGTCCACCCTGAAGGAGGGAAAAAGTGCTGGACCGGACGGTATCCCCCCAGAGGTCCCTAAAAACTGCGATCTCGATGACATCATAGTGGAGATTTGCAACCAGGCTCTGATAGAAAACATCAAGCCCGATATATGGTCCCTCTCCAACATCATCCCTGTGCCCAAGTCTGGAGATCTGGCTAAGCCTGACAATTATTGTGGCATTAGCCTGACCTGTGTCATAGCGAAGATGTACAACCGCATGATACTAAACCGGATTAGGGACGCCATTGACCCACACCTGAGGGATAACCAAAATGGCTTCAGAAAGGGAAGGACCACCGTAGGCCAAATCCTGGCCTTAAGGAGAATCATTGAGGAGGTGAAGAAGAACAACTTGACAGCGGTGCTGTGTTTCATTGATTTCAGAAAGGCATTTGACTCAATAGACAGAAGCACAATGCTGAAAATCCTTAAGGCTTACGGGGTTCCCCCGAATCTACTCCGGGCCATAGAGGCCATGTACAAGGGCATAAGAGCCAAGGTTGTAACCCCAGATGGCATCAGCGAGGAGTTCGACATCCTAGCAGGGGTGCAGCAGGGGACACTCTTGCCCCCTTCCTCTTTATCGTAGCCCTGGACTACGCCCTTAGGAAAGCCATCAACGGGCGGGAGCAGGAGCTTGGCTTCACAATTACACCGAGGAAGTCCAGTAGAAGCCCTGGCATAGCCCTGGCAGACCTAGGCTACGCAGATGACATCTGCCTGGTGTCTGAACGCGTGGAGCAGGCACAGGAACTCCTGAACAGAGTGGAGGTGGAATGTGCTAGGGTTGGCCTCAGATTGAATGCAAAGAAGACTGAGGTAATCACCTATAACATCCACATGGACCATCCGCCGATTACAACATCAGAAGGCAACACTCTGCAAGAGGTCAATGACTTAAAATACCTGGGTTCCTGGGTGAACTCCACAGAGCAGGACCTTAAGGTCAGGAAGGCTCTGGCGTGGAGGGCCCTGAACGGTATGTCAAGAGTGTGGTGCTCAAATCTCCCCCGACACATAAAGCTGAGCCTATTCCATGCCACTGTGGAGTCTATCCTCCTGTATGGCTGCGAAAGCTGGACCCTGACGCCCACCCTGCAGAAGTCCCTGGATGGGTGCTACACCAGAATGCTACGAGTAGTTCTGAACGTAGACCAGAACATCCACATTACCAACAAGGACCTGTACGGGCGGCTGCCGAGGCTCAGCAAGAAAGTAGCATCCAGGAGGATGAAGCTGGCCAGCCACTGCCACAGACATCGGGAGCTCCCAGTCAGCAGGCTGGTCCTGTGGGAGCCAACACACGGGCATCGGTCGCGGGGACGTCCCGTGCTAACGTACGTGGACGTGCTGAAGACAGATGTGGGAGCTGAAAGCTCTTCGGAGCTGGCCGGGTGTATGGAGAACCGAGAAGATTGGAGACTCCGATGGAAGCTCGTCTGAGGACGACCTAGAGAGATACTGGCCACTTCTGGTCCTCAGACCCCCCCCCAGGCAGAGAACCAAAAGATCCCATCCAAGGGCCCTCTGCCTCTGGACAAAAGGGGGCTCCAGGGCCAAAATCCATCGGCCCAGCCTCTCCAGGGCAGACCTTGCCAGGCGGTGCTAGGGGAGAACAGGTGAGCAGACCTAGCCAGGGGGAGAGGCGCCCATCAAAACCAGATACAGTCATTGACCGCTTAAATCAAATTTGTAAAGAGATACGCCAAAACCAATAAAACTGGTTAATTTCCATTCCTGCAATATTTTTCCCCTGTATTTTCATTTTTTTCTTCCCCCATGTCCATCACAATTACATCTATTAATAACCGAAGTATCAAAGATCCAATCAAACGACATGCAGTTTTCTCCATCCTGCAACAGCTGCCCTCTGACGTCATCCTCCTACAGGAGTGTGGGATTCCCTTCCGCTCCATGGATGACAGTCTGAGGGAGGGATGGAGAAGGGGAGACTCTCTCTGGTCTGGCTCAAACATATCTCGAGCTGACGGGGTCGGCATGTTGATCAACAACCCCTATGTCAGAATAACATCATCTGACATAGTAGAGAGTGGGCGAATCCTCGTCACTGACCTCGATGTTGGGGGTTCCCCACTCCTGGTGATCAACGTGTATGGCCCTAATAGCAAGGCCGAGAGGGCCTCCCTGTTGACAAAACTCAGATCTTTAATCACCCCCCGTATGCCGGTGGTTGTGGGGGGGAGATTCCAACTGTGCCCTTCGGGATGAAGACCAAGGAGGGATCAATCCAGCAGGGAGCTGCGGTCCATCATAGAAGATTTCTCCCTCCATGACGCCGGGGGCGCCTCTCCCCCTCAATACACATGGGTGAGTTCCTCTGGCGCCTCCTTCTCCAGAATAGACATGTTCTGAGAGTGTGCTCATATACCATCGGAGCAGTGCACTTCTCGGACCACCACAGAGTGACCGTGTCCATGCACTGGGAGAAGACCATCACGGTGGGTAGGGGTCCCTGGAGGATGAATAGCAGTGGTGGTGATTTCTGTGCGGCCACAGGCGCCCTGGTCAACCGGGGCAAGAGCGAACTGTACCTGTCGCCGTCATGGAGTGAGTCGCTAACCTGTTCTTTCCCTGTACACACAGAAGGCATAAAGCTTCTGGGGGTCACCTTCCAGAACGACAGGGGAGGGAACCGGAGCTGGGAGGAGGCCCTCCGCCACGTCCAGAAAAAAATCGGGAGCTGGAGCACACAGCCCCTGACAATGACAGGTAAGATCCTGGTCCTGAAGGCAATAGTCCTTCCCAGCCTTCTCTATATTGGCCGAGTGTTTCCCCCAGACAGAGCCACTAGCAAACGTGTTGCTAGAATGGCCTTTCGCTTTGTCTGGGGGAGCAAAATGGAGAGGCTGGGGAGGACAACCCTGATGAAGGAGGAGGAGAAAGGGGGCAGGGGGGTCCCAGATATAACATCAGTTATATTGGCACAGGGTCTGGCCGCACTGGTCCAGAACACCCTGGGGGGGGAGTTGGCATCTGGTGAATTTGCTAAGTACTATGCCACTCCCTTCCTCAGCCCTATGGGTCTGTGTGGGCTGGACCACACTGTGCCATACAGCTGGGACCCCCCATATGTATACAGGGCCCTGAGGGACTTTGCCTTCAGGACGGAATTGGTCGGGGGTGGGTTGCCCTCATGGACATACAAAAATATTATGTCCTTTTTGAGATCGGGAGAGACTATGATGCTCCCGAGGGGCAACCCAGCCCTAAACCCTGAAATTGTATGGGAAAATGCTAATCATAAAACATTAAATAACAAACAAAAGGACATAAAATGGATGTCTGCTCATGGCTGTCTCCCCACCAGGCCATTCATGTTTAGACGGCACTTAGCCCTGACCGAGAACTGCCCCCACAGATGCACTGACTCAGAACATGTACACCATCTGTTCTGGGAGTGCTGCGTGGCCAGACGGGTCTGGGGCATTGTTGTGTCCTCTGCCTCCCAGAACAGGCTCCTGCCGAGATCCTCCCTGACGACTGAGAGGGTCCTGTATGGCCCCCGTGAGGGATGTAGGACCCCGGAGCTGCAGCGCAAGTGGAGGATCATTACCATCGTTAAGCAGGTCCTGTGGGAGGCAAGGAACATCAAGGTCTTCCAACAGCAAACAGTGGACCTGTTCACTCTCCGGAGCAGGCTTCAAAACCTCCTCCAGGATGACGTTTTGGTGGACTTTTTGAAGGGTGAGAGAAGGGCAAGGAGGAAATGGGGAGTGAACCATTGGAAAGAACTCATTATATAGCTCACCCCCCAGAGGAGGTGCGCTCTGGGCAACCATCCCCCAAGCACAAACTCCTTTAGTTTTTTTGTTTTGATTTAAGATGATATGTATTTCTAGTCTTTCCTTTTAATAGTTGTCTAGTCTGTGATGTTGTTCCCGTCTTTGTAAAATGTATTGTTACTCAAATATAGTTTTTTCCCATTTTAGTTGGAATGCCAACTTTTAATGTAAAGAATTAAACATGAAAATATATTTTTTTAAACAATAAAAGAATTACAATGAAAAGGAAAGTATCTTGATTCCGTGGCGTCCACCGCTACAAAAGTCTCAGCTTTTAAATCTAATCTTAAAACCCATTTGTACAGATTAGCTTTCCCCAATGTATGATTTTATTGTATTGATTGTTTATTATTTATTTTTTGTAACTTGTTTTACTTTTTATATTTGCATACTTAGTATGTTGTTATGTGTTTTATTTTGTTATGTGTTTTACTTTTTATATTCGCATACTTAGTATCCATGGTCATGTTTTGCTTTTATTATCCTTTGTCAAGCACCTTGTGCTCATAGCTGGAAAGGTGCTCTATAAATAAATGTATTATTATTATTATTATTATTATTATTATTAATATGCATGAGAGAAAATACTGGGACACATTAAGTACAAGTATACACTTGTTCTTAATGTGCTAATGTAGATTTTTGCCTTGCATATACTGCCTTATATAAACCTTTTCCTTATGAATGGTGATTTATTTTAAATATTTATTTTAGCAATCTAGACTCAAATTGTAAATATACTTAATATAGTTTAAGTTTTTTATAATATACAGTGGGGAAAATAAGTATTTCACCCCCTGCTGATTTTGTGAGTTTGCCCCCTTACAAAGAAAGGAATGGTCTATAATTTTCATGGTGGGTTCATCTTAACAGTGAGAGACAGAATATTTAAAAAAATCCCAGAAAATCACATTATATGAATTTTAAACATTTATTTGTGTTTTATTGAGGAAAATAAGTATTTCACCCCCTAGCAAAACATGACTCAGTACTTGGTGGAGAAACCCTTGTTGGCAAGCACAGCGGTCAGACGTTTCTTGTAGTTGGTCACCAAGTTTGCGCAGATCCCAGGAGGGATTTTGGCCCACTCCTCTTTGCAGATCCTCTCCAAATCCTTAGGGTTTGTAGGTTGTCGCTTGGCAACTCGAAGCTTCAGCTCCCTCCACAGATTCTCTATAGGATTAAGGTCTGGAGACTGACTAGGCCACTCCATGACCTTAATGTGCTTCTTCTTGAGCCACTCCTTTGTTACCTTAGCCGTATGCTTTGGGTCATTGTCATGCTGGAACACCCATCCACGACCCATTTTCAGTGTCCTGGCTGAGGGAAGGAGGTTCTCACCCAAGATTTCCCGGTACATGGCCCCATTCATCCTCCCTCGATCCGGTGAAGTCGTCCTGTCCCCTTAGCAGAGAAACAGCCCCAAAGCATAATGTTTCCACCGCCATGCTTGACGGTGGGGATGGTGTTCTTGGGGTCCAAGGCAGCTTTTTCTTCCTCCAAACACGGCGAGTTGAGTTGATGCCAAAGAGCTCGATTTTAGTCTCATCTGACCACAGCACTTTCTCCCAAGCCTCCCTGAATCATCCAGGTGCTCATTGGCAAACTTCAGACGGGCCTGTACATGTGCCTTCTTGAGCAGGGGACCTTGCGGGCACTACAGGTTTCAATCCATTACGGCGTAGTGTGTTACCAATGGTCATCTTGGTGACTGTGGTCCCAGCTGCCTTGAGATCATCAACAAGCTCCAGCCGTGTAGTTCTGGGTTGTTCCCTCACCTTTTCTCATGATCAGGTTCACTCCACGAGGTGAGATCTTGCGTGGAGCCCCAGACCGAGGGAGATTGATGGTCAATTGGTGTTTCTTCCATTTTCTAATTATCGCACCAACAGTTGACTCCTTCTCACCAAGCTGCTTGCCAATGGTCTTGTAGCCCATTCCAGTCTTGTGCAGGTCTACAATTTTGTCCCTGATGTCCTTAGACAATTCTTTGGTCTTGCCCATTGTGGAGAGGTTGGAATCTGATTCATTGATTGATTCTGTGGACAGGTGTCTTTTATACAGGTAATGAGTACTTAATTAGGAGTACTAATTAAGTAAGAGGACTAATCTGTGTGCCTCCTGGTCACATAACCGGTCTGTGGGAGCCAGAATTCTTGCTGGTTGGTAGGAGGTGAAATACTTATTTTCCTCAATAAAACACAAATAAATGTTTAAAATTCATATAATGTGATTTTCTGGGATTCTTTTAAATATTCTGTCTCTCACTGTTAAGATGAACCTACCATGAAAATTATAGACCGTTCCTTTCTTTGTAAGGGGGCAAACTCACAAAATCAGCAGGGGGTGAAATACTTATTTTCCCCACTGTACATTTATTGGGGCTTACGTGGGTAACATGTGTCTACACTCAGTGGTACTTGTGGCCACTTGAGGAAAATGGGGCCCATCTACAAGTTAAGGTTTTCCACCACCGATTTAGGCCCTGCCCCTGAAACAATGATGGATTCAGAAGGATATTAATTTGTTCTGGGCAGGACATGACTGTTTGAGACCTGTTATACTGTATTTACATGTCTTAAGTAAGTCTCCCAGTTGTCCAAAGCTGTTCTGCTCCTCTAACACAGGGCTGTTCTGAGATCAGTGTGCCATATTTCACTGGACAGTGACAATGAATTGGTTCCCCTGCCTCCTTTTAATGTATTATTCTTAAATGTGTAGGATTTGGGTTGTCTCTCCAAAGGGGCTGTTAATAACATTGTAGGAAGAGGTGTTGTATGTTTCTCTGCCTTGACCCAATGCTACTTAATCCCTTTCCCTTCTACGGTTAGCTGTGGTCAATCAAGCTGCTGTAGATTATTGAATTGGGGATACTTTTAATGTTTCTGATTTTATATCAGAAGGTTATAACCTGGTGTGGTGTCCCCAGGGGTTGGGTGACACACACGGACCTTGCAGAGGGCGTAGACAAGTTTAACACGGAGGAGGCAGTAATATAAGCAAAACAATAATTGATCTAATACTGACAAACACAAAACAAAGGGTGGGGTCTTCAGGGGAATACAAACACACAAAGTCTGCAATCCTTAGCTCGTTGTCAATGTCCATAATCCAATTCCAAAATCCAGTTCCGTTCCGCAATCCAGTCCGTAGTTGATATCCAAAGGGGGGTCCTCAAACAATCCAATTTCATACACAAAACACTCCAAAACACTCTTTTTAAATCCTGGCTGGTCAAAATGACTTCACAGGTTCTCTACACACTCACCAACTCCTTTCAAAACACGTTCCTACTCCTCTCAATGTGCAACAGGTATGAGCCCTTTAAATAGGCCTCCAAATGGCCTTCAGCTGGACATTAGTCACAATTTATTTTACTCCGTTCAGGTGTGACTATGGTCTGCTGGGAAATGTAGTGTTTCCTGGCTCCCATGTGTTGGAGGCCAGGCAGTCATTTCCTTGTGCGGCCCCTTGGGCTGCCACACACCCTCCTCAGCTCTGACCTCGGGAGGGCTGAGCGGCACAGGTTCAGTGGTGACCAGGAGAGCCACCATCTCCTGGTCCCCTCAGGAAGTGTCCCCCCTGGGTCAAATGTCCGGATTCCATAGTCTCTGTTCGCCTGAAAAAACGTCTGCAAGCCATTAGGAAATGGCGAAAGTCGCTAACCTCGTTTGCCACCAAATGGCCATAGGTGGGTACTGGCTCTGGGGTCCAAGGACGGAACGGTTACCGCTCTTGTGCTGGTCCTTACTATCCCTCCATGGCTGGAACCCTGTGCAGCATTTCACTCCTTTCCTGCCACTTCCACTCTGTTTCCAGGTGGTCAGGTGTGGTAACCCGGGAAAACATGCTCTTAACAGAGTTAGCTTCATCCTTGAATTTCTTTTCTACATTTGAATTTCTTTTCCATAACCATTTCCTATAGTCCTTCCCTTTAAATTTATGCCCGTTCTTTTTCTGGTTTCCCTTCAAGTGAGAGCTTTGAATCTCAATTCCTCTTCTCTGAATTTTAATGTTAGGGGCCAATGTTAGTAATGGGGATGGACTCACCATGTCAGGAGATGGGCGGGTGTTCAACAAGGCCTCATCCATCGGCAAGAGGCTTTCCTCCACGCTATGGTCCCACCATAGCTCATCCTCTGCAAACTGCTCCTCCAGTCCCCTTCTAAGGTCCAGCAGGCTGAGTGGGACTGAGGACCATTGACTTCACTCCAACTCCAATGTCTGGTCATCATTACTTGCCAGCTCCACTGGCTGCGAGACCTCCATCTGCGTGCTAGCGTCTTTGGTGACAGGAACACACTTTGCACATTCCAGCTCTTCACTCACCTCTTCCAGTTGATCCTGTCGGTCAAGTAGAGTTTCCGTCACAATTTTTAAGACTTTGCAAAATGAGTTCTCTGTGGCCTGGTGTTGGGCTTCTTTTTGGTCCAGCCTCAGTCAATTCATGTAGTTTTCCCCTCAGGATAGGGAGCTCTTCCCTTTTCTTTTGTTCAGTCAGGAGGGCTGCAGAGGTGGTTCGGTGAAGTTCCTGAAATTCCAAAATCTTCTCTTCTTGTTGCAAAGTAAGGGTCTTCACCTGCTCCAACTGTGTCTCCAGCTCCTGTCTTCCTTCTCTCCTGCTCCACTCGGCTCTGGAGTTGCTCCACCTTGGATGCATGGTTCTCCGCTGTTTTCCTCAGTTCTGCCTCCTTCTGCTTGAGCCTGGTCTGTACATCCCCCAAGGCCCTGGCATACTCCTCTTTGGCCTGGTCTTGGGACTCCTGGATGTCCAGACACTGTCAGTTCTTTTCCTCTAACATCTGGGTTAGGTTTCTCACCTTTTCTTTGAGTGCCAGGTTGTGAGACTCTACCCGCCTCACTTAATCGCCAAGGGATGCATTCTCCTTTTCCAGCTCCCCAGCCATGATTCCCAGCACTCTCAGGGAGCCGCTGTGCTCCTCCAGCAGTTTCCCCATGGCCATCAGGTGGCGCTCCTCCGAGGTCCCCAACTAAGCTTTTGTCCTGTACAGCGCAGACTGGACATTCTTCAGCTCACGAACCATCACGAGCCATCTGTCTTCAACCATAGCCGCCTGTCTCTTCAGTTTCCGCATTTCTTCCATCGTGGAGTCTTTTGCGAAATCCCAAAACAACTCCCGCTCACAGTGCACTACCTCCTCTTGCCTATAGGTGCTGCCCTCTGCCCGCATTCTCCACCATCTGTGGTGTCCCCAGGGGTTGGGCGACACACACGGACCTTGCAGAGGGTGTAGGTTTAAGAACACGGAGGAGGCAGTAATATAAGCAAAACAATAATTGATCTAATACTGACAAACACAAAACAAAGGGTGGGGTCTTCAGGGGAATACAAACACACAAAGTCTGCAATCCTTAGCTCGTTGTCAATGTCCATAATCCAATTCCAAAATCCAGTTCCGTTCTGCAATCCAGTCCGTAGTTGATATCCAAAGGGGGGTCCTCAAACAATCCAATTTCATACACAAAACACTCCAAAACACTCTTTTTAAATCCTGGCTGGTCAAAATGACTTCACAGGTTCTCTACACACTCACCAACTCCTTTCAAAACACGTTCCTACTCCTCTCAATGTGCAACAGGTATGAGCCCTTTAAATAGGCCTCCAAATGGCCTTCAGCTGGACATTAGTCACAATTTATTTTACTCCGTTCAGGTGTGACTGTGGCCTGCTGGGAAATGTAGTGTTTCCCGGCTCCCATGTGTTGGAGGCCAGGCAGCCATTTCCTTGTGCACCCCCTTGGGCTGCCACACTGGATACATTCTGGAACAAGATCCAACATCTGGACAAATACACATGATCAATTATGATCACTAGTGACAGTGACAGATACAGTGAAATGTCTAAAGGAGCAAGCTGTACATAACATGTCTCCAGTGCATAGTGCAAAGCGGACAGTAGTAGAAAACTTTCTCATGTGAGATTGGATACTGCTTTTGTCTTTATGTCTAACACTCTTAAATTGACCTGACTCAATTTGGACTCTAATTTCAACAGTAATGGAGAAATCTGGAAAATCAACTGCTTTTGAAACTTATACCCTTTACATTGTGCTCCACTTGTACTCCGGTGTCCCACTGGTGGGACACTCTGCCACGCCCCCCGTCATAAAATCATAAAAATATGGATATTAATAAGTATATACTTCTACATATGTCACGCAATACCTACATATAATATATCAAACGATGGGGATTTTTGTCACGAATCCAACCACAACTTGTTTTTAAGTATATTAACACATTTCAATTAAAACGGACAAAACTTACAGGCTGCACCACGGCCAACAGCCGCTTTGGGTTACGGCGTGTTGACAATGTTGACATGTTTTCATATAAAATCATATATAATACATGGTCATATTGGTCATAGCTAAATACAAAATATTCGAAGGATTAAAATAAGACCAAAGTTGCCTATTTTACATACAAATTACCCAAATTACGACGGGTTTTACATGCATTTCCCATTAACTTTCAATAACGCGAACTCCTGTTAGTTATAAAAAAACCGAATGTAATTTCACTCGTAATACACCAAATACTGAGAAAGTAATCAAAACACTGATATATTGTAAGATACAAAATCAGTATAAACACATATACATTGTCATAAGTATCATAGCACTATTTTCGTATTTTGTCCTCACCCACAAATCAAGATTCGTCAAAGTAAACGTTGCTAAAAACCGGAACAAGGAAGAAAAAAAAGGGTTTGGCTTTGCCCTAACTCTTTTGTGGTTTTCATTTGTCACACAGAAACCTGATTATCACTGATTGACAGCTTTTATTTCAAATAGGACACAAGTATCTTAGAACCAATCAGTTTCAGTGACCTTTTGTGGCAGTGAAGCAAAATCAAAAAGCCAAAAAATATATATATTTCAATAAATTTAGTAAAAATGCCTGTTGTTTCCTGTACTTAACTGTAGTCAACAATAACATGGTGTACCTAACTAATACTCAGACTAGAATGCCATCACACAGATGCACATATATCTCCCAGTTGTACCCTTTCATTTAATACCAAGATCATGGACCTGCCCCTCATATTTGAGAAATTATAGGCAAATACAATTGGGCAACATGCATATATGGGAAAAATATGGGAAATTTGTGTATCAAAAAACACCCAAGTCTATTATTACAAAAGCTCTTGTAGATTTTGAGTAATTTGTTCTATCTCCTCCAAATTTTGTACAGGAGTTCATGACATCACATAGACAGAAATCGAGGTGTTATATATTTTTATATGATTATTTTCATATTTTTGAAGTATTATACATTAAAATATATTTTCTATATTTTAGTTAACAATAACATGGGGTAAGTCATTTATACTCAGACTAGGATGCTATCACACAATCTCTCAATTCCCTTTCATTTGATACCAATTTAATTCATGTGCCCCTCATACTTGAAAAGTTATAGGGGATTTAATTTATACAAATATATGTACATGCACTGGGATGGAATGTTGGGGAAAAGGGGGGTGGAGCAAAAGGCGTTAATTTGATAGTGTTGCACATTGCCTCCTTTTGTTTTGCATGCATGTAATATGGGTGTGCAGAGGAAACATTACTTGTACTTGTAATTGTCTTTTGTGAGATAGGCCTAATATTCCTACCAGCACTAGCACACAGAATGGTGAAACTGGAAGTGGGCAGGACACCTCAAAAACACATGGAAAATGGTTGTCTTCTGAAGAAATCAACAATCTTAGGCATTCTTTTGGTTGGGTAAGTACACCTCATCAGTTATTATACAAAAGGTAAATATACAATATATACTGTGGCAGCCCAATGGGCTGCACAAGGAAATGGCTGCCGGGTCCTTCGACACATGGGAGCCAAAACACTACATTTCCCGGCAGGCCACAGTCACACCTGAGCCAAGTGAAGGCAATGGGACTAACGACCAGCTGAAGGCCATTTCAAGGCCTATTTAAAGGGCTGATTCCCATTACACTGGGAGAGGAGCAGGGACATGTTTTGGAAGGAGTTGCTGTGTTTGTTTGGAGAGTGAATACCTGTGAAGTCGTTTGACCAGCCAGGATTTGGAAAGAGAGTGTTGGAGTGTGTTTTTGTGTGTGTATGGAATTGGATTGCTTTGGATTTTGACTACGGACTGGATTGCGGAACTGACTTGGATAACGGAATTGGATTGGACATTGACAACGATAAGGATTGCGGACTTTGTGTGTTTGTTTTGTGTTGTCAAGTAATAGTTTAATAAATCATTGTTTTGTTTTTGAATACTGCCTCCTCCTTATTCTTAAACTTGCCTACGCCCTCTGCAAGGTCCGTGAGTGTCGCCCAACCCCTGGGGACACCACAATACATATTTCTTTTTTTAAGAATGTATATGATATGATATGAATAATAATAAAAGTCC
The DNA here is from genome assembly GCA_029706075.1 of Aldrovandia affinis. Classification (NCBI taxonomy): domain Eukaryota; kingdom Metazoa; phylum Chordata; class Actinopteri; order Notacanthiformes; family Halosauridae; genus Aldrovandia; species Aldrovandia affinis. Next base: position 245,176 of record JAINUG010000013.1, read on the forward strand.
TCTGTAGATCTGCCAACTTAAAAACCCTTTCTTTATTGAGTCATGCGATTATAATGTAAAAAATAACAATGGACTTTTAAATATGCAATAAACATTTAATCAGCAAAACAAACATGTAATGACTTGTTATGCCTAGTGCTCACAATAAGTACATCCCAGATTTAGCCTGATTTATAACTTATAGGTGTGCTACAATAATAATACATGGTGTGTGTACACAAATGTTTACACAAACACCTATGGTGAAGATTTTCACCAGAATCACAGTTTTGAGTTTCAGAAGCCAAGCTTATGAGAATGAAAAACTGTTTAATCATGTGATTTTACCAGGAGCTGATTCTGATTCCAAATAATCAGGACTACAATTAGCAGTGAGAGCCATGGAAAAGGAAAGACGCTGTGCTAGCACGATGCAAGACCCAAGGCAAAAATGCGCTGATCGCAAGTGGAGGGTATGGAACTGATTGTGCCATGTCATGAGCATTCATGTTTACATCATCCATCCACATTGATCTTCCATGACAGACAACAGAAGAAAAAATATCCAGCAGGGGTAAGAAATGGAAGGTGATTTTGTACACCTCAGAGTGACAGCATGATCTGTGCTTGAAAACTATGAGAACGCAAGCTTAATGCTTAATGCTCAAATTAATTGTGGCTGTATCCTGAGGTGGTGGCATATACAGTAATTGCCAGATTTCAAAACTTGAAAACTTGATCAGCTCTGATTCCATCCATTCCAACAGTCATGTAGTGTGACAGGTAGACAGTATATGCACTTATAAATAAAGTTTAAATTAAAATACAGTATATATAAATTGCCCTTGTGCTTAACTAACAATGATTTTATCCAACTGTTGCCCCATGCAGAGACAGTTCTTTCACCTTGTCATTTACAGTACAGAGCACCACTTCACCATATTGCCACTGGATTGTATAATTTTATGTGCATTTGGCCCTGTCCTGTAGTGCCCCACAAAATATCAAAAGTAAAAAACAATAAACGATAATTACATTTGATAACACGGGCAATGTTTGAACTAGTTCTAAATCTAGCAGCTCATTACATAGTCTATTTAAGAATGGTATGCAATATAAGTGGTAAATATTAACATGCAGTATCATTTCTGGGTCAATACAGTGTCACTGTATTGAAAAGTACAGTGTAATCAGTGACATCTCTAAATCTCCATTCTGAAAGACAGAGTGCTCTTTTCCATTCTTCTCTTGTATTCTTCATCAAAGGCTTCATTTTGAGCCACTGTAAAGTGATTTTTCCAGTCACCAACTGTCCCTGAAAGACAAATAATTTACATGGTAGTAATTCTCTTTTCCACAATTAACTGTATCACAGCTATTTGAAGGAAATTAACTCATGCAGCAACACAACCTGCAACCTGGTTGGGTCCCAAAAAGGCCCTTTTACAACTACTGAAAAAATGATTTGAGTCACTTTTTGCATATCTGGAAAATCCCCTGTGCTCAGTGATGGGGTGTGAGGGGTCTGATGTCACATATATGGGGTGTCTTGGCTGATAAATGGATTGCACTTAATGTGCCATTTTGGATTTTAATAACGCCAAAAGAATGTAACCATTAACACTGCAGCAATTATATGGACTGAATTGCAACTGACTGAAAAATGATTTCCATGACCAAATATAGTATTGCCATTTTATTGATCAACAGATACTTTCCAATAGGATCAATTAATTATGAAAAATCTATACAAAAAACAAATATGGGTAAAGTTCACTTGCAGATTTGATTGAGATTTACCCTCCATTTCGGCAGGTGTTCCCTTTAACATTCAAATCCTGTTAAACCCTTTATTATACTCTCCAAAATCACTTTTCCAAGGTTTCTGCATGGGCTGCAGTTGCATTGGTTAAAAGAGAAGAGACACATCGAAGTAGGAACCAAGTCACCCCCACCCCCCCAAAAAAGGAATAATAACAAAGAAAAGAAGTGAAAGGAAAGAAAAAATACAAAGGTTGTGTATAAATCTGATGATTGTGGAAAGTAGACAAATGCCAGCTGGACAAGGAAATGGGTGGAAATGATGCACTGTTACAGCTCTGAATGCCATCTTCATGCCCATGACAAGACAATAATTTATTTGTTGTAATGAGAGAGGTCAAATCCCAATTAAGGTGATAAATGTAGTAAAAGTCAAAACAATTCCATCAGGGAAAACCTTTCCCAGATAATGAGCTACCTAGCTATTGTAGCTATAAAGCTGGATCATAGTAGCACGCTATTCTAGTTGTACCTTTGAGGTACCAAGATGAAAGCATGAATTAGATGGCAGTGCATGTTGGCCATTACCCTACTACTTTATTTGTGGTAATGTTCATTGGATGCTCTTCTCAAGGAAAGCACTTCACAACTGCATTTAACCCCTGCCCAACATTACAATTTGGTGCTGTGTCATTGAGGCTTGAGCACTAATTGGAAACTGTTCTGTGCAAGAAGATAAGTTCCTCAACTCATGTTAAGTTTGTTTTTTGCGAACAAATATATATTGTGGCTGGTAAAAATTACGAGTGGCTAGTGAATGAACTCTTCCACTAGCCTCAAAAATGTATTTCCCTCAACCTACATCAAATTGTATTCATATAAACACCTGAAGGACATTGTGATCTTTTTAAAAGAAAATGGCAGCTTTTTTGTTGAAGCTCCTGTTCGCCACATTCTGTTAGTACAGTTCTGACCTTGTTCTCTATACTTTTTATTGGCAAACTATCCCCCCAGGAGTAGGGTGGGCTTAAGTCGACCAGGGTTCCTTGGATTACCACAATATAAATTACTTCAAATGATATACCAGGTGCCCATGGCTTACCAAGTTGTCATCAGTAAATAACTCTTCCGATCAGCACTAACTCTCCTATGTAGTACTATGTGGAATGTATGGTGTAAAATAGCCACTGGCTTGCAGGTGACTGCACTGGAGGAGAGTGCACCATTGTGCTTCAACTGCAGTGCACCTGGTGTGCAGATGTGGGTATAGTGTTAACTTGAGAGGCACAATTGGTCCAAATTGGGGAGAAAAGGATAAAAGGAGGAAACTGTACAACATTTATTAATGGTATGAACACAGCACTAAACACAATTTGGCTGAAATTAATGTACAGGATACACTAGCAGGAAGACATGATTCTGAGCAGAATATCTACAGTGTAGTTCACTATTGAAATGACATCATTTATCTCAAATGCAGCAACAGATAGCTTAAATGCTATGTGAAATTACATTCATTTCTGACTCAATATATGAAATAAAATAATCTCTCCATGACCTAATATTTGCTGTAATTTGTGATATCTAACCCTCTGCTGACAGATAAGATTTGTTTACTATGTTGCCTTGACTAATAACTATTTATTCCATTTTTGGATCTGCTCTGTACATGTCCCCAATACTTCAAGCAATCGGCACCCTATAGATCTAGAAAAGTGTGAAAGCATGGGGGACAGAACTAATGGTGAAGTACTCTAATCCTGATAGGCACATGCCATTCATTCAGATGTAGGTGTAAAAATGAACTACCTTTCCTCATGAAGGGAGAGATAGACTGGTCCATTATCTCAACAGTTGAATAGTTGGCCATGCTGTTATTCTTCATTGCCTCAAACTTTGTTTTCTGTGTCACTCTTTCCTTCTCTTTCTCTGATGGAGAGAGACCAAGGAAGGAGCACAGATGAGAGATTTCACGGGTGAGGTCCTGAGAATGAGGGAGAAAATGAGAAAATCAATCAAAATATATGATTAGGGAATGTAGGACAGTACAATTTCAAGTCTTTCATAATAATAACAATAATGATAATAATGTTCATGATAACTGTGCAGTAATGGTGATGGCTCTGACCTCTTTCATGTCTTCATAGAAAAGGTAGAGCATCCTGGGATAGCTCTCTCTCTTGTTCCACCACCCCTGGACATGGTCATACCAGGAACCAAAAACCACTGAAAAAGAGAATGATAGTGAGAAAGAAAGAGAGAAAAAAGGTAGAAAAAGAATGAAACATCACTGAACACACACACCCTACCACATATATCCTTCCTATAATATGCAGCAATTTGTCTTATTGTCCTGATGAATCAGTGGAGGGGACTTTTTCCATATTCACAGATACAGTTCGTTTGGCTGCTTGCCTATGTGATAACTATAGAGATGGTAGAGATGTAAATTCATGTATTGTAGGTTTGGCTTCGATATTGCATTAGGAAGGCCGACCCCTGATTGCGGACCTGAGTTTTGCCAACCTCCCCTAGGCAAAAAAATCTAACCCTCGGACACGATCGGAGGTTGTACATGATTTTCTCTACTGTCAACACTCAGTCATGATCCAAAGTTGTGCTGGCACCCCAAAAAGAGTATCCAGCCATCACTGGGGGTAATGGGGGTCAAGGCTGCCAGAGGCCATGTGGAACAGAGCTTGTTGAATCCTGTCTGGAAGTCAGTGAGATGGTGGGGGTATCTGGAATAAAATCATCTTGGAAATACGTCCCCAGAAGTGAAAAGCTCCGTATCCATGCTTGGCAGTTTGGAATGTGAGTGATATATGTTCGACATGCAGCTGGTCATAGGATCAGACATACCAGGAAGTGAGGGAAGGTGCTTGTTTATATACTATGTCGCTGGCTAATGAATGAGTGGAGAGCAGGTGCTTAGGGCGGAGTTGTGAATTGGTTATGTCAACTTCAATTCTATTATGAACTGCTATGTAATCTCCTCCTCGATACACAGATTCGATAAAGCAACAGAGAAGTGACTCCTCACATTGCCCAGAGTTGAATTTCTGGATGTATTTGTCCCAGGGTCCTGCCTCTGGTTGGAGCTTATTCATCCTGTCAAAGTGGTAGAAGCTCAGAAGGTTGTCTTTAGCGTTGCGGGCCACATATAGCACCTGGGAAAGATGCACATATCTTTATTGTTCCCCTTAAAGTGATAGTTCACCCAAAATCAATTTATATATATATTTTTTAAACTTTCAATACAATGTAATATGCACCTGTTATGTGCTACGTGTTTGTGTCTCTCTCTGTCTCTTTCCCCCCCACTACATGCTGCTGAGAGGAGCTACGCTATTTGCCATTCCCCCCTGTCCATCATCATTACCGCATTACCACAAGGTCCCGCCTCCACCAATCACCACGCTCCCCTCTGTCATATAAACCCCAGCTGCTTCTTGCTCGAAAGATGGCTTCCTGGTTGAGAGACTGGCTTGTGCAACTGTCGTTGGCGTGCAAAGAAGAGCTTTTGGCAAATTCACTGTCTACAGGAACAATGGCTGGCATTGTTAGCATTGATGCCCGACAACAGTGGAAGTCTATGTACCCGCAGGTAGCATGCTCTAAATTGTATGCCAAAATGACCTCCCAGACTGTAACCAAGTCGCTCAGCCATGTGGTTAATTTGGAAGTTGTAAATGTGTATTATATCAGATCATACTTTAATAGTAACTTAGAAAGGTATACTTTCAATTTAGGTCACACTACCACAACTGTAGTCTTGTGGACTTTTGGAACCTAAGTACTAATTATAAATTATAAATGAAACACCCTTTAAGGCTATTTTCACCAGCCTCCCCCCCAGACACAAACACACAAACTTCTGCTTTCCTTTGAGGTACAGGTCATCTTCCCTTTTCTTTGGTCTGTATCCTACTAGAGCAAACTTAAATCCAATTTATCCATGAACCCAGTTGTACCCTGCAGTTTTGCTCCCAGAATGACTTTGGGACCAGCTGTACAGGCAGGTGAGTTTTAATGAGACGAGGAGAGGTAGGCAGATTCTCTGCAGCCTCTGTTCCTAAGGGAGAGATTTAGCATTACATATATTTTGTGCACATTGTTTTAAATTATCAAAATGCATGCTTATACATACATGGTTATAAAACATTTTGTTTCAAAAATGTTTTAATTTGAATTTACCCCACTCTAGCAATCTGTTAAATGTAGACTGTATCAAGTCGTTTCTTTTTATTTATTTCATTACTCATGAATGTGTTGTACCAATAAAGCAGATTTGATTATCAGTTTGAGAAAGAGGAAATTGAGGATAGTCGTAGATTAACCATTTTTTATTATCAATTTATTGATTGGAAATCAATAAACATACAGTTAACAAACAGAGTCAAACAGATAGTTTTCTATTATTACTGAGTCATTATTTATCATTACACAGTATGGCTAGTAAATCACAGCATTGCTTGCTCCCAAAAATTCACTGTCCGTCACTCTCTTCTAATTACCTGGCTGAAACCCTTCAACACAGATTTCCAGGAAAGGCACTCGTTCATGGATAGGAATGTTTGAGCTGCGTCCCTCCATCCCTCCAAAATACAGCTGGTCTACTATCTCTGACAGCCATGTTGTCCCTGGGAGAGAGGAATTTAGTGTGGTGAATGCACACACTTGCAAGGATTGCTCACTGTACACTGCTGTGCACACCTGTACCATACTGGTTCTGTCATATCAGCTCACCATAACACAACCTTTATAGAAAATTATCCTTCTGTGATATGCAAAATACATAGAATGAATTCAACCCAAACATTTTAAGTGAGAGATAATGGTTGGCAAAAGCCTAAAAAGACGGGAAATTCACACAAGCACCTTTATCATTATCTTGACTTATGCACTGGCAAGACTTCCAACACACAATGCTTGGATAACTGCTAGGGTAGTCTAACCATATTGGTCTACTTCAATCAATGTATCCACCACTGGCCAGGCTGCTGAGGATTGAGGGCTGCCTTTCCTTTTATGATTTTACTTATATAAGCAAATAATGGAGGGACAAAAACATGCATTCCTGTGCATGCTGCTAAGCTTTGATGTCTGCCATTACATAAATGGTTTTCTTTTATGCAATGCACTATCTACATGTAGATTTCTCACATGCTTGTTGAATGAGTTTAATGTTTTAGAAACTAGACCTATTTTTTACACTACAACATAGAAAATAACTATATGTTGATGTTCTCTTTATTTGTATGCAGTATGAAGTTTATTCTGTTGCCCCACTTGCAGTAGAAGTACAGGTTGGGATGATCTGTGTAAATTCATCATATACAGTGTAGGGTCAGCAACAGCAGTAGGTGAGACTCCATCAGTTGAAAGGCAGACCATCACACTGAGTGACATAAGAACAGCTCACATACAGTTAAGCAGTGTTGGGGAGTAGTGGAATTACAAGTAGCGGAACTACTAATTTAACTACATTTTACAGTAAAGTGTGATAGTTTAATTGCTTCCAAAATCTAGTAGCTTTCAAGTAGTAGCGGGGTAGAGTGGACTAAAGTTACATCTCCCCAGCAGCAGTATTATTATTATATTTGTTCATTTATTCGTTTTTTACAAAAAATATCAAATGTCATGTGACAGTTTCAACGTAGGTGTTTCATTTTGTTTGAAGAGAAAATGCAGCGGTACTCTTGGCTAATCATGAACGAGGAGGTAGAAACAACATGGCCATACACAAAACTAATAAAAGAAAATGAGAAAGTGTACACTTTTCAGTGCATTCTGTCCCAACCAAAGCAGAAGTTGCTCAACGCATGGAAGACACCAAGCTCGAACTTGAGAACGCAGGTGAGTAGCTACCTAGCTAACATTAGGTTGCTAATTTAACTGGTGTTTTAACATGCAACTCTGGCTAACTACGTTAGATAAAGGGATGGCTAAGTTGAATGTTGAACTTGGGTTTCAGGATTTCTGTCCTCAGAACAGAGTTCATGGCTTTGGTTCATTCATTAAACATCAACGAGCAATTCTCAACGAGCCAGTGCCAACTTTGAGTACTCATTTAGATTCCGTCTGTATGCAGTGGGGCCGGTGCTATTTTCTCTTGGTGGGGCACACATAAAATAATATTTTCCTATTATGTGACAGCTAGTTAGTTTAGTTATTTTAGTCTCCATTCACATGCCAAGCACAAGCAGGTGCATCTTTCCATTTAAATGAATGAAGATAAAAGCATTTTTCCCTAGCCATGCTTCTCAGTGTGAACAGCTACACAGGGGTGCAGATTTGCCTAGAGTAGTGTTTCCCAACAAGGGTACGTGTACCCCAGGGGTTACATGGGCAGTTACCAGGGGTACATGGGAAGATGTAAAAAAATGTGTGAAGAAAATATTACAGAAAAATCACAGCTAAAGACAAGATGATCTAGCTACAAAAGAAAAAAAAAGGAACAAACAAGTGCTTTCGCTCCACTGTGCATATTGGGGTACATTGTAAACTCAATATTTACTCCATGTTCTGGGAATGCGGAACAGGCTTCTAATCTCATTCTGGGTAGAAGCTGCTTATTATATGACATCAGTATTTACATTACAGTTTGTGGAAATACAAGTAGAGAGGTAGATAACTCACCAGCTTTGGGGTAGGTGGCTATCAGTATGTCATCAGGTCTGGCTTTAAAGTTTTTCACTCTCTGCCAGTTAGTAATGAACATTTGAGTGAGCATGATGCCTTCAAACTCAAACAACTTTGGGCTCTCATTCATTACTGATAGGAGAGAAAAGAGAGTGAATGAGAGAGAGATGATTTGTAAGGATTTTATAGGGCAAACAATTGCAATTTATCAATGGAAACCACATGTATGAATCAGATACATGGGTTCTTTACAGGTTCTTTGCTGTCACAAACATTGTAACCCTCAGGCTTCAACATTAATAATGCTTGTTGTGCATAAAAGAAAAACTAGTTCATACACCACTATTCCTAAACTGTAAAACAAAATGGTGACTTACTGTATATCCTTCCTTTGCTAATTTGTTTAAATGTGTTTTCATCTGTTCATTGTACTGACCTCTCCTGCTGAAATGAGAAGCATTTAGGGCCCTTAATACAGTGCCCCTCAAAGTACAGATGGGAGACTGGCTGCAAGAGAGGTTTCAGCATCTGGCTAATGCTAGACACTAAATCCATCTTTGGTAGCTGGAAAACAGACCCCAACCAAGCAGACTAGTTGATGGAGAGCTATGGATCTGGATACATTTGTACCAACGTCTATTTGAAAATATGACTGTGATATTCCAAATTGATGTGTTCCAAAATAAAGGAAACGTCAAATGAAAAACACCAAATGACTCATATCTTGAAGTCACTAAATCACAATTAAAAATTAGTCTACACATGCTTCAACACTAATTAGAGATATGTTTCTTAAATAAAAGATGTTTAAAATCAACACCTTAATATGTGAGTTTGTGACATGAGAGATCTAACTTGATTTTTAAAGAGGTCAAATAGTTGGTGCCCAAATTGCAGGTGCGTCAGTCACAGAAACAACAAAATGATTGAATGTGTCAAGGGGAATAGTGCCAAAAATCATGACAGCATATGCTAAACAAGGAAAAACTGCATCAGGAAAGAGGAACAGTGAAACATAACTGAACTGAATCTACACCTCTGTGATCCAGTCTCAACAAAAACTACATTGTGAGCTTCACAATGTTGATATTTATGGCAGGGCTGCCATTCGGAAACTGTTTGTAACTAAGGCCAATCAATGTTACCTGGTGTAATGAGCACAAAACCTACACTTCTGAGCAGTGTAAGAAAGCAATATGGTCTGATGAGTCATATATATTTTTTTCCTCCATCTGGACGTGTTTATGTTTGGGGTAAGCCTTCAACCCACATTGCCTCTTCCCAACTGTTAAACATAGTGGTGGAACTGAATCAGCAGCCATCTCCTTTAAGTCATTGGATCCGATTATTATTCTGCATGGTAGAATTACGGGCAAGGAATACAAAGCCATTTAGGCAACGATACACATACACACTGCTTAACAGATTTAAGAGTGGTTTCATGAACATCAGGATGAAGTCAAACACCTTCCATGGCCTCCCTAATCATTAGATCTAATCATCATTGAATCATTATGGGAAGTTCTGGAACGTAGAGTGCGGAGTAGATTTCCACCTCCTTCATCTCTCAAAGAACTGCAATGGCTAGTAAGTTATCTAGCGATCTAGCTTGCTAGATGTTTTGTTTACTAAGGAGTTATTAGCCAGACTCGTTACCAATCTATATAATAGATAAGTTACGTGTCAGACAAGTGTTCGAAAAGTTTGCTAGCTAACTAGCTAGCACTAAGTAAGTCCAAACTTGTTCTACCTCTATGGTGTGGTTTCAAGTTAAAAATATCACACAAAACAAGTTGGTGTGGGAGTCGCTGTAGCCATTCCATTCTGTAGTTCATTACAAAAGGCAAAAGTTATAAAAGATGGCTGGTTAACTAGCAGTATATATTTCTGGGTACGTTGGAAAATAATTACACAAAGTTATTGCAATCTTTGGTTTAAGCAAATGAGTCCTGTTGCTTTAGCAAACTCTTACACAGTACAGGCTTTCTGATTGATAGTCTAGACAATACACACATGGCAAGTGCTGTAAAACTTAGCTAGCTAACTAGCTAGCGCTACTAAACTTCTCTCTAAACTCTTTTTTTATCTTCCCCTTCATTGCTACTTTGATCTAATCTTGACTCAAGCTAACATGCCTTTTGCTATAATCCAGTCAAGGATGTGACACATACATTTAGACACAGTTTTACAAGTATCTCTCATGTTTTATTTAGATTTCTGGCTGGTCTTTCTTGGCCCATCTACTGTGCTTTTTTAATACTTTTGCATTGTAATATTTTTTGTGGCAAATAGCAGTGGTATAAAGTGGAATAAACCACTCCAAGCCATGCATCCTCAGGATATATGCATATATTTCTAGGCTTAACAGCCTCGTGCTGCAGCACCACCCCAGGTGTGCACATATATCCTGGGAACGCATAGCTTGCCATGGTTTATTTCTCACATACATATACACATACACACACACACACACACACACACACACACACACACACACACACACACACACACACACACACACATATATATATACTACACATTATGCAAAGGTTTTAGACATTTGAATGCTACTCTGAAAACGAAAACTTTCTTCCTTTTGAAATCACATTCTACACTTCTCCCAGGACCTTCCAAAAATAATGTCAATTGCTTTAATTAATTGTTTTACTTTTTTGTCAAAAATCACTCAGTCCACTTTTGGTCAAGGGAAAGTTTTAGTTTCCATACATGATAGACAATATATAATATAATATATTTTATACAAGCACACACACACACACACACACACACACATATATATATAATATAATATATTTTATACAAGCACACACACACACACACATATATATGTGTGTGTATACGCCGAACACAAATAACAATAGACTTAGAATGTATCAGTCAATCTGTCGTCACCACTGTTTACTTGTTCTACACACAAAAAAAAAAAAAAAAAAGACCCACTAACCTTTTCTTTCCCAATGTTACAGGTATGATATGCAGACACCTGCAATGATGCCTATTGCCGCTTTACTGCACTGATCTTGTGCGCTAACTGATTGTTCTTACCTTGTATTAATGCACATCTTGTAAGTCGCTCTGGATAAGAGCGTCTGCTAAATGCTTAAAATGTAAAATGTAAATGTAATTACTTACTTGCTGTGGCTTTTAAATGGTCTCCTTTAAAGCATATGATAAGAATTCTCTGTCTGATATTGAAAGTATTGTAGTGCTCAAATAATTATTCTTCCAGTACAGCAGTAGTTCACACAGTATTTGTCTGTTTTTATTGGCAGGACTTTCTCCTCCCTCTGCTTTCACTGTTAACTTTTGTACTGCATGCTCCACCCTCCCCATTGAGTCCTCAAGTCTGCTAGTACTGGGGTAAAGGTACTCAGAAACAAACAAATTTTCAGTCAGAAAAAATAGATTTTTTCATTCTTTCTAAAATTGCACCAGACAAAAAAACTATTCTGGCACATACAGTACAGTACTGTACACATACAATCCATATATCCCTCAAACAAATCCTCGATTTTGTTAACTGTACATATTGTGTGTGGTGTGGTTACATTACAAACTCATACTGTACATTAAATGGGGTGTCAAATATAAAGTGCAATACAAAAAATATAGATTATTTCCCCAGGCTTTAGGCATAGTGTCATATTTAAAAAAAAGATTTAAATTAAATGTGTGAAAGGGAATGCTTTATATCTACAAATTATTGGGGGAAAACTGTTTGAAAATGAATGAAAAACTGAAATTAAATAAAAACTGTTTAATTATATGATTCTGGAGCTGATATTCTGATTCCAAATAATCAAGACTGCAATTAGCAGTGAGAGCCATGGAAATGGAAAGACACTGTGGTAGCAAGATGCAAGAACCAAGACAAAAATGCACTGATCGCAAGTGGAGGGTGTGGAACTGATTGTGCCATGTCATGAGCATTCATGTTTATATCATCCATCCACATTGATCTTCCATGACGACAACAGAAGAAAAAATATCCAGGACGGGGGAGAAATGGTAGGTAATTTTGTACACCTCAGAGTTACGAGCATGATCTGTGCTTGAAAACTATGAGAATGCAAGCTTAATGCTTAATGCTCAAACTTGTGCAGTATGTCAGCCCTGATTCCATCCATATTGCCACCGGATTGTATAATTTTATGTGCATGTGCCCCTGTCCTGTAATGCCCACATTTCATAACACGGGCAAAGGTTTGAACTAAGTCTAAATCTAGCAGCTCATTGCATAGTCTATCTAAGCATGGTATGTGGTCAGTGGTAAATATTAACATGCAGTATAATTTCTGGGTCAATACAGTGTCACTATTGAAAAGTACAGTGTAATCAGTGACATCTCTAAATCTCCATTCTGAAAGCCAGAGTGCTCTTCTCCATTCTTTTGTTGTATTCTTCATCAAAAGCTTCATTTTGAGCCACTGTAAAGTGATTTTTCCAGTCACCAACTGTCCCTGAAAGACAAAGAATTGACATGACAGGTAATTCTCTTTTCCATAATGGACTGTATCACAGCTACATGAAGGAAATTAACTCATGCAGAAACACAATCAGTCAAACCTGAAACCTGGTTGGGTCCCAAAAGGTCCCAAACTACTTAAAAACTTTTTGCTTATTTGGAAAATCCCCTGTGCTCAGTGGTGGGGTGAGGGGTTTCAGCTGATAAATAGATTCCATTGGATTTGGGATTTTAATACCACAAAAAAATTTAACCATTAAGACTGCAGCAACTACGTATATGGGCTGAATTGCAATTGACTGAAAACATGATTTCCATGACCAAATATGGTCTTGCCAGTTTATTGATCAACAGGTACTTTCCAATAGGACCAAGTAATTATGAAAAATCTGCAGTTCATGATGCCAAATATGGGTTATCACTTGCAGATTTGATTGAGATTTACCCTCCATTTTTGCAGGTGTTCATTTAACATTCAAATCCAGTTAGACCCTTTATTACACTCTCCAAAATCACTTTTCCAAGGTTTCAGCATGGGCTGCAGTTGCATTGGTTAAAAGAGAAGAGACACATCTCGAAGTAGGAACCAGGTCACCACCACCCCCCAAAAAAAACTAAACAAAGAAAAGAAGTCAAAGGAAAGAAAAACTACAAAGGCTATGTATAAATCTGATGATTGTGGAAAGTTGACAAATGCTAGCTGGACAAGGGAATGGGTGTAATGTTGTAATGCCCGGCTAGCCCCGGCACAAATGAAGCACTGCCTTCCCAGATAATGAGCTACCTCACTATGTAGCTATTGTAGCTAAAAAGCGGATAATAGTAGCATGCTATTCTAGATGAAAGCATGAACATATTCATTTTGTTTTGTGGAAAAAGGAGGCAGATTTTTTGTTGAAGCCCCTGTTTGCCACATTCTGTTAGTACAGTCAAGTACTGACTTTATTCTCTAGGGATGCACCGATATGACAATTCTGGACCGATACCAAGTATTCAAATAACACAATTGGCCGATACCGATAATTTGTTATTTATTGTCCTATTTGTGCCCTGGCAAAAAAAAAAAAATTCTGCCCTTCATTATACTTTTCAATGAGCACAAATTCAATCATAAAAATGTATGCTAATGTATAACAGCTTTTATTGTAATATTCTTTCACATACTCATTGTACTGTGTTACATGTCTTACTTGTAAATGGTTGATCACATTTGATTAAGATCCTTGCTTGAGTTGCCTGCTTTTGAAATGTCACTGGAGCATTTGTTACAAATAGCAAATCTGTTGTCTTTCTCCAACACCTTGTAATGCACCTGAATTTTACACCGCTATCGTAGTTTCAATTATCAACCGTGGCAAATTTACAAATGTCGATGATTGCGGTTACGTTATAACATTGTTGTGTGGAGGAGAATAATTCCTGCATTCATTTGAGCCTTTTTCTATCCGCAACACAACCAACACACAACACAAACAATCACAGCCAGCCTTGATATGAAGCGCAACTTCACTTTAGTGAAGCCTGAAGAAAGCATCATCAAAGGGCCAAACTTGGAGCTAGCGAAGCATGGACAGAATTTGTTCAGTCAGTAAACCCATTAACTAAGGTAGGCCCAGACAAAATGTGACAATGAGATTGAAGACGAACCAAGTTTAGTCCCTAAGAAAGGCTGCACGTCAATTGCGTGGGGTGACTTTGGTTACAAACGAGCCGACAAAGACCAGAAAGGAGGCGTGTTCTACAAGTGACTATAACAAGTGGTCCCAACGGCAGATTGGAGTACATCTAAGTTATCATGAAAGGTAATATAAAGAATGTATGGCGAAAAAAAGAGAGGCAGAGGCAAGCAAAAAATCATATGCAGATGCAAAAAGGCAGCTATATATATACTGTATATACACTACCGGTCAAACATTTTAGAACACCCCCATTTTTCCAGTTTTTACTGAAATTTAAGCAAGTCAAGTCCAGTGAATAACCTGAAATGGTACAAAGGTAAGCGGTAAACTGCCAGAGGTTAAAAAAAAAAGTTTAGGTTACCAAAAACTGAAAAATACTGAAAGGCCCTTCAGGGAACAAGTAATGGGTTAACAACTTACAGCTGTTCTGCAGCAATGGAAGTAAATTCAGCCTTGAAAGTTGATGCAAACAATTCCTACAGGTGTCACAACTTTTGTTGATTACTTACAAACCCTCTGTCTGTATAAAAGCAGTGTTGGGACAGACTGTGTTACTACACCCTCTGAAGCATTATTTGGACAATATTGCACTACAGGAAGTAGTATATTGCTATCATAATGGCGAGAAAAAGGCAATTAACAAAGGAAGACAGACAGACCATTATAACCCTTAAAACGGTAAGTCTTTCCTTTAGAGAAATTGCAAAGAAGGCCAAATACAGTTAGTTAGTACAGTTTCCTACACCATCAAAAGGCACTTGGAAACTGGAGGAAACTCTTACAGGAAGAGGTCTGGCAGACCCAAAGCCACAACAAAATCAGAAGAAGTTTCTGAGAGTCAACAGCTTGCATGATAGGTGGCTCACAGGACAACAACTTCAAGCACAGCTTCACACTGGTAGAAGTAAGGAAGTCTCAGTTTCAACTGTGAAGAGAAGACTTTGAGCTGCAGGTTTGACAGGTCGAGTGGCAGTAAGAAAGCCATTGTTAAGATAGCAAAATAAGAAAAAAGAGGCTTGCCTGGGCCATGAAGCACTGCCAGTGGACTACTGAAAACTGGAAGAAGGTCTTATCATGCAAGGTTTTTGTACGCCATCGAGTAGGAGAAAGGATGGTTCCTCAGTGTGTGACACCAACTGTCAAACATGGAGGAGGAAGCGTGATGGTCTGGGGCTCTTTTGCTGGATCCAGAGTCAGCAACTTGCACAGAGTGACTGGCACCCTGAACCAAAAGGGCTACCACAGCATTTTGCAGTGCAAAATAGTAAATGTAACTATTTATTCAATTTTGGGATTTGCTCCGAATGTGTACATGTCCTCAATATTTCAGGCAATTGGCACCTTATAGACCTAGAAAAGTGTGAAAGCATGGGGGACAGACCTAATGACGGAGTGCTCTAACCCTGACAGGCACAACATGTCATTCATTCAGATGTAGGTGTAAAGGTGAGCTACCTTTCCTCATGAAGGGAGAGATAGACTGGTCCATTATCTCAACAGTTGAATAGTTGGTCATGCTGTTATTCTTCATTGCCTCAAACTTTGTTTTCTGTGTCACTCTTTCCTTCTCTTTCTCTGATGGAGAGAGACCAAGGAAAGAGCACAGATGAGAGATTTCACGGGTGAGGTCCTGAGAATGAGGGAGAAAATGAGAAAATCAATGATTAGGGAGGTGTAGGGCAGTGCAATTTCAGCCATGTAGTCTTCTCATAATATTAACAATGATGATAATAATGTTCATGACAACTGTGCAGTAATGGTGATAGCTCTGACCTCTTTCATGTCTTCATAGAAAAGGTAGAGCATCCTGGGATAACTCTCTCTCCTGTTCCACCATCCCTGGACATGGTCATACCAGGAACCAAAAACCACTGAAAAAGAGAATGACAGTGAGAAAGAGAGAAAAAAGGTAGATGAAACATAACTGAACACACACACCCTACCATATATATCCTTCCTGCAATATGCAGCAATTTGTCCTATTGTCCTGATGAATCGGTGGAGGGAGGGACTTCTTCCATATTTACAGATATGAACTAAAGGCCTCTACATGCTCGAGCGACAGCAACGTGACAGCAACACAACCAGGGCTTTGCAACATCAACGCAAGCTCTGCGACCTACGCAGAGGGTGTTGCAGAGGATGTCACATACCTAGCACAAAAATTTAACTTGCAACCGCAGCGTAACATTTCGTGTAGATGTTGCGCATCATTGATTGGTTGGTTAGCGAATGGAGGCGGAGCTGTCATAGTCATAATTCATCGAGATAGTACATATGTTTTTTACAATTGACATTTTAAGCATTTAGCAGACTCTCTTATCCAGCGTGACTTACCAGATGTGCATTAATACATGGTAAGAACAATCATAGGTCACACAAGAGATCAGTGCAGTAATACAGCAATAGACATCATTGTTGGCAGCTGCATACCATACCTGTATATATCTATGTTAATGTTAGCTAAGCAAAACTATCGATATCTAGCTAGCTAGCTAGCTAGCAACCTGGTATCACGGTTAAATAAAGCTTGCTAACAGTAGCTAACAATATAGATAGCTAGCATTATTTGTTTGACACGGTATAAAATGAACCAGCTTCAAGGAAGATTGGCTGAAGAAGTTTGAAGGTACAGGAGTTTCCCTGTTTTCATGAAAACTATACCAACCTTGTTCAATTCATTGAGGCCTACTAGTGTACAGACGTGTAAGGACACCATGTCGCATAGGTTGCGCAGAAGTATAAATTGCAGAGTGCTTGCGACATTGTTGCATTGCGCGAATCGTGAAGATGTTGCACAATTTACGCAGAAGCATGTAGAGGCCTTAAGGCTCACTAGTATAGCTGCTTGCTTATCTGATGACTATAGAGATGGTAGAGATGAAAATTAATGTATTGTAGGTTTGGCTTCGATATTGCATTAGGAAGGCTGACCCTTGGTCACGGACCTGAGTTGTGCCAACCTCCCCTAGGCAAAAAATCAGGCCCTCAGACACGGTTGGAGGTTGTAAGTGATTTTGTCTACTATCAACTCCTAGTCGTGATCCAACGTTGTGCTGGCACCCCAAAAAGAGTATCCAGCCATCACTGGGGGTAATGGAGGTCAAGGCTGCCAGAGACCATGCGGAACAAAGCTTGTTGAATCCTGTCTGGAAGTCAGTGAGATGGCAGGGGTATCTGGAACAAAATCACCTTGGGAATATGTCCCCAGAAGTGAAAAGCTCCGTATACATGCTTGGCAGTTTGGAATGTAAGTAATACATATTTGACATACAGCTGGTCGTAGGATCAGACATACCAGAAAGTGATTTAAGGTGCTTGCTTATATACTCTGTCGGTGGCTAATGAATGAGTAGAGGCAGGTGTGTAGGGCGGAGTTGTGAATTGGTTGTGTCAACTTCAATTCAATTATGAACTGCTATGTACTCTCCTCTTCGATACACAGATTTGACAAAGCAACAGAGAAGTGAGCTCCTCACATTGCCCAGAGTTGAATTTCTGGATGTATTTGTCCCAGGGTCCTGCCTCTGGGTGGAGCTTATTCATCCTGTCAAAGTGGTAGTAGCTCAGAAGGTTGTCTTTAGCATTGCGGGCCACGTATAGCACCTGGGAGAGATGCAGATTATTATCTTTTATTTATTATCTTTATTATTCCCCTTAAAATGATAGTTTACCCAACATCAATGTATCTTTTTTTAACTTTCAATACAATGTACTATGCATCCAAGGAAGAGCTTTTGGCAAATTCACTGTCTACAGGAACAATGGCTGGTATTGTTATGCAAACAAATTATGCTCAAAATTGTATGCCAAAATGACCTCCCAGACTGTAACCAAGTCCCTCAGCCATGTGGTTAATTTGGAAGTTGTAAATGCACTATATTATATCAGATCATACTTTAATAGTAACTTAGAAAGGTATACTGAAAGTGGATTACTTTCAATTTAGGTCACTCTACCGCAACTGTAGTCTTGCAGACTTTTGGAACCTATCTGCAAAAAAAATATTGGATAAGATAACAATACAACTATTTTCTAATGAACAAATACTTGACTTGACATTTGTTTTTGTTTTTTTTTGTTTCTGATTTTATCCCATTTTATCCCAATTTGGTAGCCAATTAGACCCGCTATTTTTACGTCAATCCCCCTAGTAATGTGAGTTCGCTGCCATAGTCCTGTGACCGGTAGTGACGAAGCGAAGTGACGCCTCATACAAGACGGCACCCGCAGGCCGTCGACCGTAACCCGGTACTACAGGGCCACTATACGCAGCGAACGTCACGTCGGCTCCCCTCCCCCCTCCCTGGGGCGGACAGCCAATCGCCGCCCCCTGGTGGCACTCCCGGCCAGAGCCGACACTTGGCGAGACGGGGAATTGAACCCCGGTCTCCGTGGCTAGCGTCGGATGTTGTAACCACTGGACCACGCGGGAGGCCTGACTTGACATTTTGAGTGATTGATTAGAAGTTATTGCTAAGCTATGCTGTCTGACCTATTTTCCCAGGTCACAGCAGGAAGAGTGACATAGTAATTATCTCAAGGAAGAGGAAAACATATTTATATTTGTCTTAAGAAAAAGTACAGATGGACAGTTTTATTTTATGTCTATCTACTATCTACACGTACATTTTGCACATGCTTGTTGAGTTTTATGTGTTTGAAACTAGGCCCATTGGTTACACTACAACACAGAATATAATGATATGTTGAGAATTGTTCTCTTTATGTTTTTCTTATTTTTAAGTTTATTCTTGCAGAAGTTGCCCCACTTGCGGCATGAGTACAGGTCGGTGTGCACTGTGTAAATTACCATAGCCAGAATAGTCTTTTAGCAATGCTTACTTTGTTGGTGGCATTGATGGTCTTGATCACACATTAATAATTCTCAAAAACGTTTCCTCTCATGTTGTATGTCAAAGCCCCATTTTTGCCAGAATCTTTAACGGCAATCGTTTTGTTCCGGTCTCTCCAAAGTAAGATAATATTACATAAGCATTATGATTTCTTCATCATAAATGAGCAATTTGGCAACTTCCAAATGAACCACATGGCTGAGTGACTTGGTTAGAAGGGAGGGGCCCTGTAACTGGTGTAATGGTAAAGTTGCCCACTGCGGCCAGGGTTCAATGCCCAGGCTGGCTGGGAGTCTCGTTCAGGGGCGGTGATTGGCTGTCTGCTCCAGGGGAGGGGAGGGAAGCTGGCAGGAGCTCACCACATATAGGTGGTTCAATCACCTTTGTCGCTGCCATTCCCAAAACTGCAGTGGCAAGCTCATAGTGCAAGGATGGGATAGTTGAAGTAGAAAGAGGGTTCAATTTGCTACTAAATTGGAAGAAATAAGGGGGAAAAGGTTACAGCGAGGACATTTTGGCATACAATTTCAAGCATGCTACCTATGGCCCATGCATGCAGTGACTGGGGGTAGGGGGGCAAGGGAATTGTGTGCTCTTGAAAAGTAACCTGTAATGTCGCGGCCAGTGCCTCAATAGTTCCACCTCGGTATATCTGATTCTTTTGAAGGGCTTTCCAGTTTGGAGTGGCCGGTGTGGGGGCCAGTCATTTTTGCATGGTGGCCACCCCTTGGAGGCGCCACCGCCTGTGAGTACATGACCTCCCATTGTTTTGGAACGTTAATGCTAACTATGCCGTAGATGGGTTCACTGTTCATGTAGGCAGGGAAAACTCTTCTTTGGTTGCATTGTACATAATATTGAAAAATAAAAAAATTATCCCAGAATCTTACATCGATTTTGGGGGAACTACCACTTTATCATTGTTGTGCTTCATTAATTGGACATTCAGTACATCTCAATGAAAGGAAATCTGCAAGTATAACCTATTACCACTCCCTTAAAAAAAATCTAACACAAATTAACACATTATAAATGAAACACCCTTTAAGGCTATTTTCACCAGCCTAAACTGATATAGACAACTCCCCCCCCCATCCCAGACACAAACATACAAACTTCTGCTCTCCTTTGAATCAAATGTACAGGTCAAACTTAAATCCAATTTATCCATGAACCCAGTTGTACCCTGCAGTTTTGCTCCCAGAATGACTTTGGGACCAGCTGCACAGGCAGGTGAGTTTTAATGAGACGAGGAGAGGTAGGCAGATTCTCCACAGCCTCTGTTCCTAAGGGAGAGATTTAGCATTAAATATATTTTGTGCACATTGTTTTAAATTATAGAATCAAAATGCATGCTTATACTGTGGCAGCCCAAGGGATGCACAACAAAATGGCTGCCTGGCTTACAACACATGGGAGCCAGGAAACACTACATTTCCCAGCAGGCCACAGTCACACCTGAGTCAAGTCAAGTGATGGGACTAACGACCAGCTGAAAGCCATTTTGAGGCCTATTTAAAGGGCTGATTCTGTGACACATGGAGAGGAGTAGGAACGTGTTTTGGAAGGAGTTGCTGTGTTTGTTTGAAGAGAGAGTGAATACCTGTGAAGTCGTTTGACCAGCCAGGATTTAGAAAGAGAGTGTTGGAGTGTGTTTTTGTGTGTGTTTGGAATTGGATTGCTTTGGATTTTGACTACGGACTGGATTGCGGAACTGACTTGGATAACGGAATTGGATTGGACATTGACAACGATAAGGATAGCGGACTTTGTGTGTGTTTGTATTCCCCTGAAGACCCCATCCTTTGTTTTGTGTTTGTCAGTATTAGTTAAATAAATCATTGTTTTGTGTTTGAATACTGCCTCCTCTGGGTTCTTAAACTTGCCTACGCCCTCTGCAAGGTCCGTGAGTGTCGCCCAACCCCTGGGAACACCACAATACATACATGGTTATAAAACATTTTGTTTAAATGAAAAACATTTGAATTTGAATTTACCCCACTGTAGCATTCTGTTAAATGTAGACTGTATCAAGCAGTGTCTTATGCTTTATTGGTACAACAAATTAATAAATCTTGAAATAAATAATATTTGAGTATCAGTTTGAGAAAGAGGAAATTGAGGATAGTCGTAGATTAACCATTTTTTTATTATTTATTTTATTGATTGGAAATTTGCAGTCTGTCAAACAGATAGTTTACTATTATTACTGAGTCATTATTTATCATTAAACAGTATGGCTAGTAAATCACAGCATTGCTTGCTCCAAAAAATTCACTGTCCGTCATTCTCTCTTAATTACCTGGCTGAAACCCTTCAGCACAGATTTCCAGGAAAGGCACTCGTTCATAGATAGGAATGTTTGGGTTGCGTCCCTCCATCCCTCCAAAATACAGCTGGTCTACTATCTCTGACACCCATGTTGTCCCTACAAGAGAGGAATTTAGTGTGGTGATTACATTAGCAAGGATTGCTCACTGTACACTGCTGTGCACACCTGTACCATACTAGTTATGTCATATCAGCTCACCATAACATGGTCTTTATAGAAAACTATCCTTCTGTGATATGCAAAATATGTAGAATTAATTCAACTCAAAAAACAACATTGTAAGTAAAAGAAATGGTTGGCAAAAGCTGAAAAAGATGGGAAATTCACACAAGCACCTTTACCATTATCTTGACTTATGCACTGGCAAGACTTCCAAAACACAATGCTTGGATAACTGCTACGGTGCTCTAACCATATTGGTCTACTTCAATCGATGTACTCACCACTGGGCAGGTTGCTGAGGATTGATTCAAACTTTCTTTGAATCAACAACCAAATAGATTATATTCAGAGGAACACAGATTGTACAATTTGTACACAGTGGCCATAGTAATGGAGCAGTCTAAATGCTCTTATCACACTCATCCCACACAAACATGCATGTACTCTTCAGAAAGTAACAGTAACAGTAAAAATCCCTGGCTATACAAATGTGAGGAAGGGGAAACAGGGCTGCATTTCCTTTTATGATTTTACTTATATAAGCAAACAATGGAAAGACAAAAACATGCATTCCTGTGCATGCTGCTAAGCTTTTATGTCTGCCATTACATAAATGAGTTTTCTACTTGTACATTTCTCACATGCTTGTTGAATGAGTTTTATGTTTTTTAAACTAGACCTGTTTACTCCAGAACAGAGAATATACAATAACTATATGCTGAGGGGTGTTTCCTTTATTTTTATGCAGTATGAAGTTTATTCTGTTGTCCCACTTGCAGCAGAAGTATAGGTTGGTGTGCTCTGTGTAAATTACCATATCTAGAAAATGTTTAGTAGTGCTTACTTTGTTGGTGGCATAGTCTTGATCACATATGAATAATTCTCAAAAATGTGAAAAAGTCTCTTCACACCTTTTTTTTCCAGTCTCTCCAGAAGCAAGAGAATATTACAGTACATAAGTATTATGATGTATTTCTTCATCATAAACTTGGAAAGAAGCCTCACTTATTCATATTGGTCTTATGGACTTTTCAAAACTATGTGCTTCCATTTGCAAAAATAATGTAAGATAACAATGCAACATGTTCAAATTCTAAATGAACCACATGGCTGAGCGACTCTAGTCTCTCATAAGCATGAGAATATTAGATAAGTATTATTATTTCTTTATTGATCATATATAGTCTAGGATCAGCAAAAGCAGTAGGTGAGACTCCATCAGCTGAAAGGCAGACCATCTCACTGAATCACATAAGAACAGCTCACATACAGTTTAGGGGGGGTTAGTGGAAATGCAAGTAGAGAGGTAGGTAACTCACCGGCTTTGGGGTAGGTGGCTATCAGTATGTCGTCAGGTCTGGCTTTAAAGTTTTTCACTCTCTGCCAGTTATTAGTGAAAATTTGAGTCATCATGGTGCCTTCAAACTCAAACAACTTTGGGCTCTCATTCATTACTGATAGGAGAGAAAAGAGAGCGAATGAGAGAGAGATGATTTGTAAGGATTTTATAGGGCAAATAACTGCAATTTATCAATGGAAACCACATGTATGAATCAGATACATGGGCTCTTTACAGACATTATCGCTGTGTCACAAACATTGTAACCCGCAGACTTCAACATTAATAATAGGGTGATATATATCCTTTCTTTACTAATTTGTTTAAATGTGTTTTCATCTGTGATGTCTGTGAATCTTTCTCATTCTACCTTTTGTGTCATGAGGTGGGAGAAATCCTTCTCATCCACCAACAATTGCATAAGTGATGACAGACAATGATGCACTTCACACTGCTATAGACCTGGCATGACTCATTTAATATCCCAATGTACTGATCTCTCCTGCTGAAATGAGAAGCCTTTAGGGCTTTACAATGCCCCTTAAAGTACAGATGGGAGACTGGCTGCAAGAGAAGGTTCACCATATGGCTATTGCTAGACACTAAATACATCTTTGGTAGTTGGAGAACAGACACCAACCAAGCAGGCTGGTTGATGGAGAGCTATGGATCTGGACACATTTGTACCACCGTACATTTGAAAATATAACTGATATTCCAAAATAATGTGTTCCAAGATAATGTAAATGTCAAATAAAAAACACCAAATCTCGAAGTAACTAAATCACAATCAAAAATGAGTCTACACATGTTTCAACATTAATTAGCAATATGTTTCTTAAATAAAAGATGTTTAAAATCGACACCTTAATATGTGAGTTTCTAAAGCGACATGAGAGATCTAACTTTTGATTTTGTAAGAGGCCAACTAGTTGGTGCCCACATTGCAGGTGCGTCAGTCACAGAAATGGCAAAACGATTTAATGTAAAAGGGGAACAGTGTCCAAAATCATGACGGCATATGCTAAACAAGGAAAGACTGCATCAGGAAAGAGGAACAGTGAAACAATAACTGAACTGAATCTGCACCTCTGTGATGTGCTGATATTTATGGCAGGGCTACCATTCGGTTTCTAACTAAGGCCAATCCACATAACCTGGAAGAACATTGGAAGAAAGTAATATGGTATTTGAATCTTTTTCCTACATCTGGATGGGTTTATGTTTGGATAAAGTCAAAGGAAGCTTTCAACCCATATTGCCTCTTCCCAACTGTTAAACATAGTGGTGGAACTGAATAGGCAGCCATCTCCTTTAAGTAATTGGATCCAATTATCACTCTGCATGGTAGAATTACAGGCATGATATACAAAGTCATTTAAGCAACCAGGTGCACTCTATAGGCCTCTACATGCTCGAGTGACTGCAATGCGACTGCGACACGACATCCTCTGCGAAATGTTGCAGAGGTTGTGTTGATGTTGCAGAGGGTGTTGCAGAGGACGTCGCGTACCTAGCACAAAAATCTAACTCGCAACATGTCGTGTAGATGTTGCACAGCATTGATTGATTGGTTGGTTAGCTAATGGAGGCGGAGCTGTCATGGTCATAATTCATCGAGCTAGTACATCATTTTTTGACATTTTACATTTTAAGCATTTAGCAGGCGCTCTTATCCAGACCATCCTTCATTTCCCTTAATACATTAACAGTATTTTCAAGAGTCGTCTGCTGGTTCCTTTGTTTCACGTGGATTTACTCTATTATTTTAATGCTATAAAGGTGAGTTGCTCGCACACATGCTGCTTTCATGACAGGCATAGCCTACTTCCTTTTTTTCAAAGGGTTTAAAGTCTATCGTACTGACAGTACATTAAACTCTGAGATTCTACAATAAACAAAGGATCGACTGTGGTCTTCACTTCATTCTAAATGATATATTTAAGGTTGCAAATATCCAGATGTTTTGTGTTGTGCTTTAGATTACATATAAATGTAACATGTCACTACAACACTTTAATGCGCAGAACATTCAACTAACAAAACAAAGAAAAGGCAGGGTGCATATACATTTTTAAAGCATGTAGCAGACGCTCTTATCCAGAGCGACTTACCAGATGTACATTAATACATGGCGATAATAATTGTAGCACAAGAGATCAGTGCAGTAATACAGCAATAGACATCGTTGTTGGCAGCTGAATACCATACCTGTATACAGTGGGGAAAATAAGTATTTCACCCCCTGCTGATTTTGTGAGTTTGCCCCCTTACAAAGAAAGGAACGGTCTATAATTTTCATGGTAGGTTCATCTTAACAGTGAGAGACAGAATATATAAAAAAAATCCCAGAAAATCACATTATATGAATTTTAAACATTTATTTGTGTTTTATTGAGGAAAATAAGTATAAGGATTTTTTTTAAATATTCTGTCTCTCACTGTTAAGATGAACCTACCATGAAAATTATAGACCGTTCCTTTCTTTGTAAGGGGGCAAACTCACAAAATCAGCAGGGGGTGAAATACTTATTTTCCCCACTGTATATCTATGTTAACGTTAGCTAAGCAAAACTATCGATATCTAGCTAGCTAGCAACCTGGTATCACGGCCAAATAAAGCTAGCTAACAGTAGCTAACAATATAGATAGCTAACATCATTTGTTCAATACGGTATAAAATGAACCAGTTTCAGGAAAGATTGGCTGAAGAGTTCGAAGGTACGGGAGTTTCCCTGCTTTCATGAAAACCTTACCGACCTTGTTCAATACATTGACGCCTACTAGTGTACAGAAGTGTAAGGACACCATGTCGCATAGGTTGCGCAGAAGTATAAATTGCCGAGTGCTTGCGACATGTTACATTGCGCGAACCGCGAAGATGTCGCACAAGTTACACAGAAGCATGTAGAGGCCTTTAGGTGCAAACATTCTTTCTTTAAGATGTTTCGTAAATTTCCCTATAAAATTATATGAACTAACAACTGCCGCCGCATTTATCAAACGCTCGGAGGCACTTCAATCGTAAGAAAATCTCATAAGATCTTCTTGTTTGCCTCATTAAATCTGGCTCTAAGATGTTGTACAGCCTCAATAGAAGGGTTCTAGGGAATCGGAACCGGCTCATGAGCCACTCATCATCCTCAGCAAAAAAGTCAGATTGGTCCCTGAAAATGCTATCTCACCGAAGCGCTCTCGCCAATTCCTCTAATAGCGCAAGGTCCGCCATTGTAAGCTTGGACTTTACAACATTTTGGCCCTTTAAATAGTATTTTTCATCAATTCATTATTTAAAAAACAAAACTGCAATTATGAAATCATAGTAACGCTTTGTAATGCTATTACTTATTTCAAACATTTTAGTTTTACTTAATTAAAATAGTATTCGCGCCTCCCGCGTGGTCCAGTGGTTACAACGTCCGACACTGGCCACGGAGACCGGGGTTCAATTCCCCGTCTCGCCAAGTGTCGGCTTTGGCCGGGAGTGCCACCAGGGGGTGGCGATTGGCTGTCCGCCCCAGGGAGGGGGGAGGGAAGCCGACGTGACGTTCGCTGCGTAGAGTGGCCCTGTAATGGTGCATTCCAAGCAACTCGTAACTCGTGTTTTTCCCACCTAAAGTCACGACTTACGACTTCGTAGCGTTCCAGGGCAAAGTCACGGATTCTGACGTAACTTGCCCAGGAACCAATAGAAACATAAACAACCAAAATGGCGGACCGTGCGACCTTTTTGATGATTTGCTGTGTGATGCTGTGTGACGCTGTGTGACGTCAAAGTCGTGAGTTGGGAGTACATCGATCTCGTACGAGTTCACAGGTGGGAAGTTACGAGTTTGACTACGCGTTCCGCGTCATTTTACGCGTAGAAGTGGGAAAAACACGAGTTACGAGTTGCTTGGAACGCACCATAAGTACCGGGGTTCGGTCGACGGCTTGGCGAGTGACGTCTCGGAAGAGGCGTCACTTCGCCTTCGTCACTACCGGTCGCAGGACTACGGCAGCGAACTCACATCACTAGGGGGGGATTGACGTAAAAATGGCGGGTCTAATTGGCTACCAAATTGGGAGAAAATGGGATAAAATCAGAAACAAATAAAAAAAATTAAAAAATAGTATTCGCAACCAATTTATGTTAGTTTCTTTATCATTTATTTTTCTTCATGTTATTTCAGTATTTTAGGACAAAATACATAGACAAAAAAGCATATTTAATGACCAATTTCCTCAATAAAAGTGAAAGATTCGAGTTAAAAGATGAACTGCAGAGTTTACACACACTGCATGTGGTCTCAGGTTTCCGTAAATTTCCTTCGCACGTCTGAACAAGTTGGACTCCCGAAAACTTAGATAAATCCCAATTTGAATGTGTAAATGTTGGTACGAAGGATAAAGAAAACGAAGGAGAAATTTCATTCGTATGCTGCTTGATAAATTAGGACGATTCTTTAAGATGTTTCTGTATTCTAAGACAATATCGCCCCCATACATACTGCTAAACAGATTCAAGAGTGGTTTCATTAACATCAGGATGAAGTCAAAACAGCTTCCATGGACTCCCCAATCATCAGATCTAATCATCATTGAACCATTATGGGAAGTTCTGGAACGCAGAGTGCGGAATTGATTTCCACCACCTCCATCTCTCAAAGAACTGGAGGCTTTCTTGCTAATGTTTTTAGTTTGCAACGGCTAGTAAGTTATCTAGCTATCTAGCTTGCCAGATGTTTTGTGTACTACGACATTATTAGCCATACTCGTTACCAATCTATTTAACAGATAACTTACGTGTCAGACAAGTGTTAGCAAAGTTATATACATGGCAAGTGCCAGAAACATTCGCTAGCTAACTAGCTAGCACTACTAAACTTGTCCTAGCTCGTCAGCTATGGCCCCACCAACTCAGATAGGTAGCTGGCTTCATTAAGCATTGGTAACTAATCTAACTAGCTAGCTAAATTAGATAACGTACTGTACTTCGCTAGTTTACAAGCTTGTTCAATTAGGTAATTCATGTTGGCTAGCTAGCTAACGTTAGCTCCTTTTTATCTCTCCCTTCATTGCTACTTTGAGCTAATCTTGACTCAACTAACAGCAGGCACGTGCACAGATAGGGCCCAAGGGGGGCTTGAGCCCCTGCCGTTTTGCCCTCAGAGTCAAAAAGTGCCCTTTTTTTGGCTGGTGTTAATTGTATTTTATTTTTTATTTTGGCTATTTGTTATTGAAATTCTATCAAATATAAAGAGGGAAATGTATAGTAGTATCCACGTAAAAATACACCGTATCAATTTAAAAAGTACTCCACTCTCCACCCCCCACCCTTCCAAATGGTTTTGTCTCAATCAATCCATCAACGTCAGCATCTTCTGACATTCCGAATACAATTTGTCATGAAAAGCACCGCATCCCCAGCGCCAGTTCGGTTACGGTGAATGATATCACTCAGGTAGGCACTGTTTTAATTATGAAACCACGATTAAACAACACTTAGGCTACTTATCATTAAAGTCTAATTAGTAGTCTATAGTCATAGTCGATATCATTAAAATGACGTTATCTCCGTCATGCAGGACAACGTACAAATATGCTATTAATTTCTGAAGCAGGTTACGTTTTGCATAGTTTTGCTAGTTTAGTGTAGTCACCCCATTTTTCTTTATAGACAGTTTTCTAAAAACGTTTAAAAGTGTATTATTGTTTGGGCATGTAGCAGTGTGTTTCCCTGTTAAAATAAAAGTTTTTTGTTTTAATGCCATTCAATTGCATCCT
Source organism: Aldrovandia affinis (assembly GCA_029706075.1). Lineage (NCBI taxonomy): Eukaryota > Metazoa > Chordata > Actinopteri > Notacanthiformes > Halosauridae > Aldrovandia > Aldrovandia affinis. The sequence goes on from JAINUG010000013.1 coordinate 274,181, forward strand.
CCTAACTTTCTTTCTCAAAGAAACCACTGATCTAATGTGACTGAATTGGTCTAACAACTTAACACTGACTGACTGCATTACTTACACTGACTGACTTGCATTACTACATCAAATCTGGTTTCTTCAAGGAATAATGTGTTTCGGTAGAATTTAAACAGGTCCCATGTTATGAACATAGTGTGTGATTATGGATGGCTGCGGTGTGGAAACATCGGGGTGGTAATATTGCGTGTCGGGGGGTGAGTGCCCTTTTTTTTGTTTGAACCCCTGCCCCCCAAAATGTCTGTGCACGGCCCTGACTAACAGGCTTTTTGCTATAATTATGTCCGTTTTTTGGGGGCAACAAGGATGTGACTGGAATAAATGTCTGTTTTAAACACAGTTTTACAGGCATCTCTCATGTTCTATTTTGATTTATGGCTGGTCTTTCTTGGGCGATTGCTTCCATCTACTGTGCAAGTAATGAACGCTTTTATCTCTGTCTGAACTATGGCAAATGAGGGAATATATTACTGGACGGATTTACACATGCCAAAATATGATAATTTATCATTGAAAGCGGTTTGAATATTTAATACTTTTGCAATGTAATATTTTTTGTGGCAAGTAGCAGTGGTATAAGCGGAATAAACCACTCCAAGCCATGCGTCCTCAGAATATATATGCATATGCTTCTCGGCGGAAGAGCCTCGTGCCTCAGCACCACCCCAGGTGTGCGTATATATCCTGGGAATGCACAGCTTGCCATGGTTTATTTCTCACATATATACACACACACACACACACAGACACACACACACACACACACACACACATATATACACATACTATTATGCAAAGGTCTTAGACATTTGAATGCTACTCTGAAGTATAAGAAAACTAAAACGTTCTTCCTTTTGAAATCACATTCTATATATACACATATGTATATTCACCTAACACAAATAACAATAGACGTATAATGTGTCATGTCAATTACTTACTTGCTGTGGCTTTTAGATGATCTTCTTTAAAGCATATGATAAGAATTCTCTGTCTCGATTTTGAAAGTAGGCTACTCAAATAATTCTTCTTACAGTACAGCAGTAGTTCACACAGTATTTGTCTGTTTTTATTGGCAGGACTTTCCCCACCCCCTGCTTTCACTGTTTACTTCTGTACTACTGCAGGCTCCACCCTCCCCCTTAAGTCCTTAGTACTACAGTATATTGGGTGAAGGCACTCAGAAACAAACAAATGTTCAGTCAGAAAATGCTTTAATCTACATTTGGATCTTTCTTTATACTTTTTCAGATGTGTATATTTTAATTTTGGCCTCAAACTTTGACTTAATTCTTTCCTCTCTTTGTAACGTTGCACCAGAGAAAAAAAGGATTCTGGCACATAGCCTACAATATATCCTTCAAACAAATCCTCCATTTTGTTCTTTGTACATATTGTGTGTGTACAACTCATACTGTGCATGTAATGGGGTGTCAAATATAAAGTGCAATACAAAAATATATATATATATTTCCCCAAGCTTTAGGCAGTGTCATTTTTTTTATTTTTACATTTTAAGCATTTAGCAAACGCTCTTATCCAGAGCAATAATACACAACTTTTTTAAAACCATTTAAGCTAAATGTGTGTTTTTTTCCACAGATCTTAACTCAAGGGCGTGGCCACATTAAATGTTGGGGTTGGCATATTGAAAGGAATGTTTTATATCTGTCCATTATTGAGGCACAGATATGACTGCTTTGAATATTGGGCGAGACATGTTCCCCTTTCCCCCTCCCCCAGTCGTTACGCCTATGTTTTCCTGAAGAAATAGGAGAACGTTTTATCAATAGGCTACATTTTATTGCTACAATATCTGAGCAAGCTGACAAAAATGCATGCGACACTATTTTTTGCAGCCCTTCACTTCGTTACCTTTAGAGTAAGACGTAATGCTCAATTGGATTTTAATTTTTTCTGCACTTTAAGATATTTGTTTGTAGTCATGTCTCGTGAAACAACACAATAAAAGCGATACGATTGGGCTATCGTTATTGTCGCTTTCATGATATCATTACATTGAGTTGAGTAGTTATTTGCTCTATTATTTTCACCGTATACATGATTTATGTGTAGGCTACACAAACTCTAATTCTCTGTCGAGTGTTCGCTCGCTTATTACGAGCCAGCCAACATAAGCAGCGGTTGTCACATCAACATTCAGAACGTATAGTTATTCCAAACGCATGAGTGTCCATCCTCGCGAACAGCAAGAATAGAATGGCGACACCGGTATGAACTATTTGTAATAAATTATTATAATAATAATATTTTGTAACGGTAGTCAGTTATCATACGTAGTTTGATATGAAACTACATTCCAAAATGTTTTTTATACAAAATGAATGTAGGCCTAAGTTGTAAAATGTAGGCTACTTAAGTTTTTATGTTTTAATTGTATATACGGTCAGGTCCAGAATTATTGGCACCCTTGATGGAAATTAGCCCAAAAAGACTGTAGAAAACAACTAATGCTGAGATACTATATTGTAATTTTCCAACATTTGACATATTTGACTTTATTAATGATTCAATGGAATCGGTCAAAATAACACATTTTTCAAATGATAAATGTATTTAAAAAAATTAATTTCACAATTATTGACACCCCTGTTTTTAGTACTAGGTGCAGCCTCCCCTGGGAAGGATAATGGCATTGAGCCTATTTCTATAATGTTTAATGAGTTTGGAAAACACATTTGGAGAGATCTTGGACCATTCCTCCATGCAGAACCTTTCAATATCCTTGATATCCTTAGGTTTGCGCTTGAGGACTGCCCTCTTCAATTCAGACCACATGTTTTGATAGTGTTTAAGTCCAGAGACTGATTGCAAAACATTGATTTTGTTTTGACGGAACCATTTCTGTGTTGATTTTGAGGTATGTTTGGGGTCATTGTCTTGTTGGAAGGTTCACCTACGGTCATTGCAAGATAGTAACCCTATTTTTTCTGAGATTTCGCACATGCGCCTCTGCTGCTAAAGTAGTATGTTTCAGTTTACATTTACATTTACATTTTAAGCATTTAGCAGACACTTATCCAGAGCGACTTACAAGATGTGCATTAATACATGGTAGGGACAATCATAGTTCATGCAAGAGATCAGTGCAGTAATACAGCGATTGACATCGTTGTAGGCAGCTGCATACCACACCTGTAACACTGGGAAGGAAAAGGTTGGGAATTTTTCAACAAACAAAAAAATGAGTAAGCAGGGATACATATACAAAAAGCATTGAACAAGTAGGCAGTGCTGATGACAATTGGCTAGATGTACAGAATTCACTGGTAGTGGAGTCTGAAAAGGTGGGTTTTGAGTCTCATGCGGAAGATCGCAAATGATTCCGCGGTCCTGACCGATTGCGGAAGGTCATTCCACCACCAATGGATCAGGACAGAGAAGAGGCGAGACCACGAGGAGTGGCTGCCGGGCACCCGGAGGGATAGGACGGTCAGTTTGCCAGAGGAGGCAGAGCGGAGGGGGCTGGCTGGGGTATAGGGTGTAATGAGTGTCTGGAGGTAAGGGGGAGCAGTTCCTCTAGCTGCTTGAAAAGCAAGCGCCAGTGATTTGAATCTGATACGTGCTGCAATGGGGAGCCAGTGCAGAGAGGAGAGTAGAGGGGTGACATGGGTGAACTTAGGTTGATTGAACACCAGATGTGCGGCAGCATTCTGGACTAGTTGCAGTGGCTTAATGGCACAGGACAGTAGGCCTGCCAGCAAGGAATTGCAGTCGTCCAGACGTGAGATCACCAGGGCCTGCACCAGGAGTTGTGCGGCCATTTGGGTGAGGAACGGCCGGATCCTCCGGATGTTTTTGAGGGAGAATCGGCAGGTCCGAGTGATTGTTGCGATGTGGCCTGAGAAGCACAGCTGGTCGTCTCCTGGCAGACTGGGACGGAGACACTATGGAGCCTTCCATGGTGATTCCATAGCATCAATCAATCAATGGGGAGCCCTTCGCTGGGAGAAAGAGCAGCTCAGTCCCCAGGTTCAGCTTCAGGTGGTGGGTGCACATCCAGGCAGAGATGTCAGCCAGGTATGCAGAAATCCGTTCCGGGACTTGGGTCTCAGAAGGAGAGAAGGAGAGAAAGAGTTGAGTGTCGTCAGCATAACAGTGATAGGTAAAGGTCATGGCTAGATGGTCGTGAATAGTCATAGTAACCCTATTTTTCCCTATTTTGTCCAACTCCCGCGAGGTTTGACTCAATCCTCATAGCAATGATGGAAAGCGTCCAACCCTCGTTCCAGTTGTCTTACACTTAAGGTTAGAGTCAGAGTTAGGGTTACCAGCTCGTCTAGCCACAACCATCTAGACCAGGGGTCGGCAACCCATAACACTCAAAGAGCCATTTGGACCCGATTTCCACGGAAAAGAAAACACTGGGAGCCGCACCATTTTCTGTCGACGGGGGGGGTGCTAGCCAAAAAAATGCGCCCAATTTTGCGCCCGATTCAATTGGATACTTATTATTTATTTTCCTTTTGAAAATAATTGATCTAGACCATTTTTTTCCTTTTAATAATTTTACTTTTAAAGGTTAGATTTGTCTCATATTTTGAGATCAAGCTGATGAACAACAAAGACATTTTTCATTGCCTTTTTTGCTCATCTTCACCTAGGGTGCCAATATTTCTGGAGGGCACTCCATTACAGAGATGTAGGGATTACAGAGATGTGGCTTGGAGCAGATGATGGGGATGAGTTTAATGTAGCTGGGTATACAATTTTCAGGAAAGACAGAACCAGTACAACAGGTGGGGGTGTAGCTATGAATGTGAAAGACAATATAACTGTGCAGGAGCTATCAGTAATTCACCCTCTCGCTCTTACTGAGGGTATTTGGATCAGATTACAGGGGGAACATGAAAAGGGACTAAATGTAGGAGTGTGCTATAGGCCACCAACTTTGGACAGCAGCCTCAATACTGTACTCTTCGGAAACACTGAACAAGTTTGTCAGGCTGAAGAAATAGTAATAATTGGAGACTTTAACTACCCCTCTATTAGTTGGGACATTGTGTCAGGACAGGGAAAATGTTTAGAGGAGTTTTAGATGTAAATTACTGTTTTCAGGTACAGGTATTTATTTATTATTTATTGTTTCATATCCAGCTTAATCATAATGGAAAAAAAGAACAAGAATGGAAATGATCTTTACTGTGATACAGTATGGTAACACACAAGCTTAATGTCATTTTTAATAGCCCGAAGAAAAGACACCTCCATTATCAGATGTTTTTGTACATATCTGATGTATTTTAGGCTTCAGTTTCCATCTTATGTTGCTTTGTCAGCTTCACATATAGGGCTCTAACAAGGCATATGATATTATTTATTTAAAAGCATTTGACAAATTACCACATTTCATCAAGGGTGCCAATAATTCTGGATGTGACTGTATACACCAACAAAATACAATTCTGATCCAGACTGATGTTATGTACTGTCCTCAAAAATGTGGTCAAAATCAGTCAGGCACAAGCAAATGAAATCAAACCATGGCCAATTTGATTTTTTTTAAAACATAAATATGTATAAACAGACCACACGTGAGTTAACAAAGTGAGAAGTGGGTGTTTTAACATTGCTGCACATCAGCTAGCTTGCTGCAGACTTCGTACTGAACGAATCGGTAAAAATATCTGTGAACTAATGTTTATAGTTAACTGAATCAAAGGATTCGAGTCCCTGAAAATAATTTAAATGCCCACCACTAGCATGCTGGACATCTCTACCAGAAGCTAGCAAAGGTTGTACAGGACTTACAACTGTGAAAGGTGTTGCAGAGGAGTGTGCAGATACTTAAGGGTTGTAGCAAGGAGACCCTCCTTCCCAAAAGTGATCCCCATCCTGTCCTTTGGTCCAGATCATTGACCACCTCCTCTGTGCCATTAGAGGTGCTTTCCTTAGACAATTCCTAATCACAGTTGACTCAGTGAGTGTAAAATTATATTTTTGTAATATAATACTCTGAAACCCTTCTACTCTATGAGGCAGATGCTTGTCAATGTAGAATACGTGAAATGCTTCAGGCATGCAACTCTGTGTGTGTGTGTGTAAGCAGGCATATGCTAATATTGACGTTTATAATTAATTAAAGATAACAATGTATTTAGTAGGCTATTATTCCAACATAACCTACAGTAAGCTGTGTCTTGCATTCAGTTTGTAGATTTCATGCAATAAGAGGCTGTCTTCATTTGTGTGTCAGTGTTTTAATTCTGGTTTTGCTGCCAAACAGCAGATGATCCTGATCCTGATCTGATCACATTGATCATTTGATGAATGGGGTGCTATTGGTCAAACGACCACCAGCAGAGTGGTTGAAAAACAATGTATTTATTCATGGGTGAAAGACACCTGACCTGCATAAAGAGTGGTTACAGGACATTAAGCTAATTCATATGCATTACATGCATTATATTTATGGTAGTCGTACATTATAATCAATTTCCACAAAAACATAAGACAATAATGTTTGCCCTATTCCATTTTCCCCATGATGGAGGCTGCCTTAGCCTTAGCTATGCACAATTGGCATCACCAAAATAACCAGCGCTGCATGGAGGGGAGACAAGCATGTCTGAATCGTGCAATTGCACAACTGGAACAGGAGGAATCATATCGTTTTGGTGAACGATCCGTGTAAAAGCAGTGATCACAATTCATGTTTTGCAACCATTTAGAAGAGATATTGCTCTTGGAATGAATCAGTGAATAATCAGCACATTGATGTGGGACACAGACATCAATGAACTATGTACATTTTAGTATAATTTTGTATTAGAAAAAAGTTGAAGTGGGACAGATGGCAATAAAGTATATCACTGAAATATAATTCTGAAAAAAACACAAAAACAAAATCAATCGTTTTATCAACCAACTTTTCAAAAATATCTAAAAACGCCTTTTGGAGGCTGTACTGGGCTGTATGGAAGTACTCCTGTTCCAGCATTTGAGAAACCAAGTGAGGGACCAGGGTTGTTGGGAGCACTCTCAATCAGTGAGGATGGGAAGGACCACTGATAGCCAGCCCACCCCCCGCACAAGGCCTTACGTTGCGTAACATCATTTTTTTGATTATTCCAATACTTGGTGATCTGAATGTTTGTCCCTTGTCCCTCCAGCCCTAACTTTTTCTAAATGCTTCTGAAAACAAAAAAACCTGTGATTAAGCACATCCAAACAGAACCAAATGTAACAATAAACACAATCTGGAACATAATGGTAACAGTGATCTATAGCAGAGTTGGGAACAAATTCATTAATTTAAAATTCCATTCTGTTAATAGGGCTTTTAAAAATGTCCTGCATTGTACTGACATTGGAATGGAGCTACCCAAATGACGGTGTTGTAATAATGATCTGATATTCATTACAGTAAAATGATAATAATAATGTGGTCTTGTTTACTCTAAACTAACCCCAGCCTGATTTGGCCAGCATTGTGTTTGCCTGTAAATGGTTACCCCTTCACCATCCTCAGCTTGATGAGGCGGAGGGTCTCAGCGTCGGTCCCTACAAAAAGTATATACAAAAATGAGCTGCGTAGTATGCACTCTCTTAAACGGAAATGCGTTTAAATACAGTAGCTTAATGCAATTTTATGCAATGACCAAATCATAGGTTAATAATATTGTAGCGAGCATGCACGAGGTCATGTATCAAGAAGTCACACAGAGTCCAGCTGTGTTGCAAAAACAGCTACGCGAATAGCCACTTTATTAAAAGGCAATAAATATCCGTGTTCCATACACCGCACAACCCCGGATAATATCTGGTGATAATTATCCGTGTTCCATACACTGCACAACCCCGGATAATACCACAGGAACTTCCTGAAAAGGACACGCCAGACCATTTGCTTCTTCACTCAGTCAATGAGAACACTCAATCGATGATGACACTTTTGCCCTGAAATTCAAGGGACTACACCAAACAATACATGTATACTGGTCACGGTGGCTTCAACATTTAGCGCACCGCAACCAGCCAGCTAACACACAAAAAGGGTAACATTAACACATATCACAAAGTTAAACAACACAATAAGCTAATTTACACAGGGGGAACGAACAAACACACAACAGCATTCCCCCATAATGCCCCATGCACACATTTCCACGTAGTGACCCCCCTGGATCGCTACAATATAAAGATGGAAACACAACCAACAATAATTTACCACAGGGATAAAGCATTTTTAAATGGCAGCTCTAACAGAAAATCAAGGGTGAACACTGAATGTTGTCACAAAGTACAAAGATCACACAAGTAAAATATTAACAGTGCTAACAAAATTTATGAAATACATGGCTTTCACAAGTAACCTGAAACCTACTTCAGTATCAATTATGACATCTAATTACAGAGGTTATTAAATTAACTTATTATACTTCTTGAATTCAAATTATATTAATGTCCTCCTGAAATAAAGACTGCAATCAATAAACTGAACATACCAGTACAACATCGCTGTCTCCGTAAACTTAAGCTGCAAGGGTTTGTGGGGGCTTTAACACCACAGATATTCGAAAAGCATTTCTGCGTTAGGATACACACGTATGTGTTTGCCATTTTGTAGTGTTGTTCGAATTCTCAACTGTTAATTTTGTTCACTATATAGTGCACTATAAAATACCCACAATTCACAGCGATTTGTAGTGAACAGCGAATGTACCCTACAATTTCTCCCGTATACCACAATGCAATGCGGTTGTGTCTTAGTTAGCTCACGACTTCCATAACGGTAGCTGTTGGTGGCTAAAGCAGTGGCTAGCAGACAGCACCACAGTTGACAAAACCACACTTGCACATCATTAGAATTTCAACAATTTATTTGGGATTTAACATTCAAAACCGAACATGCAAACCCGATACTACCTGAGTACATTTCAACCTGCTGCCATGAGTGCTCGGTTTGTTTACGTGATACTGGGCTCATCCGCTTGCGTCACCTGAATATCCGGCACATTTTCTTTGACGCAAATGACGTTCAGTTGTAGTGTCCGAAAACAGTTTAATCGTTCACTACATGGAACACTACATAGGGAACACTATATAGGGAATAGGGAACGAGTGAACGGTTTCGAACACAGCCGTAATGTCACATTGGCTGCTGTTGTATGTTGCAGTGATACGTCTGCGCAGCCGCCATAATGAGGCGGGCAAGGTCCGCGTTTAAACCAACGTACGTGTATTGAGAGATGCAGACTTCCCCTGCGTGTTATTTCCGAAGTTTACAAGAAGCCTCATTTCACTATGTACTGATTAAGTGTCGTCATTAAGCGATTTACAGTCGATTTTAACAGGGGAAATCTGCATCTCTCAATACACTTACGTTTATTTAGACGCGGATCTTGCCCGCCTCAATATGGCGGCCGCGCAGACGTATCTGAACAGGATGAATGAGGCATCCAGGTATATATATATATCTATGGTAGACGCCAGCTGCCCCTCTTACAGAGGACTGTGACGCGCGGTACGCGTGACGTCAAAGGCGCGAAATTGAACATTGTAATTTACGGTTAGGGTTAGGGTTAGGTCACGCGCACAGTAAAATCCAAACAAACCAACAAGCCAATCACATCTCGACCAAAACACCACGCTTCCTCTGTGTGTTTTCTATGGAATTGAAATAGCCTTAAAGATGGCGGCAAGTTTTTGGTTTCCGGGTCACGGAGGAATCGGGGATGGAGGACGTAAAACGCAATTATATGCAAATGATATGCTCCCATTGTTTCCTCAAGATGTTCCCATGTTCCGAGACGACAACGCCCCCATACACACTGCTAAATGGATTGAAGAGTGGCTTCATGGCCATCAGGATGAAGTCAATCACCTTACATCATGGCCTCCCCTCTCAAGTTCCCCTTTTCAGCTCCGTGGAGGTAGCGACAATAGGACTTCCGGTTTGTTGGAGAAACTTTGTAAAGGCGAACCAAAATAAAGGTTCGCTGCTGTGCTTTAAAATATTAGATATTGATATTTTAGTACATGTTATTGCGGTAAAATAATTTGCTTCTGCAGGAGATATATGTCTTGCCAAAAATGCAAATGTGTCAATATGCGCAGATTTAATTTAGTAGCCTATATTTTGTGTTTGTGTATTATATATATATATATATATTTATTATTATTATTATTTTCATTATTGTTGGGTATTTTTCTACTTTTCTATTTTTTCTACTACTGTTGGTATACTGTATGTGTTCGTGACTGTGTTGTATGTTGTCCTGCACTTTTAGGCCGAGCCTATCTTAATTTCGTTGTACCCTGGTATAATGACAATAAAGACATTCAATTCAATTCAATATTTCCGGTGGGCCTGTGGTAGATTAACCCCAGCAACAATTCTACTGATTCCGCTGATTTAGAAACCAGTCATTCCGAGGTATCCATATCCCCCCACTTTTAAGTTAGCATCACTTTAACAGCAGAGCAGTATTTGCATCGACTGACAGGCAATAATAAATTATGGCAGTGTCATAAAATGGTTTGCTGTACTGATTACATTCAAAATCAATGTAACAATGTCACTGACAAATAAATAAATACATTTAGGCTTTACTAAACTTGTTCAGTTACGACATGGTATGCTGTGATTATGTGATTAAATGTCCCGATTTCCTTAGTTTTTGTCCAGTAATATAATTACAAAGAAGTATTATCGTTCTTGCTTTTATTTTGAACTTTTCTGCTATATTGACCATCGGAAGTCGCTAGCTTCACACTTCTTGTTTCAGCCATAGAAGGGATTGAGAGCATTTTTGTTGTATGTGCGATGTACCACTATCTATTAACTACAAAACCAAGGTCGAGTATTCGCTGTTGGAAAAAGCGATGAACGCTAGCAAGCTTACGTTTGCAAGACAACTGCTAGTACGCTTATTGTCTATTAAAGGCAAATTCAGATAAAAAAAAGTCATCAGCCGACGAAACGGGTTTTATAGAAGGTTTTCAGGTGGAATTTTACTAAGTGTGAACTACCAAGTTTTATAACGTCTGCGGACGGCCGCTGTAGTCTCCGAGATTCAACATGTCAAATATTGAGTCCAAAGGCAAAGACGAGACAGATCCATTTAACATAATCCTAACTCGTTATTATGGAAAAAGTCATTTATTCGTTAACCGTCATTTTGATGTGGACTGTGTAGACTTTAACGTTACTCGGTAACTAACTTACCATACAAAGATTTTGTTTTTGAAACTCGCCAGTCTCATCATGTGTGCTCTCACAGTTTTGATCTGAACACAGTTGAAGTGGCCTGTCTTTTTTAGGTTTTTATGCGACTTAATTGATCAAGCTAGCGAGCAGGCCAGCAAAAATATAGGCTACGCATTTCAGTACATAGGAAGCGAGATAGAATTTGAAAAAATGACTAGATTACAGCTTTTAAATGCCTTTCTGACCGAACGTTTGATGGTGGCTGTCCAAGAGATATTGGAGGTGGTTGGAAACACGATGTCTGAATACCAGGAGGAAACAGCCCGAACAAAGAGAGAGAATGAGAGTCTGAGATGGAAGCTCCGTGAAGTCGGATTTGAGGCTGAAACAACTTGGCCGAGTGAGTATTGTGATTTACTTGTGCTATCCCCATTTATTTCTTCATCGGGCTCATATACTTATCTTATTTTTCTTTTTACAACTAGCTAACTTAGCTTCTCATCCCTCCTACTCAAACGTTAACTTTAACCGTTTCGCGTTAACTTATTTACGCCCGATTACCTATTATTTCTTCAGGCTGTCAATAATGACAATTTTCTTATGTATTAGGACATAATGTAACGTTACAAGGAATCCGAGGTTAATTAACCAAGTTAGCTATACCATAACTCGTGTTAATACAAGTTTGCCAAATTACCTTGCTAGCTAATGAGCAAGTAACGTTACAGTATGTCCCGTTCTTCCTTTGCCTAATATTAGCAAGATAGCGTTACCTGCTTCAAAGTTGGATCACGAACCGTCTTCCTTCTGGAACAAGTAGAAATAATCTTCAATTCAGCGCCTGCCTCTTTCGTCTGAGACATTAAACCGAGGTTGTACTGTGGTTAGGATAGTTAGAATCCAGAATCTAAGCGTGGTTCATCTAAAAATAATAAAATTAGGTGGGAAAGTATTGTCCTGCAAGTAAATGGCTCATATACGAATGTTCAGAGATACACCTTGCTGCAGGGGTTTGGAAAACGATATTGGAAGATATTTGTCCTTCCTAAAAGATACTTGTGTAAGCATTGCAGTGAGCTGCAGCAAAAAGAGACTATGCCAAATGCTTTCAAATTATTTATTTTGAACATGGTGACAAAGGCTTGATCTTCCCATTGTCCTCAATAGAAAGGCAAACAACTAGCCTTTCAAAATAAGACAAAATAGTCTTTGACGATTTAGTTGAACGTTGTTTCAACATTGAGACAACGGCAGAATGCTCACTGGGTAAAAAAAAAAAAAAAAAAAAAGCCTAATATTGATAGTATATGTAGGTCGATTAATCAGCATACAAAGTAATAAATTAAAAATTAAGCAGTAGATTAAATACAGCAGAAATGAAAATCACAATATGGGAGCAGAGTCAAGATGAGTCTGAAATACAGGAGACTCCCAGGAAATAGAGTGTTGGCAGGCATGCTCTGACTGTGTTACTTATCCTACTACAGTACCATATGCACACCAAACACCATTGCCTTACATCAATACATTTCTCAATTTTTAGACAATTTATTAACATAGATAAGCATTGATTCTGCATTACCTCTGAATGAAATTACAATTAAATGGGGTGTGGGAATAATTATTTGTGCTTGGACTGTAGTAAGAAGATTCGTTGTGAGAAAATCACAGTGATTCAGGCTGGACAGCACTAGAGAGAGGCAGTTAGCTAGCATTCACATCACATACTATATCTGTGGTTCGCAAACAGTATGTCTTGTTAATTAATGGATTGGTAAGTGCACGATCACTTACCAAAACTTGTGTTAACAAATTGCAAAAACAGATGCCTAATGTCTGTGAGCTATCTAGCTCATTGTAGCACATGCTGGTTCCTGTTATATTATGACTGTTATCTTTTGGCGATAGATTACCTCAGAATAACTGGAACAGTGTTTCAGTCATCATTCTGGTGCCTCAAACTGCCCTGAGATGAAAATCAAAGGAAGGTGGGTTGTAAACCCATGTAGATGTGATGTTTCACTCTGGGACAATGTTGGAGATGACCATGTGCTCACCTGACGGCCCAACTCTTGGCGTGGATGTTGGTACCTTTTGAACTTGGGGTATAAGGACAAGACACACATTCAACACAGGGCCGAGGTTGAGAAATTTCCTGACAGAATGCACATTGGATCCAGCACAGAGGGTGCTGTATCCGAAGTCTTAGTAATATATCTAAAGTCTTATCTAAACTCAAAGATTTTTGAGTTTGATTTTAGAATGACTCATTCTACTAATATTGGTGTCATTAATCTCTTTGACTATATCAAGATGGAAAGTGAGAAGGTAAATTGCACTGGCATGGTTATATTGGACCTACAGAACTTTTGACAACGTAGATCATCTCATTCTTTTGTCTAAAATAAATGTATGCCCCATCCACAGGGCACGTGTGGCTAAGGTTTGATGAGCATAAAACATGTAAACCATAGGCCATGCCCATCTCAGTCACCAGATTTCAAACCAATTGAACACTTATGGGAGATTCTGGTGTGGTGCCTGAGACAGCATTTTATACCATCAGCAACAAAACACCAAATTATGGAATTTTTAATTGAAAAATGGTGTTGCATCCATCCATTAGAGTTCCAGACACTTATAGAATCTATGCCAATGTACAATGAAGCTGTTCTTGCGGCTTGTGGTGGCCCAATGCCCTAAGACACGTTATGTAGGTGTTACCAGTAGATTAATTAATTATGTTGCTACACTGTTTCCTAAAAAATTCTGTTCAAGTATTTAATACATTTTAATATCATTGCTATGCAAACCATGAGTTACTCACATCCTTGTGTATGTCATTAAGCAGGGATGTGATTTTTCCTGATTATTCAGGAAATGCAGATTTTCTGGTGCTAAATATCTCTGGCTGAGATATCAAAGCTGCTATCAGCTATCAAAGAGTGCAACATTTCTTAATGTGTATGCTTATGACATACACATGTCCTCAAGATATCTATGGTCTGAAAATAAACATAAATCACATCCCTGATTAAGACAATTATACTATAGAAACTTGAGTCTGTTTTTGAGTTTTACCACTCTCTGGGCCACTAATGAAAGTCTTGCTTTTTTTTCTTCTCCATCAGGTGCCCAGCCTGCTGCTCTCCCGGTCTCTGGGGGAAAGTCTCTCATAGAGCAGCAGCACTGTGAGCAGGAATGGAGCTCCAGTCTGAGGCAGGACACAGAACTCACACTGACTGGAGAGAAACGGGAGTTCACCGAAGAGCAAAGAATCAGACTGAGAGAACAGCAGCCAGGGAATGGACAGATGACAGAGTCAAGTGGTCGCTCTGAATGTTGTACACCAGAACTCAACGCACAAGTAAATAAAAGAACAGGGTCAATATTCACAGCTCCCTGTGTGAAAAATGACTCTGATCAGGACTCCATCAACCCTTCCCATCTATTCAAGATACGTGTTGTTAACACGGAGGCACTGGATTTAGAACCTGATATGGTTTCTGACCAGATTAAAGCAGAGCCTGATGGAGTGGATTACAGTGTGACGGAACATCCCACCGACCTAGAGTCCTTCAGTACAGTAAATCCAGACAATATGAACAATGCAAATGGTAGTAGTGTGGAAAGTTGGCATGTATCACAATCTGAAGCACTGGAGTCTGAAGAAACACAAGAAGAAGTTAATGGACAAAGATCCTACTGCTGTCCTGAATGTGGGAAGTCTTTCAGTCATGCTTGCCACCTTAAATTACACATGAGAATTCACACTGGAGAGAAACCATATTGCTGCACAGAGTGTGGGAAGTGCTTTAATCATGCAGGACATTTTAAAGTACATCAACGAATTCACACAGGAGAGAAACCATACAGCTGTCCTCAATGTGGGAAATGCTTTAAACAAATAGGACATCTAAATGTACATGTTCGAATTCACACAGGAGAAAAACCTTACATCTGCACTGTTTGCGGGAAAGGATTTATTGAATCAGGAACACTCAAGATTCACTGTAGAACTCACACAGGTGAGAGACCATACTGTTGCTCCCTGTGTGGGAAGACTTACAATAGGAGGACCCACCTCAATCACCATTTGCGTACCCACTCACGTCTTAAAAGTCTGCAAACATAATGATCCAGGAAAGGGATCTGTCTTATTTAAAAATTATTATCCTTAATCTGTCTTGCATCATTTTTTGTTTCACTAATTGTTATATTTTTATGTTGCTCATACTGTATTTTAACCCTGCTGAACCTCTACAACCTTAAAAACAACCTTTCCAATCAACTGGCTAACTTGGTCTGTTTTTCTATCATTTGTCTGGAATTTCTAACAAGCATACAGTGTGTGCGCGAATAAATATATATATATATATATATATATATATATATATATATATACATACACACACACACACATGGTGGATATGAAAAGTATTCACCCCCTTGGCATTTTTCACATTTTATTTTCTTCATGGAATCAAAATAGCTTTAATTAGGATTTCTTTCCACAGATCAACACAAAATACTCTGCCGTAATTACAAATAAAAAAACGGGCAATAATTGATTCCGTAAGTATTCACCCTCCTTGACTTAATACTTGGTAGAAGCACCTTTAGCTGCAATTACAGCTGTTGGTCTATCAGCTTTGCACATTTGGACACTGACATTTTCACCAGAGTATTTTGTCTTGATCGATAGCAAGAAATACAAATTAAATCAATTTTGATTCCATGACATAAGAAAATAAAATGTCAAAATACCAAATGGGTGAATACTTTGTATACCCACAAAGTTTATTAGTTAAAATAAACATAAACCCAGTTAGTTTGCTAGCTATCTAGCTTGCCAGATGTTCTGTGTACTAAGAAGTTATAGCCAGACACGTTAGCAAGCTATGCAAGTTAATTGATACCTTGTGTGTTAGAGTTCTCTAGCTAGTACTAAGTACTCTAAAACTTGTTCTACCTCTACAATATGGTTTCAAGTTACAAATATCTTATCACACAAACCAAGTTGGTATGGGAGTCGCTGTAGCTTAAGTTTGCCGAAAAAGGCAGAAGTTGTGGAAGCTGGCTGGCTAACCAAGGGTGACCAAGAACCCAATGGCCACTCTAAGATCTTCAGAGTTCCTCTGCAGCGATGGGAGAACCTGGCAGAAGGACAACCATCTCTGCACGACTCCATCAATCAGGCCTTTTTGGTAGTGGCTAGACGGAAGCTACTCCTGAGTGAAAGGCATATGACAGCCCACCTGGAGTTCGCCAAATGGCACCTAAAGGACTCAGGAAAAAGCATCAGGAAAAAGATTCTCCGGTCTGATGAGACACAAATTGAACTTTTTGGCCTGAATGCGAAGTGCTACCATAAAGGTCTGATTGATGGAGTGCTGCAGAGATGTTTGTCCTTCGACCAGGTTCTCCCATCGCTGCAGAGGAACTCTGGAGCTCTCAGAGTGGCCATTGGGTTCTTGGTCACCTCCCTGACCATGGCCTATCTTGCCCGGTTACTGAGTTTGGCCAGACGGCCAGCTCTAAGAAGAGCTGTGGTGGTTCCAAACTTCTTCCATTTCACAATGATGGAGCCCACTGTTCTCCTGGGTCCTTTCAATGCTTTAGCAATGTTTTTATACCCTTCCTCAGATCTATGCCTCAACACAATTCTATCTCGGAGGTCTATGGAGAGTTCCTAGGACTTCATGGCTTGGATTTTACTCTGACATGCACTGTCAACTGTGGGACCTTATATAGACAGGTGTGTGCCTTTCCAAATCATGTCCAATCAATTGAATTTACCACAGGTGGACTAGAATCAAGTTGTAGAAACATTTCAAGCAGTATCAGTGGAAACAAAATGCACCTCAGCTCACTTTTGGGTGTCATATCAAAGGGTGTGCACACTTGTGTACATATAATATTTTACATTTTGATTTTTAATAAATTAGCACAAATGTCTAAAAACCTGTTTTCACTTTGTCATTATGGGCTATTTTGTGTAGAATTTTGAGACAAAAAATGAACTTAATCTATTGTAGAATAAGTCTGTAACGCAATGAAATGTGGAGAGGGTGAAAGGGGTGTGCAGATTTTCCGGCTTGACTATATATATTAGGGGCCAAATTGTGATGGCTACATGACTGGGTCAGAACATCTCCAAAACGGCAGGTCTTGTGGGGTGTTCCTGGTATGCAGTGGTTAGTACCTACCAAGAGTTGTCCAAGGAAGGACAACCGGTGAACCGGTGACAGGGTCATGGGCACCCAAGGGTCATTGATGCATGTGGGGAGCGAAGGCTAGCCCGTCTGGTCCGATCCCACAGAAGAGCTACTGTAGCACAAATTGCTGAAAAAGTTAATGCTGGCTATGATAGAAAGGTGTCAGAACACACAGTGCATCGCAGCTTGCTGCGTATGGGGCTGTGTAGCCGCAGACCGGTCAGAGTGCGCATGCTGACCCCTGTCCACCGCCGAAAGCGCCTACAATGGGCACGTGAGTGTCAGAACTGGATCATGGAGCAATGGAAGAAGGTGGGCTGGTCTGATGAATCACGTTTTTTTTTTTACATCATGTGAATGGCTGGGTGCGTGTGCGTCGTTTACCTGGGGAAGAGATGGCACCAGGATGCACTATGGGAAGAAGGCAAGCTGGCAATGTTCTGCTGGGAAACCTTGGGTCCTGGCATTCATGTGGATGTTACTTTGACACGTACCATCTGCCTAAACATTGTTGCAGACCAAGTACACCTCTTCATGGCAACGGTATTCCCTGATGGCAGTGACCTCTTTCAGCAGGATAATGCGCCCTGCCACACTGCAAAAATTGTTCAGGAATGGTTTGAGGAACATGACAAAGAGTTCAAGGTGTTGACCTCCAAATTCCCCAGATCTCAATCCGATCGAGCATCTGTGGGATGTGCTGGACCAACAAGTCCGATCCATGGAGGCATCACCTCGCAACTTACAGGACTTAAAGATCTCCTGCTAACGTCTTGGTGCTAGACTCTGCCAGTCTTGAAGTAACCCTGGACAACCAGCTGTGCTTCTCGAGCCATATTGCAGCGATCACTCGGACCCGCCGATTCTCCCTCCACAACATCCGGAGGATCCGACCGTTCCTCACCCAAGAGGCCACTCAACTCCTAGTCCAGGCCCTGGTGATCTCACGTCTGGACTACTGCAATTCCTTGCTGGCAGGCCTTCCGGCCTGTGCCATCAAGCCACTGCAACTAGTCCAGAACGCTGCCGCTCGTCTGGTGTTCAACCAGCCGAAGTTCACCCACGTCACTCCTCTACTCTCCTCTCTGCACTGGCTCCCCATCGCAGCACGCATCAGATTCAAATCACTGGTGCTTGCTTTTCAAGCGGCCAGAGGTACTGCTCCCCCTTACCTCCAGTCACTCATCACTCCCTACACCCCTCCCAGACCCCTCCGCTCCGCCTCCTCTGGTAAACTGACTGTCCCTTCCCTCCGGGCGCCTGGCAGCCGCTCCTCGCGGTCTCGCCTCTTCTCTGTCCTGATCCCTCGCTGGTGGAACGACCTAACGCAATCGGTCAGGACCGCGGAATCAGGATCTTCCGCAAGCGATCTTCTACAGACTCTACTACCACTGAACTCTGTCCATCTAGCTAAATTGTCTTCACCACTGTTTACTTGTTCAACACTATTAAACATTTTTTGAACGGTTTCTAGTGGGATATTGGAACATTCTTCAAGAAGGAAAGCCTCTAGTTCTTTGAGAGATGAAGGCTGTGGAAATCTCCTCTCCACTCTACATTATAGAACTTCCCATAAAGGTTCAATGATGTTTAGATTTGGTGATTCGGGAGGCCATGGAAGGTGGAAGTAGGTAGAGCATGGTGCTGATAACGCTTAGGTTGTGGGTTCATTTCCCATTGGGACCACATATACTGAAAAATGTATGCATTCATTACTGTTACTTTGGATAAAAGCGTCTGCCAAATGGCACATATATATACAGTATATATATTTGTTTAGCAGTGTGTATGGGGGAGTATTGTCTTGAAATATGGGACCACCTTGAGGAAACAATATTTGAACCATGGAGTGCACTTAAATGGCTTTTTTATTCCTTGGCTGTAATTCTAACATGTAGAGTAATAATCGGACCCAATGACTCCCATGAGATGGCTGCCCATACCATAACAGATCCACCACCATGTGTAACAATTGGGAACAGACAATGTGGGTTCAAGGCTTCCTTTGGCTTTCTCCAAACAAACCCGTCCCAATAGAGGAAAAAAGAGTAAACGATGACTCATCAGAACATTACTTTCTTGCACTGCTCAGAAGTCCAGGTTTTGTGCTAATTACATGAGGTTCAACATTGTTGTGCATTGGCCTTGGTTATAAGCCACTTCTGAATGGCAGCCCTATGATAAATATCAGCTTCGTGAAGCTCATGACGTACAGTTTTTTTAGATTGGGTCATAGAGGTGTAGATTCAGTTCTGTGGTCATTTTTGAGGTCGTTGTTTTGTGTTTTTTTTTAGCAACTGTCCTGTTACTTTATTTTGTATTTAACCTTTTTTTAACCTGGAGAGTCTCATTGAGATTTAGAATCTATTTTAAGAGAGACCAGGCAATGCAGCAGCAGAGCACCATTATGCAGACAAAACATTACAGAGAAAGACAAACCAACATGCATACACAAAAACATTACATTAGCAACAGTAAGCCCTAAATACATTTAGGGCTTACCAATTAAAACCTTTACAGACATCCACAAATTCGATGCTTGAGTTTTGAATAGTGTTGTTCCAGGTCCAGGTTTCATTGTATATGAATGTTTTTCTTTTTACCTGCTTCTTTTTTCCTTAGGACAGAATATTTATTAAATTGTTTGAGAATGGAGGATTTATTCTCCAATGGAGGGGCATGTTTTAAAATGCAGCTTAGATAAAAAGGCAGCTGGCCATTAATGGTTTTGTTTGGCTTTGCCTCCTATTGGGCAGGGAGGTCCATTGCAGCAGGCTTTACAAATCACAATGGTGTCAGTGGTCTAGCATTTGTGATAAACCTGAGTGCACCATCCTATAGTGTCAAGCATTTTCAGAGAAGAGGCTCATGCTTTCATATAAATAATGTTGCCGTAATCTAGAACAGGAGGAATGTTTTTTGGACCAGACTGTTCCTTACAATGAAAATAGAAACATGACAAGTAAAATCCCAGTTTCAACTTTCATTTACTGGCTAGATTTTCAATGTGTTTCTTAAAATGTAGATTTTCATCCAGCCATATGCCCATATTACATTTTCATCCAGTCCTTAAGTGTTTTTATATATTTATTTTATTGTACACCTACTGACTGGGCCTATTGGCCAGATTGTTCTAAAATACTATTTTGTCAGCCAATTTACCTGGTTATATAAAGGAACAATAATAATCTTATTCATAAATTGTTTTATAAATAATACGTTGGAAATGTTTGGCCTGTATGCACCATTTAAAAAAGAATGTGGCCCTCGGGAAGACGTAGGCTAGTTGTAGAACCCTGATCTAGGCGCTAAACTAGTGGGGAGTAGGGGACAGATTATTGATTTATTGGTTCGTTGTTTGATTTATTGTCTGTTATCAAAACTCCAACACAGTAGATGGCGGTATGCACCATTGAACATGTTTGAAACGCGCATTAAATCCGATGATGAAAATACGCTGTTATGTTAAACTGGCATGTTACAGTGTACACTGCTGTTGCGACCTTTTGTTTTACATATAGCTAGCCAACTTAATATTTTGGAGTGTCTGCAGTATGTCAGTATCTTAACTACCTAGCAATTATTGTTGCAAAGTATTTTTACGGCAACATAAATACCCGTATTAAATTCTTAAGTGTTCGGGATTTTTTTTTTGTCAAACGCCGCGAGAAAATAAAACAAATCGGAATTGT
Organism: Aldrovandia affinis; assembly: GCA_029706075.1. Taxonomy (NCBI): domain Eukaryota; kingdom Metazoa; phylum Chordata; class Actinopteri; order Notacanthiformes; family Halosauridae; genus Aldrovandia; species Aldrovandia affinis. Next base: position 295,306 of record JAINUG010000013.1, read on the forward strand.
TTTAAGCTATATAAATTAGCCACTGGCAAAATCGTAAGAACCGTGGCGGCTTGCTACCAAGCAAACAACTTCGTGAACACTTGTGCTCCCTTTTCGCTTTTCTGAGGTTCAGTTTAGCTAGCTAGCCTACTACCATATATGCATTTAAACACCGTCAGGTCGCAATCTGTTAGCTAAATCTGAACAGAAATGACTAAATTAAAGCTTTTAAATTCTTTTCTGACCGAACGTTTGATGGTGGCTGTCCAAGAGATACTGGAGGTTGTGGGAGACACGGTGGCTGAATACCAGGAGGAAACAGCCAGAACAAAGCGAGAGAATGAGAGTCTGAGATGGAAGCTCCGTGAAGTCGGATTTGAGGCTGAAACAACTTGGCAGAGTGAGTATATTGTTTGCTCTTGTCGTCCCCCTTAATTTCTGAACCTGGGCAGTGTATTTTTTTTAATGATCCGCCTGATTTAGTAGGCTTTAGTCAGCATTGGCCAAAACCTTTTTGTTCTGTTTTGCGAAAAGCCAATCACAACATTGACTGACTATAGTGGAACTTGGCATGGTCTAATATCTAAATGTATACGCCTCAAAAAGAGAACCAAAGTCGCAGGTATACACAGCACGGTGTATTGAATTGTGCTCGATCTGCTAGCTAGATTACTTATACAGATACGAGTGGTTTACTGAGGCCTCGTTTTGCGGTTTGAAATGTGGTCGTAATGTTATGACCAGTTGCAGTGGGATGCTTTCGCGTATCAGCTGTAAAAAAAGACCTGACCATATGCCAGCGACTGTGTATCACTTTAAATCATAGGTTACAACAGCAGCCCTGCAGGCAATAATATGCGATTTGGTATAGGGGACAAACTATCAGGTGCAGATACATTTCGCAGTAACAGTCGCAAACAATAAATACAAACATTGTATTTATTGTACATAGTCAAGTAAAATTGGAGTAATATACGGTGTTCTGGCCATTTTCACATGACATTTCACATTTAACAACATTGACCATCTTCATTAGGTCGTTATCCTGCAAAAACAGACTTGATTGCGAAGTGACAGCTATAATATTGTGCTCAAAACTGCTCCACACTGTCGAGGAGTTTATCAAAAAGTGGTAGGTTCTGGCATGTTGGCACTTCCCCATCCCTTTACAAATGCAGGCACTCTTTGGCTGACTACAGGAACAACCATGTGCAGCGCAAGGGTGTGACAACATTTTGATAACACAGGGAATTCCAGAATGCTTCAATCTTAGCTTATCTGTCACTGATGGAAGCTCACTGCCCCTGAATAAATTGTTAACTCGCCATTGTTCACTAAAATATTGGGACCTAGGAAATGATAAAATAAGTGCAATTCTGTTGCAGGCTTTTACCTGTATCTTTGTGTAGGCTATAATTGTGTTGAATGTGTTAACCTTCAACAGAGTAGCTGTCACTTTTTGTCATGATTTTTATTATCCTGCCCTTGTGATGTAGTCTTTTGATGGCAATACTGGGAAAACCCAGCTGTCAGTTTCCCCAGCTGTCAGCATTATTTTAATGCTGAAGTTCACAGATGTTCTGCAACTTTTCAGTCTGGGTTTAAACATCACAAGCAGACACAGACGTTCCATGACTTTTCAGTGTGGGATCAAACACTTAACAGGACACGGTAGCACTCTACACATTGGGCCTCATGCAAGAACATTTTCGTATTTTTATCGTATCTTTCTCGTATTTTGTTTTCGTGAGGTGGCTTCTTCAGAAAACTGTCGTAAATGACAACGAAAACATGCTGAATGCTACGTCTTCTTAAATGAGTGCGCGTTCATGTGATTTGTGAATGAGCATAATTAACGCCCCAATAGTGCTATATAAGGTTAGGCGTCCCGCCCCAGTTTCATAGGAAAGTCATTCATAACAATGGCACCGAAAAAAAACCAAGAAGAAAAACTTTACGAGCTCGGAGATTGAAGTATTGAAAGCACATACTATTTAAGAGCGTCAACAGTGGAATTAAGGGACCTGTTAAAACCAAGGACTGGGAAAAAACTACTTGTGCAGTTAACGCAGTATCATCTGTTGCCCGTAGCATCACAGAAAAAAATTATGGTGTGATATGAAAATGGAGTCAAAGAAACATCTCGCGAAAGCAAGGCGATCCATGTCTGCAACAGGAGGTGGTCAGGAGGAAGTCTCTGTTACGCACACCTACGAGCGAATATGAGATGTTGTAGTACAACTACTGAGATGTTATACCATAGTCTCAATAGCCACAATTGAAACAAATGATAATGATATAATTATATTCATGAATTATGAATGATATTATCCTACAATTTGAAAAGAAAACAGTCAAATATAGGCCTACAATTGTCAAACAGGATACTCTCAAAATGATTATACATTATGAATTCTGTCATTTATCGTGTAATTTATCTATTTAAACTCAACAGTAACGAAAATAGACACAATCCATTAGTCAAAAACAAAGTTGTTTTGCTTTGGAGAACGGCAGACAAATTGTACGTATGACTCGTACAACAGCTCTGGACCACTCATAAATCTTGTTCGTACCTAAGAGAAAATTCTAAATGCGAGAAAATCACTCGCAGAGTGACTTACGAACAAATTTGTGAGTAAAAGTGGTTCTTGCATCTGGCACATTGTCCCTACATACATGTCACAAGACTCACACTCATCACACATACATCCACAAGACTCTCATTCACACTCAACACTCCAGTAGCCACACACAGGTGGAACTGGAGGCAATTAGTAGCTCCGCCGTTCACACACAATCACACTCATTTACCAACACGAACCGTCAAATGAATCATTCAATTGACATACACACCAATTCACATGCTTGACGAAATTACGACTATTGGGACTAGCATTCCTGGCCAATAATGCACACCTTCTCGCAATCTCGCAAACGGCAAGATTGCTAACCCAGCCCTTGGAAAGTCCAATTGTCCCAAAGTCCTTCACGGGAGTCCCGTGGCAAGCACAGGTAAGGTTGTTGGGCCACTCCCCACCGTTGCCGAGACCGACGCCTTCCACAACCACATTCTCGTTTGGTCAAAAAAAAAAAAAAAAAAAAGTGTTTTTCCCTTTTTACAATCGTGTGATGACTAAAGGCCAATTTTGTGGGAAATCAAAATCGATTTTTACGTGACCCTCTCATATTTTCTATTTGTACATTACAAGAGCCAAAAAAAATCTCATGCAGTATATGACAATGTAATGGAAGCCTTGTTTATTTCTTGGGTAATTACCCACCAGCTTAATTATGATATATTAAAATATATGATTAATATAATGTTCCAATATTGAAATTAGTGTTTTGTTTTTGTTTTGCTGATCTCAGGTTACTGAAAGTCTTACTCCCATGTTTTCTCTCTCTCCAGCAGGCGCACATTCTGCTGCTCTGCCTGACTCTGCGGGAAAGTCTCTCATAGAGCAACAGCACTGTGAGCAGGAGTGGAGCTCCAGTCTGAGGCAGGACACGGAACTCACACTGACTGGAGAGAAACAGGAGCTCATTGAGGAGCACATAATCAGACAGAGAAAAGAGGAGCCAGTGTGTTGTCAGATGACAGAGTCAAGTGATCGCTCTGAATGTTGTACACCAGAACTCGCACAAGTAAATAAAAGAACAGGGTCAATATTCACAGCTCCATGTGTGAAAAATGAGTATGGTCAGAACTCCAACCCCAACACTTCCCATCTGTTCAAGATACGTGTTGTTAACATGGAAGCACTGGATTTAGAACCTGATGTGGTTTCTGACCAGGTTAAAGCAGAGCCTGATGGAGTGGATTACAGTGTGACGGAACATCCCACCGACGAAGAGTCCTTCAGCACAGTAAATCCAGACAACATGAACAATGCCAATGGTAGTAGTGTGGAAAATTGGCATGCATCACAATCTGAAGCACAGGAGTCTGAAGAAACACAAGAGGAAGTTAATGGACAAAGATCCTACTGCTGTCCTGAATGTGGGAAGTCTTTCAGTCATGCTTGCCACCTTAAATTGCACATGCGAATTCACACTGGAGAGAAACCATATTGCTGCACAGAGTGTGGGAAGTGCTTTAATCATGCAGGACATTTTAAAGTACATCAACGAATTCACACGGGAGAGAAACCATACAGCTGTCCTCAATGTGGGAAATGTTTTAAACAAATAGGACATATAAATGCACACCTTCGAATTCACACTGGAGAGAAACCTTACATTTGCAATGTTTGTGGGAAGAGGTTCATTGGATCAGACACCCTTAAGGTTCACTGTAGAATTCACACAGGAGAGAGACCATATTGTTGCATTCCATGTGGGAAGGCTTATAATAGACGGACACACCTCAATGACCACCTACGTACTCCTTCACACCTCAAGAAAGTGCAAGATTTGTAAGTCACCACAGATATTGCAAGCTTTGAGGTTTGGATTTCTATGATTTCTGGTTCTGTTTTTAATAATTATTATATTTTTGTTTTATTGGTTGGTCCTGTATTTTGTATGTATGCCCTCTTCCTGTCTTCCTGTGTTTCTTCATTGCATACCTCTTGACCTTATTGCCTGATTCTAGTCATAGTCCATACAACATATTTCACAATGCCTGAAGGGCATACCTAATATGCATTTTTTCCTCTTGTCAAACAATGTCCATTGCATTCACTTCCCACATTTATAAGGTGTATGTGCACATTGCCCATCAGCTCTGGGAATGAGAATGTGGAGGGTCTCATACTAAAGAAGTTCAGTGGTTTTCTCAGTATATTTTGTAACTCTTCTTTTGGTTCTTCTCTTGACACTTTTCATAAATTAATTGAACTAAGGGTAGCTTCAGGTCCTTTCATTCAGCCTTTTTCATTTAACCAATGAATAACCTGTCAAACTGATCAAATTAATTTCAGCAGCATTACAAGTACCTAAACAGTACAGATGTGTAAATAAACACATCTACAAGAAAATCAAGAATCAACATTCAAAAGTACATCAATGTCTCAACCAAACCTAGTACTAAGCATTTTGATAGCTTCCCCGCAATCTGCACACACTCCGATGACACAGCCTGTAACACGCTATTCTGTAAAAATCTTACTTTAAATGGTCATTCATATATTTGTTTCCTGCAGGTAATGAAGATTTACTATGTTAATGGGTGTGATAGGGTCCATTCCTCCCCAAATTTCAATCACCAATTACTAGGTTTTATTAAAAGAAAACGTTTTTTGACTTGAGTAAAATACCCATTTGCGGCACTGAAGAAGGCCTAGGTCCGTTTTTTTAATGAATACATAGTTGAAGGTCTGATGGAGTGTGTGTGATATGTAAATAAATGTTTTTTCTAGTGTAGAAAAGTTTAAACTTAACAAATCTTAAACATTTTCTCCTCATATTGTGGAAGGCGTTGGTATGGACAGGGGAATCGAGGCGATTAATGGCCACGCCTACTAGCAGGGCAGCCAGTGCACACACCTGTCTGTAAAACGAGAGCAACAACAACTGAAAAATCACAGAAAGTCTGTATGTGTTCCTCCTAGTGTTTTGCCAAAAGGCGGTTTTGATTTATTGTATTATTTTTGTTTATTATAATTGTGAGCGGAACTTTTTTGTTGCTTATTTTATTTTGTAAAAATAAGCAACATTGTATTCATTCTCTCTCTCTCCCTCTGTGTCCATGTGAGGGTGAACAATAAAATCAGGTCCACAGACCTTGAACTCCATTCCCTGCATCCTGTTCTGTTCCACTCCTGGGTGTATGGGCGTGCAACATGCATATACAGTATGTTGGCCTTACATGAAAAAATGAAGTACGTGCATTTTTCATAACACCAAATTACCATATATTCAAGTAGGATCACTGTTATGTTTTTGCATAGTAAAGCTATTACAAATAATAGCACATCAAGTACGTAGTTCCATAGAGTATTACATTTAATACAGGGAGGCAAAGAGTATATGCAAGGCAAAGGGCCTCATCACAGTTCAAAATCACTCCACTTAAACTTTAAGATTGTATTAAAGTTCTATTTTTAATAACATAAATATTTAACAGCTCACTGAGCTCAGAACCAAAGCAAATCTCAACATAGAGGACACATTCAACATTTTGTTTGATTTATTTGGGGATCTGGATGCAGAACATTTGGACTGCCTAGCAAAAAGACACATTGTGGTAAATCAAGGTGAACTTAATGAAATTGAAGCAGATAAAGAAGAGAAAAACACAAAAATAACAAGATGGGCAGTTGGTGTTTTTAAAGACTGGCTAACTGGAAAAAACATGAACATCAACTTACATGAAATGAGAAAATCTGAACACAATTCTCTGTGAGTTTTATGCTACCGCAAGAATGTCAAATGGGAAAGAATAGACTACTGTGTGGCCAGCTATATCATGATTAGATTGGGTTTGTTTCGATTTTTTTAATAAGAGATTTAGCATCATATCAGACACTCCATTAAAAGCATGGAATGATGTATTTGTGTCTGTATTAAAGAAATTCTGCAAAGCTGTAAAAGATCGCAGTTGTCATCCCCATATCACAGAGAGTGACTTGGTATATCTGAAAGAGTCAGACATCCTCACATCAAATACTCCAAATGATCTTGGGCGGAAACTGTGGTTTGATGTTCAGCTGAACCTTGCCAGGCAAGGATGAGAGGGCAACCGCACTCTCTCAGTCATCTTTTATAATTAAATGAGACGAGCAAGGGAAATGAATATGCCCTGAACAAAGTCTAAATCTGCACCTTTCAAAATGTCCCCCAAATGTGAAAGCATTTTACTTGGACTCACTTCAAGGTCCCTAGGAGATCCTCAAAAAGAAGCCGGCCTGGCACTCCCATTAACCCATGGGAGTAAACTGGGTGGAATGCTTCCCCAAATAAGCAAAGAGGTCAGTCTATCACAGTGCTACACAACCCACAGCTTGCACAGCACAGCAGTTCAGCTCTTTTTTAAAGCTGGCTTGGAGTGTCAAAGGAGATAATGTCAGTCACTGGACATCAGTCAGAGAGCAGTCTGCGAAGCTACTGGTTACAATCCCTCACCAACAGAAAAACACAGAGCTGGCTGCTATCAAATCCTCCATCTTGTTGTAGTAACATTACGTCAGCTTCCATAACCTCAAGGGCTGCTTCTGCATCCTGAAGTGCCTCAAGCAATGACCTGAATTTCTTTCCCCCAAGGCCCCTTCCTGCATCTAATTTTTCTAATGAAACAGCATCAACACCAGGCCCGGTTCTGGACTGCTTTCATTGGGGGGAGATGTTAGTTGATCACCAACTACTAGTGTTACTATGAGTGTCTTTTAGGACTGTAAGCTATAACTTGCACTGTTTTATGTTTTTATATAAAGCGATAGTAATTCATACATAAGCCTATAATTTCTTACATTTTAAACCCACCTCCACTCCCCCTCTTATAGGAGGACAACTTTATTTATGCCCAATTATATCTAATTATTATCTATTCTTACTTGGACTGGTATATTACATATTAGCTACCTGCCTTCGTCCAGTATAGTTTTCCAGTCTAATAACAGTGCTATTTTCTATTTACATGTGAAGCTATACTGTACTTTATACTCTATACTATACTGCTCATCATTTTCTTTTCAGTTTTAAACCCACCTTCACCGCCTGAATGTTCAGAATTCAGTGGTAGTGGAGTCTGAAAAGGTGGGTTTTGAGTCTCTTGCGGAAGATCGCAAGTGATTCCGCGGTCCTGACGGATTGCGGAAGGTAGTTCCACCAGCGAGGGGTCAGGACAGAGAAGAGACGAGACCGCGAATACCTGCAGTACTCCAACATTGCCACAAGGAAACGTACGTACGCCAAGTTGAAACCTGACGTTTTCCACGTCAAAGACCGTTTTTATAAATCTGAACTTTGGTGTGGATTTGAGCGTACGCACGTTCTAAGATCAAATCTGTGCGTAAACATGTTTTATAAATGAGGCCCCAGGTCTAGTTGGTTACCAGCCTAGTGGGTGGATGGGGATTCAGCCACGGTGAAGTCAAAGGACTGAAGCAGGGGGAGAAATGCAGAGGACTGAGGGGTGTCCAGCAGCAGGTTGAAGTCACCCAGGAGTAGGACGGGAGTGCCATCCTCAGGGAAGGCGCTGAGTAGGGCATCCATCTCATCCAGGAAACTCCCCTGTGGAGCTGGTGGGCGAGTGTAGAGTGTAGAACAAGTAAACAGTGGTGACGACAGATTGACTAGATGGACAGTGTTCAGTGGTAGTGGAGTCTGAAGAGGTGGGTTTTGAGTCTCTTGCGGAAGATTGGAAGTGATTCCGCAGTCCTGACCGACGGTGGGAGGTCGTTCCACCAACGAGGACCAGGACAGAGAAGAGGCGAGACCGCGAGGAGCGGCTGCCAGGTGCCCGGAGGGATGGGGCAGTCAGTTTGCCAGCGGAGGCGGAGCGGAGGGGTCTGGGCGGGGTGTAGGGAGTGATGAGTGACTGGAGGTATGAGGGAGCAGTACCTCTGGCCGCTTGAAAAGCAAGCACCAGTGACTTGAATCTGATGCGTGCTGCGATGGGGAGCCAGTGCAGAGAGGAGAGTAGAGGGGTGACGTGGGTGAACTTCGGCTGGTTGAACACCAGGCGAGCAGCCGCGTTCTGGACTAGTTGCAGTGGCTTGATGGCACAGGCCGGAAGGCCTGCCAGCAAGGAATTTCAGTAGTCCAGACGTGAGATCACCAGGGCCTGGACCAGGAGTTGAGTGGCCTCTTGGGTGAGGAACGGTCGGATACTCCGGATGTTGTGGAGGGAGAAACGGCAGGTCCGAGTGATCGCTGCAATATGGCTCGAGAAGCACAGCTGGTTGTCCAGGGTTACCCCAAGACTCCTGGCAGACTGGGACGGAGACACTATGGAGCCTTCCACGGTGATTGACGCATCAATCATCGGGGAGCCCTTCGCTGGGAGGAAGAGCAGCTCTGTCTTCCCCAGGTTCAGCTTCAGGTGGTGGGTGGACATCCATGCGGAGATGTCAGCCAGGCATGCAGAGATCCGTGCCGGGACCTGGGTATCAGATGGAGGGAAGGAGAGAAAGAGTTGAGTGTCATCAGCATAACAGTGATAGGAAAAACCATGAGCAGAAATAACAGAGCCAAGTGACTTGGTGTACAGAGAAAATAGGACGGGGCCTAGCACCGAGCCCTGCGGGACTGCCGCTGCGGGTGTAGGCAATGGAGAGAGCAGCAGAGGTGGCCGTGTTCTCCATGAGCGCCAGGAACTACAGGGAGAGTAGGGAGGCCTGGGCCGAGATTAAATCGGCCTTCCGGACAGCGGACTGGCAGTTCCATAGTCCACCTGCTACCACCATGTCGACACTGGAAGATCTAGGACGGTGGATGAGGTTGGAGAGGTTTCGGGTGCGAGTAGAATCTCTCCTTCTAGGAAATCTAGAAGAGGAGACATGGACTGGGATAGGGAGGTAGCATGTAGTGTTAGATGCAGAGGAAGGGAGGGAGAACACAGGGAGATACAAAACTATGATACTTAACGTGCGGCGAGCACTCCCTAGCTGGCCTCCCTCAGTGGACTCCTGTAGGTAGACTCGCACGTCTGTGTCCACTGAGTCTTCATATGGGGAAGCTGCCATGAAAAGCTGCCGCTTTCCACAACTATGGTTACTAATATAGCTGAGTGGTGCTAGGCACTAAGTGATGAATACCACCTGACAACAATACAGACTAATTAACAACTCACAGGTTCATCCCACTACTCAAGGAACGCTCAACTACAGACATGGGCTGATACAATATAATCAATTGAAAGCAGCTAAGTACCACTCAACTTTGAAATAAAACTTCTAAGCAGCGATAGAAACTAATAAACACTGGAACATCAGCAACAAGATACTAATTAAGATAACTAAGTAGCGTTAACTGCTCCTTGCACCCAGTGAAACAGGAAGCGAACGCAGAAGCTAAACACGAAATCTAACGCCGGGTAACTTATGCATCTTTCTCTAGTTTCTCTAATTATAAACCATGCGATCAGTGTGTGGTGTTCTGGCGCGAGGACACAGAGCATTTGTTGTGTGCTGCTGAATTGGTCATATATTGGCCCAGATCATCTAACTTGAATGCATTGATTGTGGTAACATTACAGAAGGCGAACTTTACTTATGGAGAATTTAGCTGGTGATTTTATCAATGTTAGTGTGTGTTGTATTTGTATTTCATTTGGCATAAATTGTTAATAAACAAAACATGCAGCTGCTTTATCAGGTACTGACAACATTCCTGTGAAATTATTACAGTATAAATCACTTGGTTCTGTCATCTCTGCTCATGGTTTTTCTTATCATTGTTATGCTAATGACACTCAACTCTTTCTCTCCTTCTTTCCTTCTGAGACCCAGGTCCTGGCACAAATCTCTACATGCCTGGCTGACATCTCTGCCTGGATGTCCACCCACCACCTGAAGCTGAACCTGGGGAAGACAGAGCTGCTCTTCCTCCCAGCAAAGGGTTATCCTATAATACATTTAGTTTAATAAGCTATATGATAACACCAATTACTACATTGTTAATAGAGATTTTAAAATGTGCTCCAGCAAAACATTCTCCATTTTCCAAATAATTGTACAAGCCAGTACAACCTTAGTGTAACTCGGACTGACAATTCAATGCAATTAAAAACAAGCATTACTTTCCCTCTAAAAGTTTTCCCTGTACTAGGACAATTTATTAATTGATATGTTCACTTTTTTGAAGTGGGCGGTAATAATGGATCTTTCCCAACTTTTATTTTGAAAAAGCTAACAGTTGTGACCACCGGAAGAGCGTAGTACAACTGTCGACATTAGGTGCCTTTGGGACGTTGTTGTGTTTTGGTGCTATGAATATAATTCAAGACTGTCCTATAATGACAAAACTACAGCTCTTAAACTCTTATCTGACAGAGCGTCTAATGGTGACTGTTCAGGATATACTGGAGGTGGTGAAAGAGACAGTGTCTGAATACCAGGAGGAAAATGCCCGAACAAAGAGAGAGAATGAGACACTCAGGCGAAGGTTGCGTGAATTCGCACTCAAGACTGAGTCGTATCATCGGGGTGAGGAGTTTGCCGATATAATATTAGCTGGGTGGCCATCTAGCTACATTGGATTCAGTAGTATATTATTTGACGCGAATACAATACCGAACACGTATTTTGTATCAATATAGTCGTCGTTTTTAAAAATCAAGTGAATGTGATCGTAGTTCATATGAACATGAACCACGAACTTGTGTGAGGTCACACAAATCAGCAGTTAGCTTATTTGGGATTGCGACACTTAAATAATATCAGATTTCTGTGCTAATCAGTCATACAGAAAATACTGCGGAAAAATATACACCACTATATGCTACTGACCTATACCTAGATTCTTCTTCAATATTTAATCTCGTTAGTGACGTGTGAATTTCAGTGCTATTGAAATTAGCCTTGAGTCAGTGCTTTCTTCTTCTTCTTCTTTTTGTCTGACAGCAGTTCATAACATGCTAACTTTGGGTAGAATATGTTTTGGCCCTCAAGGGCTGGATATTTGTTCTCATGCTTTGTCTCTTATGTTGCTAAATGATTAGCCTGTGAAAACGTGTTCTTCAGTAGCCTACTTAAATTACTTAAAAAGTAATTGTTAGGGGCTATATATATATATGTTGAACAATATAGACTATGTATATATATCTGTTGTTATCATAATTGTTGTTTATGTGTCTATATTAGATGGAGCTTGAGATGTGTGCCTTTCAATTATTTCTTAGCATTAGAAGTGTTAGTTTGGACAGTGTTAGTTAGTCAAACACAAGTAGATGGCATTTATAAGGTTTATTTATGCATTTTGATATTTTTATGTCATGCTCACCATTTCGGAACTCCCTCCAGCAGGTGCCCAGCCTGCTGCTCTTCCGGTCTCTGGGGGAAAGTCTCTCATAGAGCAGCAGCACTGTGAGCAGGAATGGAGCTCCAGTCTGAGGCAGGACACAGAACTCACACCGACTGGAGAGAAACAGGAGCTCACTGAGGAGCATGTAATCAGACAGAAAGAAGAGGAGCCAATATTGTCATCTCCTTGTGTGAAAAGTGACTATGATCAGGAGTCCATGAACCCTGCTACTCCTGTTAAGACTATGGTGACTGAGAAGAAAGACGAGTTTATAGAACAGCAGAGGGTCAGACTAAGAGAAGAGAAGCACAGTGGACTACAGTCTGTCCATATGGCAGAGACTGAGGCAGGTTTTGTTTCACCAGGATTGAAGAAGATGGCATTGGAAATCACATTGTCCATGCTCTCACCCTCATCTGCAAATCCTGAACTAAACTCCAACCACACTGAAGATGCCTCAATGATGGAGCCACTCAATACTGAGCTGTGCTCTCTACCCAGCCTCAGAGCAGACCAGATTAAAACAGAGCCTGATGAAGTAGACTTCAAATCTGAACAGCTCTCTGAATTAGGTTGCATCCCTAAGAGACAATATGGTATTAGTGAATCTTTGTGTGAAACAAATGTTATCATAGGATCTGACATCAGTGGAACAGAAGCTGAACATATGCTCCTTTCTGATGCACCTCCTGCCAGTGAAGTTCAGTCTGAGCATGTTTTAGTTGGTCACAGGGAAGAAAGGCAGCACTGCTGTTTACAGTGTGGAAAGTGTTTTAGTCATGTCTCGTATGTTAAAATACACCAACAAATTCACACAGGCGAGAGACCATACTCCTGTGCTTGGTGTGGTAAGTCATTCACACAGTCAGGAGACCTGAGAAGACATGAGCGAATCCACACAGGCGATAAACCACACCACTGCACGTGGTGTAAAAAGAGTTTTACGCAAATAGGAAACCTTAAGAGGCACCTGCGAATCCACACTGGAGAGAGGCCGTACTGCTGCACCCGGTGTGGAAAAACTTTCTATGATGGAGGTGCCTTAAAAAATCATAAAAGAATTCATATGCTAGAGAGAAAACGAAGGAATACGCAAATACAGAATTCTTAAGAAGAGCTAAGATGCTGTTCTACTTTAAGTGAGGTGATAGCATTTTTTAATCTCATACCTTTGTACTGTTGCTTGTACTATGGTATAATTTTCAGCAAGCTTTCAAGCTATCTCGTTCAAAAAATTATTACACAGCCCTAAAATGTTGAGGATTTCAGCTCACAAATGAACCATTCAGTAGTTTATACTGCTTAACTAGTTAAGTACCTTAAATCTGACTTCTTTATTAGTTGAAAAATGAATGTTTTTAAGATTGCTTTTTACAATTGTACCTTTGAAAATATTTTGTTTGTTTGTCTCATAACCCATCTGTCAGAGTCATTATTGAAATACTTCTATTCACTTCTCTGTCTCTCACTTTCTCTCTTCTCCCACTCTCTCTCTCTTTATAGTTGCTCTCTCCATATAAAAGTCTGCTAGACAGCAGAGAGCACGTTAGGTCCAGTCTGAGGCAGAAAAGCTCAGGCAATGGAAGCTTCTGTCAAGCTTCCATTGACCGAAGAGAAACAGGACCTCACTGAGTTGCACAAGACTAGATAGAGAGAAGAGGAGCACAATGGACTGTAGTCTGATACACTACCGGTCAAAAGTTTTATAACACCCATTTTCCAGTTTTTACTGAAATTTAAGCAGTTCAAGTCCAGTGAATAACCTGAAATGGTACAAAGGTAAGCGGTAAACTGCCAGAGGTAAAAAAAAAAAATTAAAAAAAAGTTTAGGTTACCAAAAATTGAAAAATAATGTAAATTCTTGGGCAGTGAGTAGTTTCCTACACCATCAAAAGGCACTTGGAAACTGACAGGTCTGGCAGACCCGAAGCCACAACCAAATCAGAAGACAAGTTTCTGAGAGTCAACAGCTTGCATGATAGGCGGCCCACAGGACAACAGCTTCAATCACAGCTTAACACTGGTTGGAGTAAGGAAGTCTCAATTTCAACTGTGAAGAGAAGATGAAGCTGCAGGTTTGACAGGTCGAGTGGCAGTAAGAAAGCCATTGCTAAGATGGCAAAATAAGAAAAAGGCTTGCCTGGGCCATGAAGCACCACCAGTGGACTACTGAAGACGAAGAAGGTCTTATGGACCGATGAATCAAAAATTGAAATCTTGACATTTTGAAAGGTTTTTGTAGGCCGTCGAGTAGGCGAAAGGATGGTTCCTCAGTGTGTAACACCAACTGTCAAACATGGAGGAGGAAGGGTGATGGTCTGGGGCTCTTTTGCTGGATCCAGAGTCGGCGACTTGCACAGAGTGACTGTTAACCCACATTAACCCATTACTTGTTCCCTGAAAAGGGCGTTTTTCTGAAATTGAAATTGACATTATTTTTCAGTTTTTGGTAACCTTAACTTTTTTTTTTTTTTTTTTTTTTTTTTTTAAACCTCTGGAAGTTTACCGCTTACATTTGTACCATTTCAGGTTATTCACTGGAGTTGAACTGCTTACATTTAACTACAAACTGGAAAATGGGGGTGTTCTAAAACCTTTGACCGGTAGTGTATATCAGGGCCTACATTCACACATCCCAGTCTGAAAATTGAACGTTATTAGGGCTCTACCAGTCATGAAGACTTTTTGGACATACAGATTTTAAACATTGAAAAGAGAAACTCGCTAAAGAGTATAGTCTTAGTATTAGGTGTTCATCTGACAAAGAGCACAGGCCCAGATACATTAATTGTATTGAATTGTCGTTAAGCTTGTTAATATGAATAATTTAATAATAATTTAATATTCATCAGTATAATGAATACTGGACCTCCTGAGATCTCTGACAAACAAATCTGCAGCCAGTAAGGTCAAAGGACACAGCTGTCCCCAATGTTGAGACTTGCTTTTTGTCCTGCCTAGAAGTTAATCAGGGAACACCTACAGGGTATAAATCAGAAATCTTTGTGTGCTAATGAAGATCTATAATTATATCATCTGATTATTATAAAATTATTAAAGGTTTGGATTGAAAGTAGCCTACTGTTTCTTTAATATTGGTTTCAATATACAATAATACAAAATAAAAATAAAATATGAATATATGAATGGACAAATAATTAACATTAAATGGATTATTGACGATTTTCATTTCTGTCTCTAGACTGCTGTAGAAAGGGATGTGCTGCTCTGGTGTGAATGCTGCTTCAAATTGTAAAGATGTGTTCTGTATTCTACATTGAACTGTTGAAGTAAATGTTTGCCAAAAATGTTCGTGAAACTGATGAAATGATCATCGTAGGGCCTGTCGATTTTTTTCAGCACAATTTTTTTGTAGCTAATGCAAGTTTGTGTAGCTAAGCAGTTGCACAAATTAGATTGTTAATCAGATTTGTTTTCTGTATAACCTCTTGAAATTACTGTGTTACACAGGTTCATCTTGTAGTTTGTATGCAGCAGCAGTGTATTATTACTGCCTCCTCAGTTTGAAGTTGCAACAACGAAGAGATCCAGATCCAGTTTATATAGAGTAGATAGTACCGGTATATATTAAATGGAACTTATGCAGGAGCTAGATATCTGGCCAGAATATAGAATATCTGTGACTTAAATTCTCCTGGTTGGACACTTTAAGCACCCTGTGTGAAAACACTATACTATATTATCTTTATATAATTGAAACTAATGGACCTCTCAAAATAGAACAAGATGACTGTTGTTAGAGGTAGAAAGCTACTGTTTGGCTTGGCTATTTGCCAACCCAAACAGTAGCTTTCTACCTCTAACAACAGCCATCTTGTTCTATTTTGAGAGGTCCATTAGTTTCAATTAAATATATACATATACATTTCTACTCTTGGTACTAGGTTTTCTGAAACCTAATTAGCCAGCCAATGTAAATATTTAATTAATTTGATTTCCTCTAGCAAAACAACTGTTGGTGGAGGTTCTTTTCATGCATAACTTGTCCCATCGTATTGGCCAAAAACTGCATATCAGATCAATTGGTTAACAATCAACAATCAGTGAAAAGAGTTCAGAATTATGATGTCTAACTTACTGGAGACCCTGATTTTTTGCTGACTAAACAGATCAGACAGTGACACTGGTACATTTGGCATGGTCAAGATCACCATAAAGAACAATTTCCACAAGTTCTACATGCACCACTTAGTGGGTAGGATAGAAAGTGATATTTAACTAAAATATGCTGGGAATGTAGTCATTGTGCATGGGCACCTTTTTTCTTCTTAAAAAATGCTGTCAAGGACTTTCAATTGAATAAGAACACAGAGATTGCAGATAAAGGAGGTTTGAACCCTCTAAAGTGCCATATTAAGGTATTGCTTCTTACAGCAGACAAGGACTGACAATTAAAATGAGAAATACAGTTATACAGCCTAGACATTGAACTTGGTGTGAAAAAGTATCAGTGGAATTATCAGGAGGTTATTGAGGGAATTGACATTGACTACAGTGTCCAACGTAAAAACCTGAGAATTTTAGAGAGTTTATCTAAATTGAGCCCACATTTAATGCAAATATTTCACAACAGGATTATTGCAAGTTCAGGGGATGGTGAAGGGCAATGTTCCACATATGAGCCCAGATAGACAGGTTGAGGACCCAGTCACCCATGAAGGGCCTGTGTGCTGTAAATTAAAGCTTTTCCTATATGAAAAATATTGAATATTGGCAGAGCAATAATAATGGCAGAAGGAAAGCCTTATGTGTGTGGACAGTGGCGTTGTTAGACCTGGGGCCGTATGTACAAAGATTCTAAGAGTAAGAGTGCTGATCTGGAACAGGTTTCCCCTGTCCATATCCTAACCATATCCATTATGAGCTAAAAGGCTAAACTGATTCATATAGCTTTCCCTGGGCTCCCGGGGCTTCAGCCCCAAATCATTTTCTTTTATTATTATAATTTTTTGGATGTATTGTTTCTGATATTTTTTGCCATTTTTCTCCCAATTTATTAGTGAATTATACCCTCTCTTTTTCATGTCAATCACCCACCCTCATATTCTGAGTTTGCTGCCATAGCTCCAGTTAAATTCCTCTCAAAGTTTAAAGTGATATTGATTTAAGTCAGGGAGAGATAAAACTCTATGGAAAAACTTGATCATTCCAGTTTGGAGCATAGCAGACAGATGGTGTTAAAAAGTTTGCCTGCAACTAAATTTCCTTCTAATAGTAGGCTATTATTAATACCTGTATCAGCCCATTAACTGAAAGTCACCCCCAGCATGCCACCAGGAACAAATAAACATTTTTTAAAGTAGGTTTATTCTGTGTTAATCCCCTAGAAAGTACTGTAAACTCTGTTATGTTTATCCAGTGGCAGGAGCAGCAGGTGAGAGCAGGCACTGCACAGGTCCAATAATAAGTATGCTATGGATGGATCAAACCAATCAGTTGTGTCAATTGCAGATGGATGTGTCAATTGCAGATGGATGCTCAATTGCAGATGGTGCTCATGCAGATGGTAACCAAATCCATGTCAAGTATCGCATGTCCGACCTTTTTCTGTTTGTTCAAAGCATGGATAAACCACCTTGTTTAAAAGCAAGATTTCAGAGCAGGTGTTCTTTTTGTTTATCAACAAAAGCCTAGTCTTTACTGTAATCACTGTGTTTACTCACTGGCAAGATATTAGTCTCTCACAGACAGTCCCTTGTGCATGCTGGAATACAGTCAGCTGTCCTGAGGCTTTGCCTCATGGGTAGAGCCACTAGTATAATACTGTCACATGACCCGCTGGGACTTGTTAAACTTGTATTTCAATTGTTATCCTCAAGGTATCCCTATAGTCACTCAATCGGCACAGTAAATGTGGCTAATTATATAATTAGTGGCCAATAGTGACCGTTATAAAAGTAGAGTTTACCTAATAAGGAGAGTTGGACAAAAAGGAAAGAAACATAGATTGAACGGCAAATATGAAAAGCATGTCTTTGAGCAAACGAGTGCAACAGTATCTGCCTGGCACACTGCACACAGACAGATTTAATAGATTTTTGCACAGTTTACAATTTAACAATAAACCCACACAAAAGAATAGACTGATATTTACGAACAAAAAAACATCAGGTAAAGTATGAGATTAACACAGAGAGGGAATAATCTGTCAGCAGGGGGAAAAACAGCCTTGAGGGGTGGCTAGATGTCATCCCGAGTGGATAATCCCAAATTATTAGCATCCTTAAACCAGCACGTAATACACAGCAGGGCAATTCCATCACAGCATATCTGTGGTCACAGACGAAACAACAGATGGGACAGACAATTATGCTGTAAATGTTTTATTTGTTCTGCAAGGACAATCCCAAAAGTCAACAAACTTGTGGCCATTGTCAAAAAAGAGAAACATTGCCCAATCCTGAAAATGCACTACATGAAGAATCTGAGGAATTACAGAGCAAGGTTCCACCCTATCAATAAAACTCCCTCCTGTGCCATGAAAAACAAGATTAGGCAGTTAGTATTCTGCTGTATCATACCATTCATAGTACATTTGTTTCTATCTGAGATTTGTTGACCTGTAGATGGACATCACACCGAACACCACTGTTTTGTCAGAGCTCGAGGCTTTGTTGAGGGATATAAGTTTGGAGATGCAGCTCACGTTCATCACTCAACATGGTGTAGCACAGTTCACTACATTATCAAAGGTAGTGGATTGGCCCATGCCTGTATTATTCCCCTGGTGTAGGGTATGGAAATAACAAAACCAACACAACATTGCACAACTCAAAACAAAACACCACCGGAAAAGGGTGCTAGAGATATACCTCCAGGGTTGAAATGCAGTCTCTAATTCTAAGCTTCTTAATTACCAATTTTCAATGAATAACAAACTCATGGACATTTTACAATTCAAATTAAATTCACCCCTTTTCCTGCAAATTGGAATGCCCAATCATATTCTTAAACTGCTTGCAACCCATGCTCTCAATCTGGGAGAGCGCAGACAAGCACACGCTCCCCTACGAAACACATGACTTTCACACCGCAGCCTATAAGTTAAGTTGTTAAGTAAATGCACAGACCTCATTTGGGTGAGATACACTTCATGTGCAACTATATACAGGCAAACCATGGGACACCTATTGACCAGCAGGAGGTGCTAGTGAGCAAGACAGCTGAGCCTACTAAATCCTAAATCCTCTCCCCGTGGCGATACTATGGGCTGCTGGCCACAACTGGCACTGACATGGTCTGGATTTGATACCAGACTGTCAAGCTCATCCATACATGAGAAAAGTGCCTTAACATGATAAGCACCCAGCAGCCCCTCACATTACATTTTAACCTGTGACTTTATGGACTTTACGTGAAAATGGGGGTGTTCTAAAACTTTTGACCGGTAGTGTATATACATGTTTTAACAGCCCATTACTTTTTTTAGCATCTCGCTTATGCGCTCAGACTATGCTCTTCCTTTTTAACATTAAAACCTTTTATTTTATGTTAATTATTAATTTATTTAGTATTTAATGGTAACTACCAAAATAAAGGAAACTTAATAAAGTGTCTTAATAGGGCATTGGGCCACCACGAGCCACCAGAACAGCTTCAATGCACCTTGGATTCTACAAGTGTCTGAAACTCTGAAGAAATGTAACACCATTCTTCCATGAGAAATCCATAATTTGGTGTTTTGTTGATGGTGGTGGAAAATGCTGTCAGGACAGTTCCAGACTCATATTTAATTGGGTTGAGGTCTGGTGACTGAGACAGCAGTGGCATGTGGTTTAGATAATTTTCATGCTCATCAAATCATTCAGTGACCACTCATGCCCTGTGGATGGGGCATTGTCATCCTGGATCACTCCCATCAGGATAGAAATTCTTAACCATAGGATGAAGGTGATCAGTCAAAATGGCTTTGTTTTTATTGTCATTTACCTTGCCCTCCAAGGGGTCGAGTGGACCTAAATCATGCCAGAAAAAGGCACCCCACACCATACAGAGCCACCAGAACCATAATTTACTCAAGTATTTACTTTAATTTACTCTAATCCAGGGTGACTATTTCCATCCATTGTTAATATTTGGTCAGGGTCGCGGGGGTGTTATCCCAGCAGTCCGGGCGAGAGGCAGGAATACACCCTGGACAGGTCGCCAATCCATCACAGGGCACACACACCATTCACTAATCATACCAGGCAATTTAGTAGACTCATGTCTTTGGACTGTGGGAATATGCAAATAATGACCTTCTTTCAACAGTGCTATCCACTACCACCTCCCTCAGAGAATACAAATAATGTTTCAACCCCTATACTCCCTGCATAACACGTACACACAAATCTGCCTTTAATTGTACTCCATGTTAAGATAGGTTAACCCTCTGCCCAGGTGATGGGGTGTTGATGGGGCCTAATGGTGTTTGTGTGCTCTGTTATGCTGCAGAGTATAAGAAAGCTGTGATGGACACTTGTTCTCAAGCCAGTCATTTTGGGGACAGAGAGACAAGGAGCTGCTGGAGGAGAGAGTCAGATCTCAGATCATAAGCTCCGTCAATTTGTCACGTTTATACTTTATTCAATATATTGCCTTTAGCAGTAACATTATTGCAGATCACATTGTTTAGAAATTAGATAATGAAAAACATTTATCTAAAAAATCTAATGAAAGATTAAGATAGATGTGTAGAACAGTAGTAACAATTTAAATGAGTTACACATTAGTTATCACATAAACTAATTTGCATCACAAAATGAAATTAGAATGAGGAAATGATATGGACAATTGCATTTTAAATTAAATAGATAAAACGAGGTACTACAACTTGTACGACAGCTAATGAAACAACAGCAGAGATCAACTAAACACAATTGTAACACTTTCATACAAAAATGTTAATTACAGACAAGCAGTGGTTCAACAGCATGACATTGAATTGAATAAGATCCAGTTAATAATTTCAGGAAGGTAACAGAGCATTTTACATGATTTCAATGGGGTCACTAAGTCTTAACTATTCCATAATGCTTCACAAAAATTTGTATAGATCCCCTGTGCTGATGGTAGTCCTAACCTAAATTACAATTCCTAGAGTGTAATGAGCTGTGGCGGATTGTAGCACAAAAGTGACGATGTTACATTACCCATTTAAGTGCTGCACATTGGTGGTGGATAAGATGAGTCACCCCTGTCTTTGTACAGCACTTATAAATCCATGAAAGGTGGGAGCCGAGCACTGAAGGTCTCATTGGTACACATAGGTCACACGATTGGTCATACCTAATTTATTTTTACTTTATATGACCTGGTGTGGGGGCATTAGTTTTGATTCAATTTGGAAAAACTATAACATAAAAATGAGTCCGCATCATATTTGGTTTATATATGTATTAGGTTATTTAGGCCAATTTTAATTCAATCCAAATTGAGTGGCTGCCACAAACTAGATATTTTTGGCCCCATTTTCATTTTCTTTATTTCCAAAAATAATAGCACCACTATGCCTGAAATTTGGCAGGCATGATCATTTGGTAGCCCTTATAAAAATGTTTGTATATTAGAGGCTTGTAGCTAAAACAATACAGCCACAAGAGCCAATAAAATTGCAGATATTTTAAAAACTATTAATCGTTTTTGAATTCCACTACTTCAATCAAAGCATTTGATAAGAACCTGTGGGTCTAAAACAGTGAATTGGAATTACATTTCAAACTCACCAGCCAGGAACACAGCTGTATAACAGCAACCCAAAAATAATTGTTAGCTGTTCTGAAGGCTAAGGCTGGCCCAACTCCTTTTTAGTTAATAAATACTCATTTATTGTTTGGTGTTTCCATTATTTTGCCTATCCCCTGAGTATTTATTATGGAGCCAAGCAGAGTTTTATTATGCTGGTTTTATTATTATTCCTTCGTCACTTTTTCCAGTTCAGGAATATCTGCCTGGTAACTTTTAATGAAATTGGCACATTGATAGTTGTGTTCTGAGCGATTTTGGTACCGATTGGCCACTTGGTGGCGATCTTACACTCAATTGAAATTGCAATGGTTAAACAAGTATTACTTCTCCCCCATTTATCCTAGAGACTTGAAACCAACGTCATTACATCCCCCTGGGTCCATTTTCCCATTTGGAAAGCCCACCATATTGGATTTTATGCCATTTTAATAAATAAAAAAACACTTAAAAGACATCTGTGACATCTCCATCAAAAAAGTTTCACCAATTAGCACAAAACTTCCACTAATTTGTTCAGTTGAAAGTTAGTGGTCAAATTCTATGCATCTTTGCACATGGATGGAGGGGTGTTCCAAACAGCCAAACATAATTTGGTGCTGACTGGCCACTTGGTAGCGTTATAACAGGCAATTGAAATTGCAATGTTTAACCCAGTGGTTCTCAACCTTTTTGCTGCCAAGGCCCCCCTGTGTCCAATAAATATTCCAGGGCCCCCTTACTTACATCTTTTTTGCCACAATGATGACGAAAGTGTTTGCTTTCAAAATAATGTTTATTTAAGTGATTACTGTTGCCATTACACTGCCTGTAGTAGAAAAGCAAATAGCATCTTTGGATAAGTTTGACCATTTCTCAAAAATATATATAAAAATAATCATTCATTTTTTAAAGAAAAATACAGAAAATGATCACTGAAGTGCTTTTTGTTGCAGATGCACTATTTCCATAAAAATAGCATCTTTGGATAAATCATTATTTAAAAGAAATAAATACAGAAAAGGATCACCAAGTTACCATTTCTCCAAAAATAAAAATAAATACAGAAAATAAGCACTCATTCACCCAGTGGACATTTCTCCACTCTCATTTTCATACTCAGTGTGAGGTCTGCTGCTGCTGGTTAATAATACGGTCAATACGTGGGGAGATCTTTGACACGCATGTCATCCACAAAGTTCAACCTGGCCCTATATTTTGTTCTCAGAGCTGTCATGGCTGAAAACCCAGCTTCACACAGTGGTGCTGAATGGTATCAACACCAGGGCTGGACTGGCTATATAGTCTACCGGGCAAATGTTCTAGTTTTGGGCCAGAGGGCTAGAATCATTTTATATATATTATACCACGGCGGGTGTTGAAAACTGGTCTCAGCTTCTTCCCCCGGTCGACAGAAAAGTCTGGTGCGAAATGGCAGGGCCGATTTTTTCTCCCAGTCCAGCCCTGATCAACACCTTAACTTCTGCATCATGAGATACTTGGTACTCAGCACCACACTCAGACCAGAATGTTTCCGGATGGCACTTCACTGAAACAAACTCTTGAGGTGGTATCAGATGAGATTTCAATGAGTTCTTCCAAGAGTTTGGATGGAGTTGTGTCAGAAAGCTTGGTCTCAATGTTCTCTGTAAAGGGGTTATTTATCTTATTTAGAGGTAGGAAGCTGCTTCCTTCTCCAACTTCCCTGACAAGTGTGCTGTTACCTGGCGCTTGATGGTTCTGAAATCCATATTTTTCTCCTAAAGGAAGGCATGCAACTGTTCAAACATATCAGTGGTTCCTGATGAGGCTTGATTTTTCCTAATTTTTAAAATATTTTAAAAACATTATTTTGAAAGCCTCCACTCTTTCATGCTGGGTAATGAAGTTTGTGTTTCCACCCAGCATTGTTTTGTTGAGTTTGTTTGTTTCATTAAAGATGTCCGCATGGTAGCTGAGCTGAGCCAGCCATTTCTCATCCTTGAGGAGCTCAGCCAATTCAGGTTTCTTTCTCTGAAAGAAAGGTATGCAGTTCCTCCGTCAGGCTAATGAGGTGCATCAGCATCCTTCTCTGGGACAGCCATCTTATCTCAGTATGCATGAGAAGGGAATGATGGTTAGAACCCACCTCTTCACAGAGGGCAGTGAATACCCTGGAGTTTGTGGCTCCAGGTTTGTGGAATTGTTCAAAACTTTGTGAAGCCTGGGATCAATGTCCTTTGCGGCAAGCGTGTGTCTGTGCAGAATATGTGCCATGCGTTGAGATGGCACAGGGAGCGACAGCTTTTATTCTTTGAACTACTCTGGAGTGTCTGCCCATTATCGCTGCAGCTCCATCTGTGCACACTCCAATGCAGTTGATCCAGCTTATTCCATTCAACCTCATGAAATCATCCAGTGCTTCAAAAACATCTATTGCCGTTGTAGTCATCTTGAGCTCTTTGCAAAACAAAATATCTTCCCTTATCTCCTTTTCCCATTCAAAGTGAACATATGCGAGTAGATTTTAGACATGTCTGTCGACTCGTCTGATTGGATGGCGAAGTCATTTCCGTGAAGGCAAGCAGTGGCACTGTACCATTATATCCTGCTTTATATAACTGCTTGGATCCTCTCCAAACAATTATCTCACTATTTCTGTTGCACCAGCCATAACCAAGGTTTCCCCAATAGTATGAGGTTTTTTTTCTTGAGCTATCTTCTGGGCCAAGGCGTATGATATTTTGAGCAATTTCTTATCCACAGCGGTAGTTGCTTTCATCTCCGCTTGTGTGCCACTGAGCTCTTTTGCCTTTCACACAAAAAATATGCTGGGCTTGTCCCTGTAATGGTAATGTTTCTTCTGGAAATGTCTGATCAACTTGGATCAAACACTTGTTGGATAGAACTTGATAACAAATGACACATTGTGGTTGTGGTGAGCCTTTGCTCCCGGGGAATACAACAAAGCCATAATTAAGGCAACTGTCTTCGTATTTCTAACATTTTGGTGATTTTGCTTTAGCTGAGCATTTTTGCTTTTTATTACTTGCAGCTTCTGTGTTCTCACCATCTGTGTCTGAGACTGGGGCACTCTCAGCGGTTGATTTGGCACTGGAAGTTGATGGTTGATCGGTCAGGTCTTGATTAACTGTAACTTGTTTCGATGGATGAGTTAAAAACTAGGGAGACTACTAATGAGGTAGTCATCTGACTATTTTTTCATTGGACTCTCCTTTTTAAAAGTTATTTAAAGAAAGTTGCTACACTAAACACTAAACAACTGCTGCCATGATCCAATGAAACAGCAGTACGCATGGCTTTTCACAAGAAAGAATTCTTGAATCCCAAGGATGCACAAGGGTAACATACAACATCAACACAACACCTCTGGCACTGGTTTGCCACATTGAGACAGCATATACTGGCTGTCATACTACAATTTATGTGCATGATTAGCTAAATAATACATTTTATCACAATCACACAATTAATTAAAACTATTATCTCGGGTTCACCCTCTACATTTGAGATGTTCAAATGCTGCATAATACCCTTTCATGTTCACAGCTTCACTACATGAATATTATCTGAATATATTGTTGTATACATTTAAAACTACCAACATTAACCACTAAAACCAAGTGTATTTTCTGTCACTAAATGGCGCTGATGACCACAGTCTTGACTATAGTTTTAAAAATTCATATAAAGACAGTTTCTTTATATGAAAATTTGTTCAATGCCCAACGGTGACATCCAATATCAACAAAATGGGAAATAATTAAAATTACTTTTATCACGATCACACAATTGATTAAAATAGCTATCTCCCATTCATCCTTTCCTTTTGAGATGCTTAAATGCTGCATTAAACCTTTTTAAGTTGACCAAATCAGTACTTTAATCTCTTCCTGTCAACCCCCTAGCCGTATGGAGCCAGAACCATGAGAATTAGCATAATTCAGAATTCATACACTTTTGTTCATTTTAATTGTTATTTACATGTTTTTTCTCTATGGTTTAAAAAGTGTTTAATTAATCTGGGAAAGTCCTTGTTGTGCAATTCCATCACTTTTTTTGACTGATTATGATCATAAAATCAAATCACTGCGGGGCATTTGTTTAAGATAAGATAGGCTTGGTGTTTAAGATAAATTGAGGGCCTGAATCAACTGGAATACTTTCTCTGTACATACGTAATCCCCTGTGGGGCCTAGTTATGATGGGCCTGGTGTAATGATGAAATCTGTATTGATCATCTTTTAGACTTCAAAAGGGACAGGGGATGCAAATTAGCTCTGGCTAGAAACCCTGCATGCAGTGCATCTGTTTTGTGTTTTTAACTTGTAACAATGTTTGCTTACATAAAAAATAAAGAAAGAAAGTACTGCATGCAACCAAATCCAATATCAAAAAGCTATTACAAGTTATAAAGCATGCTATAACAAAAGGATGAAAAAAAAATCTATGCAAATATATCACCTCATCAGATTATTTTTTTAAATAGAAGGATATTAAATGTTTATTATGTCTGTCAAAACAGTTCTCAAATAAGTAACTTTTGTAATCAAATGAAATACAATACTAGTTGATACAATACTAGTAGGAACACGTGTGGAGCCTACTCCTGGTGAGTCTGAATCAGCTATAAGGCATCAAAAACAAAACATGTGCACCTGCAACATCAAAGCTAATAACCTGCAGATTCTTCTCATTGAATGGGGCACACTCCAAATATGCCTGCACTTTGAACGACCTGTCAAACCCTAAGTCTGACATACTTTCAAGTGTGAAGTATCAAAATTCCAGAGATAAGTCCAGAGTAAATAAATATCATAAGCACACAACATGAGCAAGTGTATTCAGAATGTGGATATGAATGCCACCATACCATTGGCTTGGATGAGTTCACCAAATACTGGTGAGAGACAGATTGGATCCCATAAATACTGGAAATGATGTGGAAACACCTTTCCATGGAGATCCATGGATAGTTGTTCATTCCATCAGTGGTTCCCAAATCTCTCCCTGGGGACCCCCAGACAGTCCATGTATTTCTTAAAATCCCACCACCAGCACACCTGATTCAACTAGCTAAATACTTAGCAAGCATTTGTTATGTTCTGCAATGTCTGTTCGGTTTGTTTTTGTACTTTGTTTATTTTTCATTCATCATTCTCGTTTCTTTCACGTTCTGTTCCCTGTCTGTCATTGTTCCTGTTTGGATTGCCGCAGGAGATGACCTCGGACCGGGGGCCCCAGTTCTCCAGTCGCTCATCGGTGCCAAACCCAACCTGTCCTCTGGTTTCCACCCAGAGACCAATGGCCAGACGAAGCGTTACAACCAGGAGCTGGGGAAGGGACTGCGCTGTCTGGCTGAACAAACTCCTGCTACTTGGTCACGCTCCCTGCCCTGGGTGGAGTATGCACACAATTCTCTTCCCATTTCCTCCACTGGAATTTCTCCATTCCAATGCTGTCTGGGGTACCAACCTCCTCTATTCCCGGAGGAGGAGAAGGAGAAGGAGGTGGAGGTGCCATCTGCCAAGGCTTTCATTATTAGAGCCCGGAATACTTGGTGGAGAGCGCGTGCCACCCTGCTTCGCCATGTGTCAGCTATGAAAAGCCTGCCCCTTGCTACAGGGTCGGTCAGAAGGTTTGGCTCTCTGCAAAAGACATTCCCCTGCGGAGTTCTTGTAAAAAATTATCCCCAAGATTTATTAGTCCCTACCCCATTATTCGCGTTATCACCCCTTCGACCATACAGTTGCGCCTCCCTCCTCCCCTACGCCGCATCCATCCTGTGTTTCATGTGTCTCGTCTCAAACCCTATGTTGTCTCTCGTTTTAGCCCTCCTGTCCGCACCCCACCTCCCCCCCGGCTCATCAAAGGGGGCCCAGTCTACACCGTTCGCCGCCTGCTGGATGTCCGACGCAGGGGCCGTGGTCGCCAATTTCTGGTGGATTGGGAGGGGTACGGTCCCGAGGAACGCAGTTTGGTGCCTGAAAGACATATCGTCGACCCCTCCCTAATCCAGGAATTCCTGTGTCGGCATCCAGTACAGGTTGGTGATCCGCCAGGTGGACCAGTCACACCTGATTCCTATTGTGTTTCCCTTCCCTGCTTGTATATAAGTTCCGTGTCTGTGTTCTATCCTCGTCAGAACGTTGATCTTCATTCCCTGTGCCGATTATTGTAAGCCAGAGTCTGTAAGCATTTTCCCGAGACACTCCTTCTGTTTTCACTTCGCGTTTGCCTGCCGATTCTGTTTGTTTGCCTTTTCTGATTTATTGGTTTTGACTTTTGGATTGTTTGTGGACTTCTCTTTGGATTTGGATTTTGTACCTTCGCTACCCTGACTTCTGGTTTTGACCTCTGCCTTAATTAAACAATCTTTTTTGCCTAATCCTGATCTGCGTCTGGGTCCTTATCCCGTATATCACAGCATTGACTAGTGTGCTGGTGGTGGGATTTTGTGGTGGGATTTTAAGAAATACATGGACTGTCTGGGGGTCCCCAAGGAGTGGTTTGGAAACCATTGCATTACATAAAGGATCAAATGCACTTTTGTTTCTAATGCTGTTGCTTCACAGTATCTCTGTGTACCTCATGTTAAACGATTTAAATTATAACAAAAAGATAATACATCATTTAGGAATATGTGGAACCCCCCGTTCCCATTAACACCCTTTAACTGTGAAAGGGTTCTGTCACTGATTTCTAACCTCTGACTAATTTGTGAAATATACTTATATACTAAGAATGAGTATGTGAAGTCTTGTGTATTTGATCTCCGTACCCTTCAAAATCTCTCTGCGCAGAGAAGCACTCCTACCATAGCCCTTTCCTCCTCCCTCTGTAGTTCATTTGGCAGAGCCCACATTAGCTATTCTCTGTGGATACAACCTTTGTCCAGTGAACCACTATAGGTGATTCAGATTGATTGCATTCCCTGGAACTATGCAAGCTCACCTAATTAAGCGAATGCCAATCTGATAAACACTGAGATGCAGGACATTACTAGCTACAGTGTATGTCTGTGAAGGATACAGCCTGTGTTTATATTTTCCGGTTCTGCACTGCTGTTTGAAAACCATGTTCACCCTTTTTCTTATGATTGCTGTGTCATTTGATTTCAGACGTGTTCTGAAAGAAGAGGTTTATCGCACAGTGAGCTTTGACTGTCATGCAGGGTCAAAATAAAGGCCATTGGAGCCTTTCCAGTTGACCTCAGGGGCTGGGCAGGGAGCATGAATAGATTTTTGGGCCTGTGTGTGTATCAGTGCATAATGTGACTGTGTCTTAAGACATGCAAAGAGAATTTTAAGATTTTTAAGGTTTTGAGGGTAGCAAAACTTCCTTCAATTTTATTATTTCCTTTATTATCATTTAATGGACAACAGTGATACTTTTCTACTTCCGGGAACTGATGTCTGTTCAGGGCTATCATTGCTCCCTGTGTGGGTTTCAACCTATCTGTGACCTGAAGGGAATCGGAATAATACCTACAGCATACCGCCTTAAGATTAAGAACACTTAAGAACACAAAAACAAGAACACTTGTAAGAATTGTAGTTATTTTCAGCTATATTTTGAGGCACCTTATGTGGGTCAACCAAATAATAGCTTTTGTACCTTTTTAAATATAGCTTTTTATATATAAGTTATATAGACAGTTAGCGCTAGTGCTGATTCACTGTGCATCAGATTTAATGTTGGAAACAGTCACTGAATTTTTATTTTATGTATATGTGGGTTCGTCTATGGTGATCGTCTCTTATTGGGTTAATACTGAGATACACATTTGTTCTTTCTGGAATATAAAAAGTAATGTAATCATATTTATTTTATTTTGTTTCTTCCCCAGCTTTCTTTAGCCCATCAAAGTCTTTGGGAATTTTATATTTTTTATATCTGGTAATTAAACTCTTCCATTGTTTAATGGTTTTTGCAATAGGCAATGGTCAAACGGGAGCAATCAGGGCAATACAGGAATCCAGAGAGTAGTCGGGGGCAGGCAAAGTTCGTTTCAGGCTCCAGCTATGTCACAGGCAGGCAAAACGTGGTCAATGGGCAGGCGGAGGTCGGTATCAGGAAATCGGTCCGGGCAACACAGAGAGGAGTGGGGCTGGAACCACGAGGAGCACGAACAGGTGGATCGGGAATGAGACTGAGACACGAACAAACATGGAAGCACGAACATGAACACGAGGAAATAAAACACGGGTAAACGAAGAAAACACTGGAAAGTTGTGGAAGCATAAGCAAAGCACAAGACAATCTGGCAACGAACATGGGAAAACGCACAGCTTATATTCGTACATCAGACATAACAAGAAACAATCAGGAATGAACATGAATGCAGCTGGCTACAATCAAACACATTAGGAACAGGTGAAAACGATAATACAATGACGAGACTGGAAACAGGTAAGTGATAGTGAAAACACGGTCCGGACAACCAGGAAAACATTAAATGAACCAAATCATCTATTTGCGGGGAACACGAACACGAGACGTGACAGTACCCCCCTCCTAGGGACGCCACCTAGTGGATCACCAACCGGTACCGGATGCCGATGCAGGAATTCCTCGATCAGGGAGGGGTCGACAATATGTCTCTCAGGCACCCAATTGCGTTCCTCGGGACCGTACCCCTCCCAATCCACCGATCCTTGGGTTTGCTAACTTTTACAGAAGGTTTGTGCGTAATTACAGCACGGTCGTCACACCGTTAATCACTCTAACATCTACCAAGAATTGTTTTAGATGGAACCCTGATGCCCAGAAGGCCATAGAGAAACTCAAGTCTTGGTTCACGTCAGCCCCTGTCCTCACACTCCCGGATCCTGCACATCAGTTCGTTGTGGAGGTGGATGCCTCCGATTCAGGGACAGGGGCGATCCTTTCCCAGAGATCCTTTTTTCTCACACCGTCTTTCCACTACTGAGAGGAATTATAGCATAGGTGAACTCTTAGCTATTAAACTAGCATTTGAGGAGTGGAGACACTGGCTAGAGGGGGCTGCTGTCCCATTCCTGGTCTGGACAGATCACTGTAACCTAGAATACCTCCTCTCGGCTCAACGCCTTAATCCTCATCAAGCCAGGTGGTCTCTATTTATTGCCCATTTCGTTTTTACCCTGTCTTTTCGCCCAGGTTACAAAAACACCAAGCCCGACGCCTTATCCCGGATCTACGCCTCTCCGGAGAGCAATCCGGAGCCTATTCTGCCACCCAGCTGCGTGGTAGCAGCAGCTGTGTTCGATATTGGTCGGATGATGGAAGATGCACTCCACACTACACGGACTCCCAGGGATACGCTGGCCAACTGCCTGTTTGTGCCAGAGACCGTCCAGTCCCAGCTGCTGGAGTGGGCTCACTTTTCCCCGATGCCCTGTCACCCCAGTATTTCACGCACCCTAGCTTTTTGGTCTCGTAGATTTTGGTGGCCCACCATGAAGGACGACACAGCCGAATTTGTGGCAGCCTGTGTGCCCTGTGCCTGGTCCAAGACCTCCAATGTTTGCCCCAGCGGTCTCCTTCAACCCACACACACCCACAATTCCCTTCCCATTTCCTCCACCGGAATCTCTCCATTCCAATGCTGCCTGGGGTACCAACCTCCTCTGTTCCCGGAGGAGGAGAAGGAGGTGGAGGTGCCATCTGCCAAGGCCTTCATCATTAGAGCCCGGAGTACATGGCGGAGAGCACGTGCCACCCTGCTTCACCACGTCTCGGCTATGAAGAGCCAGGCCAACCGGCGCTGCCGCCCTGGCCCTCACTACAGGCCAGAAGGTTTGGCTCTCTGCCAAAGACATTCCCCTGCGGGGCTCTTGTAAAAAGCTACTACTAAAAGCATCCTACTCGCCACAAAGCTTTCGGGCAAAAACAATTAACTAAAATAACAAAATAAAATAAACAAAACTATGGTGAAAGCCCGCCTCCTCCGAGGGAGGAATCCCCTTCTGGGGAAACACGCACTAAACTCAGATAATCAGCGGCTTTCCACACCGCTTCCATATATTCACATTTAACAGGCATCCACATTTAACGGGACAGGGTAGAACTCAGGGCGGCATGGTGGTGCAGTGGATAGCACTGTCGCCTCACAGCAAGAAGGTCTTGGGTTCGAATCCAGGCCGGGGGCCTTTCTGTGTGGAGTTTGCATGTCCTCCCCGTGTCCGCGTGGGTTTCCTCCGGGTACTCCGGTTTCCTCCCACAGTCCAAAGACATGCACGTTAGCCTAATTGGAGAGTCTAAATTGCCCATAGGTATGAGTGTGTGAGTGAATGGTGTGTGTGCCCTGCGATGGATTGGCGACCTGTCCAGGGTTTATTCCTGCCTCTCGCCCCTATGCATGCTGGGATAGGCTCCAGCCCCCCCATGACCCTGACCAGGAATAAGCGGTTTAGACAAGGAGATGAGATGAGATGAGGGTAGAACTCTAGGCACTGTCCCTATGCACAATCATCACACCTCTCAACAGGACACTGGGCCTCTTCAGTCCGGAGTTCCACTATAACCTCACCAGGCACACACATATTCAGTGACTTTTCAAGTGCTTCCCAAACCCATGCACACAGAGACACTCAAAGTTTTCAGTCGGAGTTCTCTTTTCAACTCGGACACTCAGACCATGTCACTCATGACAGTGAGAGTTCTCTGGCAACCAGCCCCGAGACACTCTCCACTATTTCAGTGAGAGCTCTCGGGGCATTGTACAGAAACACTCCACTGCCCTACTGTGAGGTCTCTTAACACAAACACACAGAGAGGGAGAGGCGGACACTATATCAGGGCACCCTCTCTCCCTCTTTCACAATCACACCGAGGGAGAGAGGCGGACACCATTTCAGTGCACCCTCTCTCTCTCTTTCCCAGACACACAGGAAGCACTCTACTCAGTCACTCTAGGCAAACGCACACAGAACTCAGACACACACACACTTGTTAGTGTACAAGCCTCAGTTCTAATATCTACCTAGTACAGTTTACACACATGGATACCTGTTATTTTGCAATGGCATGTATTTTTCACAACAAAGCATACATTCATGTCAGAAGAAAGGTTTATGATGCTAAAGATGCTAAAACGTAATAGCCAGATATAATGCAATAACAGGTGCTGTTTTATTTTTACATTTGAATAATTAGCAGAAAAATATTTTCCTGTAACTGGTAAACATGAATGTGTTATTGTCAAATTATCTTGAATAAAATGGCAAATATGTGCCTGTGACACTGCTGGGAGGCGCGGAGGGAGGAGTAGAGAGGGCTGCTCCTCCTCTGTGGCTGCTGTCAGTTGTTTCTGTTCCCTTCCATGTATTGTGAGCTTATAGGGCCTTGGAGAGCAGTGGCCTCACACACAGGCATGCTCACCTGAGGCTAATCAGCAATCAGCCCTGGTGTTACTTATTGCCTTCGTTAGGAAATATATAAATGCACAGCCTGAGTTGGCTGGTAGTGACAAAGATGCTGCACTGCCTCCTCCAAGATGAAACTTGCCAAGCTGTTGACCTTAACTGCACGCACGCACAGCTGCTTGACTGCCACAGGAAGGGGAATAAAGCAGTGTTAATTATCTTGTGAAATGTCCTTCCACTGCAGCAAACAAGGAGTAAGAGATTGCAGTCCTCACAGGAGATGTAGGGAAGAAAATCAGAGCCATGTCAGGTAGTGTTAGGTATTAGGTGTTAGGTATTAGGTATTAGGCCGTGTTAGGTAGCCTTGACAAAAAAGTTGACTCTGCAAGTTTGCAAATTTTGCCTAAATGGATCAATTTGAGAATCGGGGAATATATCTTACAGGGCTACCCGAGTAGATGTGCCAAATTTAGGCGGTGGAACAGTCTATTCTATCAAGATAATGATAGTAGAATTTGCTGCCAAAACCCTAATATCAGGAGTTTGCAGACAAAGAAACTTTGAGAACTATCGCATGAGAACTGTTTAAGGATATTTTACATATATTAATGATATATATTAATATTTTAATATATATTATTAAAATATGTACCACCAGAATTGGAATAGAACAGGAGGACCCAAGGAATGGAGTCTGGGTCTGCAGACTGAGTTTTATTAGCTTTCCCAAAGGGAGAGAGAGAGAGAGAATAGACAATATACAAAATAATTTTAAAATGTATTTTATTGTATAACTTTGACCGTCCCCCTCACAGGTTCCAGCTAAAAACAATAAATCTAAATAGCAAACAGCGCCTTTCAGCAACGTTTCCTTTGGTTTTCCTTGGGTCACAGTTCTCTCTAACTGGCATTCAGCTCCTGTGTTCCAGGCACTTACTAAGAGAGCAGAACAGTTTTAAGCACACAGGTACAATTAGATAATGTCACACAACTGTTTGCTCTAGCTGCCCTGCCAGTATGTGTGGCCGTTAATCATCCCAATTCCCCTGCCTAGATCAACGCCTTCCACAGTCCCATAGTGTGCTTGTTTTTGTCTCTGAGAAACAGAGGAGAAAAAGAACAGATCTCAACTATGATTTTTCTTTCCTCTGGATTCCTGTTCTGTAGAGTTCTCAATGGACCGTTCTTAATGAAAAAGTCTGTTCACACCGTAGATTGAAATTTGCAGTCAATTGATTTAGAGTTGCTCGTCTGTTTAGACTTGCACCTTGAACTAATGCATGGACATCACGATCCAGGAGAATGTGCTTCTGACCACAGTTGCCCTTTGTTGAGTTACATGCTGACATCACCTTAAACACTGTTCCTCATAAAACTAAAGCTTCTTGGGGCATCCAGCTTAATGCAATGCCACTTTGATTATGCCAGTACATCCTGGTTTTGTAGTTTGCCCAAGATATGGAAGAAACTTCAGGTTTCTCAGACAAGTTAGTCAGAGTGGTATTGGGTCTTGGCCCCTGTGATCACGTAGGGAGGAACCAGTTCTTGGAGCTTAACTGGCTCCCTGTAGAGGCCAGAGCAACACTGTTTTAGCTCAGTTTGGTTCACAAAATTGTGAATGACAGAGCCCCAAGTTACTTTTCAGACTTCTTTCCACGGGTTGGAGAAGCCCATAACCAGAACACCAGATAAGAACCTGACACTGATAAGGTTTCGTAGCCAGATGGGTAAAAGTTATTTCAGGTGCTCAGGTTTGGAACAAGGTTCCTAATGATATTAAACAGACTGCAAATCCAGTCACCTTCATGGCTAAACTTAAACATTGACTTCTAGATAATGTTCCTCTGTAAATAGACAGTCGGGTAGGTAGGATAGTATGTATGTAATTGATTGTTGTGTATTGTTGTTATTTATTGGAATTTAGTTTATGCTGCCAATGCCTAATGGAGA
Organism: Aldrovandia affinis; assembly: GCA_029706075.1. NCBI lineage: Eukaryota > Metazoa > Chordata > Actinopteri > Notacanthiformes > Halosauridae > Aldrovandia > Aldrovandia affinis. Next base: position 330,216 of record JAINUG010000013.1, read on the forward strand.
TATATTGTGTATTTTTGTTATTTAATGTAAATGCACCACACCACAAACACAATACACACACACCACCATGACACCTAATAACAACAAGGACCAATGGAAATAAGTCCTAGGACTTTTTTGTGTCATCCTTGATATGGCTTTTTAAAATGTACAGTATATGTACATCGGGATGTAACCATGTATTGTCTTTTTTAAAGTGAAATGTTAAATAAAGTAAAGTAAAGTAAACTGCCAAACTTGCTCCCACAATCACCCCTCTTTTGAAGTCACTGAGGTCTCGTCTTCTTTTCAAGTTAGGTCTGTCCAACATTTTTTTACATGACCCGGAGCATGCTGGGATGTTACTGGCTTGTTTTTAAATGGCTTAAACTCATAGCACCTGCTTTCAACATACTTTGTGTCCCGCATTTACCTAAGTATTTCCACCTTGTTGGCCATTACCTGTACACCGCTAGTATGCATGCATAACTTATTTACATCAAAAGGTTTTTGGTTGCCTCCCAGGTGGTGTAATGGTAAGAGCGTCCCACTGGGATGCAAGTTGCCTGCTGCGGTTCGAAACCTGACTGCGTCAGTACGGCCCTGGCCAGGAGTGCTGCTAGGGCGCAGCAAATGGCTGTCTGCCCCGGAGGGAGGGTGGAGGGAGAGCTGGCGCAAGCTCGCTGAGAAGCACAAAGGGTGTCTCTAAAAAGTAGGTGGGTAAGTTCTGTCTTGAAGGAGACAGATCATTGCTGGCCTTGACGAATTAGCTTGACCCAGAGGACGGGCAGAGGGTTTGTGAGGGAGGGTGAATCAAAAGAAATAGAGGGTATAATTGGCTGCTAAATTGGGAGAAAAAAGGGAAAAAATCGGAAACTAAAATGTAAAAGTTTTTGGTTGACATAAAATATACAATAATGCACGGTACACTATGGCTAATTTTTAAATGAATCACTTTGGATACTCTTTATAACCATCATTCACAAAAACTCCCATACATAAATACCCAGCAAGTCTATCTTTGGGAATCTATTATGGGGAGGATAAAGTGGGGTGACAGGCATTTATTATTTTATGATTGTGCTATATCCTGTATATCCTGTGATTGCATTCGGTATTGTGTCATGGAGTTAGAAAAATATTATTTAGAATTTAGGGTTGTTGTTTGCCAAGATTCACAAATTTGTTTGTTGTAACTTAAAGGGGAGTCTTATTACATTCATGTTTTACAGCCATTCCTGCTTTGTATTATGATCATACAACATATGCTAACTAGAGGTCAAAGAAATCACTCACAGAATCAATTACAAGGCCATTGCATTCCAAATTTATTTGATAATGTATGTAAACACCTGATATAAATATAAACATTGCCCCTTGTCCCTTCATCCCTGCTAGAACAAAACAAAACCAGAGCAATAAGGAACATTTATTAAACATTATAAATCCACGATCATACAATCAGACATGCTTTTTAGTTGGCACAGTGACACAGCCCGAGTGAGAGACACAATATACAGTAACATCACTGAAGATCATGCGCCATTGACACTAAGTAAGAGCGCCCCCTCTCTCTGTACAGGCACAACAGGAGAACTGCAGTTCACAATAGATATGTCTGTTCATAGCTATAAGTCAAATAAATCAATTAATTAAATAAATAAATACTAACATTCTGTGAGAATGAGTATCTTTCTGCATCAAAATGTTCACATAAATCAATTAATCATTTAAATATTAATAATTTATTGATCTCAATAATACAATTAATGTATTCATCAGAACTTTGTAAATAAATAGATATTTACACCAATACACTAAACAATAGTGTTCAGTTCTGAAAGAGAGGGAGGGGAGGGGGCAGTAAGGGAGGTAGACAGACCAGAGAGGTTTGAATTACTTCCCATAATGCCTTGTGCTTAAAGCTTATTACATGTTGTAACTATTTAGAGCATTTCGCAAATAATTGGTGGAGACTTGTCAAAATCACTGTACGCAGCCCTGCATAAAACTTATCATAATCATTTTGATAAGTCCTATATAAGATATATATAAGCCTTATATATCTGCCAAGTCAGGTAAGTGTATCTGACTTGGCATAGTGGCATGTGCCCTGCCAAAATATGTGCAGGCATTCCTAAAGAGCACATTGTGGGGTGTGATAATGAGAATGATAAACATGAGTAGGGAGACAGCAATAGTTTAGCATGCAAAGTTATTTTTCAACATTTCACACAAACAGTCAACATGGAAGAACCAAGTTTTATAATTGCTTATTATTAAAAACAGATGACCAAATATGGGCAGCATTTGATGGTAATTTTTATTAATAACAATATTTGTCATTTTAAGACCACTTAGAATTTTTTTGGAAGCATTGTTAAATAGTCAGTCTTTTATTGCACAAGATAGGAGCAGGCAGTGAGGATATGCAGGGAATTTGCAAGATGAATAATGGAAAACAAATAAGTGAGAGGAATTAACGATAATGGACTGGGATGCACAATACAAAAAATTCCACTCTACTATAATCACATAAAAGAAATCCCTGTACAGTTCACTCTACCACTTTCAATCCATGATATATCTTCTTTCATGCGTATGTGGTGTTCTGTCTATGAAGTTGGCTGTGGCCAAGAGTTATACAGTGCATGTGGCCCTTTCAGTCATGACAAGTTGCTCCTGGTAGCTCATTGGTCAGTGTGTGCCATCGCTCCATCTTCTGGCCTTTGTTCTTCAAACAGTCCACCCAATGGCGGAGTGCATCTCCCTGTGATTGACAGCCCAAAGACACCCCACCTACCGTGCACACATATGTTACCATAACAGTAATAGCAGTACAATGCATTGACCAATAACAATACAGTAGAGTAACTCACCAATAAAATCATTGGATTTGCCAAGGTCATAGTCCCAGACAGTGACTTCCAGTGTCTTACTGGACAGCTCTGAGAAAGAAATTTCATAAAAGAACTCCTGTTGGAGGGAGGGGAAAGGGAGGTTTGAGAGAGATTACAGGTAGGGTTTGTAAACAATGACTGAACTCTAGGCTGTGGTGATGAATGTCTTACAATTCAGGTGTATTAATGTTATATAGGCATGGAAACATTTTGCCACACGGTGAGAAAACAGGGAAAGAAAACATACTGTAGACTTTGGTAAATATCAAATGCATTCATTTTCTTCCTTTTTTGAATAAGTGCAATACTATTTTGAATACGTACTTGAAGAACCTTGAAGAACTGTGAAAACATTAGATGAAACTGTAATACAGTAAAGTATTTCGAAGATCCACATTTGTTTATACTTCTTCATACACTTTTAGCATTTTTACATTGAACAAACAGTACAGGAATCATCCAAATCAGGAACTCTGGTAGTTCCCGAAATGAGCCTCTGATTTGTTTTCCACCAAATGTTGAGAACCGTGAAGACTGGTGGAGTTGGGGAGGAGTTACCTGCTATTCAGGTACATTTATTATTGTCATTCATTGTATGAATGATAGTGTTCAAAACTACAAATAGGGCGGGTCATACTCAGGTGCCAACATGAATCTGAAGGAAATCCTTACATGAGGGGTGTCTAAATTATGTATTTTTTTATGGGGAATTAAAATATGAGTTGGATATTATTTGGGTAGGATAACTCTAACCTACATCATTTTGTATTTCTAAATTGCCAATTTTACCCTTTTGAATCCCTTTATAAGATATTAAAAGATATAAGGGAAATCATTTATATTGACAAAGCCAAATCAAATTTACATATTTATTAACAGGTGAACTGCATGCATGTGTAAGTTCACTACCAAGATCTGTTTGTTTTCATCATTCATCGAAAACTAACAACTTTTTTACTCATGTGGTGTTTGTTATTCATGAATGTCATAAAACATGAAAAATGTTTGTTTGAGAAAGGATGGTATGAAATTGAAATATCTATAAATATTTTGTTTACACACCATTGCCTTTCATTTCCTCAAAATATTATGACACCTTATTTTTCATTTAAGTTTGAATACATGGACACTCCTAATACACAGTGTGAGTTGTTTCGGTCTTGTAACAATTAATACCGGATATTGACGTAATTGATATGGTCCTTTATGTGTTGTCGTTGCTACTGTAGATGCTTTAATCTTGAAAAAGGACACTTCCTTTGCAAATGTTTTTGCAGCTGTTTGTAATTATGTCAGCAGAGCTTAGTGAAGTTATTAGAGGTCAAATTGTTCTCCTGAGTAAAAATGTTGTGTTAGTCTTTGATGAATGATGAAAACAAACAGATTTTGGCAGCGGACTCAGACTTTTGGACCCCACTGTACGTTATTACATTATTACAATGATGCATTTTCACAGTGCACAGGCAGAGTTGTGTTGCTTAAAAATGGGAAATGGTCTGAGCTTGAATTCCAGGAACTAGGTACAGTGTAATTCTGTTCGTAATAGAAATGTTAACAGAACCTGGGATGTTGGTTTCGGGTTATAAGAACGGTAAGGTATGGTACAGCGGTGAAAAAATGCTATTTGTGATTATTAATAATACATTTATTAACCAAATTCCTTGAAATATATACACTGTGAATGAGAGACACAGTGAAGTACCTCGTTAAATTCTGGGTTGAGAGTCTTTTTTATGACAGCAGTTTTATGCTTGGATTTCTTGTGCAGGTCTGGCTTCAGATACCTGAAATGGAAAGAAGGGGATGGAATATAATTATCCTAATTATAAGAGGCAAACAGACATGCACACACACACACACACACACACACACACACACACAAATAGCAGAGAGAAAGGCTTGGCTTTGATCAAGACTACCGTGAAAGCTAGAAGAGACGAGAGACAGAGAGAGAGAAAGAGAGATATAGATGTGTGTGCTGGTGGTGTGGGGGTGGGGTTTGTCTATTTGTATAACATTTTTGTTTTTGTAGCCTGAGGAAAATGGCTGGTTTGGAACATGTAATTACATGAGGAGAAATGAGGAGAGAATGAGAGAGAGATTGTTGTTTTATTTTTTAGATATTTAATTTCATGGAAACCTCTAGGATGAGTGCATGTATTGATACTCCAGTTGTGAGAGAGTGGGGGGCTTCCTTCTAGTATACCAGAAAATATTGCTTGAATATGCTTCTGTTGTTTAATGTAGGGGTTTCTTTTGTTGTTTTTTTCTTCTATTCTGGCTCCTTTGATATATGTTTTCATTTTTCTATTTATATATGTTTACTTACTCCCTTGTTTAATTACTCCCTCATTTCGTTTTGTTAATTAGTACAGAATCTTTATTTGAGTTAGCGTTTATACCATCTTTAATAATGGATTGTGGCCTTTGATGTATATGAATTATATGATGGAAACAATAAAAAATATTGATCATAAAAAAGGAAACCTCAAGAACATTGACTGGGTCCAAACAAGAAAACAGAGGCATAATTGCCAGCTCTTTTGTCCACTGTTTGTCAGTGCATGTCACTCTCACGCTGTCCTTTACTCTTTGCCCTTCGTCTTTGTTTATAATCCAGTCACATATTGCCTGAGACTTACAGAATCCTTCCAGATATTTCCCACTCTGTTTATCCCTGCTCCCCACCCCCACAACGAACCTCTGTCTTTGTCTCTCCCTTCTTCTTCCTATGTATTCACCTCACATACATCTCCACCCCCTTATGTCACATATTGATGTGGAGGTCAAACATTCTCACACAGCACCCAGTCTACCCAAGTTATTTCCTTCACATGCTTCTCTGATGTCTTATCTGTGGTTCTGTCTTGACCCCTGTACCTTCCCAATCTCCCCCGCCACCCACTCCCTCCTCACGTTTTGACGTAGGGGTCAGAGAAGCCATTGACATCCATGGCGGCCAGGTGGGCACAGCGGCGGACCCCCACGCACAGCCCACTGCGCCCCCCCTCTTTAGGCTGTCCGTCACTCTCTTCCTCACTGGATGGGGGAGGAACTGCAGGGAGAGCAGGAGGCGCCCCCTCTCCTCCAGACTCCTCTGCTGCTCACTCTCCCACTGTGAGGAAAACAGGAAGATGGAGGAAGGATGAGTGACTTTTCAGAGGCATTCACTGTTGGGGCCAAAGATCAGACACTGCTCTCTGTATTGATTCACATACAAAATCAAATAGAGGAAATGAATGATAGCAATGCATAAACATAGGGTTAAAACACACTGATACAGATAAGAAGTGTATGGCACTATATGCTATTATAAACTAATGTTATCACTAAGAAGAGAACAGAGAAACGTAGTGCGTTGAATATTGCAGTACAACAGTGAGTCAGTCCTGGATGTCTAGAGGCAATGTTTTAAGATATACTGTATATATATATATATATATATATATATATATACATAATTCCTCATCTCATTCCTCATTCCTCTTTTTCTATTTTGTTTTCCCTCTCTATCTTTCTATCTCTCATTCCCTCTTATTTACAGTCAAACGGTAACACTCCATAGGACACAATCAATATTTGAATCCTCTCTCCTGCTCTGCCTTTCTTCTCTCGGTCCTCAGGCCCTCACTCCATTCCTCCATCCTTTATTCTCTCTCTGGCAGAGCCTCATTAGCACTGATGCTGTACATTCAGTGTCCGAATACTGGTTAAACCTCTCATTCTCTCTCTATCTATTTTACTCTCTCTCTCTCTCTCTCTCTCTCTCTCTCTCTCTCTCTCTCTCTCTCTCTCTCTCTCTCTATCCTTCATGGTCTGTGTGGTCTCACTGAGTCTTTTCTTTTTACTGGCTCTTAATCATCATACATACTGTATCTATAAACCAGACAATGATGAAAAAGACATAAAGGACGATGATAACAATTATGATTTTAATGTACACAATAATGTTGCTAGATAACCAGTATTGTGTTATCAAAATATAAACATATTGGAATCTGTTATTGATGAAGTTTTGACTTCAATAAATAGATTTTCCCTAGTATTGTATTAACAATAAAAAAGAAAAGGAATGACAGGGCACTATTACGAGAATAAACATATATGACAACACTGCTATATCAAAAACATGACACATAATGACTTGGTACGTCCATTAAATTAAAAAAATAAGAAGGTGACTGGCACACTACATACTTTGTTGTTGGTCAGATTTAGCTTTAGATTAGGCAAGGTGTTCCTGAAATGGCTGCCATATATCAGAACATCTGTTAAGATTACCCATCATACCACATATAATTTTCCCCATATGTAATATACCAGTGAGTTTGGTTAACCAGGTTAAAAGGAGATACAGTGTATCTTTCAGAGCCTTAAGATGATGGTCAACAGGGAGAAAGAAAAGCCAAAGCCTGGATCAGGCTTGAATGTAAAATCATACATTTCAGAGAACAACTTGCACCAAAAATTATATCGTTTCGGGCATGTCCAGAAAATATGAGTTAGCTAGGCTTCTACAGATGTATACCTGTTGCATAGAGAGGATACAGTACTGAATATCTTATTGAACAGGATCTAACAAGTTTCTTGGAGCCGGTGGACCCAGTAAAAGCTTATAAATAATTTTTCCTTCAGGGATAGATTCAAGGTTTGGCAGACACTGATGAACATAGTTCCTAACCTGTAAATATCTGAAGAAATGTGTTGTGGGGAGGGAACATTTATTTTTGAACTGATCAAATAAGGCAAACTGGTTGTTAATATACAAGCACTTCACTGTGACTAAACCTCCAGTCATCAAAAGAAGCATCTGAGAGGGATGGGGGAAATGCATGGTTGTGATATAGTGGGGTGTGAATAGACATTTCTGGCAGACTACAACCTTTCGTAGTTTGCATCCAATTTTTCAGGGAATTCAAAATGATAAAGCTATCTACTTTGCTAATTGCAAGGGATCTGGATATTAAGTGCTGATAAAGAGCTGTTCTTAACTGCACTTTTTTTCAATGGCAACCTAAGGAGGGGTTTCGACAGGAAGTATGGTAGTCCTAGTCCACCTAGGTTTGGGTAAATGAGTTTTAGAGATTATATGAGCTTTAAAGTCATGATAATTGAGTCCAGTGATTTGAAAAATAACTTTCAAAGAGGTACAAGAACCTCAGTAGTGAGACCACTTTGAGTGCTTTTATGCAGCCTACTATAGAGAAAGGAATGGACCTCCATCTTTTAATATCTCCTCTAAATTTTTCAACTTTCCCAGGAAAGTTCATCTTAAAAATTAGTTTGGGGTTTTTTGGTATGACTACACCAAGATACTTCAGCTTTTCTGTAATTTTGAAAGGGAGGTGGTTCAGAAACTCTGAGTCAAGATCAGCACCTAATGACATAAATTCACTCTTCTGCCAATTGATGGTATATCCTGAAACCCCTCCAAATGACCTTATGAGATCATAAGGTCAGACTACTCAGGTTGTGAAAGGAAGAGAACAACATCATCCATGCAAAGTGCAATGTAGGATTCCATCCTTCCTAATTGGGTGGGTTCAATAGAAGGGGAATTCTTATGGCAAGGGGCTCAATAATGATTGCAAAGAGTAAAGGCCTGAGGGGGCAGCTCTGTCGCATCCCGCGATATAATGAGAAGGGCACTGATCCTTCTTGGTTTGTGAGAATAGAGGAGGTTGGGTGAGCATATAACATTCTAATCCATTTAACAAATTGGCTGGCAAATCCAAATTCCAAAACCTTTTATATATACAATGGGGGAAATAAGTATTGAACACATCAACATTTTGTCCAGTAAATGTATTTTCAATGAGCCTAAGTGAAATTTCCACCAGACTTTGGTATTAACTCAAAAAATCCAGACAAAAAATCTAAACATTAAAGTCCATGTTATGTGTAATAAAGTGGAATGAAACAGGAAAAAAGTATTGAACACACACAAAAAAAAGCAGTACACCACAGCAAGGAAAGGCAAGGAACCAGCTGAAAACCATAACTAATTAGGAGGCAACTCTACCTCCAATCTGTGCTAATTAATGTCAACTGTGTCACGTCTCGTGTTCGTGTTCCCCATAATTAAGTGTTTTAGTTTATTCCATGTTTTCCTGGTTGTCCGGTCCGTGTTTTCACTTTCACTTACCTGGTTCCAGTCTTGTCATTGTATTATCGTTTTCACCTGTTCCTCATGTGTCTGATTGCAGTCTCCGGTGGCAGCTGCATTCATGTTAATTCCTGATTGTTTCTCGTTATGTCTAAATGTATATAAGCTGTGCGTTTTCCCATGTTCATTGCCAGATTGTCTTGTGCTTTGCTATGCCTGCACAACTTTCCAGCGTTCTCTTTGTTTACCCGTGTGTTGTTTCCTCGTGTTCGTGCTTCCTCGTGTTCGTGCTTCCTCGTGTTCGTGCTTCCTCGTGTTCGTGCTTCCGTGTTCAGTCCTGTTTCAGTCTTGTTCCCGATCCCTCTGTTCGTGCTCCTCGTGGTTCCTGCCCTGCTCCTCTCTGTGTTCCCCGGACTGATTCCCTGTTATCGACCTCCGCCTGCCCATTGACCACGTCTTGCCTGCCTCTGACACATCTGAAGCCTGGAACGAACTTTGCCTGTCCCCGACCACTCTTTGGATCCCTGTATTGCCCTGATTGCTCCTGTGTGACCATTGCATTTTTGCATTTTTGGGTCCGCGCCTGGTTTTCCGACACCGTTCCTGACACAGCTGGGTTAGAATATATTGATGGGTTATAAAAGGTTTTTTTTGTTACCAAGGTGCCACACAAGAAACATCTAATGATGGGTAAAAGCAAAGAGCTCTCTCAAGACCTTCGCAACCAGATTGTTGCAAAACATGAAAATGGAATTGGCTACAGACGTATTTCACAACTTCTGAATCTTCCAGTAAGCACCATTGGGGGCATTATCCGTAACTGGAAGCAACATCACTCCACCATCAACCGGCCACGCACAGGAGCTCCTCGCAAGATTTCTGATCAGGGAGTCAGAAGGATACTAAGAAGAGTAGCCAAAGAGCCAAGGACCACTAGGAAAGAGCTCCAGAAAGACTTGGAGGCAGCAGGTACAACTGTGACAGAAAGGACAGTAGGCAATGCACTCCACCGACATGGTCTCTGTGCACGCTCAGCCCGCAAGACTCCACTACTGAAAATAAGACATGTTGAAGCTCGTTTAAAGTTTGCCAAACAACATTTGGACAAGCCAGTGAACTACTAGGAGCATGTACTCTGGTCAGATGAGACCAAAATTGAACTTTTTGTCTGTCACGCAACACATCATGTTTGGAGGAGAAATGGCACTGCACATCACCCGAATAACACTATACCAACAGTGAAGTTTGGAGGTGGAAGTATCATGATGTGGGGCTGTTTCTCCTCTCGTGGTACTGGCAGACTTCATATCATGAAAGAACAATGAATGGAGCCATGTACAGAGAGATTCTTGAGATGAACCTGCTGCCATCCACCAGGATGCTGAGGATGAGATGTGGGTGGACCTTCCAGCAGGACAACGATCCAAAGCATACAGCAAAGGAAACTCGCAATTGGTTTCAGAGAAATAAAATCAACTTGTTGGAATGGCCCAGCCAATCACCTGACTTAAACCCAATTGAACATTTGTGGAAGCATCTGAAGATCCAGATTCACAAGAGGGTCCCCCGCAATCTTTAAGATTTAAAGACAATCTGTGTAGAGGAATGGGTCAAAATCACACCTGAATACTGCGGGCGATTAGTTACTTCATACAGAAAGCGCCTTGAAGCTGTCATTACAAACAAAGGCTTCTCCACTAAGTATTGAATTAATTTCAGTTAGTGTGTTCAATACTTTTTTCCTATGTCATTCCACTTTATTACACATAACTTTATTTACATATGGACTTTAATGTTTAGATTTTTTGTCTGGATTTCTTGAGTTAATACCAAAGTCTGGAGCAAATTTCACTTGAATGGCCTCATTGGAAATAAATTTACTGGGAAAAATGTTGATGTGTTCAATACTTATTTCCCCCATTGTAGCCCAACTCTACTTCAAATGCCTTCTCTGCGCCTAAGCAGAGGGCAGCCATTTTAGAACCTTGCTGTGCCCATGGTACATTATATTCAACAGTCATCTGACACTAAAAAATTAGAATCTATTAGTGATAAACCCACATTTCCAGGATATTTTTGATAACATTCAATGCCAAAACCACCTGGGCCAGTGGTCTTGCCATTGCGAAATGATTTTATAGCATCCAAAATCATCATGAGTCATGATTTCAGAATTCAGGGCCTCATGGGCACTCAATTTAGGGAGATTCAGATGTCCTGTCCAGTCAGAAATGTCCCCCTTTGTTGGCTTTGGCCGGGAGTGCCACCGGGGGCGACAATTGGCTGTCTGCCCCAGGGAGGGGGGAGGGAAGCCGACGGGAAGTTTGCTGCGTAAAGGAGTGGCTCTGTAGTACCGGAGTTACGGTTGACAGCCTGGTGAGTGCCGTCTCTGAGGTAACGATACTTCGCCTTTGTCGGCAGTGAACTCACAATACGAGGGGGGATTGACATGAAAAATAGAGGGTGTAATTGGTTACTCAATTGGAAGAAAATGGGATAAAATTAGAAACAAACAGAAAAAAAGAAATGTCCCCCTTTGCTTTGGACATATACACTACTGGTCAAAAGTTTTAGAACACCCCCATTTTCCAGTTTTTACTGAAATTTAAGCAGTTCAAGTCCAGTGAATAACCTGAAATGTAAACTGCCAGAGATAAAAAATAAAAAAAAGTTTAGGTTATCAAAAACTGAAAAATAATGTACATTTCAGAGTAAGGCCCTTTTCAGGGAACAAGTAATGGGTTAATGTGGGTTAACAGTCACTCTGTGCAAGTCGCCAACTCTGGGTCCAGCAAAAAAGCCCCAGACCATCACGCTTCCTCCTCCATGTTTGACAGTTGGTGTCGCACACTGAGGAACCATCCTTTTGCCTACTCGATGGCCTACAAAAACCTTTCAAAATTTGAAGATTTAAAATTTTCATCCATTCATTCCAGTCTTCAGTAGTCCACTGGCGGTGCTTCATGGCACAGGCAAGCCTCCTTTTCTTATTTTGCCATCTTAGCAATGGCTTTCTTACTGCCACTTGACCTGTCAAACCTGCAGCTCGAAGTCTTCTCTTCACAGTTGAACCTGAGACTTCCTTACTTCGACCAGTGTTAAGCTGTGCTTGAAGCTGTTGTCCTGTGAGCTGCTTATCACTCAAGCTGTTGACTCTCAGAAACTTGTCTTCTGATTTTGTTGTGGCTTTGGGTCTGCCAGACCTTTTCCTCCAGTTTCCAAGTGCCTTTTGATGGTGTAGGAAACTTCTCACTGCCAAAAAATGTACATTATTTTTCAGTTTTTGGTAACCTAAACTTTTTTTTTAAAACCTCTGGCAGTTTACCGCTTACCTTTGTACCATTTCAGGTTATTCACTGGACTTGAACTGCTTATATTTCTGGAAAAACTGGAAAAACGGGGTGTTCTAAAACTTTTGACCGGTAGTGTATAACTGCTCATATATACTAAAGCAATCATTTATACCTTTAGGATCTATCACCACTTCCCCAGATGTTGATATGATTTTATGTATAGCTCTAGCTTGTAGACCTCTTAGCTGGCAGACCAGTACTTTATGTGACTTGTCACCCAGCTCAACATGCTTTTGCTTCATCTTCAACAACTGGTCACATACCTGACTAGATAGGATGGTATTATATTCATATTTTAATTTTAGAATATTTTGCAAGGTGGAAGGGCATAAAGAAGTCCTATCGAGTAATTCCAACTGTGATAATTCAGATCCAATTCTGAAAGACATTGTTGTCTTTCTTTTTTCATTTGTTTCCATAAACTTTGAAATGTTATCAGACAACTGACAAAATGAAGTGTCAGAAAACAAAGATGGATGGAAATGATAGTTATATTGCTGCCACTTATAATTAAAATCAAGGACAGATATGGTGGGAGAAAGATCAGAAATTAAAACATTGTGATAATTTGAAGCCTTCACATTTGATATTAAATAGTTATAGAAATAATTTATTCTGGAATAGGATTTATGCATTTTCGAGAGAAAAAAGTAATCTTGGCTAGGAGGATATTGCAATCTCCAAATATCTAGTAACTAGATATCCTAATAACTAGATTTGTGGACTTCATTAAGATTTGTGAACACTTTCGAGTCCATGGACAAATGGGTTGTTTTGGCAGACCTGTCCAGGTGATTATCAAGAATGCAGTTAATATCACCACCTATTATTAAATGGGTATCAGACAGATTTGTTATTGAATTAAAAATGTTAGGAAAGAAGGCTGGATCGTCGAAATTCTGAGGCCATATTCATTAAGAAGTGTGACATGAAATTAATAATATACACTCAGTGGCCACTTTATTAGATATACCTTTCTAGTACTGGGTAGGACCCCCCTTTGCCCCCAGAACAGCCTGAATTCTTCATGGCATGGATTCAACAAGGTGCTGGAAACATTCCTCAGAGATTCTGGTCCATGTTGGCATGATAGCATCACGCAGTTGCTACAGATTTGTCGGCCGCACATTCATGTTGCAAATCTCCCGTTCCGACACATCCCAAAGGTGCTCTATTGGACTGAGATCTGATGACTGTGGAGGCGATTGGAGTACACTGAACTCATTGTTATGTTCGTGGAACCAGCTTGAGATGACATGTGCTTTGTGACATGACGGATTATCCTGCTGGATGTAGCCATTAGAAGATGGGTAGACTGTGGCCATAAAGGGATGCACATAGTCAGCAACAAGACTCAGGTATGCTGTGGCATTTAAACAATGCTCAATTGGTATTAAGAAGCCTAATGTGTGCCAAGAAAACATTCCCCATACCATTACACCACCACCACCAGCCTGAACCGTTGACACAAGGCAGGATGGATGGATTCATGTTGTTTACGCCAAAATCTGGCCCAACCATTTGCATGTCACAACAGAAATTGAGATTTGTCAGACCAGGAGAACAAGCATACCCCCTTCCCCTCCCAATTTTCCCAAACAAAATGAGAAATTAGACCCCACATAACCACAAAAAGGTTGCTGGACCATAGACACAGTAGCTAAGCTAACAAAAATGCTACTGCGAGACCTCCTCAGCACCCTCTCCATAGTAATGCAAAACTACAAACAGTGAAAGAAACAAACGGTCTTGTAAAATGACAATATGGTCCTGCTTCAAGTGTTTACAAAACAAAATGTACCAAATAAAAAAAGATCCCACTAAGATGCATCTTTGTAGGTGAACAGGTGATTAACATTTGAGGTAAAGTCCCAACAAAAGCCTTTGCATTCTGCGGGGAAGCCAACACCTTGTTGGAGGAGCCATGAGAGATGTGAGTATCCATTCCTCACCCGAGCTTCTTTGAGTCCTTTTCGGATGTCATCAAAGACTTGATGTTGTTTCAGCACCTCCGCGGGCTAGTCAGGAAAGAATTGAATCACCTTGCCATTGTTGTGCAGGGGAGACTATTGATGGGCCAGATTTAATATCTTCTTCACTTGGAAGTCATGAATCCTGGCTATCATAATGCATGGCCGTGCGCCCCCCTCAGGAGGCTGCCTTCCCAGGCGATGTGTGCAATCCACTTCCAGAGGGTCAGAGAAATGATTAGCCCGCAATAGCTCAGGATTACGCTTTGTCAGGAACTCCGTAAAGCGTCCGTCATTAATCTTTTCAGGCAGGTCAACAATTATTATATTCTGGCACCGGGAACAAGCCTTGATACTGATTATTTTCAGGTGAAGTGTCTCGTTCTTGAATTGGATTTTCTGCCATTTCTGTTCGATAAGGGAGAGGCAGTGATCATCGTCAGAGGTAGTATATTCCTCCTGTGTTCGGTAGCTGAAACTCGCCAGATAGATACCAGAGATAATTCCATTAGATCTGTCTTTCATTGTTTTGCTCATGCTTTCTACTGCAGACAGAAAGCTGGTGGAGCTCGTGTCCAACTCGTTACCTTAGTGCAGTGCTTCTCAATTATTTTCTGTTACGCCCCCCCTAGGAAGAAGAAAACATTTCGCGAAAAAAAGCTGAGACCAGTTCGTTTATTTCGCGGACGGGGGGTGCTACGCGAAAAAAGCTGAGACCAAAAATATCTACTCCATGTGGTGCTCACGAGCTTCCCCCTTCCTGCCAGGAGCATATCAAGCCTGTTTTACTATATTTTTTCTGTTTGTTTATGTAGCTCTGTTTCTCTATTTGTGTGTCTGTTTGTTGCTCCATTAGTGTAATTGTGATGTTTTACTATGACACCAACCCACAGACACACACTCCAAGAGATCCACTCAAATCTGCAGTGAGACACTCAGGCAAACAGTACGACAAATATATACATGCATCCTGATGAACGAGAGTGGAAAGATCTATAAGGGTACAGAGACATGGACATGATCAGATGAAATCCAAAAGGCAGATAGATAGGCAGGGTGGGGCGGGCAGAAGATGAGAGTGTTACCTCTTTCAGGTAGCAGGAGATCCCTCTGAGCGCTGCATTCATAGCAGAGGGAGAGGGTAGCTGAGGAAGAGAGAGAGGAGGGGGAGAGAGGGGAAGTGAGTTTCTCTATTAATTTATCTCACTACTTACGAGTAAACAGAAAAGCGTACTAGTGCTTGGATCAGGATTCTTACAAGAGGTATCAAAGAGTGCTGTACCTACAACATAAAGCTTGAGAATTGTGTAATTGGTATTCATGTAAGAATACAATAAGGGTTTGATGTGATAGCTTCACACCTTTCCAGGTTAGAATTGTTATAGCTGTACAAACAAATGTAGCAATCACTGCAGACATACAGTACCAGTCAAAAGTTTGAGTACACCTGCTGGAAACATAATTGACAATGTTTTACACCGTATAGGTTTCTGTAAATACTTGAAAATGACAAAACCGACATGCAACAATAAACAAAAGGAACATTAAAGCCATGTTCAAGAAAATTGAATTTGAAATTGAATCTTGGATTCCTCAAAATAGCCACTGTTTTCCTTGATAACAGCCTCACAAAAACGGGCCATTTGGTTAGTACATTCAAGCAGGAAATCACCCGACAAGTCTTCCAAGCTCTCCTGCAGCAATTCCCAGAGACACTTGTGTTTTTTTTTGCTTTGACTCTTCTGTCCAGTTCATCCCATACAAGTTCTATGGGATTGAGGTCTGGACACTGGGCAGGTCATTCGTTTGAATTGTCCTTCACGTTCCTCCTTCACCAGATAGTTCTTGCACAACTTCAAGGTGTGTTTCGCGTTATCTTGCTGAAGAATGAAGGAGTGCCTGATTAGTCATACTCCAGATGGAAGGTGTACTCAAATGTTTGACTAGTACTGTAGTCCAGTGAGGAGACTGAGTGAATGGATAACGAGTACATTAGCATTTAGCTGATGCTCTTATCCAGAGCAACTTGCAAAAAGGCATATAAAAAGGTTAGGCAAAGAGCAGAGATGATATCAAGTCATCAGTGCCACAATTGATAGTAGGAGTTATTACATCAACCTACAATGCAACATTAAGTGCCATAGTAGATGCAAGAGGGAATTTGGGGATATAGTACTTTAAGTAGTAAATGGACCTGGGTTTAGTGTTAAATGTAATATGAGTAGGTGTACTCAACCCAGAATAAATGCATTTTCAGTCTGCGGCAGTAGATGGACAGTGACTCGGCTGTCCTTACTTTTGTGGGGAATTAATTCCACCACTTGGGGGGCTAGAGTAGATTGGAGATGTGACCGAGAAGAAGTAAGTAGCCTTTCCGGAAGGGATGGCAAGGTGACCAGAGATTGTAGACTGGAGTGGAGTGGCAGGAGTGCAAGGTTTCACACCGTGTAGGTAAGAGTGTGTAGTTACATATGCTTCCCCATGGAGTAGGACCAGATATTTGTATTTTATTCGGGCCACAACTGGCACAACACAATCTGTATTGTGTGATGACACTGTGACATGCAATTACTTTGGCAGACTATAATAGACAAGCAGCATTTTGAATAAGCTGGAGGGGTCAGCAAGCAGGGAGAACAGCAAGGAGAAAACTTTCAGTAGTCCAGTCAGAATAGCATAAGAGCCTGGACAATGAGCTGGGTAGCATATGTTTTGAGAAATGGACAGATATTGTGGATATTGAAGAGAAAGAATCAAATATTGAAAGGAGATTAAATGACTGAAAAAGCGAGGAGAGGTTCCAATGCCAGACCACCAAGACACAGCTGTACGGAGCTGTGCGGAGCCGAATGCTTCCCATGTTCCCCTCCTCTGCTCTGCCCCTCTCTCTTACCGGAGGGGGATGCTCAAGACAGATGTTGTAGTGTTTGGTCTGATCTGGCTTCACCCGACGCAGTGCTACCCGGGATTCCCCTATAAACTCGTTGTGGGTCAGCTTGTCCTCGTCACAGACAGATACCCTGAGAGATGAAAAAAGGAGTAGGAGGAAGTTCAATACAACATACACAGTGGCAACACTGGACACCAAAATTCAGGATAACACACAGTGCTGTCTCAATGCCTCTGTAACATTATAGAATTGAATGCTCCTGCAACATTGACATGGTGTTGCAGCAATATACATGTCAATTCTACATTGATACTGACACAAGGAGCTCCTTGTGGGGGGATTAAAGAATCATATTAATACTAACTGATTAGATTCTACAGTGATTGACAGAAAGAAATGTTATATTGCTAGGTTAACTGTATATTGTACATATTGTATGTACAGTATCACTGACTATCTAATGTGCTGAGCTGCATGTTAACAGTGATGTAAGAAGGAGAGGGAAAGAGAGGCAAAAAGGCTTGAGGGTAATATTGGAGTTAATTATGGTATTACAGACCTTTATGGAACGAAACCATTTAAACATTAATTTAATTTAAGCCATGTATAATGGATTAAAAAAACAACTCATACTGACATAGTATCCGTAGATTATTTATTTGACCTTGTGCAACAGGAGGACATCCCAGTGATACATAGATATACATTTTGCCGATTGTCATAATTACAGATCAACTATTCCATAATTGGCAAAAATGTAATACACGTACAGTTTAAGATCCTTCCACATGCTAAAGATGGATAAGATGCAGCTGAGAAACAACAGGAAAAAAACTGATACAAAACAGTAAAGATGGGGATGAAATACAAGCTGCTTGAGGCATACAGGCATTTCAGCCAGATAAGCAACTTAGGTTGCGGGGGAAACAATGCGATTGAATCCAGAGCCTCGTCTCTAATCAAATCCATGACCAAGGAGCTAAATGACCAAATTACCTCCTGTCAGCCGTTACTTCCACGCCTAGAACTTAAAATTGTAAAAGCGCTGAGGATTGGCAAGTGCTGTTGCCCTTGGAAACCACTCAATAGTAATTTAGCAACAGAGATAATTTACCTTGTGTAGCCTTGTTAAACCACAATGCAGCACTGCCCTTCTTCTTTTGAGAGCAATCCAACAGCACATACAATGATGATGAGTACTGGAAGTCAAGTGGAAAGTAGGATGGAGGGAGACGTATGAAAATGATTCTTGGTGCATACGTGATCATTTTCACATTGCTGCGATGGGTGACTTGTAAGTGCTTTGGCACTGATGTCTACTAATCTGATGAAGCCCAGCTCAGTTACATTGAAGTATGCAGTGTATTGCAGAGGATATTGAGATGGTCTAGCAGTGAGATTTAAAATAAAGAGACACAGATATACAGAAATATAAGGTAATACA
The DNA here is from genome assembly GCA_029706075.1 of Aldrovandia affinis. NCBI lineage: Eukaryota > Metazoa > Chordata > Actinopteri > Notacanthiformes > Halosauridae > Aldrovandia > Aldrovandia affinis. The sequence goes on from JAINUG010000013.1 coordinate 348,858, forward strand.
CAAGATGATACATATACTATCAACAGTCATATTCATAGATACATAAACACAGATACACGAGTCTATTTCAAGTCATTTTAAAATGATGTGGTATGATTCCTTATTGTGTTGTTGTTATTTTTTGTCTAATGGTGGTATGCTAATTTACCCTTGAGGACCCATACATATGTTCAGTTCAGTTCTTTTCTATTCTATTCTCACATACATTTTAAGACTTTTATCCACACTCATACAAATGGATGGTGATATTTTACCTCTTGGGGGTCAATAAAATGATATACCCCCTGGAAGTTACACTGACCTCAATCTGACACTCCAGCTGGGAGACAGAGAGGCACAACAGAGAGAGAATGTGTGTGTGCATGTGTGTGTGTGTGTGTGTGTGTGTGTGTGTGTTTCTGAAAGAGAGAGAGAGAGGGCGAGAATTGACAAAAATAGAAATTGAGGATGACACGAACACACAAATACAAATGGAAGAGCCAATCAGATACCGGAGTGTCTTCCTGTACATGTCCTCCTCAGTAATGCCACAGTAGGTCAGAGTCTCATTCCACACTGGGTTCAGAGTGTTGCGCACAATCTTGGTTTTCAGCTTATTTGCCTGGGAGTTAGCAGAGTAGCACAGCATGATAACGATGGTGACACTGCCACCAGTGATATTCTACTGTTTCTAATAATAAAATAGATATTCACCTTGCAGGCTCCAGGAAGCAGGTGCAATTTGACATAGGGATCTGCCAAGCCATTGAAATCCATTGGCTTCAGACCCTGGAAGGTACAAAGAGAGAGAGAGAGAGAGAGAGAGAGAGAGAGAGAGAGAGAGAGAGAGAGAGAGAGAGAGAGAGAGAGAGAGAGAGAGAGAGAGAGAGAGAGAGAGAGAGAGAGAGAGAGAGAGAGAGAGAGAGAGAGAGAGAGAGAGAGAGAGAGAGAGAGAGAGAGAGAGAGAGAGAGAGAGAGAGAGAGAGAGAGAGAGAGAGAGAGAGAGAGAGAGAGACATAGTAAGAGGCATTAATTCAAACTGGTTGTGCCAAACAGTGCATAAACTGCATTGAGTGTATGGGTGGTGTGACAAATCATATTGCATTGAGGAAGGCACTGAGACACAAAGTAGTGAGGGGAAAAAGAAGGGGATTTACAGCACAGTTGGGAATGGTTTTGAAAACACAACCCTGATTCAATGTGGTTCAGGAACACATAATCGGAGATTGAGAGGTAATATAATTTTGGAACAGAATGAACGATGAGAAACAGAAACAAGCAAAGCAGACTTGCAGTGAAAGATAGACTTGAGAAGAAAAATATGTGGGAAAGCTTGCAAGACAGGGCCTGGCGTTAGACACTGCAGAGTATAAATAGTTAGGCAGACAGGTACCTTAGCTCTGAGCACAGTGCAGTGCAAGGAACTGGTGGCCCTCTCGTATAGAAGATCAAACTCCAGAGTACCAAGAGCTGCTGAAATACAACAAAATCATAGCCATGTTCTCTTAATCTGAGGACGGACAAGGCTGAAAAGAAAACTTATTGTGAGAGAATTGCTTTCTTTGCAAAGGTGTTTATGGTATTTTATATTGAGAATACAAGATTTATAGATTTATTATTATTATAAATTATATTATTTATTATTATTAACCAAATACAATATACTGTATGTGCCTTCATAAGGTTCTTACATGTAGAATGGATTCCACAACTATTCCATTATTATACCACTATTCCATTGGCTAATGAGATTAAACAACAAGCAAACATTTATTTTTATTTTCACAAACCATTTTGAGATGATGACATTAAATCCTGCCTGTTTACTCACTACAGAAACTACTTAATTGAGCCAAAATCGGAATATAGCTACCGACATGGGGTTAATACAATCATTTTACATAAAAGTGGATCAGGATATCTATTTATAAAGTATATCAGAGCAAAAGTTCTGATCTAGGATCAGTTTTACATGATGGTTAGTACAGTATATGGAAAGGGGAAACCCGATCCTAGACCAGCACTCTAACTCTTTAGAGTCTTTAGTTCAGGTTTCAATTGAGTTGATTATAGACAGATAGAGGATTTATAACAGTGTGAATGTTAAAGTTGTAAAGGGGAGAAGCAACACAGAAGAAGGATCTCACCTGAGCTTTCTGATTCTGATACAGTACACAGTAATACTGTTTGAAAAAGGGTTTTTTGTGTGAAATGGCCAGGAAGATGGATTACTGCACATTACTCTAGACAGTTATAATACTGTGCATGGACTGCAACAAATATGTCCAACATCTTGGATCCTACATCTGGGAAAGCTATTGATGGCTTTTACTTGTTAACTAAGTAGTCAGTTTATATTGGATCCCATTGTGTGGTTATTTTTTGTTTCTATTTCCTCAGGACATTGGATTACAATTACATTGTTTCAGCCAATGCAAGCATTGTTCTAGGTTTCAAATGGAACATTTAATCATTAATATTAATAGGATCAATGTCTTCATTGTCTTTTCTGTATATGTGAGCCCAGTCTTCAGTTAAAGGTTGAAAAAATTTAACATTAAACACTTGTTTGTATATTGCCGCTATAGACAGACAGTTATAATAGAAATCTCTGAAGAAATGTGACCCTCCTCTTACTGCAAATTAAGTACAAACAGAGCACAAAGGCCTAAACAAATTTTGTCTGGTTGCATTTACATCATCCTAATTGTGTTTTGAAGGACACTCCAACCCACAGGCGAAGTTCATTCTTATGTACACCTAAAAATTATGCTGCATGAATGATCATTCTACACTCACGGCAATTATTTGACATGCCCCTGTGGTGGCACTTTTGCTACATTTTGAACTTGCATTTGAAACTAAACTAAACTAAAAGCTAAGCACAATAAAAGATTAGAGCACATTTTTAAACTGATAGTTTAGAGGAAATAACATTTGAAAACTTTACCATGTTAAAACATGTTTTAGTAATGAACAATGATTTTAAAAGAACATGCCTGGCTGCCTAAACATGTTCTGAAAAGCCAAAAGTGAGATAGAAAAACTGATATATTGTGTCAGTCAGGGCTATTTTCAAAACATAAATATAATGCAGACACCCAGTACCTTTTAATATATTGTTCACTTGTTAATAGATCATGCCTCTGATATATTACTACTGTATTATAGTTGGCCCTGCGATGGACTGGTGACCTATCCAGGGTGTATTCCTGCCTCTTGCCCAATGCATGCTGGGATAGGCTCCAGCCCCCCCGCCACCCTGACCAGGAATAAGCGGGTTAGATAATGAATGAATGTATTAAAGTCACTATTTAGATTGTATGCTTGAATCGATGTTTTATGTATTTTAGTCATGTATTGTTAAGAAATATGTCCTGTTCTAGTGTACCAAATTCACAGAGGAGGTTGCAGCAATGAGCATGACTACACAGAAATGAGCCATTCCAAGGTGGGAGAAAATAGGTGTAAAATAAAAAATATATATAGTATTTACTATGTTTCATGTTCCATAACCAATGAAAATGCATTCTTACAACATAAATGCTTCATACTTTAACATCATTGCACATCTTGAATATTACATATAATTTAATGATTTTTAACAATATTTGTACAATATTTTATCAGTAACTAACATCTATAATTCTGTAAGGCGAAAGTATGAAAACAAAAACCAGTTGTGACACTATTTCTGAATTTTGTACTGTGCGTCCACACCAGAATCAAGCATGTGATTTTGGGGCAGGTCCACAAGTATTTTCCATGAATACCTATGAATTTCTGTTGAAGTTGAAATCACTGCACTTCGCTGACATAGTAACCGCAGCAAGCTGGATGATTGCAGGAGGAACATACCATGGTGACAGCAAGGGTGGTATGAAAGACACCATTTAATTTATTTTTTATTTTTTATCCAGCACAATTTTGTCCCTGTGCAGAATCCCCATAATAATGCTTATGCTTGCCTTTTTTTTTTTACATGCATCTTTTACTCTAGTTGTAAAGTAATAAAGAAACATTCAGGTTTTTGAAACAAAGAAAACCTGTCTACATTTGTGAGAAAATTTAATTCAAAAAGGTGGAATAAGCTATAAAATGTCTATTTCAAACCATCTGATGAAGCTGTTGAATGAATGTTCATCAGTCATGAACACGCAGGTCATGATGTGTATTTATTTTACATTCTGTTATGGCAGGACAAGACAGTCATTGTGGTTTTGAAAAGTTCCTCAAACCTGCTTTTAACTTGGTGTTTCACATCTCCTAAATTGTGGCAGCTTATCACAAAATAAGGATTTCAAAACACTTTCTTTTAATCGTGTGGGTGGAAAGAATATTGAACTGCAACACTCACTACTGTCATCACTGTCACAGCTGTCGATCTCAATGGACGTGTCCACACTGCTCATCATAGACAGGGTCCCACCTCCACCACCCCCTCCCGCTGTTGCTCCTGGTAACACAGGAGACAGCAGGCCACCGCTTCTTGCCATCGAGGCCCCACCTCCTGGGCTGAGGGCTGATGGAAAGCCAGCTGGGTTCGGGGAGAGGGGCTCAGAAATAGAGGAGGTGGGAGAGAGGCGTGGAAAGTAAGCAGAGATCTGTCTGATTGGCCGGATGGGGCCAGGACAGACATCGATGGCCATGTGTTCCTGGATGGAGATGGCCAGTCTCTTTCCCTTGCGCACCGTCATAGAGCTGGTGATGAGAGAGAGGATTACATTTATGATGATCTGATAGACAGGAAATTGCATTCTATTACAGGACTGATAGCGAAGTGCTATACGGACAAAGAGTCAGTTCTGGAACACCACCGGAGTTGACAAATGTAATGTAGGTTTCAGGCAACAATGAATAAGGGAAAAAAGGGTCTAAGAACTCAGGACTCACCAGAGGACTAAGGACTAAGGACTCACCAGAACAATTTTACTTGACATTTTTAAAAACAAACCCCCTTTGTCTTTGACAATATTGTAACATAAGATAATTACATTTTATTTGGTGTAGGGCCCTTCTCCAAAGTAATTTCCCAAGTAATCCATCATTGCTGAGAGCAAATCAATGTCAAGTGATCATTAAAATCGAAAATAGAAGTGAAAACAAAACGATGACATGAGAAGAATAATAACAAGTGACACTGATAGCATTCTAGCAAAATGATTAAACAACAATATCATAAGGAGCATTCTATTACTGTTTTACACACAGGTACTGCCAAAATAAAAGAAAACCTTGAATAAATGAGGGTTCTGGTGCCTGTGTTATGATGTGGGATGCATTTTCCTGTCATGGTTTAGGCCCACTCAACCCCTTAGAAGGCTATTTAAATGGCAATAAATACAAGGCTATTCTGAATGTTCACCTTCACCCTATGGTGAAGCATTTCTATCCTGATGGGAGTGGTCTTTTTCATGATGACAATGCCCCCATCCACAGGGCACAAGTGGTCACTGAATGGTTTGATGAGCATAAAAACTATGTAAACCATATGCCATGGCCATCTCAGTCTCCAGATCTCAACCCAATTAACTACTTATGGGAGATTCTGGATTGTTTCTTAACAAAACCCTACTAAGACATTTTATGTTGATGTTTCCTTTATTTTGGCAGTTACCTGTACATAATGATAACTATGGCAGCAATTGTGTCAAAGAGGTCATGCATCTTGTAAATTTACAGTAAGGGATGCCTGTGAGATCTGGAAAATTCTGAATTCCAGCATAAAATGTGTTTGACAAAAATATAAAACCTAATCACCTATTTCATTTCAAATGTGCCATTAGTTTCAGCTAAAACTGAAATTAAAGACAAGTTCACACAAAATAATAATGTTACTGGTACAATGCAATTTACATTATATTAATAACAAATAAATAAAAGATGTATATGAGTTCTGTATGAACATGGGAGATGTCTCATGTTTTTGTCTCTAATTTCACATGGCCTGGTTTGTATGGCCCGAATGCCCTAGTGTTGCAACCCTCACATACAATATATCCACCTGCATCATACTGCCAGCTATCAGACCTTGAACACTGCCTTGAAAGGTATCAAAATAGATGCGTTATAATCATGTGACATATTATGTGAAGAAAATATGAAGGTTAACAACAGTGATGGTATAAGGATTAAATAATGGTATTAAAAAAAATGAGGACAGAGAAATTTAAGTCATCAGCTTGTCAGCTCTGACAATAATAAGTTCAAAATAATGATGATTGTCCTCATTACTTATGGTAGTTCTAGTTAAAAATATTGAAACCATTCTTTGTATTTTCATTAGGGTTCCATTTCAGTTGGCTAGATGGTGTTTAAATAAATTATATCATTTCAGTCCCAATTAAAATCACATTTGAGTGCTTGCACTAAAAGTGTGCTGCCATGCATTTCATATGATCTCAAATTCAAGTTTGAGCATGTGTCGGAATGTAACAGACGAGACTATGTAATTAAATTGTGTAACATTTATCCACTTGGTTAACTCACACCATCAACCCCAGCCAGCTTGTTCTTTCACTTTGAATTAAATTTGTCTCTTGTGTTCTCTTTCTTTCCCTGCCCTTACTTTTCACCCTTTCTTTCCTTCCATATTTTTATCTCTTGCTTATTTCTGCCTTTGATCTCATCTCTGTATCTCTGTCTGTCTTTCACTCTCATGTTGTAGCTATCACTCCTTCTGCTTCAAGTGATACAATCATACAGTAGCATAGCATAACAGAAACAGGATACTGTACATACAATTACTTCCATTACCTTTTAAAATATAGAATATTCACTGGAATTATTCTGTGCCAATACATGAGTTGGGGTGTATACGTGTGTGTGTGCATGCGTGTGTGCGTGTGTGTGTTGGTGCATGCATGTCTATGTGTGCAAGCAAGTGTGTGTGTGTGTCTTTGTGTGTGTGTTTTGTGTGTGAATTCATATATGCACTTATGACACATTTTCTTTCTGTGCGTAAACAGAGCTGACATTTGCAACAGTGCATTAGATTCACAGAGCACGAGATGGAGGGGGGTTATGCAGTATAAACATAAATTGACTGGACACACTGACACTCACACTAAGAGAAATGTTGGGGTTAATGCAGCACACATGGACCACACACTATGGATGCTGAGGAAGAGAGACAGAGTGAAAGAGAAAGATGGAGACAGAAAAGAAAGGAGGGAGGGATGAAAGAGACAGATAGGCAGGAAATAAGAGAATAAGCCAGAATGATCATTAGAAAGATAAGGTAAGAGAAGCTAGAGATTTATAGAAATTAAGAATGGCAGAACAGAGAGGGGATGATGAACATGAAAAGAGGGAGTGATTAATAATAGAATATTTCTATAAATATTTGTTCTTACCTTTGTGATAGCGTGAGTGTAAAACTCCCTCATAAGCGATTGAATCCCAGAGAAAGGGGGACTGCACTAACAGGTGGTGAAAAAGAGAGGGAGAAGGAGAGGGAGGGAGGGAGAAAGGGAGGGAGGGAGAATGAAAGGGGGGCTCTATTAACTATTCATTAAAATCTATAGTATTACCAGTACAAAGTTGAGATAGAAAAGGGAGATAAAGAAAGGTGGGGGGGAGAACTGTTGGGGGTGGATGATTAGAAAGTAGAGTGTAGAAGATTTGTTGACCCAAAGAAGGAAAAATAGAAAGAGAGAATGAAAGAGTAGATCTTTCCTTGAGAGTCTGCTTTATATGTGTGACTAGCTGTATCTTTCCTGTCTTTCTCACCCCCACCCTGCCTCTCTCCCTTAGTCTCTCTCCCTCACTGTCTTTCCCACACTCCCACTCTTTCTCAATGCAGTTTTTCAGTTTTGTAATATCCCTTTGGTCTGTTTAAATCGTCTTTGTCATTGTTAATGGCCCATAGTGTCGAGTTAGAGTGTATGTATTGCATTAACAGCCCCCCACCCTCCCACCCTAGACAGCTGCTCTCTCTCTCTCTCTCTCTCTCTCTCTCTCTCTCTCTCTCTCTCTCTCTCTCTCTCTCTCTCTCTCTCTCTCTCTCTCTCTCTCTCTCTCTCTCTCTCTCTCTCTCTCTCTCTGGCACACTCTCTCATTTGTTTTCAGTCTTTCCCTTTATGTTTTGTCCATTCTCTCCGAGCATGAGTGCAGTGTTAATGTAGTGTAACATACTATGTGCCACTATTAGCCTCTCCCTCGCTTTCTCTGTATAATTATTCTAATGACACCTCTGTCAATAATGGACAGAACCAAACATACCCTTTATCTTGCTCTCTCTTTCATGGAGGGAAATCATTCTGTTTGCACATTTGTCTTATGGTCTCCCTCATCTCCTGTTTGTCCATTACCACCCCCTTTCAGACACTTTGTCTGTCAGTCAATAATTTAAGTATAAGTCTGTGTATCTAACAATCATAACGAGCAAAGAATATATAGATAATGTTCCTGAGAAAATAATTTTATCTTGCAGCTGCTCTCCTAAATATTTCTACAACCGTCTCCTCGTGTTTTGCTTGTCACTCTCAATCCCTCCCACGCACAAGCTTTCTCTGTCTATCTGTGCCAAAGGGATTTTATGACTGTTCTTTCTCTGCCATCCCTCTCTCTCTTTCTCTTTTCTCCTCTCTCTCTCGTGCTCATGCGCACACTCATTCTGTTTCTCGGGGTATTTATTTGTTTTAGATCTCATTCTTACTACCCCTCCCCCCTCATTCTCTCTCCTCTCTCTTTCTCTATCTTTTGGTTTTTATTTAAAACATTTTCACAGTGGTTTGTCCAAAAGTAATCATTTCTAGTACAGTAAATACTGAAATACAAATGTTGATGATCTGCAGTCAGTTATGCACAATGCACTAACTAAATATTGTGCCTGTGTCTTGACTGTTACTCTAAATGACAACACACTGTTGAAAGGGAAATTACTGATTGGTACTGCTCACAGACACACCACTTTGAAAGAGACAGAGTGGGAGTCACAGTCTTCACAGTGACAGTGACACTGACGCAGACAGACAACAAACTGATAACAATAACATTGCTTCCTTTCACATTGCCCTTGTTGTCACCATGGAAACAAGTTGTCCATTAATATTCTATATATTTTACACTATATATATATAGTGTATGGCACTTATTAGTACATGTAGGCATGTGTAACTGTGTGTGTGCACATGCGTGCATGCATGCGTGTGAGTGCACGCAAGTGTAAAGAGATGTTGTTGACTATATATGAGAATGTATGTGTTCCAAGAGTCAGTGTAAATGAACTAGTCTAAGATTGTGCTTGTTGTGTGTAAGGGTTGTCCATATATATATATTAAGTATTTTATTCCTCTGCCACATTTTTTTATTTCTCCCATGTAAATAGACATTAGAAGTCCATAATAAGCTATATAATTCCTCAAGAACCCTTAAACACACCCTCTGGCAAAATAACTGGAAGAGAGGGTAAGAGAGGGACAGAAAAAAGGAGGAGAGGAGATGAGACAGATATAGCCTAGAACAGGGGAGTTACAGAGAGGGGAGGGGACACATCACGGTGCACATCGGTTGGCTATCAATGTGGCCCTAAAAGAGAGAGAGAAATAATGATGTGCATAAAATTGGACCTGAACTGCAGTAAACGCAATTAATTAACTGCGATTATGGCTTACAGTAACATGCATCTTTACACTGTCGTAGCTGAATTGATTGCTTTACCAATGGAGAGAGACCAACAAGGTGACTGGGTGATGGTAAGAAAGCTATACACAGTTTGTCATTCTTGTCACTCAGGTGTCCTGCAGTTTGGCAAATAGAGGTCAATCCAGACTGTACCCACTGACTGACCCCATGGACTAAAGATTACATTAGCAATAACACTCAGAGAGCAATCTTGACTGACACTGAAACACGCACAGGCACACATTCACACAACCATAAAAAGTGTTAAATATTAAAGCTCTATATGGTCTTTTGGAATTCTCTGGGCCTGTTGCTAGGCAACAAGGGGAACTTCCAACATGACTGCAGAGATAAGGGGGGGGCACCTTAAGAGAATATTGGTGGGAAAAGGGGAAATAAATGTGCCTCTGCGTTGAGAAATGCCATTGTAACGATCTACTGTATATTAAAGAATGTTAATTTGCCCAAGTGTTATTTTGTCCATCAATCTCTTTTATGTCAATGCATCACTGCAAAAGAATATTACATATTTGTGGCAGGTAAGATACATATACAAAAACAGTGTAAATATATGGCTGGACATGTCAAAGGGTGTAAACAAATATGATCCAGTTTATTCCATGATCTAAATTTGTACTGATTTATGTCCACCCAGGAATATGTCCAGTTAATAGATTTCAGGCCCATTTTCCTAGCCAGTTTTGGGTCTATAATTCAGTACATTTCATTTATTGTCTCCATATTACAGCACCATATTTCAAAACACAAGCAGAAGGGGTTAAAATTAAAGATGTAGGTTTGTTTAAATATGGGTATAAGAAACGAGGAGGAAGTCGTTTATTAAAATACATGGTTAACCATAACACTTTCGAGTGAGACAGTGAGAACGCAGTAAGGATGGATGGGAGGGGTAAGAAAAGTGTCTGAAATTGTGCTTTTTCTTTGCCATCTGCATGTTGTGGAAGGAAAATGTAGAATACGGAAAGAGCGAAGGTAGTGTTACACACAGTTCTGCTAAATATAGTTCATCACCACTGACTCATGGAAAGACTGACTGATATACTGCTGTAGCGCTCCTTTAGAGTGTGCGAGATGTCCAGTGAGCTGAGGCACTCAGCAGTGTGAGTGGTTGTTCCGGTCACATGACCTTGTTTTGCCTTCCGGGGGAGCTCCAGGGAGGTGTCCAGGTCATAGCCAACCTCAGATTTTCCCCTTTACTCAGTGAATTGTTGTATTTCTTTTTATTTACTGTAACCCTCCTTGAGCTGCCTCTCAGGGTATGGGCAGAGGAAGATTGCGCAGGCTATCAACTAATGAATTATAATCGGACAGGCTGACAGGCTTTGGCGTGGTCTGACAAACAGACCAATGATACATGAATCTTTGATAAGACTTATCCAGTGCTACCACTTAGATTAAATCGGTATCTAGATGGCTTACTTAATGCATTACTGCCCCCTGTATCCAAGCATGGGTACTGCAAACAGATTGTAAACATTGACAAAATTCAAAATTGCACAAATGATAGTTGGGACTAAATACACATGGCTACTGTACACATAATTGTAATAGGCATGGGTGGTTGTGTTTAGCTCCACCAAAGCATTTGTTCACACCATTATCCACAAATATTTTGTACGGAACAAACATCCGGAGGTAAACTTTGAAAGAGTGACAAATACCACAATTTATGTGGTCAATAACAGCCTTATGTCTACTGATCCAACATTTATGGAATAAGAAAATTGATTCACTAATGGCATTTGTCATTTATAACCTAGAGGCTAGATTGCACAGTGAAAGAATAAACCCAATCATTCCTGGGTGACAGAAGGAACCTTTTCCCAAAGCCCATAAATTAAACAATTCCTCTGAAAGCTGTTGATGAAAGAAAACCCACACTTAGTCTAAGAATTTTATTTTCAATGTTGGAACCAACAAGTACTTTGTTATTCTTTGTATTCATTTTATTTAAAAAAATAAAAATAAACACAGACATTAAAACCATCTGCTCATTCAGAATTTCAGGATTAAATCATAACTCCTCACACTACCACAAGGCAGACAATCCAGACTACCAACAATCCAACCGAGTGCAGAGAACTGCTTGTAACCAAATTAGGTTAGCTCTTCTGCAGACATTCGCTTTGCTGTTCCCCCCCCCAATCCCTTCCCTTCAATCTGAAACGCCAAGTTTTACACTCATTTCAAAATGTTCACGTTTCAGTTTTCCCTCTGTCAGTCATGCCTAGACTGGTGTGCTTTCCCACATGCTGGTCCTACGGTCTGCTCATCCGTTACCAAGGTGGCTGTGGTCCGTTGCCAGGATTAGCTGTCCGATGCATACTGAAATAAAAACAAACAAGTTGATCATACGTGCAAAGGACTTTAGCTACAATTTTCTGGCTAGGCACTTCAAACATTGCAAGTGAGATTAGCTAGATTCTATATTCCTCCCCTCACCTCTTATTGCTCCTCCCTCACTCACTCCTTGGCCTTCTTCTCTGCATTCTGCAGTTTCTCAGTTATCTTTCGCTCATGGCCTCCAGGGTTAGGTCTGTTGGTGTTGCAGCTGGCTTCACGCTTTGTCCTCCCCTTACGACTGGCACCACCTTAACCACAAAGTGTACTGAAGTGAGAACATGCCACATGTACGGCTTTACACACAGCTGGGGTACACATCACACACAGAAGGTAGGTAGCAGACATTGAGACACTACAAGTTGTACATGGCAGAAGTCACATAAGTTGTTACTCATAGATGTGCTAACGATGTACGGAAAACGTGAACTTCGGGGGATCAGATAAACAAAACTAGACATTAGATTAGGGTCTCACCGCTGAACTTGTCGGTAAGGTTGTAATATTCATATTCGTCGTAGTAGCGATCTTCAAATGTGGTCGGCTCCATATTTTTCACTTCCACGAAACTCATTGTCACCTTGTTTAAAACAATTCGTTCGCCAAAAAGAAAACCTGTTTAAATTGCAGGGCTCAACTCTATAAAAACGACAAGCAAGGTTTCAAACAATTAAGAAAAGGATCAAAATACTTAACAATAACTGCTTTGAAAAAGAAAAGTCTGTTTTAAAAACTATTTCGGAGACAGTGCTAGTTCAAACCCTCAGTACCAAACTGCCTTGTTTTTGTTTTTCACGTCGCTCACTTGGGTTTTTATAGTCTCTATCTCGCTCCCTCCCCTTATCCGTCACCTGACTCACAGTTGCATCAGTTTTTGGTCAATGTTTGTTCAAGGCAGTGCCAAGTTCAGACACTAACATGTGATAAAAATTCGCCCTCCCTTTGTTTTTTTTAACAGACGTATTGAAAAGTCCCTGGCAAACTCCATAACCCAAACAGTTTGTGAAAGGACATTGAATCATACGCAGCGAGAATGCCTTTCAAGCTATCGAATGAAACATTTAAAAATACTAGATACAAGATTACAACAAGATATTTTTTTAATTTCAGTCACTTACCCTTTTACTCCTATATTGCCACATCAATCCAATATTTTACAATCCCCCCCCCTTTTTTCCCCCTCGACCCTCTCACACAATGTCATTTAAGCATAGATTAGATTAACAGAATCAACATTCAAGCAACCTTATCAACACATGACTTTCACCTGCTACGTCTCATACTCTAAAGTGACCCACTTGTGTGTCCTATTTTTACTGTTTTTTTCTTGTTGCTTTGGAAAGTCTGTAATTCCAATCCTACTTACTCATAAGTTTCTTTTTTTTATCTTGTTTAGTCAGTCTAACTCGTCACACACAGCTTTGTTATTCACATGTTGGGTTTGTCTATTTTTGTTTACACAAGTTATTGGCATCCTTTTCTATCCAGTTCAGTAAAAAAAAGTGCAGGAAAGAACATGCTGTACTGTCCTCTGTGTCACAGCACCACAGCTGTCTTGCACTTTCTTCCTTTTTCTATTCAATAAAGTTGGAGATTAGTTCAGTAAATATTTTCTTTAAAATTATGTTTGACAAAATATGCTGACAGTAACAGAATCACTAGAAATCACACACACAGGTTATGGCACTGTGGAGATGCTGGCATTTGTGTGTGTCTCGTTATCTATCTATTCGTTTAATATTAACTCCTTTATCTGTGACTGGTTTGAATTTCAATGTCAAGTACAATACACATTTTGTAAGCTATTCATCTTTATTTTCTTATTTTTGTTTGCTCCTTTTTCCTCATAACCATCTTTTCATTGTTCGATTTTCTTCATAGTTTATGCCTTACAAATACTATTTCTCTTTCACTCAAACTCAAACTTCCTCCCTTTTCATTTTTGTTTTTGCCTGTTATTCCATATTACTCCTGGTTTTCACAACATTTAGGTTTTCCAACTTGCTTGTTCATGCCCTGTTATCCGAAGATACAGCTTCTACCGCGCAATTTGCTTCTCGTCAGATGGTGTTTTATATGAAGAAGAAAATCTGGAGTTAGGTTTCCTTTCTAACCTAAAATACAGATTGTGTTCGCGATATTTTCATCGTAAAGATTAAATATAAACATAATATATACATGTATTTGTCTAGCCAAATATATACAGTGGTACGAATCAAGACAAAATGACGACAAATAAAAAAGCGTTTAAAAATACGCTGTTAAGGGACGAATGTCATGTCAATGTTTGTCCCTCAGACGTACCCGTATGTGACGGCCCAAGTGAGCTCAGAACCTTGTGGTAAGGTAAAACAACATAAAATAAAGCGTTGCTTAATCGAATAAATGAAATACGTAGTCGTTGTAATGTTGTAAAACACATCGATAGTTATACATTTACAAATGTTCGGCAGTGGAGGATAAAACACATGCGCTTGCTTGCGTTTTCAGTTCCCGAGTTAGTTAGCTAACGACATTAGCAATCTCACTAGAGAGCTAGCTAACAAGCTAACTTTGGTATCTACCTATCTATCTATCTAGCGATAGCTCTCTATATTTGAGAGCATGGCTGCTATTCGTTTAAAGAATTTAAATAAATAAAAAAGTCGTAAAATAGAGTTATTCTACTTTATTAACTCGACTTCAGTAACGCTTGCTATCCAATTGTGACAACGGTGGGAGAGTTTGAGATAGCTAGCGAAGTAACAATATTGATAGCAAACGTTCGTTCGTTAACATTGTTAACATTTGAGTGATTTGGTATTGGACAGGACTCCATGCTTGCTGTGACCCTTTTTGGCCAATGAATGTTGAAGCATGTTTTAATCTGTCTTTTACAGTCACAATGGCTCTGGTATCTGCAGACACCAAAATTTCTGAGTTGCTTACTGAACTGCACCAGCTCATCAAACAGACACAGGTGAGAACATGTCATCATACACCTTGTCAGCTGAACCAGGCTGTTCACTTGGCCAGTCAGTGTATTGCATCTAAACTGTCCTTTTAAAGTAATTTTGTGATTACATTAAAGTAATGTGTATATGCACTGGGTGTGTGCTTTGAAGTAATTCAGCTTATATATTTGCTCTGTTAGGATGACATTAATTGACTGTCTCTGACAGGAGGAGCGGTCTCGCAGTGAGCACAATCTTCTCAACATCCAGAAGACCCATGAAAGAATGCAGACAGAAAACAAAAGTGAGGCCTGCTCAACCCTTTATTTCTCCCTCCCCCCTTCCCCTGCATCTCTCTACTACTGCAATAAGGGTACATGTGCTTGCTGTTTGTGCCTCACACAGCCTCTCCCTATTATCGCACAAAGTTGAGAGGACTCTACACCACAGCAAAGGCAGATGCAGAGGCAGAGTGTAGGTGAGTGAACTTCATTATAAACATTTGGAATTTGGGGTTAGCATTACCAAAGATGGCTGTACCAAATGGAAATCTATGGTCTAGAGCAGGGCCTTGAGAGCCACAGTGTACATTTGACATTTTAGGCATTTAGCAGACGTTCTTATCCAGAGAGACTTCCAAGGGTACAATGGCAGTGTTCCACCTGGGAAATGAACCAGCAACCTCTGAGTTACAAGTTCAGTTCCCAAACCATTACACTACACTGCCGCCTGTGTAGTGTAATGCAGTGTCTGCCAGTATTTGCTCCAACCACACACTGCACAACTTGATTTCACCAAATAGTTTACCTGCTTGGTCCAGGGGGTGAGATAATTAGTCAAATCAGGTGGTGTAGTGCTTGGTTAAAGCAAATACCGGCAAACAGTGCAGCCCTCGAGACCTGGAGTTGAAGCCCTGCTCTAGAATGAGACATTATCACACAAAAAAACTAAGCACATTTGTAATTGCATCATTGAACTTTTTTTTTTTTTTTTTTTCTGTTTTGTTTTTAATTTTCTGCTTGTTTTTCTCCTCATTTTTAGTATCGAATTATACCCTCCTTTTTCACGTCAATTATCCCACTCCCTCATATATCTTACGAGCTCGCTGCCATAGTCCTGATACTGGCAGTGACATGCGGCTGGGCACCGCCTCCGAGCCGGGAACCTACCAGGCCGTCACCGTAACTCCGGTATGCATGCACAGGGCCACTCCTATATGCAGCAAACTCACATTGGCTTCCCTCCCCCCACGCTAGGGCAGACAGCCACCCCCTAGTGGCACTCCCAGCCAGAGCCGATACTGGCCCGGCCGGTGGGATTGAGCCCCGGTCGCAGTGGCCAGCATCGAATGTTGTAACCGCTAGACCACCTGGGAGGCTAATGAAGTAGCTTATAGTTCTTGATATATTAACACTGGCTGTTAAGTGTTGCAATGGGACCAAGCAGCATTACACTGGCCCTTGATAAAGAGAGTGCAAAAAGCGTAATTTGGCCTCTTGATTTTAGTAGTCCTGTTTCTCAACCAAATGACCTTGTAGGCATTACATGGTTCTGAGAAGTGTATTTGGTGTTGTTAACTGTAGTTATAAGAAGGTAGAGACTGTGGAGGTGCTTACGCTTGATACCTTACACCTTGTGAAGGTGGCTGAAGATGGGATCCTAACCAAAGATAGATTAACCTGATGTAGGGGTGGGCGATATGAGCTAAAATTCATATCACGATATTTTCCACTGTCCAGACAATATCGATATGATATCACGATATATGAGGAAAAAAAATCTGAATCACATTTTAATAGCCCTTCTTAGTTAAATGACATTAGTTAAGGCAAAATATGTATTTTAACCTTATATAACCAGAAAGAGTTATAGCGAGTACCGGCAGCGAATGATGACTTGATTGATTGCTGCGTGGGAGTCTGGCTTGTCTTCGGGCGAGCTCCTGGGCTAACTGTTTCACGCATTCGGGTACATTCCTCATATTCACGGACATACATGATTTTCAGGTGGGTAAACAGGTTGCTGGTGTTTCCACCTTTGGCTAAAACAACACGGCGACACAACTTGCATAGTATTGTTTGTTGGTCGAGGTCGGAGATTTTGAACCCAAACCAGTTCCAAACGACACAGGACCCCCCTTTCTTTTTAACCAATTCGTCATCATCCTGCTCTTGAGCAACATCACTTTCTGCGTGTTCGCTCATTTTGATTCTTCACTTTTGCACTTGTAATAGGCTTTGAATATTAGTACGTAGTCTACCTGCTAACTGCAGCTGCCTGCACGCTTGTTTGTTGCTACATGCGCGCAACAAATGCATAAAACGTCCGCTCAAAAAAATAGGTCAACATATTAACATGCCTCTTTTTTTCGTAGGAACCTGGAGGTTAGATTAAAATAAAAAATAGATGTAGCTACTAACTACTATCACTCAATTGAAATTTTGAACAAAACAATATGAATGCCAAATTAGAATTTATGAATGTATAACGGTATCCACGGTATAGCAAAATCCATATTGTGGCGCAGCATAATACCGGTAGTCACTTTCATACCGGTGTAGCGCACACTCCTAACTTGATGTTCTGAAAAGGATCTAAAAATCAAGCGACTTCTTTTTTGTTCCCTACATGTACTTCCGAAGGTGATAAAACTTCAAATTACTAAGCATTTTTATGGAACTACCTGTATTTTATATTCAGTTCACAAATGATTGCCGCAAACAAATACCAGATGATTCAAACTCGATTCTTGTAAAATATTTTCTGTACTGATGGAAGAAACACCTTCTGAGAAACTAGCCATCTTGTGGAAGGCTGTTATACATTATACGAGTTGATCATGTAATTTCAATTCCAGGTGGTTGTGGTTCTTCGCCTTTTTTAATATGAGTGCTAAACCCATGTGATGCACTGTGGTTAGTTCTGGAACAATATCACAGTGTTCTGTGGCCAGCATTTCCAATTCATTCATTCATGTAATATTTATCTTGCTTTCCTAGTGTAGTTAAGCCAACATAAAACTGCAACATTAACTCGCTCTCTTTCCCTCAGTATTCTTCGTCATGCCCTGGACAAAATTGCAGAGATCAAATCTTTACTGGAGGAGAGGCGAATTGGTGAGTATGTGTATAATGTCTCTGCCTATACATTTCAATACAATACAGCAAGGTCTCACTTATCGCGGTTAATTGGTGCATGCAGAACACCGCGATAAGCAAAAACCGCACTAAACGGGACTGTTTTAACATGTAAAATGCTGCAATGTTGCATTACAAAGGTAAATGAAGTAGCCTAAACCAGTTTTTCATTTGAAAAGTTTATTCAAATAGGTACAAACATATGCATAAAAATGGAAGGGTTTATTCCTTTTTCAAAAAAGTTAAAAGAGATGTTTGTTTTAATGTTTTCTTTTTCTTTTCTTCATACATTTGTTTGTAGCATCTAATTACAGAATCCATTTCTCGACAAACTTTCATTGCACGATCAAGGTCAGGATCATCATCCATGAATCTCTGTTTTACAAAGTTTCTTTATTGTGAATTCCTTCGTTGGTGGAGCTTCTTCCTCTTCGGCATCTGTTTCTTCATACGCCCGCTGTTGTTCCATCTCAACAAGATCTTCATTTGTCAGTTCTTCATCATGAGATTGTAGCAATTCTCTGACGGATTTATTGTCGATCTCACGAAAACCCAGCTGCACTCCGAGATCTGTAATTTGCTGAATGATTTCAGTCTCAAAGCCTTGAAAATCATTAGCACAATGTGGAATGATTTTTTTCCATACAGATCGCATGTTATTTGGTGTCACCTCATTCCATGCATGAACGATGTTTGCAAGTGCAGTTTTGATGTTGAAACTTTTCCAAAATTCATTTAAGTTCATTGTTGAATTTTCTCCAGCTGTCTGGAGTAATCGCGCCCTATTTTAGCCTTCGTAGCACCAGCTTCATATTTATTAATTATTTCAAGTTTTTGTTCTAATGAAATGGCCTTTCTCTTCAGTTTCGAACTAGCAGTGGTAAATTCACATTTTCGTTTACCACTCATTCTTAATAGGGGTTTGTTATAAACTCTATAAATGGTTTGAACAATGTAGAAACATGAGCGAACGATGCGCACGGGATGGTAGCCAGCGAGGCACTGTTGCGTCTGCGGCGTTGCCCTCAATTTGGCGCGAACATTTTTTTGGCAACAATACATAATCCGCGAGAAGTGAAATTATGCATATAATTGGAACATGGTCACAAAAAAATAAATCGTGTAAAGCGAATTCCGCACTAAGCGAAACCGCGATAAGTGAGACCTTGCTGTACATTTTTCTTTGGTAACTTTTCCTATGAAAGTATACATTGTTAACTATGTGTTACCTGCAAATCATGCTGTCCCGTTCATTTCAGTTTTAACTCTGAAATGAACCCAGCTAAAGAATGGTAGCAGTTGGTAAAGGTACGTGCAATGCACAGATCAAGTCCTGTAACCTCGACTTTCAAGTCTTGGCTAAGCCATTAGCATAGCACAGCACAGCACATCCCTATTGGCTTTGTCCTGCTGGGGTAAGGTCGGTCATACTCCATTCTTTGGATTACTGCTTCAGAAATAACCCCCTGAAGACTACAGAGGGGCAAAAAAAGGGAAAATCAGCCAATGAACACCTGCCCCACATTTGAATGAAGGGAAAGTTCTCTGTGTGTCCTGCTCTCACAGCGGCAAAAATGGCAGGGGTGTACAGCGACAGTGACCCCCCCCGGAAGACCATGAGAAGGGGAGTGCTGATGACGCTCCTTCAGCAGTCTGCCATGACCCTGCCTCTTTGGATAGGCAAGCCAGGAGACAGGTATACTTTTTGTATGCTGCATGTCTCTCTTTCTGCTCAAATTCAGTGTGTTACTCTCAGATTTGTCCATTATTTTCTTTACCATTGAAGATTGTGCTGAACATTGTTTATGAAAAGTATTGCCATGTCCAGTTACAGAGTGCACCTATCTGTATTTCTAATTTTAGCTCATGAATCCTGTATAACATATTCCTTCTAGTACACCACTGCATCTTGAATCTTAATAAACTGTCAAATATATTCATTATTTTCAGCAGTGAATCTGCCATGTGTCTATATACATGCTGTCAAAAGCCTCACACTACAAAACCGCATTTATGTAGTGATTATCTATCCACTTAACCTCTGGCAGTTTACTGCTTACCTTTGTACCATTTCAAGTTATTCACTGGACTTGAACTGCTTAAATTTGAGTAAAAACAGGAAAAATGGGGTGTTACACCAGTAGTGCATGTCTTTGTTTACCAATAAAGTAATTGGTTTAGTTTAACTTTTATATACTTTTATTTATTTTATATATATATATATACAGTCAAGCCGGAAAGTCTGCACACCCCTTTTACCCTCTCCACATTTCATTGCGTTACAGACTTATTCTATAATAGATTAAGTTCATTCTTTGTCTCAAAATTCTACACAAAATAGCCCATAATGACAAAGTGAAAACAGGTTTTTAGACATTTGTGCTAATTTATTAAAAATCTAAATGTAAAATGTCATATGTACACAAGCGTGCACACCCTTTGATATGACACCCAAAAGTGAGCTGAGGTGCATTTTGTTTCCACTGATCCTGCTTGAGATGTTTCTACAACTTGATTCTAGTCCACCTGTGGTAAATTCAATTGATTGGACATGATTTGGAAAGGCACACACCTGTCTATATAAGGTCCCACAGTTGACAGTGCATGTCAGAGTAAAAACCAAGCCATGAAGTCCTAGGAACTCTCCATAGACCTCCGAGATAGAATTGTGTTGAGGAATAGATCTGGGGAAGGGTATAAAAACATTGCTAAAGCATTGAAAGCACCCAGGAGAACAGTGGGCTCCATCATTGTGAAATGGAAGAAGTTTGGAACCACCACAACTTCTTAGAGCTGGCCGTCCGGCCAAACTCAGTAACCGGGCAAGAAGGGCCATGGTCAGGGAGGTGACCA
Source organism: Aldrovandia affinis (assembly GCA_029706075.1). NCBI lineage: Eukaryota > Metazoa > Chordata > Actinopteri > Notacanthiformes > Halosauridae > Aldrovandia > Aldrovandia affinis. Next base: position 369,748 of record JAINUG010000013.1, read on the forward strand.
AGAACCCAATGGCCACTCTAAGAGAGCTTCAGAGTTCCGCTGCAGCGATGGGAGAACCTGGTAGAAGGACAAACATCTCTGCAGCACTCCATCAATCACACCTTTATGGTATGGGGACTGTGGGACCTTATATAGACAGGTGTGTGCCTTTCCAAATCATGTCCAATCAATTGAATTTACCACAGGTGGACAAGAATCAAGTTGTAGAAACATCTCAAGCAGTATCAGTGGAAACAAAATGCACCTCAGCTCACTTTTGGGTGTCATATCAAAGGGTGTGCACACTTGTGTACATATGATATTTTACATTTTGATTTTTAATAAATTAAAACCTGTTTTCACTTTGTCATTGTGGGCTATTTTGTGTAGAATTTTGAGACAAAAAATGAACTTAATCTATTGTAGAATAAGTCTGTAACGCAATGAAACGTGGAGAGGGTGAAAGGGGTGTGCAGACTTTCCGGCTTGACTGTATATATATATATATGTGAGAGAGAGAGAAAGAGCCATACAATAAGCCATAAGCCATTTTCTTTTTTCTCTTCATATTATGGTATTGGCTTTATTCCTCCAGTTTTCAATTTTTCACAAACTGTACTAGACCTTACAGGAGTCTTTTATTTTAAATGTAGCCAAATACATAACAAATAGAAAATATGTTTCTTTAATCATTCTATGTGTGTAGGACATAGTGTTGTATGACTCATGTTTTAAAAAGTGATCACCTTGTTTTTGCCATGACTCATAAAATTATGCGAGTCTGCTTATAGCACTTTCTTTCAGCAGAAAGCTGATCATTTGATGTCTATTCATCACATATTAATGCTAAAGCAATGGATTCATCAGATGTCAATCTTTATGAAAAAGAACACAAGCTACTGACAACATTATTGATTATAGTCACATCAATGGCATTAATAGGGGATTTTTGGATTCCTTACTAATATTGTAGTACTGTAATCTACATTTTATTTAATGTAAAGTAATAATACATGTAGAAGGGAGTGGCCTGTCTTGCTAAAGCATTGGTTCTTAGTGTAGTGATGTGCCCTTCAGACTTGTTTCAAATCCTGACTTTGCTAGTGCTCACTGTGGCCAGTAGCCGAGCAGGGCGGTGCAAAACTGGCCATCGCGTCACTCAGGAAGGGAAGGTTTCAGACAGCAGGGTAGTCCCCAACTCATTGCTCCAAAGTCTCCTTAGGCTACGTTTACATGCCCAGTTCAGATTTTTTTAAAAATTTTACCTACATCCGATTTTTTTGACCGCCTGTTTACATCTACTTTTAAAAGTGACCTATATCCGATACTTGTGTTTATATGGTTTACAAAACCTGCATGTGTACATGAGGGTTTGGTTACCGATACGGAAGTGAACAACAACCACGCTGGCACAGCCATACTGTATATAGTCGTATATAGAAATGTAATAGAAATTGATTTCCTTTCAGCCAAGACTTAAGTTTTTGTGTGAAGGTGTGATAATTGTCACTTGATCTGCCATCTGTATAAATCTCTTCAAAAACGGTTTTGTTGCGATACATTCAATGTCATTCAAATGCGGAAAAGTATAAGAGTGTCGCATTTTGAATGACGTGTGATTTGGAATGACGGAAATACCAATCTGTGTGTTTAGATGACAGTCGCATTGGCAGATATCAGATGCGTATCAGATTTATTTCCCCATGAATGTGGCACAAAACGGATCTGAAAATATCCGATTCCATGTGCTTTTTTCCTGTTTACACATTCATAATACATATCCGATATGTGCTACATCTGAGCAAAAAATCGGAATCAGGTCACTTTTATCAGAGGGTGTAAACGTAGCCTTAGATTGACCCTTTTCTTTTAAGATCATTAAGGGTTTAATATTATTGTTAGCATCTTTTAAAAATGTTCGTACAAGGTTGATTACATTTACATTGCCCCCAGAAACTCAGGGTCATCTTATGAAATTGTGTATGCAATTAAGTTGCAGAATATCTCAACAATTCGAAATAAATAATAATAATATTACCAATATATGAGTAATGTATGTCATGGTTAGCATGCTTTTTTGCATCAAACAAAACCCTGCTGATGGTAATTCCAGCTTGCAAGGATATTGAAAAACAAGGACTTGTGAGTCATCTCATCACCTTGTACATAGTTGCTTGCACGTTTCACACAACTTAAAGGAAGACTAAAACTATATACTATACATGCTTTATATGTCAGCATTCTTCACTGTACTTGTCTGTCGTTCAGTTTTGCCGTGAAAAGTATGAGGTCATCAGAAGCCTTGCCTAAATGTTGTAAGAACAAATCGTATTGCCACTCCAAGCAGTGATTTCAGTGAATGAAGCTCTGCCTTATATTAATTAATTGTGTTAACTTGTTCGCTAGACAATACGCACAGCTAGAATGAAACCTGTCCTTTCTATTTGCCTCTCTCTCTCTCTCTCTCTCTCTCTCTCTCTCTCTCTCTCTCTCTCTCTCTCTCTTTCTCTCTTTCTCTCTTTCTCTCTCTCTTCCTTCAGCCCCCCCCCTCTGTGTGGGGCTATGCCGGCCAACAGCGACTACGTAGCCAAGCCAGGAGACAAAGTGGCAGCCAGGGTGAAGGCAGTGGATGGGGATGAACAGTGGATACTCGCAGAGGTGGTCAGCTATAGCCACTCCACCAACAAGTAACTGATTATTAACTATTGGGAGAATATGACGTTTCATATGGTTTAAATGGGGAAAGGAGAGGTCCCAGAGGTTGTTCAGCTTGTTGCGGCCAAGCAGGAAACTCGGAAGCACAAAACATCTTAGAGACGCAATTGCAAATTGTTCTCTCACAATAATGCTGCCACCTGAGCCATGTAACAGTCAGTGGGACACTCACTATTCAGCTGTAACTTAATGTTTTTCCACCTTTATTTCCACATTTTACTGTAAACTTCCAAGTAAAAAAATACAATTCTCAATTTCTGAACATTAATAAAAAATAAAAAAACTAGAATACTTGGATTTATAAGTCTACACCCTGCTTATCATACCAATTGTAAACTAGCTCAGGGGTAACCAATTACCTTCCGGATCACACACCAAGCTAATTCGCCTCCACCTGTGTTCAATTTTAGTCATTCTGATTACTTCAGAATAAAATGAGCTGTTCCTAGAGGATTCAACTGCTGAACAGTGCATTTCAGAGTGAAGATATCCACTGTGAGCAAAAATTAGCTTTCAAAAGAACTCCGGGACAAAGTTGTGGAAAGGCACATCAGGAAATGTGCATAGAAAGATTTCAAAGGCCTTAAATGTGCCTTGGAGCACGGTGAAGACCCTAATTATGAAGTGGAAGGTGCATGGTACCACCAGGACCTTGCCTAGATCAGGCAGTCCGTCCAAGCTGGATGACTGAGCAATAAGCAGACTGATCAGAGAGGCTAGCAAGAGGCCAATTGCAACTATGAAAGAGCTACAGGACTTTATGGCAGAGAGTGTTCAATGTGTGCATGTGTCAACAATACAGAAAGCTCTCCACAATTCTGGTTTGTATGGTAGGGTGGCAAGAAGGAAGTCACTACTCAAAAAAAGTCTGCATTCAGTCCCCAAAAAACATTCTGTAGCCATCCATCCATCCATCCATCTTCTACCGCTTATCCGGGTCGGGTCGCGGGGGCAGCGTCCTAAGCAGGGAGACCCAGACTTCCCTCTCCCCGGCCACTTCGTCCAGCTCTTCCGGGGAATCCCGAGGCGTTCCCAGGCCAGCCGAGAGACATAGTCTCTCCAGCGTGTCCTGGGTCTTCCCCAGGGCCTCCTCCCGGTGGGACGTGCCCGGAACACCTCACCAGGGAGGCGTCCAGGAGGCATCCTAACCAGGTGCCCAAGCCACCTCATCTGGCTCCTCTCGACGCGGAGGAGCAGTGGCTCTACTCTGAGCCCCTCCCGGATGACCGAGCTCCTCACCCTATCTCTAAGGGAGAGCCCAGACACCCTGCGGAGGAAACTCATTTCGGCCGCTTGTATTCGCGATCTCGTTCTTTCGGTCACTACCCACAACTCGTGACCATAGGTGAGGGTAGGAACATAGATCGACCGGTAAATCGAGAGCTTTGCCTTTAGGCTCAGCTCCCTCCTTACCACGACAGACCGATGCAGCGTCTGCATCACTGCCGATGCCGCACCAATCTGCCTGTCGATCTCCCGCTCCATCCTTCCCTCACTCGTGAACAAGACCCCAAGGTATTTGAACTCCTCCACTTGGGGCAGGATCTCCTCCCCCACCCGGAGAGTGCACTCCACCCTTTTCCGGCTGAGAACCATGGTCTCGGATTTGGAGGTGCTGATTCTCATACCAGCCGCTTCACACTCGGCTGCGAACCGCTCCAGCGAGCTGGAGGTCACGCCCGATGAAGCCAACAGGACCACATCATCTGCAAAGAGCAGTGACCCAATCCTCAGGCCACCGAACCGGACCCCCTCAACGCCCCGGCTGCGCCTAGATATTCTGTCCATAAAGGTTATGAACAGAACCGGTGACAAAGGGCAGCCCTGGCGGAGTCCAACCCTCACCGGGAACAAGTCCGACTTACTGCCAGCAATGCGGACCAAGCTCTGGCACCGGTCGTACAGGGACCGAAAGGCCCGTATCAAGGGGCCCGGTACCCCATACTCCCGGAGCACCCCCCACAGGACTCCCCGAGGGACATGGTCGAAAGCCTTCTCCAAGTCCACAAAACATGTGTAGACTGGTTGGACAAACTCCCATGCACCCTCCAGGACCCGGCGGAGGGTGTAGAGCTGGTCCACAGTTCCGCGACCAGGACGAAAACCACATTGCTCCTCCTGAATCCGAGGTTCAACCATCCGACGGACCCTCCTCTCCAGAACCCCTGAATAGACCTTACCAGGGAGGCTGAGGAGTGTGATCCCCCTGTAGTTGGAACTGTGTAGCCATGTGGCCAAAAATATTGTGGTCAGATGAAACCAACATAGAAATCTTAGGCCTAAATGCAAAACGTTACCTTTGGTGAAAACCCAATACAGCACATCACCCAAAGAACACTATCCTTACTGTAAAACGCGGTGGCCGCATTCTCTGATGGGGGTGTTTCTCATCAGCAGGGACTGGGACACTTGTCAGGATAGAAGGGAAAATGGATGGAGCAAAATACAGAAAAAGTATTGAGGAAAACCTGCTGCCCTCTGCAAGAAAGTTGAAATTGGGAAGGAGGTGTGGTTTCTGTGGCTCAGTTGGTAGAGCACAGCATTGGCAACGCTTAGGTTGTGGGTTCAATCCCCACTGGGGCCACATATACTGAAAATGTATGCATTCACTACTGTAAGTCGCTTTGGATAAAAGCGTCTGCTAAATGGCGTATATTGTATTATATAGGTTCACTTTTCAACATGACAACGACCCAAAGCGCACAGCTAAAGCAACAGTCCTTGAGTCAGAGCCCTGACCTAAATCAGAGCCCTGACCTAAATCAGAGCCCTGACCTAAATCCTATTGAAGACCTGTGGAATGACTTGGAAGTGTGCAGTCCATTGAGAGTCCCCACACAATCTGAGCTTGAGGAAGAATGGGCAAACGTCCAATCTAGGTGTGCAAAGCTGATAGAGATCCAGACATATCCAAACAGGCTCAAACAGTGCTTCTAGCAAGTACAAACTCTGTGGGGATGTTGACTTATCAATCCAAAGAATTCTAGTTTTTTTTTAAATGTATTCATGTTCAGAAATTTTGATAATTTTGTTTCACTTGGAAGTTGTGGAAAATGTGTAAATAAAGGTGGAAAAAGTCTGATTTAATATGTTAATATTCTGATTTAATGTTTTAATTTCAGGCTGTAAGGCAGCAAAAGGTGACATTTTTGAGACAGGGTGTAGACCTTAGAGGCACTGTATGTGATCTGGATGTAGGCACTCTTCCCTTCCAGGCTTTTACAAGTACTGTAAAATAGAATTAGACAAATGTATACATCATGCAAAAAACGGAATGAGTTTGGATGAATTGAGTCTGGAAAAATTCTGGAAAATTATTTAACTGTCTAAAATGAATGGTGAGACAATATTGGACAGTTGTCACTAAGGACAGAAATGTTCTATGGACAGAAATGTTGCGCACATCAAGTTTTCACACATCAACGTCAATCCATGAAAGGACAAATTGTACACTGCCTGACAATGATTAAATTCCGTACCAAATGATAAAACCGTTACATGCCCATACTCTAAACAGCCTTATGTTGACACCGTTTTTATGGGTAGTTTTATGTTTTTAGTGTAGTTAAGAAATATTTCTAAATTTTCCCATGTAAATATTTTTGATTTTGATATTTTTGATTCTTAATTTGGTGCATTGTCTGCCCCTACTTATCAGTAGAACAGTATTAGGTACGGTTTGGCACACATTTACTTTGATGTTAACGTCAATCTGCATGCTTCGGAGCTTCACTTGGATAATTAATTGGGATCATTAATGTACCACAATTGGATGGTTGATTAAACAAGAGGCTTGTGAAGACTATAGTGACCTCCTAGCACTGGGAGGAGGGAACTAATGGTTACAAAATATGTTCTACAGGCCCTGGTTATATTAGTTGCCCCAACTAGGCCTCTTTTTCCTACTCACAGGTATGAAGTGGATGACATAGACGAAGAGGGAAAAGAGTAAGTATTATTTACCTTTAACTTTACACCCATATGATCATCTCTTTTTATAGGTTATTAAGAATGCATTGCTACTTTTATTTCCACTGTTAAGTACGACTAAAGTGTGGAAGTGTGAGCGGCACTTGATTGTCGACTAAAGCCATTTGTGGAAGTGTGAGTGGCCCAACGATTGATACTTATTATTTATTTTTGTCTAAGTCATTCAATGTGGGTGTCATTCAATGTGGGTGTAATGTGTAACACATTCTCTGTAGGTATACTGTTTTAACACACTCTGCACTGTCCAGTCATTGAGTGTCTATACTATGTTTAACACTTGCTGTGCTGTCCAGTCATTCAGTGTGAGTATGCACTGTTGAACAGTCTGTGTACTGTCCAGTCATTCGAAGTAAGTATGCTGTCTCTCTTGTCTCCAGGAGACACACACTGAGCAGGAGGAGGATCATTCCTCTACCACAGTGGAAGGCCAACCCGGAGACAGACCCTGAGGCCCTCTTCAGTAAAGACCAGCTGGTGCTGGCCCTCTACCCCCAGACCACCTGCTTCTACAGAGCACTCATACACACTCCCCCACACAGGGTGAGCTGGGGGCGTTTGAGTTGTTACAGTCTACATGTTAAAGTTAGGGCCATGCTAAATTCCTCGGTTCTCCCATTCCGTCCTCCCAACACCATGAGGACGATGGACGACTTTCTAAAGCTACTTGTTAACATATTACATATTAGCAATCAACATATTACGATCTCAAATAATCCATTGAATTATCACAAAGAAGGTGCATGTTGCAGGCTCATCAGCAGGGGGAGTGACACACCCATACGTAATCATGCTGATTAATTTGTAAGCACTGCCTTCAATGTGAAAATGTGTCTGTTGACCCTTCTGTAGGATATTTCATGCCCGTTCTTGAGCATTAAAGAAACTAAAATGTGCAGATGAGCGCTAAACTGCGCTTTGAACTTATAAAGAATCATTGAAACCAAAATTAAAAGCATTTTTGTACTGCCTAAGGGCAAAAATAAATTTAAAAAATAACAAAGAATTCAAGTAAAGAAATTGTGCAGTTTCTCTTTGCGTGGTGTATGTTATTCTTCCACTTGCTATTGGAGGACGGAACTGCAGGTTAATGAGAGAACCGAGGAAATTTGTATGACCCTAGTTATAGTATATACAGATAACTGCCAAAATAAAGGAAACACTTGAGTAAATTAGTAATACAAAGTATATTGAAAGCAAGTGCTTCCATACAGGTGTGGTTCCTCAGTTAATTAAGCGATTAACATCCCGTCATGATTAGGGTCATGTATAAAAATGCTGGGCAGGCCCAGTTGCCTATGGTTTTGGCTACCATGACTAGAAGAGGAGATCTCATTGACGTTGAAAGAGGGGGTGATTGTTGGGGCACATTTGGCAGGAGCTTCAGTGATAAAGCCTACTCAACTTTCTGATGTTTCATGAGGAACAGTGACTTAAGGTGATGTTGGCATGGAAGTCTAAGGGAAAGACAACATCAACTAGGGGCAACTGGTTGAAAGCGTAAACTCCTCGACTGTGATGTCCGTGCATTGGTTTGAGATGCAAGGCAAATAGATGAGCAATTCTGAATCAGTTAACTGCAAATATCAATCTAGGGTGTGAGCAGTTTCATCAAGAACAGTCAGTCGAGAACTTCACACAGAGGGATACTATGGTCTGGTTGCAGTGCATAAACCCATTATTACACCTTTTGTGAGTAAAGTGGTGCAAAGAAGGCAGTGGTCAACTGAGCAGTGGAAAAAAGTCATAGGGTCAGATGAGTCATCCTTCACCCTGTTCTCAACAAATAGACGAGTGCATGTGGCACACACAAGAAACCTACAGGCCTGAGTGCTTGTTTCCCACTCAACAAAACACCAAATGATGGAATTTCTCATAAAAGAATGGTGTTGCATCCCTCTGACAGAGTTCCAGACACGTGTAGAATTTATGCCAAGGCGCATTGAAGCTGTTCTAACAGCTCGTGGTGGCCCAACACCCTATTAAGACACTTTATGTTGGGCTTTCCTTTATTCTGGCAGTTACATGTATGTATTGTGAGACCTGTCAGCCAATGGCCATACATCACCAAATGTATTAGTATCTATGTGTACCATATACCATTATGCATGAATATTTGCCTCGACTCTTACTTTCAATATTTGTGTGTGTGTATAAAGTATGATCATTGATAATGTGTGTTGACAATGTTCATGTACTAACGTTTCATGAGCATCCCCATCTCTGCCATAGGTTATCCAGCTGGTCGGTGTGTTTGTACATTTCACATTTTATTTTTCTCCCTCAGCCCCAGGATGACTACTCAGTGCTGTTTGAGGACACTTCCTATGCTGACGGCTACTCTCCTCCCCTCAATGTGGCCCAGAGATATGTGGTGGCCTGCAAGGAGAACAAGAAGAAATGAAGAATAAACACTATTTATGGTTAGGGGACCAGAAATAAGCAGGTGTGAGTCCCTGGTTGAACAAGGTGTTTAACCTGATACGCCTCAGTTAATATCAAGCCATGTAAACACATTCTTTGGATTGCAGCAATTTGATATTTTTGTATTGAAAAAAAACAACGTGGCCTGCTAAGAAAACAAAATCATGTAATAATCCAGAGAATGAGGGAAAGTGACAGATGTTATTTTCTAGGAAGTGACACAGAGACAGGTTTGTCATTGAGATAATGGACAGATGCCCAGGAGGATGCATGTTGAATTTTGATCAGCATGTGCTTGCATGAGGGTACAATATGTACCTGCTTCAATCTGTGTTTTTAAATCATTGTGTCTATAATGAAACTTGTGTCTGTCATGTTTTTAGTTCTTAAACATTGTTCTGAAATATAGTGTAAGCCAATATACATTTGAAATATTACACATTTTGCTGGACTTTTTTTTCTTGTATAAGATCAAGGGGAATAGTATGCACTGGAAGGTGGGGCAGCAGACAAGGGGAATGATCATGTTTTAAAATGTCTTTGCTGAAAAATATAAATTATTAATGGAACACTATCATTATTCAACCTAAACCTGAAAATGTGTAACTGAGTTCCAAATGTAAGGCCAGCCTCTGCTCAATCTTTGTGAGCAGCTAGGTTTCATCACATTTCATATACACTGCCATGCTGTAAAATATTGAGGCTTTTAAGGGGTTTGGTTATCAACCATACCCTTAACTCGTGGATTGTATTAAATAAAGCTGAAGGAAAAGGGGCTCTGATATGAGCATACTTTTTACATGTAAATGAAATGAGCAAGGTAGCTTGCCTTCATGGCTGGGGAAATGTTTTTCTAGCACTAATCGTTCAACTGCAGTTCTTGCAGAGCTAGTGAACTGTGCCCACTGAATTAAGCCATGCAACTTTTTCAAAAGAAATCACAAACCTGAAGAAAGTGAAAGACACCTGCGTGTCACCTCATTTCTGTACTGCCTTCACCTCACTATGACTACCCATTACTGGAGGCTTTAGCCTCAGCACTTTCTCTCAAAAAAAAAACTATCTTCAACACGGCCATCTGTCCCCAGTATTTGTTTTTTTTTTTCTTCTCCTCCTCCTTCTCTCTCTGTTCTCAATGTGCATTGGCTTCTGTCCATTACTGACTTTTCTGTCACTGTTGTACACTGTAGATAATTTTTTCTAATGTTGCTGATCTTGTAATCTGGCACTTCTCTTGCTGGAGTCTTCTCTTATACTGCAGAGTACACCTAAGAGCGTAAGAATATATAATGACGAGAACAGGCTGTTTGGCCCATCTAGGCTCGTCATTTACCTACAGTCTAGACTAGAGAATATCCAGCACTGCATCAAGCCTGGACTTGAACACCCCAATTGTCTCTGCCTCTACTACATGACTTGGGAAGCAGTATGGATTGATAATTCTCCATGTAAAACTTCCTTGTATCAATTTGGAATTGACCTTTTAACTAATTTCCACATATTCCAAATGATCCCCAATTTGGACTGTTCAATCGTACTTTTAGGTGGTCCCATCACTGCGTTGTCCTTTGCCAATTTGAGTTGGTTGGTTGGGTGGTTAGCCATGCCCTCCAAAACACATGCTTCCATTCGCCACCACTTTTCACTATGAAATCTGAATCCACTAGCTGAGGCAGTGACTCCCCCCCACCCCCATTTTTCCCTCCCTTGGTTACACTATGGCCACTTGTTGCCCCGCAGGACTCCCGGCCACAGTTGGCAGTGGCCTGGTCCAAATAAGACCCAGACCTTGGAGCGCATCACTGTACACCACTCAGGAGGCCTAATTTGAGTATTTGCGCGAGTATCTTTGTGCCGTGAACTTAACAGACAAGAAGGAATCATACTCAGGTTATAGCTGCTGGAAACCGATAAATCATAGATAATGAATGCTGTATAAATGTAATGAATGCTGTTTTATGATAACCTGTATCAGGAGGGGGGGTACTAGGTAGCCATGATAGGGGACATGGAGAATGGACCATGGATATTAATAATGTATAAAATAGCATAAAATATTTACTTAATTTTTTTAATTAAATTGTAATTTTAATATATTTGCTAATTATTTCTGTTTCCTTTAAATTTTCCTAATCAAGTAAAATATAAAAATGTGATTAAAAAATAATTAACATTTTATGTATTATGTATCACGTTATGCTTTACCGAGTCATTGATCACTCTGACTACATTGTCACAGAATCGGTGAGTCGATGCTGTGAAGTTATTCTCATTTTTGCATACTGGCAGTCATTCACAATATAGTCTACCATCTTGTGAACTTAAAATGGAAATGCATCTCCTAGATGAAAGGGAACCAACTTTCTTCTAAAGACAGGAACCTTGAAGAGATGGATGGATGGAGTATTTCACACATAGGATACTGGTCTTGTTGTCTTGGGGTGGGACATACTTTGCATCTGTCATGTTTTTATTTTTTTATTTTTACAACAGCTATATCCAGTCAGGTAGAGTTGCACAAATTATGGTTCTAATGGCACAAACTAGCACAAAGGAATTAGACCATTATTATGCAATTCGGACAATGTGGGGGTACTTACTAATGTCACTTCCATATAAAATATTTGTTAATGCCTCAAGGAAAAGAAACACAAAGTAGGGTGATTATGGCACAAATCCGCACAAACATAGTAGGCCTATAAACAATTGTCAAATTCTTGATTTCTATGACATGGATTGCCAACTTGGAGCTGCACTAACAGCTTGGGAAAGCTTTTCCTCAATCAAGGAGAAAATATTTAGAAAAGTGCGACCACTTTAGATATAAATTCACTAACAATCTAGACACCAACGACAATTGTTTATTTTGTATACATATATAGGCGTCATACAATGCCATAGGCCAAAATGACCTGAAAACAACGTTTGTACACAAAGTATGCACAGATTCCAAATCACATCATTGTGTTCATGACCCCTAATTTAGGAAACGTGACGCGTGTTTTATACAGGGAAAAAAAGATAAAGTAATAGAAGATGTAATGACCCGAAATACCGATTTGCGTAAAATTGAGACTGCAACCAGGAGGATCCTAAATGTATTTAGCAATATCTGTTATCGAATTTGTATTGCCTGTCTTGTGGTGAAAAATAAAAAAACGGAATAAATCTGACTACTCTTAAAAAAATGGCTATCGAAAACATAGAAATACATTATTATTATTACAATTATCATGCTGTTATTTTTAATAGTTCGTTTTTCTTGTCATTCACTTGCTATACAGGCAAATATTTGAAAATAAGCCTTTAATCTCTTTCACTCACAAACTCTGATGGTTTTGACGAAGGCCTACGTTTACGTAGGCAACTTGAGCATTCGGAGCTAATAGTTCGCTAGCGGGAGACGCATTGGATTATCACGCTAACCAGGGTTAAAATTGGACTGACACTGACAGTTGTAACAAGGCGTTTGCTGACCAGCCGAAAAACTAAAATAGAGCGAAGTGTCAAGTGGGAAAGGCTGGATTACTGTATTCCCCTAAATAATACATGGAATAACGGATACATATTTAAGATATCCGTGATAATATAATTATTTACATTTTAGAGAGGGAAAAGGGGCGCGTGTCTGCGTGGAAAAAGTTTCCAAAAAGCCACGGTGTTAACTAGCTGTGTTGCCTGGTTCAGGAGTTACCATCGGGGGGAGCAGTGCAGCGATGGAACGGTGAGAGTTTTAGAAGCAACAAGAATGTATTTTTCTGTATATTCACGGAAAAGTGCATTGAGATTACTATTGCTCCCTAGTCGTGATCACAGTAGTTGTATGAATAATGTAAAGAGATTATTGAGAGATTATCTCTTGCAGTGCACTTGGCATGTTTTCCAATGTTTTCACATGTGTTTTAATGTCCTATAATATAACACAACATTATAAACATGGATTCCCCTCAGAATGATAGCTATTTTTCATGGACTGAATGTACCAGGAATTAATAATTAGATTCAGATCGAAGCTCCATATGTTTTTGTCATTTATTACATATAGTAATGACAAGACTAATTTGTACCTTATAAACCTGTTTTAGTCCGCCCTCCCTCCAGCACTATAAGGCAGCCATGTTGCTGAGTGGGGTTGGTGATGCTCTGGGTTACCGGAACCAGTTGTGGGAGTACAACGAATCAGGGCCGGCTATCCATAAGGTCTGTACGCTGGGGGAAACTATGTGAAGTAGTTAAGGTTACTATATGATAGGGGGCAGCTACAATGGTGACAGGATTAGGGGTGCAAGATGTTGACAGAAAGGAGATGCAATCATGATAGTGTATAGTTGTTTCTACTGTGTAATTTTTCTATTATATCTACTGTCCAAATGTCATCATCTGACATCCTCATAGACAGAAGGTCTGGGGAAAGGAAAGTGCTAGGATTGGTAAGAATATATGGAGTGTCAATGGAGGCCCCTGTTCAAGAGTCACTGTAGCCACAGAGGTTTTATATGTGAATTTAACAGATGTCTATGATATCTTTAGAATACAAGCAGAGGGGGAAAAATGATTGTGTCATTTCAGATAAACAGTAGAAAATTAAAAAGAGTAAGAAAGAAGGAAAACCATAGAGAATATAAGCATATTCATTTTCCCTGTTAGATTAAAAGCTTAAAATGAGCTTAAAATTTAAAATATAGTGCCAATAAGACCTCCTTTAGCTGTTGTGAATGACAGTAGTACATTGATGTTGTGTATTGTATGTAATTCCACCTGGACCATGGTCCATGGGACACTGGTCTGAATGCACCAACTGGGAGGCTCTGTCGATGCACTTTGATCACATAACTATTTCATGTCTTGCTACTACCCGTTTTACAGATAACACTGAACTACAGTCATGATAATAGAATACATATGTTCTCAGGAGCTTCAAGAGCTTGGTGGGATTGAGAACATTGCTGCAGAACTTCCTGATTGGCCGGTCAGTGATGACACTGTCTTACACCTGGCAACTGCAGAGGCTCTGGCAACTGGTGAGCAGCCTGGAAATGTTGAATATGTTCACATTTACTCACAGTTTGGTTTACATGGGTAGACGTTACCCTGTACTTCACCCTCTGTTTTCCTCGAAAGCCACAATTTTCTTCTACCCTGTCTTAGGAAGGGAGGGGGAGGAGCTTTTGCAAGATGTGGCTTTTCGCTATGTAGAAGCCATGAAAGACATGGAGGGCAGGAAGCCAGGCCCTTCAAGCATTTTAGGTAAGAAACAATTGTGAGTATATGTAAAGCCCTCTTCTTGAGCCCTGTCAGTTACATTTTGTTATATGTTGTATGTAAGCGCATGCATTTTTCACCACCTCTGTGGTGAAATGTTTTTTCCTGATGGTTTTGTGCATTGTTTGTTCATTGATCCATTTTTGCTGTGCATATTGTGAATTTCTTTCACTGATTCATTGATCCATTTTTGCTGTGCATATTGTGAATTTCTTTCGACTCTCAAACCACTTAATCAAGTCATTCAGATTTTCGCTGTGTTTAGAAATAAGAGACAGCTGTTCTGTTCTGTTCCTTTTCTGTCCCTCAGCAATGCCATAATTTCTGTCAGCACAGCTGTGTTATGTGAGATGTCTAACTCATCTTTTACAAAGCTGCTGTAAAAGTCGAAGTACTGAGCATGGTAGGCCACGGATGCATACCATGTACCCTTACGCGTCTCCGGTGGCAGTTTTATGGCTGTCTGGGTAGCTGCATGTTTAAGATGTTCCAAGTAATGATTTTTCCTACTCCAACAATGTTTGAATACCTTCTTTATTGTTGCAATAAGCTTGTCGATCTTTGGGAAATTGGCTGTGCATATATTGCAAGCAAGTGCTAAAATATGAGCATTGCATGTCAAATGAACAGAATTTGGAAATAAGGCAGAATGTCGGTCTCTGCCACTGTGGAGTGATTGACAGATTGTAAGTACACAATATCTGCCAGTACCGCTTTCAAATTATTTGTTCCTCCTTGTAAGATATACAATGTGTAGAACATAATGGTCTTTTGCATCTGTCGATTCATCTGTAACAACAGATATGCTGTCAGATTTTTTAACCAGAGGTTTTATTACACCTTTGTGTATTTTTGCGATGTGTTGTCAATATTCCCTTCTCAAACGACAATCAGTTGGAATTGGCCCCCCATTCTCTACATGCTTATTTTAAAAAGCATGTGTTTTGGGCTTGTCATTTTCTCAAGGGGAATGTTTGTGCCGACAAAAGCCTCTGTCAAATTGTCATGCCTCACCCCTGTCAAATGTGATCTTTCATTTTTTGTGTTTCAATGACTTCAAATGCCGGTCTATTGCTGCTTTTTTAGTGTGCTGTAATGAAACATTGCAGGTTGTGCAAAATAAATTGTGGCTATCGGTGTGCAATGTGCCAGGTGGATATTGTTCTATTCTTTCAGGTAGAGTTTTTCTAAGATTTCTCTTCGATCTGGTTGTAGCCTCCATGTTTAGTTTTATGGAAACTCCCCTCTCTGAAACAATGTCAATTTGTAGATTTGTGCCCTGCACCAACACTCAGATTGGCACTTAATTGTATAATTGGTCTTGTTCATTTGAGTAATTGCCACTAATTACTGAAAATAGAATGCCTACAGCGACACCTTGAGGATCAGAAAGAAACTGCAGCTTCTTGAGAGGTGAAAAACGCATGCCCTTAGTTATATGCTATATGTTGAACTGTTCAGTATGTATATGCTGAATACACCAGTCCTCTCGTACAGTATATATAACATTTGTATATAATGGTGAGTCTGATAAATGTGTATACACAGCATTCCCTCTCCTTTTGCCTCAGGGGTATCCCAGCTGAGACCAGGATGTGAAAGAGGCTACAGGGTGCCCTATAACCCAGAGGGGACAGGCTGTGGGGCTGCCATGAGGTCCATGTGTATTGGTCTGAGGTGAGTGAATGAGAGGTTTGGTTTCAGTGGATGATTTATCTGCCATTCACCATATGTTCTGTATAAATCTGGCTTTTCTCCTCACTCTCTTCATCTGTAGATACTCTCATCCAAATGGCTCCCATCTCTAGTCTCTGTTGAGAAGCATATTAGCCAAGGGTTTTTGTCCTGCCCTGTTACCCGATTGAGAAAGTAGCTCTGGTTTTTTATGAAAACAATAAACACACAGTGATGACGCTGAAAGAGCAAACACACTAGCATAGGTGATGAAACAGCATTAAAAATACCATTGGTCGTTAACTGGCTTTTCTCCTCACCCTCTGTCCCCCTGTAGGTACTCTCACCCAGACCAGCTCCCATCTCTAGTCTCTGTGGCCGTGGAGACTGGAAGGATGACCCATCCTCATCCCACTGGCTTCCTGGGTGCAGTGGCAGCTGCACTTTTCACATCATATGCTGTCCAGCGCCGGCCAATCATGAGCTGGGGGGTGGGACTGGTGAGGGAGGCCTGCCCAATTGCCAAGAATTTTGTCCTGTCACAGGGCTTTGCAGTGGAGGAGACAAATAGAGACTGGGGATACTTCACTGAGAAGTGGGAATGGTAAGAAAAAGGAATGGATTGAAGACCAGGGTAAAAGTAAAGCATGTAAAGTACTGTATAGGGGCTGGTGGATAGCGTAGCGGTCTAACGCACCCGTATTTGGCTGGTCCTGTATGAGTGTGAGTTGCCTATCAGGGACGCGGTTCGAAACCCGTCTATGCCAGACTGGCCCTGGCCGTTAGCCCCGATCGGGGACGGCATTTGGCTGTCCGCTCCTGAGGGGGAGGGTGGTCAGCACAGACTCGCTGTGAAGCACGTAAGGGTGTCTCCAGAAAGGGGCTTGGTGAGTTAAATAAAGGGTATAATTGGGGAGGAAAAAAACCTAGAAGAATCTGAAACAATTTCTGTTTTTACATTTAACAAGTACTTCATAAAAGAGAAATACCTTAAAAATAGGAGTAGAGCACCTAATGTATTAGTTTAACCAATTATTTTACTAATGCTTTAATTGAATATGATATACTCCAAAAAAATTGTTTGAGTTTGCATCTCTTGCTAGTAGCAGCTGTAGGGTCCTCACGTGATTAGGCAGCCAGTTCCCAGTGTACCCAGAACATGCACATCAGCCCCACCTCCGAACCACTCACTCTTATACCCTTCTTACCTCGAGCCAAGTGTCTGTCAGACACATATCGGTCACGCATCCTTTGTGTTGTTCTAAATCAGGAATGCCAGGTAACTGACTTAGTGGTAGATCTTGGGCTTGGCCCATGAATCAAGCAATTGAGGGCATTTTGCATTAAAGTCTATAAGTTACATACCAATAGTGTTGGCAATGTCAGTTTATACATGGTATTGTAGTTACATTTCCAATTCAACTAAAAAAACAAGACTAGCACCTCTCTCGCCATCCTTCAACCCCTGTCCTGTGCCTCTTGATCAGGTACCTCACTGAGAGGGGTCTGTCCTCAGGGGAGGGGCCTGTGCACTGGCCACATCCCTACGGGCCAGCTGAGAGAGATCTGGCCTACAAGGGTTTCAGCCTGTCTGGTTGGGCAGGCCGCAGTGGACACGATGCTCCTATGATTGCCCTGGACTCACTGCTTGGGGCGGGGTCTGACTGGGGGGAACTCATGAGTCGGGCGGGTTTTCACGGAGGTTAGATTTTACCTTTTTATCTTGAATCTAGTTTTTTTGTCTCTTTGAAATTCAAATAAATAATGTTAATGTTAATGTTATGTTAATATCTGTTAATATAAGTTCTGCCACTTAATATCCACCCATCTGTCTCTGTTGCTCATTCTCTCTCTGTCTCTTCTGTTTCTGTAGGTGACAGTGACAGCACTGCTGTAATTGCATGCTGCTGCTGGGGTCTACTATATGGCACTGAGGGAGTCCCTGAGTGTAACTACCACAAGCTGGAGTACAGGGACAGGTTGGAGAGCAGTGCTGAGAAACTGTATGCACTTTCACACTGAAAGAGAGTATGGGTTGCACAGTAAATGTATTAGCTTGAAATGACATTGAATTAATGCACTGACTTGAAATGACATTGAAATAATACAAAGCATTTTACAACACAAACAGATTGACTAGCTTCACTCTGACTACTGTAAATTACATTTAACAATCTAACATACTTAGAAACTATAAACACAATAAAAGTGTCTGCTACTGGTGCTGTTTGTGAACATCATTATATCTTTTGTCTGTCTTTTGTACAATATTGCTAAATCTTTTGTAGTTCAATACAGTTTTGTAAATCAGAGGTCAAGGTTATGTGGTACCTGACACAAATGACAGCAGAAATAGAATGATACGTTTGTTATAAGAACTCAAACCAAACCTTTAAATCAAACAAATAGAATGTATATTTCAAGCTGCAAAGTTGATTTTATCAATTGAATTATCCAATTATAGTATGTACTTAATTTAGTTTACCCTTAGTTTACCCCTAACCAGGTTTTAGCATTAGGTGTGGTTCCTGAGTTAATTAAGTAATTATCCCATCATGCTTGGGGTCATGTATAGAAATGCTGGGCAGGCCCATGTGCCCATTATTTTGGCTACTATGACTAGAAGAAGAGATCTCAGTGACTTTCAAAGGGGTGATTGTTGGGGCATGCCTGCTAGGAGCTTCGTGGGCGAGGACTGGTGAACTTGCTGATGTTTCACGGGGAGCAGTGGCTTTTCTGACGTGGAAGTCTGATGAAAAGACATCATCAATACAGTATGGTAAACTGGTCAAAAGCACATACTCCTCGACTGTGATGTCTGTTGAGATTCAAGGCAAAAGAGAACTCTGAATTCCTTGACTGCAAATATCAATCTAGGACGTTGATTACCCTGTCAAGAACTTCACAGAGAGTGATACTACGGTCCACTTGCAGTTCATAAACCCCTTATTACAGCTAAAAATTTATGTTTGTGAGTAAAGTGGGGTAAAGAACTAAGGCAATGGTCTACTGAGCAGTGGAAAAAAATCATGGCCATGAAGAATGGTTATCCTTCACCCAGTTCTCAACAAGCGGACGAGTGCATGTGTGGCACACACCAAAATAAACCTACAGGCTTGAGTACTTGTTTCCCAAGGTGAAGGGTTATGGCGACTCTGTTATTGTGTTGGGCGGCATAGTTTAGGTCCACTCAACCCCCTTAGAGGGCAAGGTAAATGCCAATAAATAGAAAGCCATTCTGAGCTGATCACCTTCATCCTATGGTGAAGCATTTATATCCGGATGGGAGTGGTCTCTTCCAGAATGACAATGCTCCCATCCACTGAATGGTTTGATGAGCATGAAGACGATGTAAATGATATGCCATGGCCATCTCAGTCACCAGATCTTAACCCAATTGAACACTTACAGGAGATTCTGGAGCGGTGCCTGAGATTGCGTTTTCTACAACCTATCTGATTTTCTCAATCAATGTGGCACATTGAAGCTGTTCTGGCAGCTCGTGGTGGCCCAACACCCTATTAAGACACGCTATGTTGGTGTTCCCTTTATTTTGGTGGCTACCTGTGTGTGTGTATATAGTATATATATATACACTGATCAGCCACAACATTAAAACCACCTGCCTAATATTGTGTAGGTCCCCCTCGTGCCACCAAAACAGCTCTGACCCGTCGAGGCATGGACTCCACAAGGTGTCCTGTGGTATCTGGCACCAAGATGTTAGCAGCAGATCCTTTAAGTCCTGTAAGTTGTGAGGTCCAGCACATCCCACAGATGCTCGATCGGATTGAGATCTGGGGAATTTGGAGGCCAAGTCAACACCTTGAACTCTTTGTCATGTTCCTCAAACCATTCCTGAACAATTTTTGCAGTGTGGCGGGGCGTATTATCCAATGCCATCAGGGAGTACCGTTGCCATGAAGGGGTGTACTTGGTCTGCAACAACGCACTAGTACCTGCCAGACACGACGCACACACACCCGGCCATCCACATGATGTAAAAGAAAACGTGATTCATCAGACCAGCCAACCTTCTTCCATTGCTCCATGGTCCAGTTCTGACGCTCACGTGCCCATTGTAGGCGCTTTCGGCGGTGGACAAGGGTCAGCATGGGAACTGACTGGTCTGCGGCTACGCAGCCCCATACGCAGCAAGCTGCGATGCACTGTGTGTTCTGACACCTTTCTATCATAGCCAGCATTAACTTTTTCTGCAATTTGTGCTACAGTAGCTCTTCTCTGAGATCGGACCAGATGGGCTAGCCTTCACTCCCCACGTGCATCAATGAGCCTTGGGTGCCCATGACCCTGTTGCCGGTTCACCGGTTGTCCTTCCTTGGACCACTTTTGGCAGGTACTAACCACTGCATACCGGGAACACCCCACAAGACCTGCCGTTTTGGAGATGCTCTGACCCAGTCGTCTAGCCATCACAATTTGGCCCTTGTCAAAGTCGCTCAGATCCTTATGCTTGCCCATTTTTCCTGCTTCCAACACATCAACTTCAAGAACTGACTGTTCACTTGCTGCCTAATATATCCCACCCCTTGACAGGTGCCATTGTAACGAGATGATCAATGTTATTCACTTCACCTGTCAGTGGTTTTAATGTTGTGGCTGACCGGTGTATATATATATACACACACACATAGGTTGTTTATTAAATTATGTGTAATTCACAAGTCAAACATATAAAATGTATCTTACCCACGGACGTTTTGAAGGTTTATGTACTACAGGCAATAACAATTCCATTAGTTATTATAAAATGTAATACATTTTGACTAAAAATGGAGGAAAACACCCAATGTGAACTTGTAATGGTTGAAATGGTGAGTGTTGTTTGGGGCAGAAAGCTAGCTAGCAGTGCTCGTGTATGGTGAGGGAACTGGACTGTGAAAGCCCTCATGAGCAAGACTGTCAGTTTGAATCTTAGGTGTGACACTCTTGAGCAAAATACTTAACCTGACTTGAATGGATAATATGTACTATATGAAAATTTCTTCAAACAAATAATGTGAAATTCTGTGCTGCCAGTTTCAATGTAATTTTCATTTTTCATTTTGTTTTCATCTTTCATGTTTCAGTCACACGATCTGTCTGTTTGTCTGCAAGTCCAATGCAAGATACATGCACTTATCAGATAGGTTGTCCTTGGTCTCTGCCCCAGTTTTGTGTGGCAGCCTGTACGTCTGTCCTTTATGTGTATTAAGTTCTCACGCTCTGTGTTTGTGTCAGAATTCAGATAGAGGCCTCTAAAATCTAGCAAGTTAGGTGTCAGTCAATGTGTCTTTTTCACCATTGCTTCAGTACATTCATTGCATGTAGCATGTCTGGTTTATATTCAGCATAGAATTGAATGAATTCAACCCCGGTTTTTATATATGTATGTAGAAAAACATTCAAGGCAGAGTTTATGTCAACTTGCTATCTAGGGGTTGCCGACACATTAACCTTCCAGCAAACTGTATGAGGGGCAGAGGGCTTGCTTGTTTGGATAAATGGTATACAGATTCTGGGCATATTTAATTATTTTTATGGTTTATGGATTGGCTGATATACTTAATGACCAATTGTAATGCAATGAATAATAGGCACTGTTTTTTTTATCACCATTATCTGATTAAATCATGAGCTGAAAAAAAATTATGTTAATGGTAAACATTCAGATTTTATGTGACTTGATGTGTAAAAGAATAATGAGCCATCACCTTCAATAATTGTTCAACAGGTGTCTTGATGAGCAGGCTGTATTAGCATCTTGCAGCTGGAGGACTGAACTACAGGCTAAAAAAATTGGAGGGCAGAAAACGCATGACCTGAATTACAGCACTGCATTAATGAAACTGCCAGGAGGTGGCAGTAATGTCATTATGATTGATCTTTCTTGCTCGACATCAGTAGCAGTCATTCAGCATGCATTTTTATGCTGAGTTCAACCCCCTCATGGAAGTTGAATGTAATAACATGCTGTTCTATTAGGCATCATTACATCATTAGGCTGAATAAATTGCAGGATGCCGGGAACTTTATATATTGTACTTGTGCACTATTCCTGGTTGTGACATATATGTAAATAAGACTAGTGTGGTTTATCTCATTTTAATAACATATCAAGATCACAACCTCACAGTTACAAGCCCAGATCCCTCAGAATAATTCCATACCTCTCAGAACATTGAATGATACACATTGTGTATACTGATTGTGCTGATATACAGGTAACTGCCCAAATAAAGGAAATGCTTGAGTAAATTAAGGGTTCTCCCAGCACTGCTATGGTGTGGGGTGCATAATTCTGGAATGGTTTAAGTCCATTCAATCCATCAGAGGGCAAGGTAGATGACAGGGCACAAATGGTCACTAAATGGTTTGATGAGCATGAAAACAAAGTAAACCATATGCCATGGCTGTCCCAGTCACCAGATCTCAACCTAATTGAACACTTCCGGAAGATTCTGGAGCGGCGCCTGAGACAGTGTATTCTACCACCATCAACAAAACACCAAATTATGGATGAATGGATGAATTTATTGTGGAATGGTGTTGTATCCCACCAATAGTTGGGTTCCAGACACTTGTAGAATCTATGCCAAGGCGTATTGAAGCTGTTATGGCTGCTCGTGTTGGCCTAATGCCCTATTAAGACACTTTATATTGGTGTCTCCTTTATTTTGGCAGTTACTTGTATATCTTTCAAAATTTAAATAAGGGATACTGGAGCCTAGTGAAATTTTCCTAGTGAGATGAAAATGCAGCCACAAAAATAGGTCTTCCTAATAGATATTTTCCTCACCCTGTCCAATGATGGACCATGGTGCTATATCAGTTCATGGAAAATAAAATGGTCTGAAATTGAATCCCTTTGCAGTGTCCAAACCCAATTTACAGTATGTGTATCACAGCAGATCCAATGGTTTTGAAAACTGCAATGTAACTTTGAAGTTCTTGTTTCTTCCTTTATGGTTGTCACATTTATTTTTATTTTTATCTTTTCAGTGCAACAGATGAAACAAGAGGCACATTTTGAAAACATAGTCTTCACAGAACACGTTGATCGGTTGACACCCAAATGCTTTGAAAGACATTTGATAATTAACACAAATTACATTTGTTTCTTTCATCAAAGCTGACATGTTTTTGGCAAGTAACAAGAACTGACAATAATTCATTTTCATTTTCTTTGTCGTTCACCATAGCTTTCATTTTTGTGGCATGTGTGCCAGGATCTCTGGCTGTCTGTGGAGAGAAGGTGCCCAGGGTCTCTTGAACACTGTTGAGTCCTCGGACACAGAGTGCTGCAGCCAAGTGCAACCTAAGAAGGATCACACTGGACATATGAAAATACAAAGCTGATATTTCAAGTATGACTATTCATAATAGGTGAATAGACTCTTTTAGACTAATAGTGTATTTGAAACAAATCAAAGAAAATCAAACAGCTAAACTAAGGTGATGTCCACTGAACTCAAAATAATCAAAAATAATCAAAAAATAATTACCAGAGAAGTTCAAAATATGTAGTGGAACAGGATACAGCATGGAAAGCAAACAGAAGAGAGAGGAAACCTCAGTTTATGAGTGACTGAATAATGTTACTAAATCTTCTCAGTAAAGTTCATCTTAAAAATAAAAAACAAAATCCTTCAAAAAGTCTTCAAAAATAGTGAATTGAGGGAAATTGCCATCTAGTGCATAGGAGCATTTTGGAGAAACAGGAACCCTCACTGCAACCTTCGTCTCCCTATGTGACAAGGCCAGCACCATAGGCAACTAAGTGGGTCTTTCTCTCTCAATCTCTCTCTCTGTGTATGCATGGGTGGAGCTTCTGTATAAGTGAGCAACAGTGCAGGAGTCAGTGCATGAGTTAGTGAATATGTGATTTTTCTTTCAGATTTGTATTTTATTAACGGATGGTTAAAAGCAAACTAAAGTGAACTCATTTTAACATCATCACCCAGGCACCATGTGCTAGCTGGCTGAGCGTATCATGGTTTTGATGGGTCCCTCAGGAGAAACACATAACTGTCACAGAGACAATGTGATAAGATTGCCGTGGACATTACCTGTACTGTTGAGGTGAGTTCTGTGGCCATAGGCGATGCTGTGGGCTATGAGGCTGTGAAATTGGCATCTAGGATGAATAATGCAATTGTTTTTTAACCTACTGGCTGATACTCTTTCACCAGCCTAGCCCTGATAAAGAATTACCTTTTCAAAATGAATGAAAAATCTAAAATCAATCATCATATAGAGCAGGGATGGGCAATCTTACCCTGTGTGGGCCGGTGTGGGTGCAGGCTTTTGTTCCAGCCAAGCAGTAGCTCACCTGATTTGACTAATCAGCTAATCAACGTCTTCAATCAGGGCTTTGATTAGTGGAATCAGGTGTGTCACTGTTCAGTTGGAACAAAAGCCTGCACCCATACCGACCCACACAGGGTAAGATTGCCCACCCCTGATATAGAGGATCATGTAGTTTGTTCAATTATTTGCAGCAGAGAGGGGGATAATGTTTTAGTTGTCAAGAGAAGTGAAGTTTAAGGAACATGAATGAAACAATATGCCCAATGACCTTTTAGACATATGAATACATTTTTATGGCAATAGGCAATACTCATGGTCACAGATCAGAGACAATGGCCAGACATGAGCATTTTCACCTTAAGCAACCACTTCAGATAAGTTAATTATGTAATTAACTGTTTTAATTAATCAATTAAGTGCTGAGAAACAATGAAAACCAGTATACCCTGCAGCTCTCCAGGACAAGGATTGAGACCACTGTTTAAGTCAATGTTTTATTTTTTGGGAACTCAATGCTTCTCTTCACAGGACTAGTAGGATATTGGCAAATAACAGATTTTCCCACTGTCAGCAGTGCATACTGTCAATAAGTTGTTTGAGTAGCAATTAGTCAAATGATTCGTGGAAGCTTTAGTTTAGACAGAAAGTATGTAGACTACTAACAAGCTGTTAGAGAAACTCCCATATCAAGAAACTCCCACAGGACGCAGGCTGCAGCCGCACACACTTGGCAGTAGCTGGCACCAGAGTTATCATCTCTAAAACAGCAGGACAACAGGAGCGCAAATACAATCCACAAGAAGAGTCTTATTGTGGCTAGTTCACGCTGCCCAGATAAGTGAGTTATTGTATTTGCCAGCTAGCAAACAAGCAACCTCCTAACTTTCTTAATTCCAAAATCTCTCTGATGTAAACAAGATATGTGGTAGGTGTAGCTGGCAACATGCAACTGATTGGTAATGGTATAAAATGTATTATAATTTTTTTTATTGATTACTGACAACATAGTACTGTTTATGTATCCATGACAAATTATTTTGTATTTGTTTAAGTTTTTTTGTTAAAGCATAACCAAATCTATTAAATGTATAGACCTGCAGCAAATGTAATGCTTCAAATATATTTTAAACATTTAATGATTTCTTTTTTCATTGCATTATATATATATATATATTCATATACAGTATATATATATACATATACTGTATATACATTTTAACATGCTAATTACAAACGGTTAATTGTTAGTACCTGTTAGTCAAAACAATGAACTTGTCCACTACAGCAGTGGTTCCCAAACCTCTCCTCGAGGACCCCCCAGTCAGTCCATGTATTCGTTAAATTCCACCTGATTCAACTAATCAATGCTTGTTAAGTAGTAATGAGTTGAATCAGGTGCGCCAGTGGTGGAATTTAATGAATACATGGACCGGCTGGGGGTCCCCGAGTAGAGGTTTGGGAACCCCTGCACTACAGCATGGTCAAGATCCTCCGGAGTCCTTTGTTTGACTTGAAAGATCTCCCTTTGGACTGCAGGGGAATGTTTTTAGGAGAGATCTTACTTCAAGTGGACTGGATAATATGCTTCTGGTAAGTCGCTCTCTCTATTATCTCTATTTTCAGACAGTTATGAAGAAGGATAACCTTGCAGCCGCTGAAGGTTGAATGTGCCAATGTGGCTAATTAACAATGTTTCCTTTATGTTTAAAAAGAAAATCTGTGTGAAAACTTGCTGACTTCTGATCTCTTTCAGTATGAGGTTGTGCCCATTTGCTGCTAGACAGTTAACCCCCTGAGGTCGGCTGGATCGGCGCCGATCCAAGCAGCAATACAAGTATATTACTATTTCTAACTTCGCGATATTTTATCATACACACGCGGCAAAAACATTGACAGAAACCTTAGAATTGCGACTTTCCGATTTGAGCACTGGCAAATCAAATGGGATTTTTAAAATTAGCTTAATTAGACCAAAAGTAAACCTTGCTTTTTACTCTGTTTTTTACCTTTTAGTAACGTCCCCTTCTATTGACATGTTAACGAGGTGCTAATTTCGGGAGGTGCGTCGGGCCATGTGTGAAAACGCCGGCATAAACAACACAAACTGAAGAGGACAGTCTATGCTGATATTTATTTTATTTCGCTTGTTTTCAAATACTCGTGAAAATATATATAAATTCGCGTCTTGTGACTACATATTCCGCATGTCGCAATGTAACAAATTGCAATAGGCACAGAAAATACTTTTCAAACAGCCTAAAATGTTATAAAATATATCGTATGTCTGTGTTTACGCTTGCAATCTGCCAGCAACAGTATATTCACGAGTATATTTTCAAATACTCGTGAAAATATATGAATTCCGCGCCTTGTGACTACATATTCCGCATGTCGCAATGTAACAAATTGCAATAGGCACACAAAATACTTTTCAAACAGCGTAAAATGTTATAAAATATATCGTATGTCTGTGTTTACGCTTGCAATCTGCCAGCAACAGTCTATGCTATTGATTTTATTTCACTTGTTTTTTTATTTTGTTTTACATCTTGTCTGTGTTTACGCTTGCAATCTGCCAGCAACAGTCTATGCTGATATTAATTTTATTTCGCTTGTTTTCAAATACTCGTGAAAATATAGCCTATGAATATCGCGTGTTGTGACGCCAAACATTCCGCGTGTTGCAACGTAACAAAGAGCCAAAATGAATATTCAGGTATTTAGCATTTAGCCCTCCCACAGCCTGAAATAAATGTGACCAGTTCTGATAAAAACAGGTTTTTAGCTATTTAGATCTCAGATGTGCTAAACTATTTTCACACCCTTACATAACCAAGACCTTGGTGAACAAACGCACATTGGCAAAACAATTCGTCACTATAGTTTAGTGTGTGCTTTCACATCTTTTGTGACAGCAGAAAAATTTACTATTTTTAACTTGTGTGTTTGTAGATCTATTTACAAGCTGCATATGATACTGACCAAACTATTGATGGCATACAAATGTAGCTGTGATTGTCCTTCAAATAAAAATATCAAACACTTTGGAGTAAGTGTGTTAAATTGATGAAATTGAGATAAATATCAGACCATGCCAAAATCTAAAAACATTAAAAGCTTAGCACGGACCTCAGGGGGTTAAAGGCACTCTAACATGACATTTCTCACTTGCTGGCAGTGCCTATCTATACACAGGAGTTATTTCATGTTGAAGGTGTTTTAACAGGATGACACTTAACAGTACAGGCAAAAGCTGGGATGGACATTTCAGGATCCACCGTTGCATGGTTCACATCTTACCTTACCAACTGATCTGGAGAGGTTCTGTTTCCTCTCCTTGCACTCTCTTGACCGATGTCCCACAGGGCTTGGCCCTCTCCTTTTCTCACTATATACCAAGTCAGGTAATCTCTTCCAATGGCCTTTCTTACCGCTGCTGTGCAGATGACACTCAGCTCTTTTTTTCCTTTTTTTTTTCTCTCCTTCCCACACACCTGTTCCTCTGATTGCCTGGCAAACATCTCAACCTGGATGGCCACTATTATCTGAAGCTCAACCTGGGAAAGAGGTAAGAGCTCTCAGAATAACAGCTCTGAGTATCAATGCTTCCATCACCATAGACAGCTTCACAGTGTCTCCATCTCAGTCTACCAGGAACCTTGCCGTGACACTGGATGACCAGTTGAGCTCCTTGGGGTACATCCTGGCGATCACCCGGACATATAGATTTTCCCTCCACAATATCAGGAGAATCTGTCCCTTCCTTACCCAAGAGGGCAAACTACTCATCCAGGTCCTGGTAATTACACACTTGGACTACTGCAACACCTTGCCGGCTGGCCTAAAAACCCATGCCATCAAGCCGCTGCAACTTAGCCAGCATGCAGCTGCACATCTGGTGTGCAACCTTCTGAAATTTACATGCGTCACTCCACTCCTCACCACTTCACTGGCTCCCCGTAGCAGCTCGCATTCAATTGAAGTCATTGGTGCTGGAGTTCCGAGCCGTGCTATGTTCCTAACACTCTGCTATGTTCCTATATTCAGTCACTTATCACATCCTACACCCCATTCAAATCTCTCCGATTGGCCTCTTCTGGCCAGCTGACCATCCTGTCTCTTCATACACCTGGTAGCCGCTCAGCCACGCCTGTTCTCTGCTCTCGTCCCTAGATGGTGAAATGACCGTCCTCACTTGGTCAGGATGGCAGAATCTGTAGCCATCTTCTGTGAAACTCACCTTTTCTGACTTCACCTCAATTAATAAAAAATGTATAAATAAATAAGAACATAACATAACATAACATAACATAAGGGGGAGACGAGAACAGGCCATTCAGCCCAACACTGCTCGTCCGTTCCTACCACTAATCTGCTCACATGCTTAGTTTATCCAAGGGCTAGAGTGTCTAACACTGGATCGAGCCTAGCCTTGAATACCCCTAGTGTCTCAGCCTCTACTACATGTCCAGGCAAGCTATTCCACGCATTGATCACTCTCTGTGTGAAAAAATATTTCCTAGTGTCTGTGTGAAATTTACCCTTTGTCAGTTTCCATTTATGCCCCCTCGTTCTGCTAACCGAACTCAACTTGAACCTTTCTCTCTTCTTTGTTTTACAGGTTTTATGGCATGAACTTGGGAAATGATGATAATTAAACTAGCTTACTGGTTGATAGCTCTAGCAATGCCTCTGCCAAATAATAAAATTGTAAAATAGTTAGTTGTAAGGTGGAAAATAACATTTACATAGCTAAATTCTGGGGGTGGAAAACTATTTATTGTAATATATAAAGTATTAACAATCATAGTAGCAATAACAATAAAGATGTATGAGTCGCCACCTGAGCCATAAATCAGACTAAACTCTCACACACTTA
Organism: Aldrovandia affinis; assembly: GCA_029706075.1. NCBI lineage: Eukaryota > Metazoa > Chordata > Actinopteri > Notacanthiformes > Halosauridae > Aldrovandia > Aldrovandia affinis. The sequence goes on from JAINUG010000013.1 coordinate 398,978, forward strand.
CGCATATTGATCTAGGAAATTATCACGCATACTCTTATGAAAAACCCACACATACTGGTAACTGCCAAAATACAGTAAACACTTGAGTAAATGAAAGATTCTGGTGATTCTGTTATCTATCTATATATACTGTATATATATATTGTGGTATCCCTAGGGGCAGGTTTCGGAAATGGCGGCCTGCCTCTTTCATTCTTGGGAGCCACTGGAGAGGAAAGAAATTCATTTCCCAGCAGCCCACATTCCCGCACCTGAATGAGGTCAATCGATTGGGACTACAGACAGCTGAAGGCCATTTGAGGCCTATTTAAAGGACTTGTTCATGTCACACTGGGAAGGAGTAGGGTAGTGATTGTGGATAGCGTGCAATAGAGGTTTTTGAGAAGTATTTTGGATTGTTTATAGTGTTTGACCCGGATTGTTTAGGACCCCCCTTTGTGTACCGACTACTAGACTGGATTGCGGAACTGGACTTGGATATTGGATTACGGACAACGACAACGAGTAAAGATTGTGGACTTTGTGTTTTGGATTCCCTGAATACCTTGCCCTTTGTTTTGTGTTTTGTTGTCAAGATTAAGTTAATAAATTATTGTTTTGTTTGTAATACTGCCTCCTCTGTGTTATTTAACCTGCCTACGCCCTCTGCAAGGCCCGTGAGTGTCGCCCAACCCCTAGGGACACCACAATATATATATATATATATATATATATATGGATTGGGTATTGTCATCTGGGAAGAGACCATTCCCATCAGGATAGAAATGGATGGATGAAGGTGATCACTCAGACTTTGTACAATACAATACAATACAACTTTATGAATCCCAGAGGGGCAATTTAATTTTGGGCATAGTAAGAACAAACAAGAAACAAACACAGACAGATACAATAGAGCTATGTTAGGGCTGGATGTGCAGATACAATTGACCCTTTGCTAAACCACGCCCCCCTTAGTTACTGTTGCTAAGTCCGTCAAGCTTTCGGAGCCAGCATGGCGCTCCCAGTGTCGCTAACTGCACTCCCTGGAGAAATATTGTCCAATTTTTGGAAAATAGAAAAAGTGATTGCAGACAGAAGGGTCAACAATATGCATTTGAAGGTTATATTCAAGATATCACACTGACTCCGCAACAAAATGACATTAAAAAAATTAAGATAGAAGCGAAAGCCTACAGATCACAGAGTAAAAGTGAACCACCGCATCACCTGGCGATTGAGACAGAGGGCAACGACATTAAGGCGCAACACTGTTCCTGTAAAGCTGGGTAGGTCTCTATTCACTATTACAATCATTAAAAAGCAAAAGCAGTAGGCCTATATAACGTTACATTCAGTAGTAAGTTAGCTAGCATTAGCTAACTAACGTAACATTAGTGGCCTATAGTGTGCTGTAACGAAATTACTCTGGTTAGCTCCACAGGTTTCTGCGCCCATCTCATCAGACTTATCCGTACCCTGGACCTCTGTAAAGCAAAAAATAGCAGTGTGTCAACCCAGTCCTCCACAAGATTTGGGTACTCAGGACTGGGCTTCCCATTGACAAAGTGCTGAAATAGTAATGAAAAAATTGTATTACATTTTGACATCAAGGTAACATTACCCACTTGGTTTTCTAGAGCTTGACTGTAACATCTTATCATTAGCAAGCTTGCTGGATCACGAATAACAAAGCTAACATTTAGTCTAACTTTACCAACGTTGCAACCCGGAGCTGTATATCCAGACCGTAGCCACGTTAGCTTAGCTGGCTAACACTTTTCAGGATTTGGTTTAGGTTTCCAACCACTCCGGGTAAGGAGTGTCACTGTTACAAGTGCCCCAGGCACAACGTTTAACCATAACTAGCTAAAAATCCACAAAACCAGCTCGAAAATGAAGAAAATCTCAAACTTTTCCGTCAAAGTCAACGGAGCGCGGCTATAAACTGTCGGACCTCTGTCGGAGCCTGTCAAATGCTGCGCTGTGATTGGCCAGTCTGCGTTTCGGGGCGTGGTTTAGCGAAGGGTCAATTAAAAATAAGTAAAGGGAAATGATCAATTAGTCCACATGCAAGTTAGGCCTTTCACATGGCAAGCTCCAGATAGAGCATAGGATCATCCTTTAGTGCATTGTTTACCAGATGGCCTTGGGTATGAATGATTTTTCGGTTGTTAGAGCCCCTGGGGACGTGCAGACGGTGCCCGAGAGGCAGCATTTCAAACCGGGGATAGAGCACATGGGTACTGTACCCCAGGATGTTGTGGGCTTTCCTCCTGGCCTGCTGCTCATAGAATGAGACAAGGCTTCTGAGAGGCACCCCAGTCATTTTGTAACAGGTGTTTACTATGGATTGGACGTGCTTCCAGTTTTTAACAGTGAGGGATGTGAACCAGCAGATGAATGAGAAGCACAGAATATCCTCAATGAAGGAGCTGTAGAAAGTTTTTTGGACACTGAATGAATTTAGTTCCCTGAGGAGGTATTGCCATCTCTGTGCTTTTTTGATTATGGCTTCTGTGTTTTGTTCAAACTTCAGGGTGTTATCCAAGATGGTATGGCAAGATATTTGTACTGGTCCATGACATCCACCTCCTCACCATGGATGACCACTGGGTCCATCCTGGGGGGCTTCCTCCTGAAGTTGATGACCATCCTTAGTCTCCTTAATCTTGGAGACGTTCAGCTCCAGCAGAGCACTGTCGCACCACTCTATGAAATCATAGAGGGCGGGGCCATGGTCCTACTCAGTCCCTGAGAGGAGTGAGAGAAGGACGGTGTCGTTGGTGAATTTGACGAGATGGCGGTTGGCATGGGTGCTCTTACAGTCATTAGTGTAGAGAATGAACAGGAGGGGAGACAGGACGCACCCTTGTGATGAGCCTATGCAGGTGTACAGTGTGTCTGATAGTGTGCAACTGGTAAAGACGTCCTGTGGTCTGTCTGTTAAAAAGCAATTTATCAACATTTATTGTCATTTACATTGCCCTCAAAGGGGTTGAGTGGACCTAAACCATGGCAGAAAAATGCACCCCACACCATAATAGAGCTGCTAGATTACTTAATTTACTCAACTGTTTCCTTTATTATCCTTTAGTTTCCTAAATTATTGCATGGACACACTAACACACCAATCGATCATATTACATTACATTACATTACAGGCATTTGGCAGACGCTCTTATCCAGAGCGACGTACAACAAAGTGTTGTACGTATGCCAAAAACACTCCATATGACACTCTCAATAATACCTTCAAGAACTGTGCATGTACTGTATGTATGTATTTCATCAGTGCATGTGCAACTGTCCAGTAATCGGGCACAATAAGCAATTATTTTGGGATGCAAAGAGACTAGAAACTGTGTTATTGAATGGCAGTCCAATGCGGATGGTGCACAAAGGGGCACTAAATCACAAATTAATACACACTCAATAAGCAATTATGGACGAATGCATTCGCTGGGCTGTTTGGTAATACTGACTCAGGCTACTGGTCTCGGTCTGTGTAACCAGTGAGTTATATCATCCCCCCACTGGTGTGAAATACAACTGAAGAACATGTGGACTCCTAAACAGCTGTATTGCCTCAAGCACAAATTTGAAATCCCTTGCCGTATAGGGCTCAGTACTAAGCCCTGAGGCGTAGTACTACCTATATATGTGATTGCAAAGCCTACACCTGCTATAGTATGAGATGTGTTAATTATGTGTGTTAGTAAATTAGTTAGTTCATACATTACATTACATTAGTTAGTACATTTCTCACCTCCCTTCTTTACTCAAATGCTGAATTTTTATTTTCAGTTTTAAAGAGTATAAACAATCATTTCCTTCTGTTGATTTGGTTTCCTGTTTAGGAAGAAAGCGGGTGAGGCAAAGATGTAGATACAGATACTGAGTGCCTCACAACACCACTGCATCTTTACACGGCACAGCAAAGTGGAGCAGATTCTTGTCAGTAGGTCAATGCAGTTTGTCCATGCTCACCGACAAATAGTGCCCCTCTGCGTCAGTGTCAATTTCAAGGGCAGCATCTTATAATTATCATGTCTGCATGTGAGCAGGCCTTTCTACACAGTTGTGTTACTTGGAAAACCCCATATAACTGTAGCCACAGGGGCCTTTTAATTTGTTGTAAAATGTTTTAAGCTGTACATATTTTTTAATTCTAATGTAAATAATCATAATCTAAACTATGTTATGGGAAAATATCTGGTTGGTTAATAGCCCTGCAATACGATGAAACTAATAAAATTGATTGTATGCGTCAAGTAATTCCTGAAAAATATGGACATGCAATTTATTGTTCATTACCTGTGTTTTACATGTGTTTATTGATTGTGTTAACATGCAGGTGATTCATCTGGACATAGTTTGTATGGAGAGGAGAGGAGAGGATAGAATAAAATACTTTTAGGAGCTGTGAAAAGGTGGTGAGATATTGTGAATTACTTGTTGAAATTTTATGGGCTGAGAAACAGAAAGAGAAGCAGGGGGTGGAGAGTCTGTGGTAGAGAGAGAAAGAGAGAGGGTAGGTGATGAGCTTAACGATAAAGCACCAACTGAAACAGAAAGAAGAAGAGCAAAAAGAGGAAAAATCATTCAAACTAAAGGGTAATGGAGAGTGAAAAATAGTAATAAAACTAGATTGAACTTGAACAGCAAGCAAGAGCAAGCAGAGGTATTTAGCGTGGATATTAGACCAGACCTCAAAACATACAAAGTACAGAAACAGGAAAAGAAATGAAGTAGAAGATATAAACAGTCAGATTGTAATTACAAATTCAAATAGAAGAAAGAGGGAATATATAGAAGAGATTACAATAAAGAAATTCAAGGAGACACAGAAAAGAAATGCGGGTATAGCACTCAAAATGGCGGAACACAGAATGTGACTGTAGGTGTGCTCATGATGTGAACCAGTTTTAAGACTTTTCATGAACACTTGCTTGGATATCTTAACTCAAATTAAGCGGATATTGAATATCATCAGTTACTGCAGCCCTTGTGGAAGAGGTGAGTTATGTGAAATTCTGTTATGAACACATTAAGTGTATTCATTGTTGTCACCTTTTGCAGTTTTCTCTTTTGTCCTCACATCGATATCTATAAATAATTATCAATACATGCTGGGCATTTTCACCAAATCAATAAGTCTGAACTATCTCTTTACCTGAGCACAGCCCTTTGTTCTTTGGGGTATCAAGTCAGTTAATGTTTAAGTTGTATTTCTTATTTATGTAACTTTGCTCCCTCAGATCACTTTGTGATCTTGAGATTTCACGCTAAATTCTCATTTAGGGTGGCATAAGGCATCAAAACCACAGAGAATATTATTTTTTTCATTCTTCCTTTGTCAACGCTAGCATCTTCCCTCTGTGTGCCCCTCTCAACAACATATAATCACTCTTAGCATGTATTTAACTTTTCTTAATAAGGGGTAGCATATGTGTAACCTTGATGTAGTTTGCAATATATATCCAAGTCAGTTTTTTCATTCTTAGTGAAGTGTACATAATTTACTGGAATAAGATTCTAGTCAGTTTTTCAAAATTTTGCAATGTGTTATGACTTATGATTTTATACTGTGAACAAGGTGTTCTCATACAGAATACAGGAAATCCGTTTCCTGGCAATTAACAACTGAATTGAACCACAGAGAGAGAGAGAATGATACAGCCATAGTTGTCTATGACATTGGCCTTGTCACAGGAGAGGGGAGAGGTGCGGTGAGGTAGAATACAACTGCAGTAAGGGGCCCTCTTTCGCAGAAATTCAAATTGATTGGCTCATTGCAGAAGTATTTTGTAGGAACATTTTCTCTATGAACTTAATACAAGTATTACAAATATCAAATCAAATGTTGTGCCATTAGGCCTAACAGTCCATAAGGAGTTGATGTTTTAGTGTTTGACAAATATTTCAAAATGGCTGCCAGATCATGTTACCTATGCAAGTTATATTTATAGCTGGTGAGGAGAGATGGGTACTCAAGAGTTTGCAACCTTCTGCTTTGTAACAAGAGCACACTGAAAATTGCACACACAATGCAATGTTGTGAAAAGACCATGTGGCTTGTCTGCAAAATTATTTTTATAATTATTATTTTGGGCAGTGATTGACACAAATGTGAATGATATTTGCTCATTTAAGTTTGTAAACACAATCATCATAGATTTACTGGCTGGTACATATATCTGGTATTTTGATGTTTGTACTTTTCCTTTGCAATTAAGATTATATATTTTTCCCGTATTCCATTTTGTATTTTGTACTTATTGTAGGTCTATATGTTTTGCAGATTATATTTACAAAGAATTCAAGATAAAATGAATGAAAAGGCATTTTTCTCTGCAACTTCCTGTTCAGCAGGAAACTGTACTGAAACTGTAATCTCCTATAATGCATTCATTTCTGCAAAACATACATTGCTGTCTTTTAAAATGAGGCAGTGGAGAAAAGTTAATAATGGATCACAGTCTTGTGTAAACTGTAACAATATATTGATGTTGTCATTGTAATGTAAAGAGTTAATACATGACAATCACTGGCACATGCCATGAGACCCCAAATTGTACTTCTTTAAAATAAAATTATTTAAATCGTATCTTGTTGATACAATAACTTGCAAGATGTATAGTGTATCTAAAAAAAATTTCATACATGTATGTACATGTAAAAATGTTAGAATTCTGCATGTTTGAAAGTCACAATTTCAGTCTAAAAGAAGACAAAAAATGATACAGGGTTTCTGCATGACTGACAATACTAACATCACATTAGGTATTGGACAAAAAAATGGAAACACCACTGTTCCATGAGAAATTCAATCAACTCATAAAAGTTGGCAATAAAAAACACAACTTAGGCGTTGTTCCAGAATATTCCATAAAAGCTTGACTGTGTTAAAATTTGGTGACTGAGAAGGTGACATATGGATAAGGTCAGTGTCATGCCTCTTTAACCATTGGGGAACTACCTGTGATCTGTGTATGGGGGCATTGTCATCTTGAAAGACATCCCTCTCTACAGGAAATAAATCCTTTACCATTGGGTGATGATGATCACTCATTACCCTTATGTAATGATTGACATTGACCTTCTAAATTTATGAGCGCACCCAAAGCATGTCATGAAAAAAATGCCTCACACCATTAATGCCTCAATACTGTTGTGTTAGACTACCTGTAGCCCACCCTAATGTTTCCTCCATCCTATTACTTTGGTAGCTACCGGAGCTACAACAAGGTAGGCCTTAAAGCCCCAGTGTAACTCTCTTCTCTTCTCCTGAAAAGACTATGTGCACACAATGTTTCATTCATATAGCTGGCTAGTTAGCTATCTACACTTCAGTCATTAAAACAGTAAATTGAGCCTCCCGGGTGGTCTAGTGCTTATAACATTTGATGCTGGCCACTGTGACGGGGGTTTGATTCAACTGGCCATGCCAGAGTCAGCTCGAGTGCCACCGGGGGCAGCAATTGGCTGTCTGCCCCATGGAGGGGGGAGGGAAGCCGACAGGAAGTCGCTGTGTACAGAAGTGGCTCTGTAGTACTGCAGATATGACTCAGAGGAGACAATACTTCGCCCGTGTCACTGCCAGTCACAGGGCTACGGCAGTGAACTCACAATACGAGGGGGGGATTGACATGAAAAATAGAGTGTGTAATTGTAAAACTGGAAATTAAAAAGGTTTCAGATGTTTAATTATAACAGCACATTAGTTAGCTTCAGTGCTATCAACTTGATAATGCATGATAAAAATATTGAGGTGTAGCCAACCAGTCAGCCAGTAACATGTGGTTTGATTAACATCACAAGTTTGAATAATTTTTTAAAATTACATTAATCCAGTTGCCTTAACAGTCCTTAACAATTGTGAATACTGAACACAAGTGGTATTACGTGTTAAAACCCCTCACTTATCCTACATGTAAAATATATTTATTTGATTCAATAAAAATTATAACACACGATACCAATTATCAATTAAATCACCAAATTCTTTAATAGGCAGAGCAATATGGTGGATTAACCTTCATCAAAATATACAATTCACAATTGAATTGAAAGAGCTGTTTTATTAAGTTACACTTAACACTTAGACAAACACAAAATATTCAACATCCGATCTACAGACGTAGGTTCAACTACCTTAATAAATATTAAATCCTAGGCATAAAAATGACATGTAACAATCACAAAAGAGATGAAATGGAGGAAAATTATACTAAACCTCTCTCCAAATGCAAACACACACAGCCAACGTGTGAGCTGGACCAGATCTCCCAAGAAAGCAGAAAAGTGTGGAATTACCCTTGTCAAGAAATCCAACAGGTCACACTTTAAGTGTTTGGAGGAGGGGGGGATTGGCTCCCTCCCTCTTTAGACCATGCATGATTAATTTATGATCTGGGGGAAGCCCAGTGCAAGCCAGGTTCAGACCCTTTTTTATATATTTTTTGGGGTCACTTACTACTACAAGATATCTTTTCAAGGTATCCGTCAAAATTATTCTCTCATGATTAGAATCGTGGTAACACCAACCATCGATATGGCTTGGGGAAGACTGCTTGATTTATAAAGAGATTGTTGTTTGATCTAGAGAGACCCAATATGCTCAGGCAAAGAATATTGCTAGCCTGCGACAACGCCAATCATACCATGTTGACCTCCACTTATTTCTGGTGCCCTTAATTATTTTCTCCCTGACCCATAATTTCCAGCTCTTAGGTAGAACCCCAAAATTGTGGTGTGTGACATAGCTTGTAAATTTGGTGTGCTGATCTAATATGGACTGTGCTGGCTGCCAAAGCTACATACCTTAGTGCCCTGGTTTCATTCACAAAGTAAAAACACCTGTCAATGAGGACACCATGCTTGTTTATGAGAATTTAGATTAGGCTGGGCCACATTCTGTTTGTCTAGGCCGAATTTAAAAATGCACCTCCCTGACGTTATGTTTCATTAATACAGGTTGCTACCTCAATAGATACATGCTCCATTATAACAGAGCACTAGTTAGCTGTTATGTTACGTGAATATTTGTAGGAAATATGGACTAGCACTGCATTGGAATTGTTTGTTTGGTGATTGTTTGGTTTCTATTGGCACTTTTCCACCACACAGTACGCTACGGCACGGCACAATAACCAATCTCTGCTCCCGCGCTTTGTCGCTTTTTCTACCACCAAGCGAACTGTACCGAACCTATGTACCCATGCTGAATTTAGCTACTGCTCTGTTTAGGTACTAGCAAGCCAAACAAGGACCTAAGAGTGGAGCTAGCAATACTGCAGACCATTGATTGGTCAAGCACAATCATCACAGAATCATCATGCTAAATCTCAGTCCGACACAACCACCATGATTTTTTAGCTTCACTTCAATAAACTCTTCCTATCTTCACGGTTCTGTTGTACACATGGGAAAAACGACACATGGGCTTGACCCGTGAAGGGGATAGTTATGGGTACGGATGGTTACCGTGCCATGCCGTACCATACTGTACTGTGCAGTGGAAAAAACCCATATGTGTCCAGTACCACGTGCTAGCAAAGGCAAGCAGAATTTTATATGGAGATTTAACACGTGGCTACAAACCTGGCGCAGGAAAGAGGGGTACAGGTTTATGGGGCACTGGGACTCCTTTTGGAACAGGGGTGACCTGTACAAGTGGGACGGGTTACACTTGAACCAGAGGGGTACAGATGCATTGGGCCAGCGTATGCTTAGAGGAATATTTAAACTAGGGACTGGGGGGGCGGGGAGGGAAATTAGTAGTAGTAGTATTATGGATAGGGAGGTACAGACTGCCAGATGGAAGATACCAGGGCAGAGTATAATCAATCTGAGGATATAATTAATAAAGATTTTTAGATCATAATGTGAATAGAGGTGGTTCGGCACACTCAGGTGTGGAGGGGAAGGACAACGTAAGTGTGAGTAAGGCTCTGAAGCTCATGTGTTTAAATGCGAGAAGCATAAAAAATAAATTTTTGGAACTGGAGGCTGTCATGTTGAATGGGGGTTATGACATTGTTGGGATTACTGAGACATGGCTTGGTGCAGCGGATGGGGATGAATATAATGTAGAGGTGTACAAATAGTTTAGGAAGCATAGAACTAATAAAAGAGGAGGGGGAGTGGCCCTTTATGTGAAAGACAATCTTAATGTGCAGGAAATTCCAGGTATAAACTCATTCGTTTCTTGTGAGGACATCTGGGGCCTCATTTATAAAAAGTTGCGTAGAAACCATCCTACATTTGATCTAAGATCATTTCTGAAATGTGCGTAAGTGTGATTCAGAGAAACTGAACGTACGCACAAAAAAACTTGCGTACGCCACTTTTGAAATCTCGAAATCACAAATGATCTTGAAATTGTGCGTAGCTGAATGGTTTTAGATCTCCGCCTTGTAAACGCCCCCTAATTAATATCATTAGCATATAAAGGAGCTCGAATCAAAACACAAATCCTCTACTTGATAATGGCAAGCTGCAAGAAAAATACTTTTAGCGAGGCCGAAATCGAGGTCCTGTTGGCGGAGGTGCAGATGCGTGCAGGGACGCTGTTTGGGAGCCTTTCCAGTGGCTTTACCAGTACAACCAAGTACGTGGCCTGGCAGTCTGTAGCCCAGGCTGTGAACGAGGTGCGGGGGCAGCAAAGGTCCCTGAAGGACGTAAAGAAAAAGTGGTCTGATTTAAAACTGAGGTCAAAATCTTGAATAACTCGTTCCCTTCTTATTGCGCGGTTGGCGATATCTTCGAGAAGTGACAATGCTGCCATTCTTCCTCTTGCAAACCACTGCATTATTGGACATTTTATAGCCTATAGATTGACCGAAATGTTTTACACGCGTGGAACCATAATATATATTAAATACATTTCAAGGATGTGTCAATTATGCTAATGGGGTAGTTTTGGAAAACCAATGTGTGTTTTTGTTTTGTTTTCCACAAGTAGCCTAGCTTAGGTTGTTTTAATTTATTAATAAATGTATTGTGCAAACCATTACATATAGCTTAAGCAATGTGTTCAATCTGGTAATACTACTACTACAACTACTACTACTACTACTACTACTAATAATAATAATAATGAGGAAACAATTAGGCAGCAGACGACATGTTGGCGCTGTTAGATTTCCGAATACATTTTACATTACATTTACATTTTAAGCATTTAGCAGACGCTCTTATCCAGAGCGACTTACAATATGTACATTAATACATGGTAGGAACAATCATAGTACGCGCAAGAGATCAGTGCAGTAATACAGCAATAGACCATTGCAGGCAGCTGCGTACCATACCTGTAACACTGGGAAGGAAAAGGTTAGTCAATTATTTGGAGTAAGCAGGGGTATATAGTGTTGAGCAAGTAGGCAGTGGTGATGACAATTAGCTAGATTCAGTGGTAGTGGAGTCTGAAAAGAAGATCGCAAGTGATTCCGCGGTCCTGACCGATTGCGGAAGGTAGTTCCACCAGCGAGGGGTCAGGACAGAGAAGAGACGAGACCGCGAATACCTGCAGTACTCCAACATTGCCACAAGGAAACGTGCGTACACCAAGTTGAAACCTGACGTGGAGCTGAATACTTTTCCACGTCAAAGACCATTTTTATAAATCTGAACTTTGACGTGAATTTGAGCGTACGCACGTTCTAAGATCAAATCTGTGCGTAAGTACGTTTTATAAATAAGGCCCCTGGATTAGATTATTGGGAGATCATGAGAAGGGCCTTAATATAGGAGTATGCTATAGACCTCCAGCTTCAGACAGTAACATAAATAGTACTCTCTTTGGTAACATAAAACAAATCTGTGCTGAAGGAGAGACGATAATAATGGGCGACTTCAATTACCCCTCTATTAATTGGGAGATAGTGACAGGTCAGGGCAAATGTGAAGAGGAGTTTTTAGATATGGTCAATGACTGCTTTTTGGTACAGTCTGTTACTCAGCCTACGAGAGGGAGATCAATACTGGATCTGGTTTTGTGTAACAATCCTGATAGAATTTGCAGCACAGAGGTAGGAGATCCAATAGGGGCAAGTGACCACAGTGCAGTTATTTTTGATATTTTTTGGCAAGTTAAGACAGCCTCCTCTATCTCTCGAATTTATAATTTTAGACAAGCTGACTTCAATAAAATGAGAGAGAATTTAAGTAATATAGATTGGGTAAAACTTCTAGATTGCAGAACTGTGAATGAAAAATTGACTATATTTAAAAGGGTTATTGTAGATGAACAGTGTAAATTCATCCCCAAAGTAAGGAAAAATAGGATGAAAAAACTGTCTCCGCAGTTGATGACTAAATCTTTACGGGAGATTTTGAGGCAAAAGAAACGACTGTACAGAGCATATAAAAAGGATACCTCAGAGAGAAACAAGTTAGATTATTGTAATATGTGGGCTAAGGCTAAAAAAGAAATAAGATCAGCTAAAAGGCGGTTTGAAATTAAAATTCCCCAAGATGCAAAAAGTAATCCTAAGACGTTTTTTCAATATTGTAGTAGAAAAAGGAAAGTTAGGATGAGGTGCATTAAGAATAAGGAAGGAACTTTGGTTTATAATAATAAGGATATTTCTAACACACTAAACAGTTACTTTGTTGAGAGCTTTACTAGAGAAGAGGTTATAAATATGCCTAAATGTATAGACAAGGTACAGAATGTTTTGGAGGACTTTGAGATAAGGGACGTAGAAGTACTACAAAAACTACAAAAACTTAAGACAAATAAGGCAGCAGGCCCAGATGGCATATATCCCAACGTACTCAAAGTACTTGGGGAAATGATATATAAACCATTGACAGATATTTTAATTCAATCCATAATCACTGGAGAAATACCAGATGACTGGAAGCAGGGTAGTATAATTCCAATATATAAGAAGGGGAACCGTACTGACCCAGGGAACTATAGGCCTGTCAGTTTAACTTGCATCGCATGTAAAATGCTGGAATGTATTATTAGGGATAAGTTGGAATCATTCTTGAAAAATAATAGTATTTTAAGGGAGAGCCAACATGGATTTCTCAAAGGGAGGTCATGTCTTACAAACCTCCTGGACTTTTTCGAAGAGGCTACAAAGTGTGTTGACCTGAACCAGGCTTATGATATTATATATTTAGACTTTCAGAAAGCATTTGACAAGGTACCACATGAGAGGCTCATTGTGAAAATAAATTCAGTAGGAATTGCAGGAGTAGTTTCAGAGTGGGTTCATAATTGGCTGCAAGGGCAAATACAAAGAGTAACAGTAGGTGGGGCCATATCTGACCTCGGTGCTGTGGGCAGTGGTGTCCCGCAGGGATCGGTGCTGGGACCTCTGCTCTTCCTTATTTACATAAATGATCTTGACATGGAGGTTAGTAGCAAAATAGTAAAATTTGCAGATGATACTAAACTTGGGGGTTTGGCAAACAGTTTGGAATCGACTAAAGTAATCCAAGATGACTTAAACAAAATCCAAAAATGGGCAGATACATGGCAGATGACATTCAATATTGCTAAATGTAAAGTTATGCATGTGGGAAATAAAAACATTAGACAGGAGTAAAGTTAGTAGGTGTTCAATTTGAAAAGGACTTAGGAATTGTAGTTGATCAAAGCCTATCTGCATCAAAGCAGTGTGCTACAGCAGTGAAAAAAGCCAACAGGATGCTGGGATACATAGCAAAAAGTATTGAGCATAAATCAAAGGAGGTTATATTAATGTTATATAATGCCTTTGTCAGACCCCACTTAGAATACTGTGTGCAGTTCTGGGCACCGCACTACAAGAAAGATATAGAAGCTCTTGAAAAAGTCCAAAGAAGGGCAACTAAACTGATACCTGGTATGAAAGGTAAAAGTTATGATGATAGACTTAAGGCACTCAATCTATTTAAACGTAGCAAACGGAGACTTAGGGGGGATTTGATTGAGGTTTTTTTATTCCTAAAAGTGATTAACAAAGTAAAATACCAAAGATTTTTTAAGATAAGTGGGGTCAGCAGAACAAGAGGCCACAGGTGGAAATTAGTTCAAGGCAAATTCCGCACAGATATTAGGAATTTACACAGAGAGTTGTCAATGCCTGCAACAGCTTGCCAGGTCGGGTAGTACGTAGAGGCAGAAACGCTTGGGCTATTCAAGTCCAGGCTAGATGTAGTACTAGATATTCTTTAGATTAGGACATGATGAGCCTAGATGGGCCAAACGGCCTGTTCTCATCATTATGTATTCTTAAGTGTTTCTAGTAACTTAGCTTAATTTTGATATCAATAATTTAGGCAGACCAATTTTTGTGTATTTACATTTTTTAAATGTGTATTTACAGATGTATACACAACCATCTGTATGTGTGAGTAACTTAGATCTTTTTACATTGAAAAGTTTTTTTTTCAGAAAACAGATACCAGTTGAGACTTCCTAACCCGTTTTACTGCATTACAGTATGAATGAGTTTAGAGTTTGATGTTTTTAATTGTTTCATGAGCAAGGGCATGCATTTTTCACCAATTATCTTTGCAGTTCCTTTCTGATCCTTGAGGTATAGCTGTGGGCAAGTCTAGAAATTGATGTTGTTTCTCTAAGAGGGGAGTTTACTCTTATGGAATTATAAAAGTTTTTATACCACTATGACAAGTCATGAAAGGAAACAACAAATTATACCAAAATATAAAAAATGTATAAATAAATATATATATATATATATATAAAATATAATCATATAAAATCAAGGCATCCCATCAATAACAATTTTGTTCTTTTTTAAAATATATATATATATACAGTCAAGCCGGAAAGTCTGCACGCCCCTTTCACCCTCTCCACGTTTCATTGCGTTACAGACTTATTCTACAATAGATTAAGTTCATTTTTTTGTCTCAAAATTCTACACAAAATAGCCCATAATGACAAAGTGAAAACAGGTTTTTAGACATTTGTGCTAATTTATTAAAAATCAAAATGTAAAATATCATATTTACACAAGTGTGCACACCCTTTGATATGACACTCAAAAGTGAGCTGAGGCGCATTTTGTTTCCACTGATACTGCTTGAGATGTTTCTACAACTTGATTTTAGTCCACCTGTGGTAAATTCAATTGATTGGACATGATTTGGAAAGGCACACACCTGTCTATATAAGGTCCCACAGTTGACAGTGCATGTCAGAGTAAAAACCAAGCCATGAAGTCCTAGGAACTCTCCATAGACCTCCGAGATAGAATTGTGTTGAGGCATAGATCTGGGGAAGGGTATAAAAATATTGCTAAAGCATTGAAAGCACCCAGGAGAACAGTGAGCTCCATCATTGTGAAATGGAAGAAGTTTGGAACCACCACAACTCTTCTTAGAGCTGGCCGTCCAGCCAAACTCAGTAACCGGGCAAGAAGGGCCTTGGTCAGGGAGGTGACCAAGAACCCAATGGCCACTCTAAGAGAGCTTCAGAGTTCCTCTGCAGCGATGGGAGAACCTCGCAGAAGGACAACCATCTCTGCACCACTCCATCAATCAGGCCGCAATCCAGTCCATAGTCGATATCCAAAGGGGGGTCCTCAAACAATCCAATTTCATACACAAAACACTACAAAACACTCTTTCTAAAGTTTCAAAACGACTTCACAGGTTTTCTACACACTCACCAACTCCTTTCAAAACACGTTCCTACTCCTCTCAACGTGTAACAGGTACGAGCCCTTTAAATAGGCCTCCAAATGGCCTTCAGCTGGTCATTAGTCCCAATTTATTTTACTCCGTACTCCATGTGTTGGAGGCCAGGTAGCCATTTCCTTGTGCAGCCCCTTGGGCTGCCACAATATATATATATATACATTTGTTTCTGATATATATCAATTTTGATTCGCCCTCCCCCACAAACTCGCCACCCACCTCTATGGGGCAAGCTAATTCCCAGAGAGCAGCTATCTCCACCTCCTTCGACGAACAGAACTCACCCACCCACTTTCTTGAGACACCCTTTTGCGCTTTTCGGCGAGTTTGTGCCGGCTCACCCACCCCCAATTGGTTCATCCGCTCCCAGCCAGGGCCAGTTTGGCACAGTCGGGTTTTGAAGTTCTTTACATATTTTTTTGCTTTTAGGCTGTCAAAAAACATTTTCCTTTTGCTTTCAATTGTTTTGTATGGTTTAAAAATATCCACCCACTCATTTTAACATATCAGTTTCTTTGCTCCAGGACGGGCATGATATGTCCTACAGAAGTGTCAACAGACATATTTTCACAATTGAAAGCAGTAGCCTACTTACAGTACAAATCAATATGATTACGTGTGGGTGTGTGCATCGGCAACTGCTGACTAGTCTACTACACTGTAATACGCACCTCATTTGTGGTAATTGAATAATTACTTGAGATCGTAATGCACTGATTGCTTAACAAGTAGCTTCAGAAAGTCCTCCATCGACCTCTTGGTGCTGGGGGATGGAACTGCAGGTTCCTGACAGAGGTGTTGAAAAACGCATGCCCTTACTCAAGAGATTGTGAATGTATTAGTGATAACAATACGAAGTGAAAATATTATATTTCTTACATATTAAACATATAATTATGTCTGTCTTCCTGTCCCCCTGTTCTTCTTTATTTCTGTAGTCATGGAAACGACTGTGCTGGAATCCACGTTGATTGGAGCTCTTCTCATGGTGTCTGTGGTTCTCCTGGCTGGACTATGTTTGAGCTGCAGAAAACACTCACACAGTAATAAACGGGACGGGGAATAAAGAGGGGAGTGGTCATGTGGGAAGGAGGGTTCTTGATGCTTGCCTCCAGTAGTTTATCATTCATACCTGTATTTATTCACTATTTGAATGTTTTTGTGTCTTAAATTGAATCACATTAAATCAATTGAGGACACAGCACCTCATAAAACATTCTTAATAATTTTTTCCTTCTCAGCTTCTATCCAACAGAATTACGATGACTATGATGAGACCCAACCGTAAGTTTCTTATCACCCATATCCTTATCACTATATGTGTTGATTAAATCTGTTTCGTTTTTACTCAATTCTGTGGTGTTGAGTCAGTATTACTCTGAAATATTTTGATAAAACCCTTCTCCTTCCTGTTAGGTTCCCGACAGGATCAGGGGGATTCCGTATAGTGCGAACTACAGGTAAATATTATTCATTGAATGGCTGCATGAACATCAATGCAGTATGCCACCTTCGGATTGTCACAGAGTGCTTCACGCTGGCTACTGTCCAGGGGTAATTAAAAATCATTTTTAGCCACTATGTGAGTTTTTTTATTATTATTCCCTGACCCCTTCATAGGCAATCAACTCTATTAGTGGGACATTATTTATGGTAAACGAATTGCCATGTTAACACACATTAAACAAAAATACATTGTATAGAGTAAACTTTCTCTAATTGTAGGGCAGAATAATTCAGTGTGTTTAGATGTGGGTTTAATGCAACATGTCACAGCTAGGAAAATAAGGTGTCAGAAGAAGGTTTGATGGGAAACCCTGATGGTCCCCTTATGCACAATACACACATAGCGATTATAGATATGGATATCACAATAATGTAAAGTATGGCACAAATCAACTTTTGATACAGTTTAACATCCCATTCAGAAAGCAGATGAGGAAGATGAAGATAAAGAATTAATAGAGCTTTGGCAAAAAAAAGGGTTTATTTAATGTTCAATGGCTAATGTCAATTTTCTTGCTACCAGCATATTAAAAGATTAGAACAGGAGAACAGGACAATTCTAAAATGGAACGTTCTGTGTTTCTACTGTTCTACTCATATAAATCCTCTTCCAGTTCAGCTTAGTGAAACTACAATCTCCCACAATCGACAATGCATTTTTTTCTTTTGTGCCTGCAACAATGCAAAAAACATTTATTACAGTCTGGGAAAATGAGGCAGTGAGGAAAAGATGATGATGGGTCACTGTCTGTTTTGCATAAAAATGTATTAAATGAATCAATATCATCATTGAGATTGAAATGCATCCAGGACAACCGCACACACATACCATTAGACCACAAATTGCACTCAGGTTCCCAAACTTGCTGCAGAGAAGGTAAAAGTAGGGCACCCATTCAAATCCCTATCTCTCAGCTGGCATGAAGGGTAGTGATGTTGCATTTCTTCCTTATACTTGGAACTTACAGATACGATATCTAGAAGTTGTATGTTGTATCCAGTTACTATTTTCACACGCACACACACACACATATATATATTGTTTATCTGGCAGGCGCAGTTCTCCCTGTCTCCACCAATCATGTCAACATGAGTGGGAGCTCTGGACACTCCTCCCACCTCCTGTCTGCCACGTAGGTTCTCTCTTATTCACGCTGCAATGCACATTCACGTTAAGAACCATAGTTGAACTTAGTGCAGTGCAATATACTTTTGAAAATATGCAATGGGTAAACAGTTCAATCCCAAGCAGTCAATTGGAAAGTCCATACTAAACAGTGTAACAGTGTAAATACATGACATTTTGTCAACAGTGTAACAGTGTAAATTACATTTTTGTGTCATTTTATAAAAAAGTAAGCATTTAGATAAAATTAACCTTTAATTTGTAGTTCATGACACTATTAAACCAGCCAAGGATTTCAGCAGGAAAAAACCTTATCCACTATCAATGTCTCACACACCTGTATGTTGCGTGGCAGTGTTTGCAGGCAAATCTGAACAAACCTTTAGGAAAAATGTTTCAGTTAAATTGTACACTGAGTTTTGATATTTTATTATAGATTTTCCTCTTTCCCCCTGTCTCAGTTCTCCTCTCCAGCGGCAGAGTCGTCACTCCTCCTTTGCTCCAACTGACGATGGTGAGCGATACAACAAAGTGCTACAATTTGACATGTACTATGTTCATAGCAAAGGTGTAACAAGTGGGGGGGTGGGGGCAGCCAATATTTTGAATAACCAATATTCAAAACAGTCATATCTGTCCCCCCCAATAATTTGTCGATATAAAACATTCCATTTCAATATGCCCCCCCAATATTTCATATGTGGTTACGCCCTTGGTTCATAGAATATTCAAATATGCATTTCATTTTATTTGAGTAGACAGTCAATACCTTGAATTTTATTAATACAAATATGTGTGGCACCTGTGAAATGTTGGACAATGTTTCAACCATTACGGCCTTTGTCAGGTTAAGTGTTCAGCAACATTTTAGTCAATATCATGCATCTAAATGTATTCTTGAATGCACTAGACATATGCATATTTCCATGTTCATTGACTAATTCATTTAACTATTTCATCAATTTGAAATCTCCCATAAATACAAATTAAGAGATAAGAGGTTAATATCAATGAGTCACTATGTTTTTTTTTTGTAACAGTCCTATGCATACACTCACTCTTCCTGGGAGCACTTGCAACCACTTATTATTGCACTTATTATTAATAATATGTAGTGGTCGCAGAAGGGGTGTGTTAATAAATACACAATTACATATAAAACAGCTGTTCAATTTACAGTGTAATATGTATGCCACATTATAGTATGTTTCCCATTATATAATATATTTGAACAGGAACAGGAGTTGTTGTCTATCTCTCATATTTGATAACAATGGGGTTTTCTTTGTACTGCTCTCACCCAGCAAAAAGCTCCCTTAATACAAAAACAACACAATACTTTGCTGTGTGAGCACTGCACTGTGAGTTATAGTAATTTGCATATGTATTAATTACAGGGAGTATTCCCAGCTATGAGAACCAGGAATCTCCGCAAGGTAAACATTTTAAAATTTCACATCAAATCTGATTGCTGTTGCTATATTACAGAGAGGAGCAACATATTGAACAAAGAGTGGTAAGCAAGAATAAGAGTTTTAAATAGAATTTGAGCTCTAAAATGCCGAAATGCAAAAACCCAAGTAATAGGGTAATATTGGGAATTTGCTCCCTTTCTCGAATCGGGACCGGCGGGACGGGCGAAGTAACACACTGGTGACCACTTTCCAATTTAAAAGGTTTTCATACAATGCGCAGGGGGAGGAATGCCGAAGACGCTGCGACAGCATTTATCCAGCAAATCTCAACTCAGTAACTGTAAGTGAGGGTTTAATTACCCTTGTCTGAGGTGTCGCAGTTGCCTAGCATGCCGTTCCCTGGCAGGGAATATACATTGCACACAGACATCCCGGAGGCACGCATTTGGTATATAGTTAACAAGTGGGGGCTGTTGTGGACAGTGTGTGTGTAAAATTTGTACTGGAAATGAAGATTTAAAAAAACATTTAACCCCTTCTGCTCCACCCCCCTTTTTCCCAACATTCCATCCCAGTGCATATACATATATTTGTATAAATTAAATCCCCTATAACTTTTCAAGTATGAGGGGCACATGAATTAAATTGGTATCAAATGAAAGGGGAGAATTGAGAGATTGTGTGATAGCATCCTAGTCTAAATTACTTACCCCATGTTATTGTTAACTAAAATATAGAAAATATAGCAATTTTATATGAATAAATATATTTTAATGTATAATACTTCAAAAATATGAAAATAATAATATGGATAGCGAAGCTATATAACACCTCGATTTGTGTCTATGTGATGTCATAAACTCCTGTACAAAATTTGGAGGAGATAGAACAAATTACTCAAAAGCTACAACAGCTTTTGTAATAATAGACTCGGATGTTTTTTCATACACAAATTCCCCTATTTTTCCAATATATGCATGTTGCCCAATTGTATTTGCCTATAATTTCTCAAATATGAGGGGCAGGTCCATGATCTTGGTATTAAATGAAAGGGTACAACTGGGAGATGTATGTGCATCTATGTGATGGCATTCTTGTCTGAGTATCAGTTAGGTACACCATGTTATTTTTGACTGAAGTACAGGAAACAACCCGCGTTTTTACTACATTTATTGAAATATATATATTTTTTTTTTTTTCACAGCATATGTCAATAATTGTATGACTGAGTACCATGTAAATACCTCAGATTGTATGTTTGTTATGTTCATAAACCCTGGGGAAAAGAATGGAGAATACTGAAGATATTACTCCAAGGCCAAATCATTGTAATCATAGTGTCAGGCAAAGTAGTGGCAATACAGCTGAAGGAATGGGTGATGTCCAGTTGAATCCCAGGTGCACAGTTGTGCATCCCAGGTGCACGGTTGTGCATCCTGAATGATCCTCATCTCATGAAATAGACCAAAACAGAATCATTTGCATTATTATATGTATAATCACACTGCATAAAAAAGACATATAAAAAGTATATAAATAAATATGTAAATGAGATGTGCTACTGTTCATATCTGTAAGCCCGGAAGTAGTGTTAAAATGGTTTTGTTCGTTAGTACGAATGCAATCCAAGGGGGCTAGCTAGCAATGAAACTATATTAGTATTGAAAATAAAACCAAAAAACAGCAAACACATACTTTGCTATGTAGCTAGCTAGCACAAGACATAATAGGAGTGAATATAAACATGGATTTACCATAAACGTGTTCGCTACCGGAATGAAAGCGCTTCTGTCTTCTAAACGATTTTAGATTCGGTAAACGAACCTCCATGTCTTGTCATTATCAACTTATAATAATATAATAATAATAACTTCTGGGGATTTATTTTCCAACTTTACAAAGCAATGTACATGTCCTAACAAAACGTAGTAATACATATATCGAATTGGTGTGTGTTTGTATTCACAAGCACTGAAAGCTTTCGTGTATTTTACACAAACACTGAACGATTTCGTCTCACAACCACAAATGGCTTCTTGGGCTGTGTTCAAAACCGCTCCCTACACTATATAGTGTGTACGCCATTTTGTAGTGTGCGACGAATTCTAAACTGTTAATTTTGTGAACAAGAAAATACCCACAATTCACCCTGATTTGTAGTGAACAGCGAATGTACCCTACAATTTCTCCCGTGTACCACAATGCAATGCGGTCGTGTCATACCGTCATACATACACCTCCGTTTATGCCTCAAGAACAAAAGTTGAG
Source organism: Aldrovandia affinis (assembly GCA_029706075.1). Taxonomy (NCBI): domain Eukaryota; kingdom Metazoa; phylum Chordata; class Actinopteri; order Notacanthiformes; family Halosauridae; genus Aldrovandia; species Aldrovandia affinis. The sequence goes on from JAINUG010000013.1 coordinate 420,944, forward strand.
CCAACAGCAGTAAAACAGAAACAGGAATCATGGTGGTAACGTTAGCTAACTGCTTTAGCCACCGATAGCTACCGTTATTATCGCTATGGGAGTTGGTGCTAGTCGTGAGCTCGTGAGTTATCCTAACGTTAGTACACGAGCTAGTTAGCTCACGACTTCCATAACGGTAGCTATTGGTGGCTAAAGCAGTGGCTAGCAGACAGCACCACAGTTGACAAAACCACACTTGCACATCATTAGAATTTCAACAATTTATTTGGGATTTAACATTCAAAACTGAACATGCAAACCTGATACCACCTGAGTACATTTCAACCGGCTGCCATGAGTGCTCGGTTTGTTTACGCGATACTGGACGCATCCGCTTGCGTCACCTGAATATCCGGCACTTTTTTTTACGCAAATGACGTTCAGTTGTAGTATCCGAAAACAGTTTGTCGTTCGCTACATAGTACACTATATAGTAAACACTATATAGGGAATAGGGAACGAGTGAACGAGTGAGCGGTTTCGAACACAGCCTTGGTTTCGCTTTACTTCCACAAAAAGTTACTGAAACTGATTGGTTATAAGATACTTGTCTCCTATCTGTATAATAGGATATAAAAGCTGTCAATCAGTGATAATCAGGTTTGTTTGTGACAAATGAAAACCACGAAGAGTTAGGGCAAAGACAAACCCTTTTTTTCTTCTTGTTCCGGTTTTTAGCAATGTTTAGTTTGACGAATCTTGAATGAGGACAATGGTGGGATGAGGACAAAATACGAAATTATTGCTATAATACTTATGACAATGTATATGTGTTTATACTGATTTTCACGTGAACAAGTTTGTATTTTACAATATATCAGTGTTTTGATTACTTTCTCAGTATTTGGTGTATTACGAGTGAAATTACATTCGGTTTTTTCTAACGAATAGGAGTTCGCGTTATTGAAAGTCAATGGGAAATGCATGTAAAACTCGTCGTAACTTTGGTAATTTGTATGTAAAACAGGCAACTTTGGTCTTATTTTAATCTTTAGAATATTTTGTATTTAGCTATGTCCAATATGACCGTGTATTATATATGATTTTATATGAAAACATGTCAACATTGTCAACATGCCGTAACCCAAAACGGCCGTTAGCCATGGTGCAGCCTGTAAGTTTTGCCCGTTTTAATTAAAATGTGTTAATATCCATCCCATCCATCCATCCATCCATCCATTATCTAAGCCGCTTATTCCTGGTCAGGGTCGCGGGGGGGGCTGGAGCCTATCCCAGCATGCGTTCCGGGCGAGAGGCAGGAATACACCCTGGACAGGTCGCCAATCCATTGCAGGGCACACACACCATTCACTCACACACTCACACACTCACACACACACTCATACCTACGGGCAATTTAGACTCTCCAATTAGCCTAACGTGCATGTTTTTGGACTGTGGGAGGAAACCGGAGTACCCGGAGGAAACCCACGCGGACACGGGGAGAACATGCAAACTCCACACAGAAAGGCCCCCGGCCTGGATTCGAACCCGAGACCTTCTTGCTGTGAGGTGACAGTGCTATCCACTGCACCACCGTGCCGCGTGTTAATATCCTTAAAAACATATTAACTAAAAACAATTAATTAAATTGGATTCGGGACAAAAATCCCCATCGTTTGATATATTATATGTAGGTATTGCGTGACATGTGGAGAAGTATATACTTATTAATATCCATATTTTTATGATTTTATGACGGGGGGCGTGGCAGAGCGTCCCACCAGTGGTTTTAGACAGAATAAAACAATCAATGAGGGTTATACTACATTTCATACCTCAAACCTAACATTCCCCCATTTTGTATTGGTGGTGGTGTAGCATCCCAACCACCATTATTTAGATTCTACTCATTCTCCCATTTGCAAGAGAATTGGTCAGATTGGAATAAGTCACATCATAATGCACATTATTGATTAAACTACGCAATTTACAGTACATACAAAGAACTAAAACAAAAGTTACAATACTAAGACCCCAAATACCGTGAGATATTGCTGGATATATATCAATTAGCCATTGGGTCACAGTCGTTTCCTTTTTAGTCGCACTATGGTAATGATCGTTAATGCGGAGAGAAGCATCAGTAGCCTCCCGAGTAGAGATGAGAGCATGCTTAATTTTTACTCCAGTTTCCTTAACCCTTTGATACATAAGCCCTCCACACCCCCTCTAATGCATAACATGGGTCAAAAATGACCCGTCATCAATAAAGACATACTATAATAATAATGTAATAATAATTTTGTTAAAATAATGACTTTAGCAGTGATTTGGTCTACACAAGAATCCATTGATATTTTAAATATGTTTTTTTGTTACTTTTCAGCACATATACACCCATGGCCAAAGGTTTTGGGAATGACACAAATATAAATTTTCACAAAGTCTGCTGCCTCAGTTTTTATGATGGCAATTTGCATATACTCCAGAATGTTATGAAGAGTGATCAGATGAATTGCAATTAATTGCAAAGTCCCTCTTTGCCATGAAAATGAACTTAATCCCAAAAAAACATTTACACTGCATTTCAGCCCTGCCACAAAAGGAATAGCTGACATCATGTCAGTGATTCTCTCGTTAACACAGGTGAGAGTGTTGATGAGGACAAGGCTGGAGATTACTCTGTCATGCTGATTGAGTTAGAATAACAGACTGGAAGCTTTAAAAGGAGGGTGGTGCTTGAAATCATTGTTCTTCCTCTGTTAACCATGGTTGCCTGCAAGGAAACACGTGCAGTCATCATTGCTTTGCACCAAAAGGGCTTCACAGGCAAGGATATTGCTGCTAGTAAGATTGCACCTAAATCAACCATTTATCGGATCATCAAGAACTTCAAGGAGAGAGGTTCAATTGTTGTGAAGAAGGCTTCAGGGCGCCCAATAAAGTCCAGCAAGCGCCAGGACCGTCTCCTAAAGTTGATTCAGCTGCGGGATCGGGGCACCACCAGTGCAGAGCTTGCTCAGGAATGGCAGCAGGCAGGTGTGAGTGCATCTGCATGCATAGTGAGGCGAAGACTTTTGGAAGATGGCCTGGTGTCAAGAAGGGCAGCAAAGAAGCCACTTCTCTCCAGGAAAAACATCAGGGACAGACTGGTATTCTGCAAAAGGTACAGGGATTGGACTGCTGAGGACTGGGGTAAAGTCATTTCCTCTGATGAATCCCCTTTCCGATTATTTGGGGCATCCGGAAAAAAGCTTGTCCGGAGAAGAAAAGGTGAGTGCTACCATCAGTCCTGTGTCATGCCAACAGTAAAGCATCTTGAGACCATTCATGTGTGGGGTTGCTTCTCAGCCAAGGGAGTGGGCTCACTCACAATTTTGCCTAAGAACACAGCCATGAATAAAGAATGGTACTGCATGAGGTCTTGAAAAAGAAGGGTCAACACTGCAAATATTGACTCTTTGCATAAACTTAATGTAATTGTCAATAAAAGCCTTTGACAGTTGTGAAATGCATGTAATTATACTTCAGTATACCATAGTAACATCTGACAAAAAGATCTAAAAACACTGAAGCAGCAAACTTTGTGAAAACCAATACTTGTGTCATTCTCAAAACTTTTGGCCACGGCTGTACACATCTGATAACTGTCAATTTTCAGAAGCACAAAGATCAAAAGGTTCCTTATCAAAAACAAGTTACCTGCATTGCTGAGTGATAAAATACATTTATTCCAAAGATATAGCAAATAAACACTCAAGTGTGCATAAACGTACATAGGAAATGAATGCGGGTCATTTTTGACCCATGTTATGCATTAGAGGGGTAGTAATACAAAAACCATTTTTATTCAAAAAGTAAGAAAGGAAATATCAAAATAAAGATTTGTGATTATCAAAAACAAGTTAATTGAGGAATACCTGGATTGCTGAATGATGAAATTCTTTTTTTGCAAAGATATAGAAAATAAACTCTCCACCGGGTCATTTTTGACCCGGGTTATGTATCAAAGGGTTAACTAATCTCTCTATCAATTCTATCGGAAACTGCCATAAGAGCTCTCTCAGAGGTATTATTGGAGTCCAACACCCAGCTATTGGGTGCTGGAACAGAAGTGTTAGCAGTGACATCAGGAGCGACTAGAGTCGATAATGATAGAAATACCAATTGGGTTAACGCAATAGGAAGTGTTAGTGATAGAAGTACCAGTTGGGTTAGGTGTTAGGATCATGCGTAGCGGAACCAAAATGGTGAGTAGCTTGGTTAGAAAGAAGTCCTCCTTTTGCCACCGATATAGTAATTGTTGCTAGCAGTTTGTCAGCCCAATCTCAATTATTCGATTCTATAGTTATTGAAATGATGTTAGCTGTTGACCCAGTGGCTCCCACCCATCCTGCAATATCAGAGAGCAAATCCCTATGTTTCCTAATTACATCACCTTTATAATTACATGAGAATCAAATGAGAGTATCTGATTGATACAACTACTAGGGCAGGCAGAGGTTCTCCTTCAGAGGACAGTCCAAACGTAGGTCCACAATACAATTTAGGGCATGTGCCAGGCTTCTCTGGAGTACAGCATCTAGTGCCTCACCTCTTAGCTGAAGGGCATACTCATATATGGCCTTCGGAGTGGGGCAACCATCGTATTCCAGTCCTGCAGCAGTTCTATTCCAATTAATATTAAACACAAGGAGGATGGATTTTGTGTACAAATAATAAGGATTTTTGGTGAGTAAAATGTTGCTATTTTCCTTTTTTTATGTGTGTCGCAGCTGTAGCACCCCGGGTTTGTTTCTTCAGTAAAGGCATTTATTCTGGATAGATGAGTTATCTATCTGCGATGCGATGTAGGGATGATTGTGTTGTGATGCGTTCTGTTCCCCGTCTGTCATTGTTCCTGTTCGAGTTCCTCTCCTTGTCTTGTCATGCACTTCGGGAAATTCTGTTTCGTTTTTTTTAGGGAGGAGGAGGAACGCATAAAGAAATCTGCATGCGAATAAAGCGGAACATGAGAAGCGTACAGAGATAGGACGAGAGAGAATGACAGCGATAGTTAGAAGCGTGAGACAATTAGTGATTAGTAGTGTTAGTAACTTAATCTAAATCCCTAATGTTAGTAGATTAGTTGGTTAGTACTATATACATCTAACTAATATATACAAAGTGTAATTAGAAAGTAAGAAGGAAGTAAAACGAGATTAGAAACGAAGACGGAAAAACCGAAACATAGAATTTCCCGAAGTGCATGACAGAACGAGAATGAAACATGACTGAAGAAAGATAAATAAACAAAGTGCAAAAACAAACCGAACAGACACTCAAAACATAACAATAAGATGGCTTTTATAGCCATAAAATAGTTATTGAGGGGTGGATTGATTCAGACGGAGCACTACTGAAGGCCTAGGTGTGAAATGCACGGCCCGCCACTGGTATAGAGTATATAAAAAGGATAACTCTGAGAGAAACAAGTTAGATTATTGTAATATGCGGGCTAAGGCTAAAAAGGAAATAAGATTAGCTAAAAAGGCGGTTTGAAATTAAAATTTCCCAAGATGCAAAAAGTAACCCTAAGAAGTTTTTTCAATATTGTAGTAGAAAAAGGAAAGTTAAGGATGAGGTTAAGTGCATTAAGAATAAGGAAGGAACTTTGGTTTATAATAATAAGGACATTGCAAACACACTAAACAGTTACTTTGTGGAGAGCTTTACTAGAGAAGAGGTTATAAATATGCCTAAATGTATAGACAAGGTACGGAATGTTTTGGAGGACTTTGAGATAAGGGATGTAGAAGTACTACAAAAACTAAAAAATTTAAGACAAATAAGGCAGCAGGCCCGTATGGCATATATCCCAGAGTACTCAAAGAACTTGGGGAAATTATATATAAACCATTGACAGATATTTTCAGTCAATCCATAATCACTGGAGAAATACCAGATGACTGGAAGCAGGGTAGTATAATTCCAATATATAAGAAGGGGGACCGTACTGACCCAGGGAACTATAGGCCTGTCAGTTTAACTTGCATCGCATGTAAAATGCTGGAATGTATTATTAGGGATAAGTTGGAATCATTCTTGAAAAATAATAGTATTTTAAGGGAGAGCCAACATGGATTTCTCAAAGGGAGGTCATGCCTAACAAACCTCCTGGACATTTTCGAAGAGGCTACAAAGTGTGTTGACCTGAACCAGGCTTATGATGTTATATATTTGGACTTTCAGAAAGCATTTGACAAGGTACCACATGAGAGGCTCATTGCTAAAACGAAATCAGTAGGAATTGTAGGAGTAGTTTCACAGTGGGTTAAAAATTGGCTGCAAGGGCGAATACAAAGAGTAACAGTAGGTGGGGCCGAATCTGACCTCGGTGCTGTGGGCAGTGGTGTCCCGCAGGGATCGGTGCTGGGACCTCTGCTCTTCCTTATTTACATAAATGATCTGGATATGGACATTAGTAGCAAAATAGTTAAATCTGCAGATGATACTAAACTTGGGGGTTTGGCAAACAGTTTGGAATCGACTAAAGTAATCCAAGATGATTTAAACAAAATTCAAAAATGGGCAGATACATGGCAGATGACGTTCAATATTGCTAAATGTAAAGTTATGCATGTGGGAAATAAAAACATTAGACAGGAGTATTTTATGGGAGGAGAAAAGTTAGTAGGTGTTCAATTTGAAAAGGATTTAGGAGTTGTAGTTGATCAAAGCCTATCTGCATCAAAGCAGTGTGCTACAGCAGTGAAAAAAAGCCAACAGGATGCTGGGATACATAGCAAAAAGTATTGAGTATAAATCAAAGGAGGTTATATTAATGTTATATAACGCCTTTGTCAGACCGCACTTAGAATACTGTGTGCAGTTCTGGGCACCGCACTACAAGAAAGATATTGAAGCTCTTGAAAAAGTCCAAAGAAGGGCAACTAAACTGATACCTGGTATGAAAGGTAAAAGTTATGATGATAGACTTAAGGCACTCAATCTATTTAAACTTAGCAAACGGAGACTTAGGGGGGATTTGATTGAGGTTTTTAAATTCCTAAAAGGGATTAACAAAGTAAAATACCAAAGATTTTTTAAGATAAGTGGGGTCAGCAGAACAAGAGGCCACAGGTGGAAATTAGTTAAAGGCAAATTCCGCACAGATATTAGGAAGTTTTTCTTTACACAGAGAGTTGTCAATGCCTGGAACAGCTTGCCAGGTCAGGTAGTAGAGGCAGAAACGCTCGGGCTATTCAAGGCCAGGCTAGATGTAGTACTAGATGTTCTTTAGATTAGGACATGATGAGCCAAGATGGGCCGAACGGCCCGTTCTCATCATTATGTATTCTTATGTTCTTATGTTCTTACTACAGGGCCACTCTTATGCGCAGCGAACGTCATGTTGACTTCCCTCCCCCCGCACTGGGGCGGACAGCCAATCGCCGCCCCTGGTGGCACTCCCGGCCAGAGCCGACTTTGGCGAGACGGGGAACTGAACCCCGGTCTCCGTGGCCAGCGTCGGATGTTGTAACCACTGGACCACGCGGGAGGCCCACCCTTGTATTTCTTTAATAAAGTAATGTGGATCCACGCTGTGAATTTCAGTCACTCAAACAGCCGATGGGGTTGTCACCAGAACAGTGTGTGGTCCGGACCAGTTGGGATCAAATGTTTTCTTGATATGTTTTCACCAGGACCTGTCTCCAGGTTCAACTATGCAAGTTTCCTCCTTGTCCTCAGCTGGGTCAGGTTCGGTTCTGTGATCATGTGAGACACACTGGGACAAGAGTCTGCAATACAGGCAGTCCCCGGGTTACGAACAAGATTAGTTCTTAAGTCTGTCTTTAAGTCGAATTTGTATGTAAGTCGGAACAGGTATATACAGTTCTTATTAATTGTCACTTAGTCAAATGTTTGTCTTAGTATAGTATTTATTTTACCTTTCTGTGCATATAAAACACTTAAGAAAAACTTCTAAATACAAAAAAACATCTTAAACATAACATTCAGTACATAATACTGTAATAATAACAATACTGTAATATTTATTTATTTTCCCCGTTTTTCTCCCAATTTGGTTGCCAATTATACCCTCTATTTATTTCAATACACCCTCCCACACGAGTCTGCTGCCCGTCCTCCGGGTCGAGACACTATTTCCGGGCCGATTATATCCGCCTCTTCCGAGACGGAATTCTACCACGGACGCCTTTTTCCTGCTCCTCGACAGACTTGTCCCGGCTCACCCTCCCCCCTTCCCCGGAGGCGGACAGCCAAACGCCGCCTCCGATCGGGGCTGACAACCAGGGCCGGTCTGGTAGAGACCCGGGTTTTGAACCACGTCCCTGACAGGCAGCGTACACCACACCGGACCAGCCAAAGTGTGGTGCGTTAGACCGCTAATAATAATAATACAGTAATAATAAAAGTAACTATGTACATACAGTACTGTACTGTAAAAAAAAACATTAAAGAAAGACATAGAGCCTTTTCTTGCACTAAATAAAGGCTAATAGGCATATTACACTGATTTTGGTCTTCTATCCAAATTATCAATAGCCTTTCCATCTCAACAATTAAACCACTGCATGGCTTGGTAATAATCGTGGCATTCATCAGGGCATGGCCTTTCACATGCTTCATTATTCTCCCTTTGTCTTTTAAAATTGTTTTTTAAAAACCGATTGTTGACCGGCTGTAGCCTAATGCTTTCCCAATGGCTGATGGCGTTTCACCTTTCTCCGATCTCTTTATTATTTCAACTTTACTTTCCATGGTGATTGTTTTCCTTTTCTTTGGTGCATCACCAGCACTTGCATCAGATTTACGCTTTGGAGGCATCATTGTAAGGGTAAGAGAAAGAGAAAAACAGGACCGTGATCTGATTTAAAATAACGGATGGTGATCTCTGTTCCTTGAGCCGTGCAATGTTTTCATGAGCATCACAAAGTAGTGCGTGCGTTCGTTATTACGAACAATTGTATTTAACTCAATTTTTTAAACATAATAGGCATTATGGCAGTCCGTTCGTAAGTACGAGTTGTCCGTAAGCCGGACGTTCATAACCCGGGGACTGCTTGTATTCAACTAAACGCAACTAAACAATCACCCATTACATGTGAGTCCTCATCAGTCGACCTATAAGCATTTTGAATGGTGAAAGTGAATCTTGATTAGTTCGGCCCTGCTTACAGAGGAGCACCACTGGTTGTTTCGTTACCCAGTCTTTTCATGAAATGGAGAACAATTTCTTTGCTAGTTTGTTCTTTAAAACACGGTTTGTCTGCTCAACCATCTGCAGCTGCCACAGAGGCAACTTTTCCTTCGCTGGCTGAAACCTTTGCCCACTCATCTGCCTTCCTGTTACCCTCTGTATGAGGATCAGTTCCATTGGTGTGGGCCTTCACCACTGGGGAATCCCTCAGATTGAACTGGCACCGTAGTTCATTTAGCATGTCTTTGCCAATTATATTTCCTTAAACCTGTACTGTAATTTTCACTCATACTTGACCAAATTGTTTTGGGACATTTAGCTCTAGTAAGAGTATACACATCAAAGGCATGCAGACTGACCACGGCCATGTACTGCTCCAAAATACTAAATTTGGGTCCTGTGTCTGCTAAGAGGAGTGTGTTTTAACACCGTGACTGTTGCAGGTCTCCCCTACCTTGGTTGTGGGTTAGGAATGGTGTCAATGGCCACAGGTGCTAATGAGGGATTCACAGAATTTCTTACGGCTTCTTTCCTTTTTTTCGTACAATTCTTATGGTTACTCCACCATTCGCTCATAGCTTGAGCGAAAGTTTGATCATGTTGTGCTTTCAAATTAAAGGATGGGTTAGCCTTAATTACGCCACTGTATCGAGGTATGATCGCTTCCATGGCAGCTTTCCTAACCTCCTCACTTAACATCTCGTTTTCCATTCTTGATCCAGCAATCGGTAACACTACAGATAATACAATTATTGTAAATACTTGTCGGTAGCTACGTCCCCGTGTGTAAAGGTTTCTAAGGACAAGTAAAGTATGTGCTTTGTACTTTTTCATATTAATGGGAATACAGGGGCAGTTCCTATGTGTATTACTATTTTTTTTGCCTTACTCCCTTATCTCGGGCTCATAGACTAAGAATATTCAGGGGCTCATAGTGTTCGCAGTCCTTGTGCTATTAGACCGGAACCTTGACAAGTTTATAGCAATATTTACGCTAATTCTATTCTATTATATATTGGCTTATTATATTCTATAGGCTATATTGTGTAGGGGAGAGCGGGGTATGTTGTCACACTTTTCACTCTGTCTTACCTGTACTGGGTGCAATACATCGCAATGGTATAAATGTCATACCAAATGAAAGGTGGAAGTCTTGGGCACATATTTTGTATTCATTACATATTAATATCTTATTTCAGTATGGAGTTGTAGACAGTTAAATAGAGGGTGTGCACTTGTGACAACTTACCCCATCAGCGGGTAAGTTGTCACACTGTCATAGTATGTGGGGTAAGTTGTCACATTGGATTATCAACAAATAAGAATACAACTAAATAATTGTGAATATAATTTTTTTACTTTCAAATTCAAAACCAAGTACATTTCATTAAATAACTCATTCATTAAAGAACAAATTAAAACAATCATGCTTAGTCTTAACAAAACAGACGTGGTGTAATGCACAATGAAACTCTTCTAATTAGACTCATCTTCAGAGTCACAGTTCTGGCACAAATAAATTGCCTGGCCTGGGGTGCAAGCATCATGGGCCCACTTCTTGCATCTCACACACTGCACCCAAGTCTCTTTTGGGCGGCTGTTAGAAAATGGCTCCATGCAGACTAGGTAGAAGCACTCCTCTTCATCTGATGATGGCTCGCCTATTTATCTTTTTATTGTTGCCTTTTTGTTCTCGGCAGATCCAGATTTTGCACTTTGCTTCCCTTCCTCCAGAAACAACCTGTTTTTAGATTGTGATTTTTCCATTTGTAGTGCTTGCTTCATGGGTGTGTCTGTTAGAATTGCGGTTTTGCGCCGCTTTCTTCCATTATTAGTTTGTTTTCGGGGACCAGCTTTTGGAAATGGCCGGAGGTCCTCTGGAGTTGGTAGTCTGCTGCCAGCACTGGCATTGCTGGGTAAGGGTGAGCTGGCATGGGAACTGAATGGGTCTGTGTCTGTGCTTGTGCCTGGCAGGGCAGGGTTGGTACTGGGGCCTGGCGGGGCAGGGCAATCCGTAACATAGGATGGCGCAAACTCAGTTTCCAAAAATACATCCCTGTTATAAGGCTGTACCCCAGCTACCCTAAAGCCAGCCTGAATGTTCAAGGGGGTTGCAGCCACAGGATAAGCGATTGCCACAATCCCAGGAATGTCATAAATTGACATTGTTTTCCCAGGATTGTTCCTCATCCAGGCATCACATGCTGTGTTGATGTGCCTTTTTAGCGGCCCGTAGACAGACCTGTCTAAGGGTTGAAGCCGATGAGACGGTGGGGTGGGAATGACACCATAATTATGCCGTTTTCTTTGGCATAATTGAGTCCATCAATGGACATATGAGATTCGTGGTTGTCCAAAAGGAGTAAACATGGTTTCTCCTTTGAGCATTTTGTAAGCTCAATGAAATGTTTCAGGAAGTCAACAAAGTGCACATCTTTCATCCACCCCAAGGGATTTGCCGCTCCCTTGCTGCCAGGTGATCTGTTGATTAAAAAATGGTCGCGGAAGTTGACACGGGGAAATATGAAATATGGAGGTATACTATTTCCTGTGGCTGAGACAGCACAGGCCAGTGTGACAAGTGTCCCCCTTTCAGCAGAGGTCAGTGACCCTACTTGTTTGAATCCACTACTCTGGCCACTACTTGTCAGGTTTATGGACCGTGGTCACCCCAGTTTCGTCGACATTCCATATGTCCCCTGGTCCAAATTGATGTCTGTTTAGCACATATACTAAATTGTCGAAGAAGGCATTAACATTTTCTCGGTTGAAGCTACTAGCTCTGGCAAGGCTAGTTGCCTCAGGATTTCTTAGCGACAGCATTGGGTGCCGTTTTAAGAAGGCTGTAAACCACTCCGAGCTGGCCTTTTCTTTTTCTGCCCACATTGGTGTGAACTTCAGCTTGTGTGCCACAGCAAACTGGTAGGCAAGTCTTTTGATCTCACTTGATGACAGACCAAAATAAATGTCAGCTGACCTAGCGGTATAATGAACAAGCTGCATCTCCAAATCAGGTGGAAATACCTGCCGTGGCTTTCCATAGCCAACCACTGTTGTTGGCACGGCTGCCTGACTGACAATTCCTTCGCTGGTAACCTTTTCACAATACCGAGTCAGAGTACGGTAATTTATATTGAAATCCTTTGCTGTGCTTCTGATAGATTTTTTCTCTAACTTCACCTGCCTCACTGCCTTCAACATTATGTCAGGAGGTGTGCCATTCTCTGTCTTTCTTTTATAATTTCTCACCATCTTTCTTTCTTTCCTTCCTTCCTTCCTTCAATCCCTCTTTCCTTCAAAAACACATTTCAATTAACCTAATATCACAAAGCTTTTTGTGCATATTCTATGTGTCTATTTATACTGGGGCAAGTCGTTTCATGTGACAACTTGCCACAAAGCCATTGAGACAACTTGCCCCAAACGGACATGTGGGCTAATGTTTGCTAAATTTCGAGGCTAGTTCAACATAGCACTGCAACTATCGTATCAAGAGACACCTTATTGTCTCCTTTATTCAGTACACAAATATAATTATCTAACACAGTTTTATTACATAAAGTAAAAGTGCCATTTTTTTTACCTTTGAAGCTGAAAAATAAGAAAACTGTGCTCACCTCTGATTAAAGCGACCGTTAGTTGAATACGAACCGAAGTTGACCATAGAACATGTTGTCACACAAAGTAGCTATTTGATTTTTGAGATAGCGCCCCTGTGGTTGGAGGTATGAACAGTGTGACAACTTACCCGTGTGACAACTTACCCCGCTCTCCCCTACACTATAACAAACATATCACATAGGCCTAACACAACAATACAACTCATGCACATAAAGTTTTCAGACAAAAAAACTAAATTGGGCTCAGAACACAGTTACGAGCAAACACCAGTGCACTCTCTCACCCATTCACTCGCATTGGCAAACAGCCAAGGATTTCACAACTTACAATTTATTCACCAAAGCAATCTTTCTTTTTACCGATACCCAAACAGTACCCCAAGTGTTCTGTCTACAACTTAATTGGTGCTCGAAAGCACCCAACAACCGCAGCGGTACTCGGAAGCACTCGCTAACAGTTACCAAAAATGCCCAAAATGGCAATGACACCCAAATGTGTCCGAACAAGTTGACGCTCACACGTCCTAGCGGCCCATGGAACCCGACACCCTTTGTCGATGCCTCTTGGTCAACCACAGTGGTTCAATCACAACACCGTCCCTTTCCACACTTTTCTTTACAAAAGAACAGGAATCACTCCACTATTTTGTTCAAGGACAATCAACACCTAAATGAGGATGGTCACTAAAATAATACTCACCCTCACGTTGATTATCGATGATCCAACAGGGAGATGTTCCTATCCCATCCTCGTTGCCATGTCTGTTGGGAATCTGCTCCCTTTGTGGAATCAAGTCTGGACCGACGAAGTAACACACTGGTGACCACTTTCCAATTGAAAAGGTTTTAATACAATACGCAGGGGGAGAAATGCCAAAGACAGCATTTATCCAGCAAATCTCAACTAATTTGCATATGTATTAATTACAGGGAGTATTCCTAGCTATGAGAACCAGGAATCTCCACAAGGTAAACATTTTTAAATTTCACATCAAATCTGATTGCTGTTGCTATATTACAGAGAGGAGCAACATAGTGAACAAAGAGTGGTAAGCAAGAATAAGAGTTTTAAATAGAATTTTAGCTCTAACATGCAGAAATGCAAAAACGCAAGTAATAGAGTAATGTTGGGAATCTGCTCCCTTTGTCGAATCAAGTTGGGATCGGCGAAATAACACACTGGTGACCACTTTCCAATTGAAAAGGTTTTAATACAATGCGCAAGGGGTAGGAATGCCGAAGACGCTGCGACAGCGTTTATCCAGCAAATCTCAACTCAGTAACTGTAAGTGAGGGTTTAAGTACCCTTGTCCGAGGTGTCGCAGTTGCCCAGCATGCCGTTCCCCGGCAGGGAATACACATTGTAGGCAGACATCCCGGAGGCTCCCATTTGGTATATAGTTAACAATGGAATTGTTGTGATCATTTGGCCCTAACAAGGTGGGGGCTGTTGTTGACAGTGTGTGTGTATAATGTGTACTGGAAATAAAAGATAAAACAAAAACATTTAAACAGAATAAAACAATCAATGAGGGTTATACTAAATTTCATACCTCAAACCTAACAGTAATAAAACTGAAGCAAAGAAGAGAGAAAGCAGGCCAAGCAGAATAATTTTGTCAAAGTTGAAGTTCTGTCTGTTTGATAGATTTTTCCATGATCTGTTCAGTCAGAATGAATAATTATCAATAATAATAATATGTTGCTAGAGCATGATATTGAAAGCAAAAACTGAATATAATTATTATATTTTAAAACTGTTTGGTATTTGTGATTGGTACTGGTACTCCGATACTTGATTCTAACTGATTCTCATTTGACAGCGTAAAGGTAATATCTGAAATATTACTAATTGGCGTATTATGCGTCATGGTAAAATAACATCCAGGTAACAATAACCTATGTCAAATTTATGTAAACAGGGTTGCTGTATATACAACATACTGGCTGCCACCAACTTAACTGGCACAATGCATTCTGACAATCAGATCATAAAGAAGCATGAAATAAAGCTGAAATTCTCCACCATGGAATTTGAGCCCAGGCTTGAGCACTAGGCTTTACTAGGATTTACTACAGATCAAACGCACTTTATTCTATTTTACAGCTACCCTGTAGAAATCATTTTATAGAAATAAAAATGTACTAAATCCCAGTCTTATGTAGTCAACTGCTGAATGTACTTCCATTTCATTGCAGATGTTGACAAAGAAGAAGATGATATACCAGGTTACATGTGAGTTTCTCTGTATTCATGTATTTGCATTTGGAATGATCAGTGTTTTGTAATAAACAGGAAGGCAAAATCGAAGATACTTTCCCCATAAAACACTACGCAGTGATGCCCCTCACTTATTTTGTTGGGAATAAGTTTGTCTAAAACATTATTTTGCCATGAAAAGTTATAATAATGTCAAATGTAAGAATCACAATCTAATAATCACAAGAATAAAGCTATGGTAATTTGGTTTCTGAGGCTGATTTTTTTCCCCCCCCCATGTATCAAAACTGCTTCTTCATGTCTCCTGCCCTGTCCTGAAGAGAGGTGCTGCCAGATCCCCCTGTCAGCGAGTCCATCTGTAGATCCCAGCAAAGCCTTACCTCCATACAAAGCTCTGGTACGCACAAAGTAAAGCAGCAGAGAGGTCACACAGGCAGGATACAACTGCACAAAAACACAAGGATTCCTAAACTGGGGTGCAGGGATCCCCAGGAATCATTGAAGGAAAATGGAGAAAAAAATTATATTTACACGCAAACATACACTACTGGTCAAAAGTTTTTGAACACCTCAATTTTTCCGTTTTTTACGCAGTTTAATGTTTCAGTGTACTCTGAAATTAAAGCATAGAACAAATAAACAATTGGAGATAAAAAAGAAATCATGGAATCGTTTTGTTTAACAAAATTTAATCAAAATTTTTGACTCATCAAAGTAGACACCTTTTACAGATATAACAGCCAAACACACTCATGGCATTCTTTCTACAATGGAAATCAAATATTGTTCGGAAAGTTCTTCCCAACACTGTTGCAGAAGTTCCCACAAATGTGTTGCACTTGTAGGTTGCTTTGCTTTCACCCTTCTGTCCAGTTTATCTCAAACCAGCTTGATGGGGTTTAAGTCTGGAGACTGTGCTGGCCATTCCATGATTTGAAGCCTACCGTCTTGTTCTTGTTTCTTTTAAGATAGTTCTGACATAGATTGGAGGTATGTTTTGGGTCATTATCTTGCTGTAGGATGAACCCCTGACCAACTAGGCGTAGACCAGAGGGTATTGCATGGCACTGCAAAATGCTGTGGTAGCCCTTTTGGTTCAGGGTGCCAGTCACTCTGTGCAAGTCGCCGACTCTGGATCCAGCAAAAGAGCCCCAGACATCATGCTTCCTCCTCCATGTTTGACAGTTGGTGCCACACACTGAGGAACCATCCTTTTGCCTACTCGACGGCATACAAAAACCCTGAGTGATGAACCGAAGATTTTGATTCATCGGTCCATAAGACCTTCTTCCAGTCTTCAGTAGTCCACTGCCGGTGCTTCATGGCCCAGGCAAGCCTCTTTTTCTAATTTTGCCATCTTAGCAATGGCTTTCTTACTGCCACTCGACCTGTTAAACCTGCAGCTTGAAGTCTTCTCTTCACAGTTGAAACTGAGACTTCCTTACTTCGACCAGTGCTAAGCTGTGATTGAAGCTGTTGTCCTGTGAGCTGCCTATCACACAAGCTGTTGACTCTCAGAAACTTGTCTTCTGATTTTGTTGTGGCTCTGACTTCCTGAGTTTCCTCCAGTTTCCAAGTGCCTTTTGATGGTGTAGGAAACTGTACTCACTGACACATTGGCCTTCTTTGCAATTTCTCTAAAGGAAAGACCTACACTTTTACACAAGTAATCAACAAAAGTTGGGACACCTGTAGGAATTGTTTGCATCAACTTTCAAGGCTTTACTTTAGAATTTACTTCCATTGCTGCAGAACAGTTGTAAGTTGTTAACCCATTACTTGTTTCCTGAAAAGGGCCTTTTTTTTAATAACTCTGAAAGTTACATTATTTTTCCGTTTTTGGTAACCTAAACTTTTGTTTTTGTTTTACCTCTGGTAGTTTACCACTTACCTTTGTACCATTTCAGGTTATTCACTGGACTTGAACTGCTTAAATTTCAGTAAAAATTGGAAAAATGGGGGTGTTCTAAAACTTTTGACCGGTAGTGTATATATATATATATATATATATATATATATATATAATAATAATAATTAAAATAATCTTTGTGTGATTTACACATCTATAGTAATATTGTGATCCTTGAAATTATTCAATATTTGCATCTGTATTTACTGTACTAAATAGCTACATGTCATATAGATCCATGATCCATGCTTCCGTGTAAATGTAAACTTGAACAACTTCATTGAGCTCCTCAGCCAGAGGGTGGTCATTTTATGGGCCTTGAAATTAAAGAGTTGCATTAAATAAATAACAAATGCATGTAGTAGTGATATAGCTATACTCATAACATTGCTTGTCACAATAATTTTAATTAATGGTTGAATTTCCCCTATTTCAAGGTACTGGAGAAATGGTCTATGTAAATGTGGATTCTGGTAAGAATTTACTCAGCTGTGAATCACACACAGTATATTTTCCGTTATTTGCAATTTTTTACATTTTTAAAGCATTTCTTAAAATGTAATTATATTATTATTATCAACATGATTACATTTCACGATTGATGACCATAAAAAGCTGAAAAGTTGAAAAAGTTGCTGAAAAGTAGCTGAAATGTTTGTTTGTGTGTGTGTTTGTGTGTATTGACAGAGAGTGAGAAAAGTTATATCAATGTGAAAGATGAGATCTTCCATGAACTCTATCCAGGTCAGTGTTGTTACTGTGTTAGTTATAATTATTGACAGTAATTTTAATAAAATCTACTGCTATTGACAACAAATGGGTATGTTAATGGTTACCAATTTTGTGTGACCTTACCTCCTTGATTCAGTGTATCACTCATGCTAACTGAAAGGCTCTTGTGAGGCTCTTTTTCAAATCATGTGATAATACTGGAAACACCTTTCCTGGTTATTCAGTCTCATTGCAACTGTTTTATTATTTAGAATGGTATTATGTTGTTACATCATTACTGTATGGGTGAGTGGGATCGGTTGTAACTAGAGCCCAGAGAAAATCTTGAGCACATGAGCATCTGGGCTGTCAAGCTCAATTTCAGCAGTTACCCTCCAGATGTACCTGCGGGCACTCTGAGTTAAATCAGCACAGAAATGTGACAAATTATACAATTAGGGACTAATTCCGAGGTGTTTATCAGTGCAAAACAATAAAGTGACATTGTTAAAGGTAAGTGTGGAGGAAGTGAAACATGAGATGCATTTCTATCAATGACAAAAGTAAAACAATATCTGACCAATACATTGCATACAGATGGATTAAATTTATTTTTGCAACTATTTTTAGACCGCATAACAAATATTAAAGAAACAAATGCACAAAAAATGATAGTCGAAGACGGACATGGGTGAAGGGGAAACAGCTGTCAAAAATATTAAGGGGATAGAGAGAGGGGGTACCATTGCATTAATGATTTCACAGAGGTGTTGGAGAAACAGCTTTCTCTTATTGAGCAACAGGGCAACAAGTCTGATTGACTTCATCCAGTGGTTTTAGAGTCAGGAAGCCAGAATTCACGAAAACCTACAATAAACTCGAGCAGCTGGTGAATATCGAAAATTTGACACAACAGGTTCAGAACATTGACAGAACAATAAACCATCAATGTATTAAAACATTGAAGGAAGCGAACATCTTTGCAGTCTGGATGTAGAAATTTGATTCTATTTCAGGCTTTGGCCAGTACTGCCACTCAACTTCAAAATTACGAACAGCATAGTAAGGAAAACACCCAAATGTCTTTAGATCAATTTTGCTGAAAAATATTACCCACAGCCAATTGCTACTTGTCACGAATTCTCTTGATGCCTGGAGAAGTGTGTCCTCTTTATGGGTATGTTTTCACATGTAGGCTAAACATCAATCCATGAAAAAAGAGACAGTAAAACAACTGATTATTACATTTAACTAGAAAAGTTAGAGCACTGAACTTTTTCCCTTACTTAAATATATTACATTGATAGCTGCCCCTGTTTCTATTCACATGCCACTGCTGCGAGCAGCTTGTTTTATTTTTTTCATCTTAGAATATTTTTAAGACTGTCTAGCACAGGGGGGCTCAAGTTTGGTCCTGGAGATCTACTGACCATGGAGGCTTTTGTTTCAGCCCAGCACTAAGACACCTGATTCCATTCATCACTTCACTAACACACCTGATTCCACTAATCAACTGCTCGTCAAGGCAATGAATGTTCGAATCAGGTGTGTTACTGAAGGGCTGGAACAAAAGCTTGCACGGCCAGTAGATCTCCAGGACCGAACTTGAGCACCCCTGGTCTAGCAGGTTGCTCATCTTCAATCAACATCTCCCATCTCCTCTAAGAAAAATTATTCATTTGTTCTTGGTGGACATTTTAATTTATTGCAGCATTGTCTAATAGATGTAATAGCTAATTTTCATTGGACATAAACATTGCACTGTTGTGTTTTGCATTCACCTAGTTAAACGGTCATTGAATGATTAACTATAATGATTGCCGTAATTCATTTTATAATTATTTGACAGATGGCTTGAAATAGAAGCTCCATCAACCTCTTGGTGGTGGAGGCCTGAAATACAGACCTGGAGATATCAACCCAAGATTTTCTCTAGGCCCTAGTTGTACCAACTAATTTCATCACATCAGTTTAGCTTTGCTCCGATTACAGAGATTCAAGGTGACAACGGACCCCACAACCAACCTGAACCCACTCACCCCTACACAGCAATAGGCTGTGCAAGTCAGTCAGGGGTGTACAATCTTACCGAAAAGGGCCAGTATGGGTGTAGGTTTTTGTTACAGCCCAGCACTAAAACTGATTCAACTAATCAAGGTCTTGATTGAAGACCATGATTAGTTGATTAGTTGAATAAAGTGTTGTGGTGCTGGGCTAGAACAAAAGCCTGCGCCAACAGTGGCCTTTCTCAGATAAAATTGGACACCACTGGTGTAAGTGTGTGCTTGCTAGATGTGGGGGTTGGCTTTGCCCTACATGTAGTGTGGCTCATCATACCTGTGTGTGCTGCTGGTCATTAGGCGTGTCCTGTGAGAGCATGGGCAGTGAGGACAACAGCAGCTCCGAATATGTCAATGCCCCCCCACAGAGAGGTACTTTCCTGCTCTCACTTTTCTAACACTTCTTGTACACACTGTTTGTTCCTGTTTATTTATATTTATAAACAACAATCTTGATAATGTACAAGTATTGTTAAATAAAAGTCAACAAAAATGGAAAGAAATTACAGTTGTCACACCCCTGATAAAGATGAGCAAAAAAAGCTATATAAAATACAGTTATATTGTATACTCAAAAATGTGAAAATTCTAAGATTTAAATTCCAACAGGACAATGACTCAAAGCATACAGCAAAAGCCCAGACCTCTATCTCATTGAGAATTTCTGTTAAGATTTGAAAATTGCTGTTCACCAATGGTCCCCATCCTGATGTAGCTTGAGCAATTTGTAAAGAAGAATGGGTGAAAATTGCAGCATCCAAATGTGCAAAGCTGGTAAAGACTTACTCAAACAGACACAACTGTAGTTAAAGGTGCTTCTACCAAGTATTAAGTCAAGGGGGGTGAATACTTATTGAATCAATTATTGTCTGTTTTTTATTTGTAATGAATTAACTAAAAGCTTTAGAGTTTTTAATTTATTATACAGAGTATCTTCTGTTGATCAGTGGCAAGAAATTGATTAAATCAATTTTGATTCCATGAAGTAAGAAAATAAAATGTGAAAAATGGGGGTGAATACTTTTTATACCTATTGTATAATAAAGTTGGGCAAACTATTAAGCCCCTAGTACAAAGGTTTACCCTCTAAACACATGGGGGGCATTAATTATAATGCCTGTTGATAACTGGCATTAACCCATTACATTTTCAGCACCAAAATGTTGGTTTAGATTGTTTTAAATATGATTGAATAAACTATATATTGGCATATGTGATATGGGATGCCTATCCAAAGCATACCATATGAAAGGGGTTCCTTTGCTCTAAATTGTAATACCTATTTCAACGTCAAGCCAGGATTCCTACAAATTAATTACATGCTAATACAATATGGAACTTACAGTGGCTTCCAACTCAATCATATGCTGATGTTTATAACTTGCTGTCATCCATAATATGGACAAAAATGCACATTGTATACTATCCTTAATCTTTATTCCATATAGAAACTTGTCTTACTGTACACATTATTGCCAGTATTTAATTTGTTTTGCTAAGGGACTGCTCCATAATCATAGGGTCTCTTTGTCAAGGTTTGGGCTCAGAGAAAGTCTGCCTTAACATTTTGAACCTTATCATATTAATAATCAGTATGATAAAAATGCAATACAAATGTAATAATTATACTAATTATGGAAATGGACAAACAGGACAAACCGATACAATAGTGGATGGCATCAATTTCATTGGAGCTTAATACTTTTCTGTTTCAGGTCACTAAAAACCCCACTCTTTCAATCTGAAGAGAGGGTTTCTTGAAGAGGCAAGAGGAAGCATCCCAAATGGTGGCATACACTGAGTGTGACATTTTTAGACCTCAATAACAACCATGTACATAGGAAAACCTTAAGTTCTGCACTTATTAAATAACCTGAAAAAAATATGCAGACAGGAAGCAAAAGCAAAATTGATATTAAAAGGCTCCTGTATTTAGCATAATATGGATATAGCTGACAACTCCTGAGAATTTTTTTTCTGCATTATGTTCATTTACTTTATAGTTATTGTTCCATTTTATGATAAGCAATGCAGACATTTATTTTGCTTGGTCTCCCAGTCCATTTCACATAGATCCTGTCTTTACTCTGTGGTGTTGAAATACATTTCTATTCAAGTTAAATCAGTTTGTGAGATGTGTATGTTTACAATGTGTAATGTTGACAAGATTATAAAACAGAAATAAATCATACAAAATCCATTGTAATGCGTGCCAAATTCACAATTACACCTACTAAAGATTAAACATTACATTTGCATGCAATATATGCAGTCATACTCTAACCAAAGACACAAATGTTTTTATTACTTTACATAAAGGTGTGACCTTTGGAAATATCTTAACATTGCCTCTATATAGCTTAAAATTCAAGAATTAATAAACATTGAGTACTTCCAAAAGCCATATAACAAACCTACCTGATTTGTTAAATAGCATCTATTAATATAATTTTTTTCACAAAGTAATCAAGAGTTAATATAGACCCGCTTGTTCTTTCGCAGGGAGTCCCACTTGCGGGCGATTGGCTGTCCACCCCCAGGGGGAGGCATGATTTCACTGCGTGCAAGAGGCTCTGTGTGTCAGTTACGTCTCGGGAGGAGGCAGCTCAGTACACCTTTGTCACTGCCTTTCCCAGAGCTGCAGATGGCGAACTCGTAGTACGAGGGAAAGCAACAGTTGACATGGGTATAATTGGCCACCAAATTGGGAGAAACACAAAGAGAACTCTGAAATAAAGGTATTAAAAGAGTTAATATAGACTGAAAAATGAAAGTGAAGTTTACTTTAACTCAACACTTCAGAATAAGTATTTAAATTCTGGCCATGTAACATCTGTTACTTGCATGTTTTACATTACCTTTATATAGAACTGAATTCTATATTAAAGTAGCAGTGAATCACTACAGGAGATAGCAGATGGCTCCAAAAATGAGTGACAACTAATGACAGTTCTGAATTATTTCTTAAGCAAACATACCATGATTCAATAGCTGTGTGCCAAACTTTTCACTCATATGTAATAGGAAGCTGTGTGTTCATAGAAATGCCCAAGTTCATTCAATTTTTCAATTGATCGCTCTACACAACTCAAAGAGAAGTTACCAATGAGGTCATTTCCCTAATAGAATCCAAAGATAATTCCACTTCAGCTCCATTGCAGTTTTTGAATATGGATTTAAGGGAGTGTCTTAAGGAATCTGATGCCACGACCACATAAGAAACTACTGTATTGTACTACTGCATGTGCACTTGGAAGATGGTCCCCTCAGTATACAAGACACAAGTAAACACCCGATAACACACTTCTGTAGTTTAGTTTAAAACTTTATTTTTTTGGTCTTTTTAATTTTTTATTAATTTTTTATTTTGTTTTTCCATTGTTTATTCACCTACAACAGGAGAGGAAGTTGAAAAAGGGAAGAGTAAAAAATGGGAGCGAGCAGTTTTTTTCTTCTGTTAAAATGTTTCCCCTCTCCTCTCCTCTCCTCTCCCTCCCCCTTTCTGTTAGGTAGATCTCGACTTGTGTATGAGCTTCTCACTCAGCAGACAAGGTCTCTTGGTGAGGGGTATCTATTCCTCAGCGGTTTGAAAGTTTTCCTTCCAGACAGTTTAAAAGAAATGAGAAGATTCAGTCTTTCTCAAGCTTCTAAAAAGCTCTTCCTTGAGGAACGAGTACCTTCCACCTCCCCCATTCCCACTAAAAAATATAAAATAAAAAAAAATCAGTAGGGTGAGGAGAATCTGAATACTCTCCTAGTGTGACTCTCCTGCACATTAACACTGCTGTGCTGACTTTGGACAGCGAGTTTCATCCACGGGACACTGGACAATGGTGGATAATCGCCATGTTTTACTGAACAGGGGGAGATGACAGCATGGGTCTGAACCCTCTCTCTTGCTTGCCGCCTCTTGTCTGTGGTCCTTTTCCTGGGTGCTCAGTTTCCTTGAGGGTGGAAGGGGAGCTGCTGGGGGGGGTGGGCTTGCACTTGCACTGTTAAGAGAGCGACACAGGCAACACTGTCAGCACGATCATCATCTCTACTAAGGTCAAATGCAATGCAGATTTATCTGTATTGAAGACTGAACTGTTTATTTTTATATTTGCAAGCATTGGCAATGAGCAAAGCCTCATCAATCTGAAGGTAAGACTGTATGGGGAAATCAAGGTGCACTGCACTCCCCCTGGATAGATTTCTGAATAGCTTCTGGATTTATTTCATTTTTGTAAGAAGGTCAAATTAAGTCAGCTACTGACAACCTTAAAATACATGGAGAGGTAAGTGTCCCTAGGAGTAGATTTTCAGAAAATGGCTAGAGTAGATCCTGGAGCACAACGTCACAATGGAAGCTCCTGAGCTACTCACATATGCATGCGGTATCGATAAAAGGCTAATACAGTGGCTGGCACGGGGGTGTGCTCTCACCCTGTGGGTGTCCGATGTAGGCGTAGTGTTGGTGGGCACCCTGCTGAGGAGGAGGACCGTGTTGGGGGTGCTGAGGCCCGGAGCCTGGCCCCTGCTGGGGAGGGGGGGCGTGCAGCAGCATCACTTGGGGGTGCCCGTGGGCGCCCGAGTGGTGGGGGCCAGACAGAGTACCCGGCACGTGAGCCTGACGGGAGAGAGCGAGAGCTGAGCACCACGACATAACTGAGACGTATACTTCCCATGCAGAGACTCCTCTCTCTGGGGGATCTTACCTGTGCCAGCTGACCCAGTGATGGGTAGGTGTGGGGGATTGGCTGGTGTCCATGCAGACTGTACCCTTGGAGGGGGTAAGAGCCCTGGGGAGAGGTGTGTCCAGGGGGCATGTTTGGTGGGGTGGGCGCAGAAAGGGGCCCGGAGTGATAGAGAGACTGAGGCTGGGGCCCTGACTGGGCGGACTGGGAACGGGGAAGGCAGGGAAAGAGAGAGAAAGTGTTAAGGCGGCGTCAATAAATACTTCAGAAGACTTACAGAAGTATAGGTACTCAATGAAAACAGCTGGGTCTGACTTGCGCATGTGCTAATTAAATGAACAACAACTAAGTGAATAACACCTAATAGAAGAGCAGTGCTCTGAGCTAACCTCAGAGGTAGCTTTCATGTGACTTACCTGGCTGGGGCTGGGGGCGGCGTGTTGTGGGGGTGGCTGATTGCCTGTTGGTGTACTGGACGGCTGGGGTGGGTGCATAGAGCCTGAATGATGGGAGAAGGACTGTGGAGCTGAAGGGGAGAAGGAGGGATGAGCTCACTGGCCCATGTGACACAAGCATCACTCTGAGCTTAGTGATTTGACTGAGTTTAGTGAGGCAAGACTAAAGGGTCTTCCTGATGGTGGCATATCTCTCGTCAATAAAAATAAAACACATCAACCCAATTATTGTTCCACCTATACCCTCAGATTATCACCCGAAACGGAAAGCGTTCTCTCTCTGAAGTACACTGTGTGTTCTGTAGTGTTATGCATGTCGAGTCTGACCATAGAGTCCTTGCTGTGGCCCAGGAGGCCCCTCTCCCTGCCCGGGGAACTGAGGGCCACCAGGAGGGCCAAGTGGCTGCGGGTGTCCTCCTCCAGAACCCAACATCCGAGCCCCACTTTGTAGCATCGAGTACATGGGCTGAGGGGCAGACAAGAGCGTGTTCACTCAGCACGTGCATAGGCAAAGAAACTTCGAACACAAACGGTTCCCTTCGAATGCCTTACCTGTCCTGGGTAGTGCGCCATGGCCTGTATGACTTGCTGGCTGTATTGCTGGGGGCTGTACTGCAGGTAGGACTGGGGGTAGGGAGAGGCGACCAGGGGAGGGCCGGCCGCTGACGCAGCAGCCTGGAGCATGGGGGGTGCCGAGGAACTGTGGTCTGAGCGAGGGGCCACCACCGTGCCTGATAGGTGGCACAGAGAGAGCATGAGCGCGTGCAAAACAAACTATAAAAAAAGTGCAATGAAGGATGACTCTTGAAAGCGGGAGTCAGAAAGTGGGAGGAATCTCTTACCCTTGGCTCTGGGATACTTCCCCTGGCTGACTGTAGACATGGTGTACTGGTACATCTGAGGGGCCTGGAGGGAGGAGAGAGAGGGTAACGTGGGGTAGCATAGCATGTAGCGGTTACAGTACTGAGCTCTGGATTTGTGGTACATGGGTGTGACTGCTACTGTACAGCTGAAAACGAGTTTCTCTGTAAATCATTTACACAGCTTGCGCTTCAACTGAAGCCAGTAAAAATCCATCCAGATAAGAGGCATTAAGGTGATTCAGTGGTGAAGAGAAAAAATACATGAATGGGAGCTCTCCTTCCAACACGAAGGAAGACTGCCCTTTATTTAGAGCCACATACGGCTGCAGCGCAATGTTCAATCACCCAACTGCAACACATCTGATAATCAGCCTCCTGCTCACAATGGGACAGATTCGATTGCAAAATCATACACATGGAACTTGGTTCACATCATCTACAAACTATGATAACAAATTTGTTAAATTCCAAAGTTTTTTTGAAATACTGACTGTAGCCATAAGCCAAACGATTTGTTGTTTGAACATTATATGCTAATGATTCTGCAAACTGTCATTCACTTCTTCTACTTGGGCATCAGGGCCAGTATTCACAAAGCATTTTATCTTACCACTAGGAGTACTCCTGAATCGCACTAAAACATTCTAGCTGACAGTCCCCTCTTAAAACCTATTCACAAAGCTGCAAAGACAAACTCATACTAAAGAAGTCGGCGAATTTTCAAGCTAAGAGTGAGGGCGGGGTTGACGTCATTGCTATGGATGATGTTGTGTCTCATGAACGAGCTTACTCAGAATGCCCACAGCGATTGGCTGATATAGGGGATGGGTCTCTGCCCACGATTTCAACCTAGAAAATAAATTATATGCTACTGTAAAGGGGTATGTAGGCCTACCTTTTCCTGTTATATTCTAATAAAGATTGTAAAATACAAATGTAGGCTACGTGTCACTGATTTAACATGAAACCAAGAATACTGACTAGTCAATTCGTTACATGTCTGCATCTCGTAAACAATCAGCGGGTATCGATATAAGCAGCCTTCCAATTATCCAGACTAGAATCACCATGGCTGACAATAAATGCAAACGCAAACCAAACTGGACGAAAACAGCTGCCACAGGTAATACGACATTAGGCCAATCATCCACAACTAGGGCCTAGGCTATAGATATACGCTACTGCTCTACTACTATCATAATACCCTCACGATTGAGGCGGTACCTTTTTACGAGCTCTGTATCATTCAATATCTCCAAAGTGTTGACGCAATTGCGACGATGATTGCCGGCAGCAGCAGATTTTCGGATCGCTGTGAGTAGGTCTTTAGCGACTTAGAAGTCCTCTTGACTGCTTCTAACTTCTCCTGGACTTAGGAGCTGTTTTTAGCTCTCAAACCCTTTGTGAAATACTCTTATCCCCAAAATTTAGGAGTCCTACATTTATGAGTGACACGCCCATTATTTTTCGGAGTTGCTCCTAAATTGCCAAGTTAGGACCAACTTTTATAACATAGCAGCGGGGTTCTTCTCGTCTACATCATGTGGTGTGATTTGTGTGAATCTAAGCAGGGTATTACATGTATTGTACTCTGGGTATTTGGATAATTTTCTATATATATATATATATATGTGTGTGTGTGTGTGTGTATGTCTACATATATTTAGAAATCTCATTTAAAAAGGGGGTGACCCATTACTTTTTTATACATAAAATCTGAGTAATAGACACATTTATTTTTCAATTAAATGATCAAAAACCTGCTTTGACGTGTAGCAAAACTCGCCATTGTGTAGTTATAGTGGGTGTCTCCCCAACCTTGATATTTATTCATCAACCTGCTCGTCCGTGTCTTTATACCATGGTAGATAACATTACGTTTGTAACAAACACAAACAGTGGGGTTTACCTGGCTCAGGCAAGACACACGAACAAAAATGTTTCATAAAGATACCAACTGGTTTAACGGAAATGAAATGACCTTTATACTCGTTACGGTTTTTAAATCACATGCAGCAATAATACCACATTAGGAACAGATTTAGAGTGTCGTTTTCTTGCAAGGAGAAAAAACTATTTACAGTACAACCAAAATATTACATATAATTAACATGCATACTATACACTAAGTGGTGCAAAGACTGTTATTGCAACCATTTAGAGCACATGTCCAAGGCAACGCAAGACCTTCATAAAACAGCTACCAGTATGAGGGCGAGAAAAATGTTATGGTAATGAGTTACAGTATGTAATGAGTGTGTAGCATAGGACAAATCACGGATGCGTGACAATTTTGTGTATTGACGCAAATCAACAAAGGATTTAGTCTTTCGTGAAATGTATCTTTGAACATAGTAGAACATGAAACTTGATTGAACATAGTAACTGAACATTTTCGTGAGCCACCCCCTTAAAAAAAGAAACCGCACCAACATGTTGGAAATTTGGCAAGCATGATCCTTGGGCTGCTCTTTATCAAACTTGTTATTTATACATTGCTATTGCCCCCAGAGAATAGCGTGTGTTTAGATTGGTCTACTTTACTTTACTCTATTTTCTCCAGTGCTGCCTGCCATTTTGGCCTCACTGGAACCTTCTTTTTCTCTGCTGCCAAGTGAAATAAACCTGACCAGAGGCCTCCTCCTGAAATGTCTTTTGGTTTTGGTGTACATACTCATACCTGAGTGTGATACGTGATACCTTGTACAGTACCACAGGCATATTCAAAGAAAATTCCTAAAAACCTACAGAACTGCAATCACCGTATACATATATGCACTCATTATACAAAATAACATTGCATTATCCAACATTTCACGACAGGAGCAGAGGTGGTGTTATATGAATCCATTAATCCATTGCATGGTTACTTGCAGAGACTGAAACACAGAACATTTTTCAGACCTCTGTGTTTGTCACTTTTCCATGCACACACACAATTAGGCAGCACAAATGGACAGTACCTGCACAGAGTGTATCTGGGAGACATAGGACAGATAGGGGGGGTTGTAGATGGGTGCCTGTCCTGGTGGAGGCTGTAACACCACGGAGGGGCTGGGAGGGGTAGGCCGCGGTGGCGTTGGGGCCGAAGTGGGCTTGGACTGCAAAAGGGGAGGAGGGTGCAAAGAGAGAGAAAGCTGTATGTTCATCGTGTAATACGTGACTGTACATCAAAACGGTAATACTAAATTGCTAAATTGCATGTTTACAAGACGCAATGCGACAAAAGGTTGCACTTTAAAAGAGGCGAATGTTGACAGTCTCACCATCGCATTGATTAATAGATAGATTAGGGAGGTGTTTTGAGCATGAGTTTGCAGGTAATTTATTGAAATAATTTACTGCTGCTGCTGCTACTACTACCACTATAACAATTGCTATTACTACAACTGCTACTAGAACTATTACTAATACTATTTCTTCTACTAACAATTTTTAACTGCTTAACATACAACACAGAGGGTTTTTACAGCACACAAAAAGCATTTAACACATTTGCAAAAGTGGCACAGCAAAATAATTGTCCCTGCAAATTTTACCGCCAGCAAATTGTATTCAACATTTTTCTGTGATACGCAAAGCATATACTAACATCCAATGTCCATATTGCACATATCAATGGATGCACTGCTTGGTTGAAGTGCAACAGTTTTGCTGTAGGATATGGTCTTGCGGTTTCCACAGGCGGATGCTCACCAGAGTCAGAGGCGGCTTGTTGGGGTTGAACTCTTTGGCATTGGGGTTCAGAGTGGACTTTTTCACTTGACTGCAGAGGAAGAAAGAGATAATCACTATGAACAGATGGTCAATTAATCGTCTCAATGCAATCAAAACAGCACACTGCTACACTCAAAAAGGTCATTAGCTGTAATTCATTACACACTCCCTAAATGTATTTTCCCCAGAATGTCTTCCTTATCCCTTTCAATCACACTTTTCTCTGTGGAACTACCTCTCCACCCCTGTCATCTCTACTCACTCAGCGACACCCTCCCCTCTGTCTGCAGCTTCCAGCCGGGGCTCTTCACTGCCGGGGGACCGGACAGGCTGGGGCATCGCAGAGCATGGTGCGTCTGAAGTAGCCGTCTGGATATTAGATGCTGCGCTCGCACTGTCAGCCCCTTCCGCCTCCTTCTCTCTTCCCTGCTCCGAGGAGGGCGAGGAGGGGGCACGGTGCTGAGAGGGGTTCTGCGCCGGGCTCGGCTTGGGCTCAGAGGCCATGGTGGGTTCTGCTGGGGGTGGCTGGGCTGGGCTCGGCTGGGGAGATTCGCCAGGCGCTGACGCTGCTGTGCCGCCTCCACTGGGCTGAAGCTGGGAGGGCACGAGGAGGGAAAGGATTTATAAACTCGGGTTAACTGGTGAAAAACAAAAATGCACTGAACTCTACAAAATCGTACTGTGCATTGTTATCTGTGTACAACATGTGTAAATCATCTCAAACCCAACCAACTTATATCAAACTAGGTCTCAAAGTATCACTGTACCGAATGTTTAGTATTCAGCCTTCCTCTTCTGACCTGTGATTGGTCACGTCACTTTTAGAGATGTACTCCAAGGGGTTATATGTTTTCCCCCAAAATTGGAAAGTAGAATAAATTAAGATGGCTACACATCTGGTGTAAAATTGCATGAGAATAGCTTGTGGCTCTGAGAGGTTGGATAAATGCAAAGCAAGCTGCACAGCTCTCCTGAAAAGTTCATAAACTTGCTAACCAATGCTAACAATGTGGAGAACAGATATTCAGCTAGCAAGCCAACTACCTTACACCATTTCCAATCCAATATGTTGCTGAATACAGTTATCAAAAAGGGAGTAATGATTTGCTGGCTAATTATAAAGGGCACAGTGCATATCACACAGCAGTTAAGACACCTCGCCAATGTCAGCAAAATATAGTTCGCTAGAAATCTAAAGAGACAAACTTTCACAAGGCTATCCTTACATAGCTAGCTAGCTAACAGCATTATTTGCTCTGAGAGTTAACTAGCCAATAAGTTAGAAATCTTGTAGGTATGAATAATTTTTGTTCGTTAAAACAAGCTGAGAGACTATGTTTACGACAGATGTCTCGAACCCAGTATTTTTTTAACATCCCATTATCGGCTTATAAAATCAGTAAACTGATAAAATCAGTTGGGTACCTGTTGGCACCTCTGCATACCCAACGTATATGCCATCTTACTAAATACTGTGATGCAGCAACCCTGAGGTGAAATAATTCTTACCCTGAATTCTTTACCAAATTTCCGCAGCTCTTCGATTTGTGACCGTTGCTGAACTGATGGAGCTGGAAAAAGTGAAATTGAAGTTAGTTACAAATGGCAAGAGCGTCCGACTGGGACCGGGGTTCGATTCCCCAACTGCCCCAGTTCGGCTCTAGCCTGGAATGCCACTAGGGGGCGGCAATTGGCTGTCCGCCCCAGGGAGGGGGGAGGGAAACCGGTATGAGCCTGCTGTGTATAAGAGTGGCTCTATGTGTACCGGAGTTACAGTCCACGGCTTGGCAAGTTCCGGCTCGGAGGAGGGGGTACATCACCAACAAAATTTTGTTGACATGAAAAGAGGGTACAATTGGCTACTATATTGGGAGAAAATGGGGAAAAATCTGAAACAAAATCTTTATAAGAAAAAAAATAAATGAATAAATAAATTGTAAAAAGTTATAAAACCTACTGCATATTTAAATAATCTCTGTCAAAGACATACCCTTAACACTCTTTCCATCCTGTGGGCTGACTGCAGTCTCCGCCGTCCTCTCTTTTCCTGCTGAACTGAGGATCTCATTCACTGGGGGAAGCATGGAGGGAGACATTAAAGAGGCACCCAACCAAACTCCCATCACATTGCACACTGTGAATCTAAATCTATCCTACGCCCCCTGATCCGACCCACATCCTCAAGTCAGTGATTCAGAGCTCCCCATGTTACCATTAGTCATCCCTGAACACCATGCTGCCACTGTCAGCCAGTCAATTCTGAACAAGTCCATCAGTTTCTCTTTAGGACCTTTCTTATTTTACAGCATACTAAAGACAATCGCAGTCTACGATGAAAACTTTCGACATTTAAATGTGAAACTATCTTGGCACATCTCACATTTGTTTAGGTACATCAACAAGAACTTGCAAATTACAGAAATTGCAAATCCACATTTGCCATGAGAACATGTCTAGAAAGCCAGCAAAGTAATTTGATATTAAAGCCCCCATGTTGGGAAACTTCTATCAATAAGATAAAGAATGCACACAACATGGTGGAGACCATAGGACAAAGCAGACAAGAAACTTAAATTGAGGTTGCACTCTTGTTGACTATAATATGATGTGTATTAATAAAGAGCCAGGGAAGAGTTTTAGTCAGCAGGATAATTCCCAGCCTCATAGTGGAATAATGACCCCTGCCAGTTGTGCAAGGTCCTCCAGTGCAATGGCTGTTGTGTCCTTTAGGTAAGACACAACATGTCACAGGATTTTTGGTAAGAACCTACAAAGACAGTATATATAACCACACTACACAATACAATTGCTGATGATTAAAAAGCTAAGAAAATCATATACAAGGAAAATTAAAGAGACAGTGTAAACTGTGACTGAAAAATACAATAAAAGAGAAAAGGCATTGAATAATTGAGGGTTGAGTGCTCACCATCTACAGGAAACAGAGGGGCTGGGCCAGTTGGCTTCTGAGTTGCCATGGTGACAGACGTGCTATCCGAGTATGGAGCAGCAATAACAGGGGGGTCCTGGGATGAAACCGCTGATTTTGGAGAACGTGAGACTAAGGAGAAGAGATGGGATTCAGCACAATGTCTGGAGAACTTTCACATATGGTGGCATGAAATAAGGCAAATCTATCTGGCTTCACATTGGTTAAATGCTATCAGTTTGCTGCTAGCGTTTGAGAACGCTGCACGGAATCACTGCAGTGAGCCCGTCTTAAAATTTCCAGTCAACACCCTAAAACTGAAGAAAGCCAAATTCATGCTTTGTGCAATTTTTGTGTGTGCGCCAGCACAATGCAGTTAGGTCATGCTAAACTCATGGAATCAATGCTTGGGAACTGTAAGCTTTTTAATTCAGGTTGAATTTCATTTAAAAATTGCTGAAGTGTAAAAAAAACCCCTACAAAAATATATATTCGCAATGCTTCTAGCAATCACCTGTTTTATCTGACACAAAGCTTCACATTTTAACAGTAGCAAATAAGTATTGGTCAAATGGTTGTGGGTGCTTTGTTAACCTGGATTTGTGGGTGGATCTCAAAAGTAACGTGTCTCCTCTTGCCTGTGGAATGTGAACTACAGTGCCTTCTGCTCAGAATTAATTTGCTAATAATTTGTTTCACCTCTCTAGGAGGGGGCCCCCGGAATCACATTCTTAACACAAATGAAGGTTCATTCAAATCCTGGTTCATAAAGGTTCATAAAACATGAAAGCGCTCCTAAGGAATACTGAAACTGTGGTTTACAAAATCATTATGAGTAGTTACTATGAGAGGCTTGGGTAATGAAGACCGGGACAAGCTGCTGCACAAAAAATAATAATTCCCAATTATGCCCTCAAATCTATTAAAGATGGTGTTGAACTCAAACGGTCTCATCTTAAATAATATCAGTTATTCATACAGCACCCTGTTCTGCTAGCAGCTAACTGCCATTTCACAAAAGACCTTGTATTGAAGTAATTCTGCAGTCATGGAGTAATAAGCAATTGCATTTTACATATTGCTTTGTTAGCATAACTGTATATATATGGCTTCCAATGGTCTTGGTGGGAAACATAGGTGGGATGAGGTGGGTGAAAGGTATGTTTGTGTCAGCTAAGATAAGATTTTGATTCCGTTACATTAGATATGATAAATCCAAAACACGGCAGCAAACCTCAGACTGAAATTAAAGGCGAGCTGCACAATCGTTGCATTCTTTGCCACATCGCTGCCTAAACGACACGAAAGCTTGTGTCAGTCTACTCACCTGTGGGAGTCGTATGGGAGTTGGATGTGCGGAGGGTTCTATTAGTCTGTAGAGGTCTCTGAGATTTAGGCGAGGTTCTGGATGACACTGACAAACAAAGGAAAGCGTGTCATGTACAGGAAAAGGTTACACATGGCCAAGTGTCACAAAAACATAACGCTCTTTTGACGCAGGCTCACACAACCGTACGCTGGTGCTCACCTCCGTTGACAGGCCTGGCAGTGTCGGAGAGAGACTGTGGGTGAGAGAGGGAGTGAGGTATCGGGAGGCTGTGCGTGTGAGGGGTGGGTGGACTGGTGGGGGAGGTAACTGGTGGGGCCGGTGAAGCTGTGGAGGGTTCGCTCAGACGAGATGAGCTTCCACCAAAGTTTGCGCCACTGTTGTTACCGAGAGATGTGGGGGCATATGCACTTCCTGAACTGGGGCTGCTCTGTGGGTGGTGTGGTGAATACCCCCCCCGGTTGGAGAGAGGACTATTTCTTTCCGATGAAGGGGTTGACTGGGTGCTGGATGTGGGGAGAGGGGGTCTCGGGGAGGAATTAGGAGGGCAGGGTCTGCTGGAGTGGTACCCCCCCATTCGGTTAGAGAGAGAAGCTGTGCTACCTCCTCCACCTCCTCTTTCCCCCCTTTCCCCCCTTTCCCGTTCCCCTCTCATACCACTTCCTGACACCCCCATCTCCCTAGCTCGCTGGGGTAAGGGTATGTATTTACCCTCCCTAGAAGAAAGAGACAGAAGGGTCAATACACTGAGCTGAAAAACACAGAAAACTAAGTGGAAAAGCTGTAGACCACAGGTGTCAAACTCATTCCATCGAGGGCCAAATGTATGCAGGTTTTTGTTGCAACCAATACACTACAACAGGTGATTTCACTAATTAGCCCACTTCTTCAACCAAGGGAGGGACCTAATTGAAATCACCTGGAGTAGTGCATTGGCTGCAACAAAAACCTGCATACACTCGGCCCTCGATGAAATGAGTTTGACACCCCTGCTGTAGACAGTTTCCCTTTGGACTAACTTGAAACAAAAAAAACAATAGAGACAAATGCACACTTAAGTCCCAAGGCACCAAACAAACATTCCGCGCCATACACCCAAACTACGGCATCAACGCTAAATATATCCAAACCTGCTGCTGTTGCTGGCAAAACTGGGGCTGTCCCGGCCCCTCTCGCGTTCCCTCTCACGTGGACTCTCCCTGCCCCGCTCTCTCTCGCCACCATCCCTCTCTCGGACAACGGCGCTGAATTTTTCCTCCTCGGTTTTCCCCTCCTCATTCTCCAGGGACACGCGGTGCCTGTACTGGGGACTGGACTCAATCTCGCTGGCGAGGCGAGCTGCTCGTGCCTCCCGCTGCCGGAAACCCTCTGAGCTGCCCCTCTCCAGAGGCACCCTAGTGGTGGGAGAGAGAATCAATACAACCATCAGACTCCAGAGCACAGGGCAGGGGCTCATAATTATGCTGGGCAAAGGCAGCAAGTGACAGAAATGTAGGGAAACGTACGTGTACATAGAAAGGCTGGAGTCGTATGTTGACTTTATGCCATAGTTCTCCTCGTTGAACCTGAACATTTCATTAGCATCCCAGCCATTGGACTGAAAGAGGAGAAGATCATTACATACATTTACACACAGACAGCCATGTTGTGCAAAGGCCAGAACTTCATGCCAACGGAGTAGTGCTAGAATTTGGAGATTTAACATTTTTTGTTAAACTACTGCAGATTTGATCCAACTATTTGCACCAAATGTCTTCCACAAATAATTTTTTGTTGAATTCACCAAAAAAATGATCTAATCATGTTCTGAAATCAAGATGTTCAGAAGTATTAGTGAATCACCTGATGTGGCTGCTGAACGCAGTTGCAAGAACCTACAAACACATAATTATTGCCTTACTTCCACATATGCACATTTCCATTCATATTTTAAAATGAATAATAAACAATCAAAATAATTTTATATCATTCGATGCAGAGTCCTTACTCTTCTTTATATTCACTTTCTTTAAAATTATGCGTGTTAGTCCTTACTCTTCTTTATATTCACTTTCTTTAAAATTATGCGTGTTAGATTTCACCAGCGCTGAGTGCAACCAGGTGGACATCTTGGTGACGGTGACTGAACCGCTCCCTTGTGTCTCATCAATGCGGATGTGCTGACCACCACTTAATGAGATTTAAAAGGGCTACTGTATGAATTGAGCAATACTGATCAGACCAGGATGATCCACGTAATACATAAATGCAAGTATAGTTGTTGTGTCAAAGGATGAAAACGGTTACTGCGTGTGAGCGTAATAAGCGTGTGAAGAAATAAGAGAAAAGGTGTGACTCACAGCGTCTGCTTCTAGGTCGTAGCTCTCTCCGTTGATGTCTCCCCCCTCCCACCTCTGCAGGACCTTCTCCTTATGTTCTCCATTCACACGCGTTGAGCTGATAGCTGTATCTGTGAACGTGTCTGTTTGCAGAGATACAAGACCATCCATGACACCCTCCATTGCAGCATAACCCCACCTTTGGCTCTAATAGGCTAATTGCATTTTAATGTATTGCTATGAGGCGTCTTAGGTCTGACTCTTTGCAGTACCTCTGGTGGCGTAGTTGAGGTCCACGTCTCTGCAGGTCATGGTGACAAGGTCAGAGGGGCTGAAGATCATGGTGTCTGTGATCTCCTCTCTCCGGGGCGGAGCGGAGGAGTTTCCCCCCTCCTCGCACCGCCTGTGCACTGCATCCACTGCCAGTTCACACTGAGGACAGAGAGGGTGAGGGGTCAACACAGGCCCCAATTACACAGCCCAAACAAACAGATCATGTACCGGCTATAGCACTGAGATTCGAAAACACAAATAGCAAGATAACATCCAAGCTACATACAACCGTTTCCATCCATCTACGCATATCCCTCGTCTACTACATCACTGCTTTATGTGTATTTTACCAGAAGTAGAGCAGATACTGCTAATAAGTTGGGTCTCAGATGGCCATCCCATTTCAACATCATGTAGTTGATGTATCCAGTTGTGTATTACTAAATTAGAACTGTTATGCGATCGTTATGAGAAGATGGACTCAATCGGACACTGAGGCATTACCTCAACACCAGTCTCAACTCCAGACGTTCAATCTCTGACAGAGCATTTGGATAACTGTTAACTTTTCAGGTCAAGGTTTCTTGCAATCTGATTGGTGCCAGCAGATTTATGACCTGTGCATTTGGTTGGCTGGGGCTGTCTACCATTTCACATACCCACTCTATTGTGGGATTCGTCAGAAGTTGTAACTGACCATTGGTTTATTAGCAAAACAAATCCCCGGAAGCTGGTTAATTATACAACACTGGAGTTAGGACAAGTGAGGCTCAACAGGTACTAAAATACACCTTGGAACCAACAATATCTACGCGTTAGATGTCTCATGTACAGAAATATGTAAAATCTAAAAATAGAGACCAAAAGACAAAATCACACAGAAAACAATGTAGGCAGCAGAATGGAAAACCGATACTTACCCGTGAGCTGAGGGTCTTGAAGATTCCCTCGTACACATTGCCATTCTTCACCCTGATGTCACAGGTTGAGCCCTGCAGAGTTAGGAGAGACATTACATGATACTACATCCCTCAGTGGTTCATTACCATTTGGATTTACTTTAACAGGTTTATTTTAAAACCATTAAAAATCAGTGTGAACAAGAAACTGCAAGAGGAAATGCAAACTTCCAAAAAGGACTGATTATCAAGTGCCATGTCACTAAATCAATAAAATGTACAATCGGTTAGACCCTGGTTACTCTAATATCAAAATATATTTTTTTGAAAATACAATTGGTTTCAAAATATGTGTTGCAGTCAGGATTGCTATTACATTAAGAACAAACTGTATGGTTTCATATTTCTTAAATTAAATTGTTTACTGCAGGATTCTGTGTTAATAGTTAGCTAATGGTGGTTCTCTATGACTCAGTAGGTAGAACATGATGCTAACAATGTTTAGGTTGTGGGTTCGATTCCCATTTTGAGTACATATACTGAAAATGTATTCATTCACTACTGTACCTTGGATAAAAGCACCTGCTAAATGGCATATGCTATGTTATTACGTTAATGCAACCACATTAACACATCAACAGTCCTTTTTTGAAGTTGATACGCCAGGTCATCGACAGTCTTTTTAAAAATGTTCTAAGCCCATTCAATTAAATACTTTTTCCATTTTGGGTCCCCACATGAGTGCCTGTTTTCAAAAAGCACCAGTGGAGAATAAACTAATAATTATTATGCCCATGAAGCACTCATTCTGTACGCTTTTTAATCATTCAACAGTCCACTGTATTGTACAGGAGGTACATACGAAGATAAAAACTGACTCACCACTACAGCTGTAAGAAAATGCAGCATTCGGGCATTGTTGTACACTCCTTCAAACACCTGAGACATGGAGACGATGTAGTACATACATAAATATTCAGATACAGTCAGGCAGAGGTGGAAACAAAACGCTTGCCTTTTCCCACAAAGTCACATCAGAATACGTCAACACACACATTTTTCAATTAGTATTTGCTTTTCAATTGGGGATCAACGTCAGAAAATCTGTCAGTTAACACGCGGATGTTTCATAATTGTATGGCCGCTGCAGTTTATAAAATTAAAGAAATGTCAAACTTTCACCTCAAAATATGTGTTATTTCAGTTAAAATATTTATGCTCAGTACCACATTATATAAATTATACAAACTAATATGACTGTGATAATTCACTTCTTGTTAATTCAATGAGGTAATAACCAAATTTGACAAATCAGCTTTCTCACAAGAAACCTGCGCCAGAATAGTCAGGCATTTAATTAATCTATTTGTTCATAGGGTGTCAATTCAGAAGACACACTAAATAGAGCTGGTAAAATGTAACACTTAGAAGGAAATACATTTTAAGGGATGTCAATCACGTAAAATATAAATTGACACCAAAGATTTGGCACCTTGAGGTGCAATATTTCTCCTCCTCTATATAATATAAAAGGACACTCCAAAAAGGCGACATTGTTCTGGTGTAGTTGGGATGACACCCTTCACCTTAAAGTGATGGCGTCTCGACTGCTGACAGCTAACTAGCTACCTGAGTAGAAGACTATGACTGCTCACTGAAATGCATGTCTAGTAACTATGTTACATTGAATACATTATTGAATATAATGTGAAATATATTATGATATTTCTTGATCACAGCCATTGTTGAAAATTGTGTCAAGCAATAAATATGGTGCATATCTGGCCTCTTAAATAAATGGATAGGTTTTTGGAAAGCAACACACACACACACACACTGAGTATTATTCTTAATATCAAAACACTACATTACACAATTCGCAAATGTATGCTGGCCAAATTTTGTGAAAAAATTGAATTTTTGCATAAAATCCAGGCTCTTTTTTTTTTTTTTTTTTTTTTTAAGTTAGTAGGATGTCCTGCAGATTCACAGACACAACTGGACACATTAAAATAACTCACTGGAGAAGACTGGTGAGGTGCCTTCACAGAGTTTCGGCTCCTGAAGGTTAAACAAGAAAGAAACAGGGCAGGTGTTAAAACAACAACATGAGAAAACATGGATGCTTGTAATTGAAGCATACTCTTTTTCTTTGACTAGAAAAAAAACACTCAAAGCATGTGTGCGTATTAAAGGGGTTTATATCGACCATTACAAATGTAACTGCCATCATAAAAAAAAATATCTAGCTAAAGTCAAAAGGTATTAATACTAGTACATAAAATGAATACGTATAAAAGTCAGTTAGAGCCGAAACATCGTACCATTTGGACATATTGCCTATAGCTACATAGACAACACTAAAGAAATCACCAGCTGGCTAGCTAGCCAAAGCTACTTACAAACCAAATTAATGCCAGTCGGCTATTGACCATCGTGGTCTTAATCACAATAATCTCTTTATAGTCAATTAAAACATAATGACTTTCTAACGAGGCGCTGAGGTGTGCTTTCACTCAGCGAACGTTACCGAACATATTTTTAAAAATCCATATAACTAGCTAGCTAGCGAACTGATAATATTACTGTGCATCTTGGATGGTGTCGTTGCAACATTCCTTAAATACTGTCAAATTAACTTTGTCGTATTAAAAGTAGATAGTCAGACGTAACACATTTCACATAGCTAACATAACGTTATAACTATTATAGCTAGCAAACAAGCTTTCCAACACAAAGACAAGCTAATAGCTAGGTAGCTAGCGACATCTCAACACAGCGTGATCAAAAGCGGTATCATCGAATCATATGAAAAAACATTTTAGAAAAAACAGTACTGTTTATGCGTGTGCATCCTTCTTATTCTGCTATTTTAAAGTCGCAATCTTTGATCATTCACATAGCCTCTCCGGCTACAAGTACACTATTATTACTGTAAGGGTTCGAAAACAACAACAAAAAAATTATAACAAATTCAAAACCCTCCTCTAGAAGAAGGCAATTGGTCAGTCCTGTAGTCAGTCAAATAAATACTCCCCTCGTATTGGCTTTATTATATTTTCAATCAAAACCCCGAATCCCTCCTTCGCCAATTCACCGATTTGATACAGCTCACCCCGGCATGATTACACAGCTCTGTTTGGCTGTTGGGTCCTATCAATCAAACGTTAACTACATAGAACAACCCACTAAAATATATCCCCCGCCTGTGCGACACGCCCCCTCTTGCATCCCCGGCTTTGACCGGCAGGCCCAAAACTAGGAGAGAAAACCCTCGACCTTTCGTGATGACTTAACCGATCTTTGCTTACCTTCCATTCGCTGCTCTGGTGTTGTTCATGTTGATCCCCGAGGCTGTGGAAGACATGCTGGATGGGCCTGAAGTCCCATTAGAGGTTTTCCGTCCGCTGGAGCCGGACTGTTGTTGCTTCAACATGGCCGAGTTTTAGTTAGCTAGCTACCTAGCTAACCCTTTAATGAGTCAAACCCACGAAGTCCTTCGCTGCAAGCTAGTTAACGTTACCAGGAAGAGTTTGCAAGCTCAGCTAGCTTTAGTTCTGCTGATGCAACGACCTAGTTACCTAAAACGCAAGAAACAAATTCGCTACGATTAGCTGAGGGAAAATGGGTAAGGAATAAGATGGATCGTTTGTGGCTACACCTACAAGTTTTGACCCCCGAGTCATTAATAAAAAATATAGGTAGCTATGAACCACGAGTCCTGTTATACCGGCGGGACGACAGATATGGTCGCTTGCCCGCTGGCTAGTTTCACTGTGTTATCCTTACCTTAGCTAGCTACTCCCTTCTGTTTCTCTCTCACGCTTCTGGCCCCTTTCATCTGGCTTCCCGTTCTATGGTAGTTTAATCATTCAAATCCAATTTAATCCGTTAGTACTAGTTAATGTCATTAACCAGAAGATGGATTATTTTCGGATTTCGGGGTGAAAACCGCCGTCACCACGTCTCGAGGTTTGCTTCTCTCACGGTCCGCGCGCGACTGGAAGTAAAATGGGTAGTTGGGGGCGTGTACGTGGATGCGTGCGCATGGCCGCTGATACCTAGGCACCAGAAACGTCCTTGAGTGTACGCGCACGCTTCATTCTGGTCACTGCTGGAGGTTTGGGATACTGTATTTCATCATCATTCAGAAAAAAACGAACCATTTAGAAGAAATTAACCATTTGAACGAATTATTTCTAATTAGATTCACTATTTCGTATTTAAACCTTCAATGCAGATATTTGCTGGTATATGAAAGTTAGGTCATCCAATCATCCAGATCTCACCATCTTTAGATTTTTCTGAATTGTCAGTTTTTTCTGTGACTTATGGGACAGTTTTTATTTTATTTTTTATTGGCAAAACCGATAAATCACAAAATAAATAAATCACAAGGACAACCAGTCAACTTCTCATTCCATATTTGTAGAGTGTTTTTCCAAAAATCATTCAGTCCAATTTTGGTCAAGGAACTTGAGTGAGTTTTGGAAAAACACTCTTCATTTGTAAGGATTCACTGCTTACAATGGTCTGATATCTAGGATGTTTATATTAGTGAAAGGTGCAGTAATATTAAAATGACGAATGAACATTCTATTTAGCCATGTTGTATCATGGCAATTGGCATTTATTCTGAGAATCCTGGTCGACCAATCAGCTTTTAGGACCGGACTATCCGTTTTATAAATGCATGTAGATGGCAATTGCTCTCTACATAATGTACAGGGCAGGCTGTAGATCCAATCACCTGCCCTTTGCCTCAGCTATTTTGCTCCACTAATTGCAATTTACAATTTACAATTGCAATTGCCTTCCACATTAGAAATGTGTACACTGGGACTGGAAACCAGGCTGTAGAGGCAGAACCGGTTTCTGACTGGGTCTGTATATCCACCTGCTGATGGCAACAGCCTGGAATTTTACTCTAGTTTTGAGGTAACTGATATTAACCCCCTATGAATCAGTGTTCCCCTAAGTCATCAACACTCCAAACCGCGTGAGCTACACTTTCTGTCACTGAGTACAGATGGATCAAGTGCATATTTAACATATTTCAATTACAATTAGTTTCAAATATCTCATCTCATCTCATCTTCAGCCGCTTATTCCTAGTTAGGGTCATGGGGGGCTGGAGCCTATCCCAGTATGCATTGGGGCGAGAGGCAGGAATACACCCTGGACAGGTCGCCAATCCATCGCAGGGCACTACATACACCATTCACTCACACACTCATACCTACGGGCAATTTAGACTCTCCAATTAGCCTAACGTGCATGTCTTTGGACTGTGGGAAGAAACCGGAGTACCCGGAGGAAACCCACGCGGACACAGGGAGAACATGCAAACTCCACACAGAAAGGCCCCCGGCCTGGATTCGAACCCGCGACCTTCTTGCTGTGAGGCGACAGTGCTATCCACTGCACCACCGTGCCACCTAGTTTCAAATATTCTTTTTCATAAAACAATTGAACACACATTATTTACAAATACAAGGTACTTGTTGGTTTAGCTGGGTGTCCATACGTCTTTGCAGGTTTTTGTTTGTTATAAATATTACTTTGAGGGGTGTAAGGAGATTTGACCGCCCCTCATGGGTTGGGCTTCTTCACTCCTGGTTTTATTACCCTTTGGACACCATGCTCTTGTTAGCTCCCTATTTAAGTTTATTTTCCTGTTCTACACTGCTTTCCTTTTCTCACATCTTTCCCCTTCACTTGACTATATACTATTATTAAACTCACTATTTACTTACCAGGCCTAATATCCTTAGCGATTACATCTGTCGAAAAGGTGGATCCATTTGAAAGGTAACTATATTATAGTTTGTTTACTGCTTTAATGTAATGGGGGGTAGATTTTGTATTATAATATAAGGTACGTATACATGGTACAATGATTAATTCAATGTATACACTATTAGTGGCTTTTATTCAAAGTGACTTACAAAAGAGCATTAATATGGCTAGAGATCATTGTAAGAGCTATTGAACAGTAAGCTTTACAAGCTTTATAAAACTATAATTGTATTTGTTATTTATGTTTTTCCTCCTCAATACCCATTTAAAATATAAATGATGTGTCCTATAAATATCAAAAGATAGAATTGGTATATTGGTTTCTGTGTGCAATAAGTACAACTCCTTATTCTTCATTAAGAGCAGTTCCAAAATGTTTGTTCAAATCAGACGAAGGGAAAACCGATGGTGAATTTGGGCTTCAAGGGGGTATCCCAGAAACTACTGCAAAATCCCACAAACTACCATGATCCATGAACAACAGGCCTCACAATCATCTGGTGGCAGTACAGCACAATAGAATGCAGCTTAAGGCATACTGCTCCATGGACTTCTAGATAAACCACAGAAAAACCTAAATAAGAATCGCTCCTTTCCCACAAGGAAAGAGAAATACAAATATATTATTATTATTATTATTATTATTATTCAGGAAGGTAGGTAAATAACATTAAGCAGGTAGGTGTTGGTATAACATAGCAATCACAATCAGGTCTACATGTGTTTGTAGATTTATTAAAGAAGGCAAAACCACCAGCTTGCAACTGTATTTGATTCATACAGACTATTAAAATATGTATTTGTGCAACTGCCTACCAAAAATCACCTGCCAAGTATTGAACCCTAGTTGTCTATTCAGAAGCATAGGACTCGTGTTTCACGTGTCACTTTATTAAACTTTAGGGGTGTGAGATAAAGAGGGATAGAGTGACTGCATTCAAGACTGATGCTCCATTTGTCTTTAGTCAAAAATGAGTGACTTCATATCATTGAGGCAATGGTTTGGTGTTCAATTCCAGGGTGCCCTGCGTTTCTGGGATTCCCTGTGAGAGTACGTGCATGTGCGCTCTTGAGACTTCCTCAGCTTCCAACAGTTGTTTGAAACTAACAAGATTTCTTAAATATCTATTGTATTTTAATGGACAATGTATACATTTCCTGATTCACAACTGATAAGAATGTCCGAAAATATTGCCCATCAATGTGTCTATTTTGTTTTTAACAATTCTCAGGGGAGTAAGAATAGCCCATACATTCACAGGAAGCAGGCAGGACTTTCTGATCTGAACTATGTAGGCAGTGCTTGGTACACAATCACAGTTCTGGCCATTGGAGCAGTTATGAGACCACTGCAAAAATCTAAACTTTTTGTCGAGGTAAGAAAAACATATTAAATTCTAGATATCTGGAAGTCTTCTCCTTTAAGCAAGTGTATTAACTGGATAACACCTCATTGTTCTTTGAAACGAGTGCTGTTGATGAAAAGTGAACAACTGAATAGGTGTCCACTTGAACATTCTGCACAAGCTTCCTCTAGTGGCAGAAGAAAAAATTCCCCATTGAAACCAATTATAAAATGTCAATTTCTGTATTAAAAAATAAAGAAATTCTGATCACATTTTAGGTATTTTTGCAAAAATATGTATTTTAATTTAATCCATGAGTTAATTAATTAATTAGTTTTTGGCTCATGAAAATCAACAATGTGAATTTATGTTCAATCAAAATATATGTAAAACAGAATAATTGTATTATTGCAAAGAAACTACAATGTCACGCCAGTGAAACCAGTTTGTAACTCTATAAAACATTTTTGTTCATACATCTTGCCAGAGCCAGGTAAACCCCACTTTTTGTGCTTACAAATGTAATATTATTTACCACGGTTCAAAGACATGGATGGGCAGGTTGATTAATAAATATGAACAGGAAACCGGACAATGGTGAGCTCTCAATTTTTGCTGCACCTCAACCTTTTGAT
Source organism: Aldrovandia affinis (assembly GCA_029706075.1). NCBI lineage: Eukaryota > Metazoa > Chordata > Actinopteri > Notacanthiformes > Halosauridae > Aldrovandia > Aldrovandia affinis. The sequence goes on from JAINUG010000013.1 coordinate 465,880, forward strand.
CACTTAACCCATTAATGCCCAAATTTTCCCCAGAGTTTTCTAACATATGATAATTTGAACAACTTTCCATATAAACATGTTGTGCAGTTTTTTTCACAATTTCTTTTTTTCCCAAGCAATGATGATTCGAATGTACGGCCACTTCAGTGGCCGGTGGGCACATACCTTGTAAGAACCCCTATGCAATGTTATAGTGTATTTTGTTACAACTGCATTTTGTTGAAAAATGAGAATGAAAATGAGAGTCTTAGGCACATTGTGTCATCTTTTATCAATGAAAACTTTATCAAATACATGATATGAAGCCATTTAAGAGCCCAACTGTTCTCGAGAAAACATTGCAAATAACATAAATAAACTGAATACCAGTCATAAAACGTCACATTTTATGGAACACAACCCATATCAGGGGTAATCCTGTTCAAAATGAAAGAACAATATTCTTAAACATTAGAAAACTATTTAAAAAATATAAAACACCTATGAATTCATCTTCTTTCAGGTAAAAATAATTCAAATATATTAAACAATTTTGTTTTGAAAACAGACAGAACATTACCATTTTAATTAAACGGATCATTCAGTGCCCAGCTGTAGATTGGCCACAGGTTCGGGAGAAAATTAAAATGTCGCAAGGTAGACACGGAGCGTTGAGGAAGTCCCGAGAACATCGTAACCAACGCCTGGAACACAGCAGGGGCTGGTAAAAGCCATCACCAGGTACTTTAAAATGGCCCAGGGGGTGTTGAATGCCGCCTTCCACTTCTTCCGAACAAGGTTTTTCATGTACTGTGTACTGTGATAAAAGAAACTCAGAAATTCATAAACTGTTACAACAAGTCAACAACCATTAGATTATCCATTTGAACATGTATTGTGCAGTCTTTAGACATTCCCAGTTTCAGAGTGTGGAAATCCTTGAAACATTCAACCACTCCCCAAGGCAGCAAAAACTTGACCTCCTTCCATGCCCACGTGGCTTTTCCCCATGGCGTTCCAGAAGACTCTTTTGTCTTGCGCTTCTCCCCTTCAAGATTGACCGATAATAGTACCAATGACCATTGCACTGTTCAGTGCCCAGCTGTAGATTACCACTTTTTGGATCAGATACTGATCCTGTAACGTGCCACACATTGGTCATGTAAATCAACACTTCCCATATGCATGTTATACTGGCTAATGCATGTTGGCTGGGGTAGGATTGCCATGGCATGTTTCTTTTTGTTCCATCTTTGAACATTGACCATTGAGTTTGACACTGTTTCCATGTTTGTTACAACAGTAACCACACTGTTGTCATTCCATCTCACAAGAAATGTTCCTTTTTCAACAAGGAATTCAGATTCCCCTCTCTCCCTTCTCTTGAATCTCAGAGCTGGTGTCGGAACACCAAAGAGACGGTTTTCACGGAGTGTGCCACAGCTTCCATGGCCCCTCTTGCACATCTCATCAATCAATGACAAACTTGTAAAGAGATTATCATGATAAAATTTGCATCCAGGTGGGACATTAGCTCTCTCAGCCAAGCCAAGAACAACACTCGGTCCTTAACCCAGGCCAGTTTCAGCCAGTCGTGTGTAGATCCCTGCATATGGCTCCATCTGATAGACAAAGCCGGATGATGATGCAAGGCTCCATATCTTGTAGCCAAAGCGTATTGTCCCTTGATAAACTGCTTGCATCCATGTCTGCTGAAGTACTCGATCATCATCTCATCCACAGACAGATGTTCAACAATTGGCACTGCTTTGTTGATTTTGGATGTACCTTGAAGAAAGGGTCATCTGTACTTTTGGTGTTGTCCACCACATGTACAGAAGCCATGATGTCATTGAACCTGTTTCTGCGCATGGCTGCTTTTATTCTGGCATTGGAGAGATCTTCATCTTCTGACCAGAGAAGACGTTGACGCGGAACAGAGTTATAACCAGAGGTCAAAAGTATGCCATAGAATGTGAGCAGTTCATCTTCCCCCAGATTGAGTGAGGTTTTACCTTTCTGTGTGGCATACATATTAGACATTTCAAGGGTAATATTGCACAGAGATTTGGGGTAAAATGTGAGAAAAATCTCAGCAGGATCATTTGAGGTTACAATGGGGTTCGTTGTTTTAGGTTTCAAGGGAGGAATGTGACAACCACTAAACTTCTCCTTTGGTACTGTGAATTTCCAGTCTTTGTTTTTGGTTGCTTGCAGTGTGCACTTATTTTTGGTTGGTGGACAGTATTCATCATTGTCTGCAGCATGGAGTATCTCTTCTGACTGTGTAGACACATTCTCTTCAGTTACATGAGATTCTGCATCAGTACCTGGCTCTGTATGTACCTCATCAATATCTGGCTCTGTAAGTACTTAATCAATATTTGGCTCAGTACCTGGGACTAAAGGTAATAAAACCTCAATGGCATGGGTTGATCCTTGTCCCTTGAGCAACCTTGATGGCAGGCGTTTGAAATAACCACTTGTGTCACTGTCAGAGCCATCACTGTCACAGTCTGTGTCAAGAGCATTTTTCTCAGACTCTGGCACCACTGGGATAGTTGTGATAGTCTGCTGGGGATAATCATTGTCAAGAATGTCCAAAACCTCTGCTAAAGTGTACCTGAAAGTCAGTAATATTAGACGATTAGTGAAGAAATAGTGTTTTAATTTCTATTTATTACATAGGATTACACCCGCTAAGGTAAAAATGCCTCTAGATATGTATATGCCCAAACCTTAAAAGGGATTTGCCCACCAGCCACTTTAGTTGCCGGGTGCATTTTCGAGTAAATATTTAAAAAAATATTGAATTTACATATGATGTCTTTAGATTGGCTGTTACTAGAGACATTGCTTAATAGGAAACTACAAAAACATCACCAAAAAATACTTGTTAAATACTTCAATTTCACCTTTTATTTGGAAGCTTCACCTCTGCCATAACGCCCAGACATCATAACAGGAAGTAAACGCCTCAACATGAAGTGCATTTTTCCGCAAGTAGTTTCAGGCCCTTCCTAAGGTTGACTACTTACATGCCTGTTGTTTTTAAAACATCTATAGTCCTCCAAAAAATATTCACAGACGGAAAAAGAGAGGTAGAGACTTCGGCAACTTTAGTTGCCGGTGGGATAAAACAGGTTTTAATAACCATCCCCCTTAAAGCCAACAGAAAAAATATAACTGCACATCTGAGCTTCTGCCAGACAATCACCCCTCTTTCAAAATTACTGAGTCTTCTAGCCATAGTAGCCCAAATAATGGCCTACTGGGCCTGCCCAGGATTTTAATACATGACCCTATGCATGACAGAATGTTAATTGTTAACTCAGGAACCACACCTGTATGGAAGTACTTGCTTTCAATATACTTTGTATCCCTAATTTACTCAAGTGTTTTCTTTATTTTGGCAGTTACCCGTAAATGACCATGCATCACAGAGGCTGAGAAACATATCTGATACGGATGACTTGGTGGTGGGCAGTGGCGATTTTACCGCGGATGCAGGGGGTGTTGGAATGAAAATATTTAACATTTAAAATAAAATGATTTTTGAACATTGCAAACCCTAAAATTGCCACTGGTGGTGGGCCTGGAAGACAAAGTTGCTGAGGCGGTGAAAAAAATGAACAAACTTAAAAATAGAGGAAGAGATAATATTCAGGTGTCTGAATTAAAAGAAGGAATCAAATCCAACAGACCCATCCAATTCAAGTCCTGGCAACTATTGATGCTGGGGCTGAAGACAAAAATAGGAATAATGAAAGTAGACTACACTCATAGAAGTCTGGCCCAAAAGAAAGATGACTGGTTTAATGAACCTCAATCTCCATAACTCAACAGACAAACAGATCATCTTTTCGGCAGCACCAAGATCATTGATATATGAAGGTCAGCAATACATTTTCAACCTAACGGATCTTGTATTTGAGTTTAAAAAAACATAATCTCAGCCTCTTAAATTCTTTAAGAGGCCTGTTATATATAATTCTATAATTAATTTAAAATAAAATTAATTAATAAATATTGTGGGAGCAACTAATTTAAAAACAGAAAATTCATATAAGTCAGGGCTATCTCTTGAAGTGTTATGTTTCCTTGCCTACTGTGTCTAGTGTGGATATTATTAATTTCAATTTTTTTGTGGCTCTTGTTTTGAATTTATGCTACCTTTATAGCATCCACTATTTTGTGTGATTCTTTTTCCTAGTTTCTTTCATGTTTGCTTTGTTCATGCAGTAGGTTTCATTTTAATGTCTTGCTGTTTTAAATGGGTTGATTATTGTGTTTGTGTGTTTCCCTTTAAGAATTCCCTTGTGTGTCCTTGTTTTATCCCACCTACAAGAACTAGTTGATTGAAGCACTCATGAGACACGATTGGTTCTCCCCTAGATGGGAATGGAGAATTAAATGGAGGCCTACCAGGACCTCGGGGGCAAGCTCCCTGGCGGAGGACTGTTGCAGGAAGGCAGACTGTGTCACGTCTCGTGTTCATGTTCCCCGTAATTAGGTGTTTTAGTTTATTCCATGTTTTCCTGGTTGTCCGGTCCATGTTTTCACTTTCACTTACCTGTTTCCAGTCTTGTCATTGTATTATCGTTTTCACCTGTTCCTCATGTGTCTGATTGCAGTTAGCTGCATTCGTGTTAATTCCTGATTGTTTCTCGTTATGTCTAAATGTATATAAGCTGTGCGTTTTCCCATGTTCGTTGCCAGATTGTCTTGTGCTTTGCTTATGCCTACACAACTTTCCAGCGGTCTCTTTGTTTACCCGTGTTTTGTTTCCTCGTGTTCGTGCTTCCGTGTTCAGTCCTGTCTCAGTCTTGTTCCCGATCCACCTGTTCGTGCTCCTCGTGGTTCCTGCCCTGCTCCTCTCTGTGTTCCCCGGACTGATTCCCTGTTATCGACCTCCGCCTGCCCATTGACCACGTCTTGCCTGCCCCTGATACACCTGAAGCCTGGAACGAACTTTGCCTGTCCCCGACCACTCTTTGGATTCCTGTATTGCTCTGATTGCTCCCGTATGAACTTTGCCTGTCTTTGCAATAAAGAACATTATTGCTTTCTTGGGTCCGCGCCTGGTTTTCCTACTCCATTCCTGACAGACTGACTGTTCATGTTGGAACATTTTGCGAAGTAAATTGCAGTACATTTTGTGGCAAGGTCTTGAATTTTTGAACAGTAGAGCAATGTTTAGGTTGGTTTTGTATTAAGATATTTTGTAAGAAACATTATATTTATTGTGGTGTTTGGTGTATTGGGGACGGGAGGGGAAGTGATCCCGTGGGGCAATGTCCAATACTTTCTTTGTTTTGCCACTTGTTCATTTGTTAAGAGCATAATTTGCTTATGATTTCAAATCTGGTTTACCCTATGGCTGTATCAATCACATTTGACAATGGCACTACTTGATCCCCTATTGCTTACTAATATTGATGTCTTTCCTTTTTTAACCAATGAGTGTTTTAATTATTTTATGGAAGGTAAAAGGGATAAACTACAAACTACCCCATTACCTCATTGGCAAGGAGATTGGATGAGCATCTGTATCTACTTAAATATACATAAGTACCTAAGTATCTATGAATGAAAACGGACACTTATTCAGAAATATAAAATGTCTTAATATAATTAAATATGCAAATCAAACACAGAATATGTTCCTTACTGTGTTTTTAGGTGCTGAGAAAACATTTGACAACATGGAATGGGAGTTTCTTTTGATGTTCTTGACAAATTTAGTCTTGGCCAACATTGAATTAGTTGTATCTTGTATAACTCTCCAAAGGTAAGTGTCTTAGTAAATTGATTTTCTTCCCCCAGTTCTTCCTTGCTAGGGGGCACGAGATCGGGATACTCCCTGTCCCCTCTATTGTTTTCTCTTGCTCACAAGATACTTTCAGAAGCCATAAGAAATAACAATGATATTCATGGTGTAAACATTAGTGGCATATTCCACAAAATGTAACTCTATGCCGATCTATCATTGTTTAGATCTAATCCTGAGCTCTCGATTCCAACAACCCTTCAATTATTAATGAATTTGGCGAAAATGTCAGGTTGCAGAGTAAATTATGATCAGTCTGAAGCTCTCCTAATGGGAGCCTTTGGGGACCCAGCAGCTATAGCTACTGTAGCTATAATTTCCCTTTAAATGGTCAACCACCGGATTTACGTATTAAATTACAGTCGTATGAAAAAGTTTGGGCACCCCTGACAATTTCCATTATTTTCATTTATAAATCATTGGGTGTTTGGATCCGCAACTTCATTTTGATCTATCAAATAACTGATGGACACAGTAATATTTCAGTAGTGAAATGAGGTTTATTGGATTAACAGAAAATGTGCAATATGCATCAAATGCATCAAAACAAAATTAGACCGATACAATTGCATAAATTTATTTTCCCAAACAGAAAAATCACATCAATATTTCCTTTTGCAAAAATAACAGCCTCTAGACGCTGCCTATAGCCTCTAATGAGTGTCTGGATCCTGGATGAAGGTATTTTGGACCATTCCTCCTTACAAAACATCTCCAGTTCAGTTAGGTTTGATGGTTGCTGAGCATGGACAGCCCGCTTCAAATCATCCCACAGATTTTCAATGATATTCAAGTCTGGGGACTGGGATGGCCATTCCAGAACATTGTACTTGTTCCTCTGCATGAATGCCTGAGTAGATTTTGAGCAGTGTTTTGGGTCGTTGTCTTGTTGAAATATCCAGCCCCGGCGTAACTTCAACTCTGTGACAGATTCTTGAATATTATTCTCAAGAATCCGCTGATATTGAGTGGAATCCATGCGACCCTCAACTTTAACAAGATTCCCAGTACCGGCACTGGCCACACAGCCCCACAGCATGATGGAACCTCCACCAAATTCTACTGTGGGTAGCAAGTGTTTTTCTTGGAATGCTGTGTTCTTTCACCACCATGCATAACGCCCCTTGTTATAACCAAATAACTCAATCTTTGTTTCATCAGTCCACAGCACCTTATTCCAAAATGAAGCTGGCTTGTCCAAATGTGCTTTTGCATACCTCAAGCGACTCGGTTTGTGGCGTGTGCGCAGAAAAGGCTTCTTCCGCATCACTCTCCCATACAGTTTTTCCTTGTGAAAAGTGCGCTGTATTGTTGAACGATGCAGTGACACCATCTGCAGCAAGATGACCTTGTAGGTCTTTGGAGGTGGTCTGTGGGTTGTATTTGACCATTCTCACCACCCTTCGCCTTTGCCTCTCCGATATTCTTCTTGGCCTGCCACTTCTGGCCTTAACAAGAACTGTGCCTGTGGCCTTCCATTTCCTCACTATGTTCCTCACAGTGGAAACTGACAGCTGAAATCTTTGAGATAGCTTTTTGTAGCCTTCACCTAAACCATAATGCTGAACAATCTTTGTTTTCAGGTCATCTGAGAGTTGTTTTGAGGCCCCCATGTTGCCACTCTTCAGAGGAGAGTTAAAGAGAACAACTTGCAATTGGCCACCTTAAATACCCTTTCTCATGATTGGATGCACCTGTCTATTAAGTTCAAGGCTTAATGAGCTCATAAAACCAATTTTGTGTTCCAATTAATCAGTGTCAAGTAGTTACAGGTATTCAAATCAACAAAATGACAAGGGTGCCCACATTTTTGCACAGCCTATTTTTCACGTTTGATTTCATTTCATACAACTTAATATTGCTACTGTTATGACGAACAGGAACGAACCCAAACGCAGACACGGAAGGTTAGGATGGAGAGTGAAAATTTAATTATAATAATGATACACGCGATGACAGAGGTAGTAGAGACGATGGGCTGGATTCTGGAGGGGATGCACAGGAGGACAGACAGGAGGGAACCGGGGAGGCAGCTAAGCGTGCAGGCAGGCGGGGCTGGCAGGACGAACAGAGCTGGCGGACGGAGGAGTAATGGACCTGAAAATGAGGGGAAAACGACAAGAACACGGGTAAACATACAAAACACGCAACACGGAGAGAACAGTAAACACAGCGTAGGAAAACAAGTAACAGGAGTCAGCTTCTACCAGGTAGAGGAAACAACGATCTGACGAAGAGTGACTGGAAAACCGGGGTAGATATACTGCAGGGCTGATGGAAATGATGGGAAGCAGGTGTGCCGGAATGGATGACGGAATTGGCAACAGGTGAACATTATGGGGAGTAATGAGGGAATGATAATAGAATAATTGAAAATAATAAAACAATTAACACAACAATCACAAGGGAGGAACAAGACAACGGAAAAAATGAGACAGGAACATCGGGAATATGACAGTACCCCCCCTCAATGGATGCCTCTGGGCATCTGAACAGGGTGGTTAGGGTGAGACAGATGGAAGTCCCGAATGAGGGAAGGGTCCAGAATAAGGCGCGGGACACCCAACTGCGTTCTTCCGGACCATAACCCTCCCAGTCGACCAGATACTGGAATCCACGACCTCGACGGCGTGCATCCAGCAAACGCCGGACGGTGTAGGCCGGGTGGTCATCGATGATCCGGGGGGGTGGAGGGGCGACGGCAGGAGGGCAGAGTGGGCTATTGGAGACCGGTTTAATGAGAGAGACATGGAAGGAGGGGTGGATCCTCATGGAGACTGGAAGTCGAAGCTTGACCACAGAGGGATTAATAACAGAGTCAATGGGGAAGGGGCCAATGTAGCGGGGTGTGAACTTGCGGGAAGTAGTGTGAAGGGGAAGATCCTTGGTGGAGAGCCAAACCTCCTGACCCCGGTTGGTAGTTGGGCGCCGGGGTGCGATGGCGGTCAGCGAAGCGCCGGTTCCGATCAGTGGAACTAAGCAGGGTAGTGCGGGTGAGCTCCCAGGTCCTGCGACAGCGATCCAAGTGGGCCTGGACCGAGGAACTGCCAGTTCCTCCTCCTGGACAGGGAAGAGAGGGGGTTGGTAACCAAGGGAACCCTCAAAGGGGGACAGACCTGTGGACGCGCTGGTCAACGAGTTGTGAGCGTACTCAATCCAGGGAAGTTGAGTGCTCCAAGCCGAGGGATCTTCTGACCTGATAACACGGAGAGACGCTCCCAGGTCTTGATTGGCGCGCTCTGTCTGGCCATTAGTCTGGGGGTGAAAACCAGAGGACAGGCTTACCGAGGCACCAAGAGCGGCACAGAAGGTCTTCCAGACGTGGGAGGTGAACTGGGGTCCGCGGTCGGAGACGATGTCCAGGGGAATGCCGTGCAGGCGGAAGACGTGGAGGCAGAGAAGGTCCGCTGTTTGAGGCAGTGGGGAGTTTGGGAAGGGCAACAAAATGCACGGCTTTAGAGAAGCGGTCGATGATGGTGAGGACCACGGTGTTACCTTTAGACGGGGGGAGACCGGTGACAAAATCCAGGGCGATGTGGGACCAAGGGCGACCAGGAACAGGCAGGGGACGGAGCAAGCCAGCAGGAGGTTGGTGAGTAGCCTTGGACCGGGAACACACGGGGCAGGCGAGCACAAAAGAACGGGTGTCGACATCGATGGTGGACCACCAGAAGTGCCGCTTGAGCAGGCTCAGGGTGCGGCTGATGCCAGGATGACAGGCGAACCGGGAGGTGTGGACCCACTGAAGGACCTGAGATCGGACGGGATCTGGGACGAAGAGTCGGTTCGGAGGGCCGGTACCTGGATCTGGATGGGTCTGCTGGGCGTCACGGACAACCGACTCGATCTGCCAGGAGACAGCGGCCACCACACAGGACGGAGGAAGGATGGTCTCAGGAGTAACGGGAAACACCTCGGGGACATGGAGACGGGAAAGGGCATCGGGTTTCACATTTTTAGAACCAGGACGAAAAGTCAGGTTAAAATTGAAACGCCCGAAGAACAGGGCCCAGCGGGCCTGGCGAGAGTTGAGACGTTTGGCCGTTTGGATGTACTCCAGGTTGCGGTGGTCAGTCCAGACGATAAACGGCTGCTCGGAACCCTCAAGCCAGTGGCGCCATTCCTCAAGGGCGAGCTTGACCGCCAGGAGTTCACGGTTCCCGACATCATAATTGCGCTCGGCAGGGGACAGGCGACGGGAAAAAAAGGCACAAGGGTGGAGTTTCTGGTCTAGGGTAGAGCGTTGGGATAACACCGCTCCCACCCCGGTGTCGGAGGCATCAGCCTCGACCACAAACTGGCGAGATGGATCTGGCAAAATGAGGATGGGTGCGGAGGTGAAGCGCCTCTTTAGCTCCGCAAATGCGTCGTCCGCTTCCGAGGACCAGACGAAACGGGTAAGGGAGGAGGTGAGACGAGTGAGGGGAGCGGCAACCCAACTGTAATCCCTGATGAAGCGACGGTAAAAATTATCAAAGCCCAGGAAGCGTTGTAGCAGCTTCACGGAGGTGGGTTTAGGCCAAGTAACCACCGCCTGGATCTTTTCGGGGTCCGTCCTAACCTGACCGCTCTCAATGATGTAACCCAGGAAGGAAACAGAGTGAACATGAAAATCGCATTTCTCCGCTTTCACAAATAATTTATTTTCTAAAAGTCTTTGGAGAACCTGGCGGACATGCTGGACGTGCTCCTCGAGGCTGTGGGGAAAAATGAGGATATCGTCCAAATAAACAAAAACAGAGCGGTTTAAGAAGTCCCGGAGAACGTCATTGATGAGCCCCTGGAAAACGGCGGGAGCATTAGTAAGCCCAAAGGCCATGACCAGGTATTCAAAGTGGCCGAGGGGGGTGTTGAAAGCCGTCTTCCATTCATCGCCCTCACGAACCCTCACCAAGTGGTAGGCGTTGCGGAGATCCAATTTCGAAAAAATGACGGCACCTTGAAGTGGCTCGAATGCTGAGCTGATGAGTGGGAGGGGGTATTTGTTCTTGATGGTGATGTTATTGAGGCCACGGTAATCGATGCAGGGACGAAGGGACTTGTCTTTCTTGGCCACAAAGAAAAATCCAGCAGCAACAGGGGACGAAGAAGGCCTGATGAGACCCGCGGCGAGAGAATCGCGGATGTAGCGCTCCATGGCCTCCCTCTCTGGACGGGACAGGTTGAAGAGGCGGCTGGAAGGCAGGGGAGCCCCTGGAAGGAGATCAATGGCACAGTCATAAGGTCGGTGAGGAGGCAGGGAAAGGGCGCGTTGCTTGCTGAAAACCTCGACGAGGTCATGATAAGCAGGAGGGATGGAGGAGAGATTGGGAGGTTCAGCAGTGGGCGTAGGAGCCTCAGGTAGAGCAGGAGCAGAAGCAGACAGCAAGCAAGATGAGTGACAGGAGGGACTCCAGTTGGTGACTCGACTATTGGTCCAGTCGAATTGGGGGTTGTGTGCCACCAACCAAGGCTGGCCGAGGACCAGGGGAGCGTGGGGTGAGGAGAGGACGTGAAACTGGAGGGTCTCGTGGTGATTGCCGGAAAGGGTGAGGTGAAGGGGTACGGTGCGGTGGGTAACTTGAGCAAGGAGCTTGCCGTTGAGAGCGTTGGCATTCAGAGGAGTAGTGAGGGGTTCCAACGCAATGCCAGCTTGGGTAACGAGGTTGGAATCCAGGAAGTTCTCGTCAGAACCGGAGTCGATTAATGCAGACAAGGGCAGGGACTGCTGATTCCAGGACAACACGGCGTTGAGCTGCATATGAGGTCGCGGAGTATGTGGGGTAGTAGTACGACTCGCCAGGACCCCCAGAATCACTGGCGAGCCCCCTCTTTTGGTCGAAGGAGCAGGAAGACAGGAAATGCCCAGACTGACCGCAGTAAATGCAGGATCCCGATTGCAACCTCCGGAGACGCTCAGCAGGTGCGAGACGAGCCCGACCCAGTTGCATGGGAACCTCTTCGGAGACGGCTGCAGTAGAGACAAGGCTGGGAAGAGAGGCAGCAGGGGATTCAGGTCTCAATCTAGGAGGGTAGAGAGGAGAGCCACGGGAAGAGGAGATGGAGGGACGACGGACAGCTCTTTCCCGGTAACGCTCACGGAGGCGGTTATCAAGTCTGATGACCATGGAAATGAGGTCGTCGAGATTAGCTGGGTCCTCCCTGGCAGCCAACTCATCTTTCAAAGAGTCGCTGAGACCGTGCCGAAAAGCCCCTTGGAGCGCCCGGTCGTTCCAACCGGACTCCGCAGCTGTGATGCGGAACTCCACCGCGGTCGGCCACAGAACGGGCACCCTGGTAAATGGTGAACAACCGTTGACTAACGTCCGTACCTCGGACGGGGTGGTCAAGACATTCCTTAATTCGAAACGAAGCGGGAGTAGGAGGTGAAATAAGAAGAACTGCTCCCCACAAGGCGGACGCCCATGCCAGCGCATCCCCCTTGAGCAACCCCATTATGTAGGCGATGCGGGACCCATCCGTGGAATACGAGGTAGGCTGCTGCTCGAAAACCAGGGAGCATTGAATGAGGAAGGCGCGGCACATACCCAGGTCTCCAGCATAACGATCAGGAGCAGGCACGTGAGGCTCCTTGTGCAGGAAAACTGGCGGGTCCGGGGGTGAAGCGACGACAGGAGGGGAACTTCCTTGGACAGCGCGTTGTGAAAACAAGTCTTGTAAAAGATCTTTGTTCTCCTTTACGCTGGTGGAGAGGCAGTGCAGCGCTGTCGTCAGCTCCTGGATGGATTGACCCTGTTGGCCGACAAGAACGCCCTGTAGGGACAGGGCTTGACGGATCTGGTTAGTGTCCGCTGGGTCCATGCTTGGTCAGATCGTTCTGTTATGACGAACAGGAACGACCCCAAACGCAGACACGGAAGGTTAGGATGGAGAGTGAAAATTTAATTATAATAATGATACACGCGATGACAGAGGTAGTAGAGACGATGGGCTGGATTCTGGAGGGGATGCACAGGAGGACAGACAGGAGGGAACCGGGGAGGCAGCTAAGCGTGCAGGCAGGCGGGGCTGGCAGGACGAACAGAGCTGGCGGACGGAGGAGTAATGGACCTGAACACAGGGGAAAACGACAAGAACACGGGTAAACATACAAAACACGCAACACGGAGAGAACAGTAAACACAGCGTAGGAAAACAAGTAACAGGAGTCAGCTTCTACCAGGTAGAGGAAACAACGATCTGACGAAGAGTGACTGGAAAACCGGGGTAGATATACTGCAGGGCTGATGGAAATGATGGGAAGCAGGTGTGCCGGAATGGATGACGGAATTGGCAACAGGTGAACATTATGGGGAGTAATGAGGGAATGATAATAGAATAATTGAAAATAATAAAACAATTAACACAACAATCACAAGGGAGGAACAAGACAACGGAAAAAACGAGACAGGAACATCGGGAATATGACAGCTACACTAAAAATCAGTGTCTGGAAAACACCCCAGTACTCAGCTTTTATTAGAAAATGAATGGCATGCCACTGTGATCATTTTCTGTGAAGACAGAGTAAATTATTATGCAGCCTCAGAGGGGTGCCTAAACTTTTTCATACGACTGTACATAAACGTGTCTGCTAGCATAAAGATTTAATATAAACTTAATCTTACTCCAATAAAGAATACTGTGAAAGGCGACATGGTTAGATGGTATGATCTTCCCTTGTCTCAGATAGGTTATATAAAATGAATGTACTGCCACTAATTCTGTATCCAATGCAAATGCTCGCTCTTACCATCACTAAAAAAAGTGGTCTCTGGCATCGAACGCCTATTTTATCTGCCAAGATTAAGACTTTACAACTGCCATTTGATAAGGGTGCCTTCGCATTACCAAATATAATTTTTTACAACTGGGCCTGCCATGCCTGTACAATCTTGGTGGTTATGGGACTACTTTGAACCAGCAGGAGACCCTGACACCTGATGCTCAGTTCATTTGGTTAAGCCGTGTCACAGGGGAGCTTACAATGTAAAATGTAAAAATGTTTTTAAAAAATGGAGCTGCCCCCTGAAATAACAACAAAGCTTTAGTTTTCAGCACAGTCAAGACATAGCATGATATTACTAAAAACTCATTTTAAATTGGCTCATGTTAGCTAACAAACAATGCGCTTTTATCTAGCTAGATAACACCTGCTTATTCACGTAGCACTACTGCTTTAATTAACCAGACATTCCTAAGACATTTACATAATTATTGGATGACGTTCGATACGGTCACAGTTTTCACAATTTCAACTTTGAACACTTATTTGGTCAGTGACTGCTGCCTGCAGAATCACTAAGCCTTTCCCTTCCCAAACAAGCGATCGCTTGCAACGTACTGATGGCTGAACCACCAACCAGCGTAAATAACTGATCCCAGAACAGTCTTGTATAGGGAATAAAAAATTGCCCCAAAATATATTTCAACCCTTCCAAAAACGGAAACGTCCTTAAATTTCGTTAAATTTAGAAAAGGGTTCTTCCAAAATGAAGCCCAAATGCCACCCGCCACTAGAGGTTACAGACTGAAATTTGCATTAACTCCAGACTGAAAGGATCGTTATACAGTTATATAGGTCAGTGGGCTGAGGTGGTCATTTTGGAATGCAGCATTAATCCCATTGTATACTGGCTAATCATTCAATTAAATTTCGTCAAGACTAAAGTCATTTACATTTAGTTGCCTACTGGTATCTTAAATAATGTACAATGACAATATTTACACAATATTTTTACTTAAGAATTTAAACCTTCTGCGCTTATATATCAGATATTACGGGCATGCTACTACTTACACTAATAGTAATGGCGGCGCCCTAGGAACTGTGCATGAAGAAAACGTTGGCAAGACTACAATTTTGTAACTTATAGTTACAAAAGTTATCAGTTACAGTTACCCAAATCAACATCGGTCGAAAAGGCGAATCTTCTTCATCGCTATCTAAACATTTCGAGAAACCCGCAATTGGATAAATTAACGTTAAAGGAACAAGGGCAACTGCGAGGTATTGACGGCAATCTCTAGTTTATCTGACATTACAAACAGTAGTTAAGTCATTTGTCTTGAGTTTCATGCAGAATGTATAGTTTTTTAACACCTTATTTCGCTCTGAGGTGAGAACGGCCTTGTTTGCATATATATTTTTATAGTGTTTTCTCGAGATCACGAATTATCGTATACTATTATCACGAAATATTAAACTTGTTTTTCTGGAGATCACGACTTAATTTTCTCGTTATCTCGAGAAAAAGAATAATGGCTTAGAACAATAATCTAAGATTGTCAAAAGAACTACAATTGAGTATTTTTATTAAACAAACAAGTTTCAGCCACAGTGGTAATTTCGCACATACGAACGTCTTTTTCCGTTAGCCTTGATGAAGGCCCACTGTGGCTGTGGCTGTTTAATGAAGTGGTGTAACTGGGGCAGTGTTGCGGGTCCTATTTATCTTTTTACATAAGGAGATGGTACAACAACCTGCTTTTATTATCAAATGTTGGAAGCCAATTCTGAGATCTGCCGGATCGGCAATGTGCAGATGGACTTGAAAAAATCTGTGTCTTGAAGTGAGAATAACTACAAGTCATTATTTGTTATCTCGAGATAACTGGATATCAAAAACATACGTGCATACATGCCCGTTCTCGGTTTGTATAAAATAAACTATATAAGTATTGAGATATACTATATTGTTTTATTAATAATATTTTTTTTCTAGAAAACATCTGGATCACAATTATTCACACCCCTTACTATTCTTTGACATTTAATCCAACAAGAGGCAAAAATAAGTCCAAGGGGCACAGTTCAAGATCTCCAAAACAACCTGGCATCTTAGGGTTACAAGGTGTCTAAAACTACCATTCAACGATGCCTACATGACAATGGCCTTTATGGCAGAGTTGCAAGAAGGAAGCCTCTTTTGAAGACAATTAACTGAAAAGGCATCTTGAATTTGCTGAACTACAATTGGAACCGTGTCTTGTGGTCAGATTAAACTAAAATCAAGCTTTTTGGACATGCACATCAGCGTTATGTTTGCCGCCCAAAGAATGCAAGTAATGTTGAAAAGCACCTCATGCCTACGGTGCAACATGGTGGTGGATCTTTAATGCTTTGGAGTTGTTTTGCATCCACAGGCCCTGGGAGACTTATTAAAATAGATGGAACCAAGAACTCCAGCATGTTCTAAGACATTTTGTCCAAAAACCTAGTTCCCTCTGCCAGGAAGCTACACCTTGGCCACAGATCCAACAAGACAACGATCCCAAACATGCGTCCAAAGCAACTACAATGGTTGACAGAGCACAAGATCAATGTCCTGACATGGCCAGACCTGAATCCAATTGAACATTTATGGTTTGAACTAAAAAAAGCAGTCCACAAATGCCAACCCAAGAATTTGAAGGAACTAGAACAATTCTGCATGGAGGAATGGTTGAGGATCCCCCCCAAGAAGTTGACTGAAGGCGACTACTTGCTGTTATAATGGTCAAGAGAGGAACCACAAAATACCTATAACAGGGGTGTGAATATTTGTGATTCTTGATTTTTCTGGGGAAAAATATATAATTTGTGAACTGTTCGATTGTGGTTCGTGCCAATACATTACTATTAAAGGATATCATTTTCTATATTTTGTGAGCATAAAATAAAGCTTATATAGTTTATTTTATACAATCTCTTTTGTTCATATTTATCAAGAGTGTGAATACAAACTAAAGTCTACTGTATTTATAACCTGTTGAAATTGTTACTTTAACTATTTTAAACAAGCATGTTTGAGACTGTTTATTTGTGTCAGTAATCAAACCCTTTTCTGTCTGGATTGACACAGAATGAGCTCAAGGCACAATCCAAGGGTGTGTGTGCATGTACTGTAAAATGCTACAGCTACAGCCTTTTACAATTCCTTCCTTGCTATCTCTCCTCCCCCACCACTTATCTTTTTTATTTGATTGACAGCTGTCTCTCATGTTGCTACGGCAGCTCCTCCTGAGACCCAATCTCCTGCAGTTCCCATCATCTAGGACAGCATGTGACCTCACTCTTAAGAAGTATGATGTCATTGTGGTGGGCGGAGGTCATGCTGGGACAGAGGCAGCTGCTGCAGCCACCAGGGTGGGGGCCGAGACTCTGCTCATTACTCAGCAAATCCGAACCATAGGTAAAAGTACTGTACGGATCCCATTCTCTGTTGCTCTCTTTCCCTCTCTGTGTGTCAATTTATATTGTATTTCTACATGTATAATGTCCAGTATTGATTCTTACCTCTTTAACTGTTTTAAAATTAACAGTGTTCTATCCAGTCAGTAAATGGTCCATGCTATGTTATCTATAGACTACTTTTTATGAAACTTTACTCCCCAGGGTCTCTGTCCTGTAACCCTTCCTTGGGTGGGGTGGGAAAAGGGCAGCTGGTCCGTGAGGTGGACTCCTTGGATGGGCTTTGTGGCCGTGCGGGGGACTGGGCCGGGATCCACTTCTCCATTCTGAATCGCAGCAAGGGTCCAGCAGTCTGGGGCCCCCGTGCCCAGCTTGACCGAGATAGATACAGACAATTCATCCAGGTACTCTGGCCAGGGGTCTTTCCTGACTTGAATCAGTAGTGTGGCTGAGCTTTGCCATAGGGAGGGGGTAGTGGTAGAGGGGACTGGTGGCTAAGGTGCACAAGGTGACAATGTCTGCCTAACTGTGCATCTCCCGGGTGTTTTACTGTTTTACTGTAGATCCTCACTCTGGATCTTAGCTAGCTGTTTGTCTCATGTGTCAGTGTCTGATTTTGCTGAACTGCTTGCTGTCCTCCTCTCATTACATTTCATGCTGAGGGAGGAGGTTATACCATTTAAAGTGAATTTAAAATGAATAAGAGGAATTATAAACATTGAAAATGCTTACCATTAACCTTACAGTTAAGCTCTGTTGTGTATCCTGTCTGAAGTTCCTCAATCTGGGTCAGGGGTAGCTGTCTATCTCATGTCTCAGTTTGTCTTTCCTGAAGTTCAGGACTGGGGTCTGAGGATGGCAGGGGTCTGTTTCTCCTACAAAACACTGATAAATTATGGGCCAATTACACCAAAAAGATGTAAGCTACACAAGATCATATATTGCAATACCAATTCAGCTAGCAGGCTAATGTACTATTAAAATAAAAAAAACATTAATGCACTACTGTACTTGCTAGTGGCTACAGCACTGGCATGATTACCACTCATGTAAGTTAGCAACACAGCCTACCCAGCTAGCTGCAATTTTCAAGCTAGTGACCTTGCCCATACCAAATAGCAGCAAGCTAAATAAATCAGGCACGAATATGAATACAAAGTAAAATACACTATTGCAAAGTAACTTTCAGAAAGAAAACCTCCAACAAGATGTTGCTGAATTGTGCCAAATCCGTACACTGCTGAGATCAATTGAGTAATAACTGGCACATGTTGATTCATGGTTTGACAAGAATTTGATGCAAAGGAAGTAATGAGATGTGCTTGATTGGACAAAAATTAATTGGACAAACATATTTGTATCAATTTAAAAGGATTCAGCTTTGTATTCAGGCAGAGTAATAGAGCATATACACTGCCTGGCCCAAAAAAACCTGGATTTAACTAAGCAAATAAGTAAGAGCCTTCCATTGGATAATTACTGCAGTGATTAATATGTTTTAACTGGCAACAAGTTATTTAACCCAAACTGATGCAGTGAGTAGCTTCTCATTTCTTACACAACCATGTTGGAAGACATATCCTGTGGTCGTGGAAAAGATGTTAATCTGTTTCAGAAGGGTCAAATTATTGGCCTGCATCAAGCAAAGAAAACAACTAAGGAGATTGCTGAAACTACTAAAATTGGGTTAAGAACTGTCCAATGCATTATTAAAACCTGGAAGGATAGTGGTGAACCATCATCTTCGAGGAAGAAATGTGGTCGGAAAAAAATCTTGAATGATTGTGATCGGCGATCACTTAAACGTTTGGTGAAATCATATTGTAAAAAATCAACAGTAGAACTCACGGCTATGTTTAATAGTGAAAGTAAGAGCATTTCCACATGCACAATGCGAAGGGAACTCAAGGGATTGGGACTAAACAGCTGTGTAGCCTTAAGAAAACCACTTGTCAGTGAGGCTAATCTGAAAAAAAGGCTTCAATTTGCTAGGGAGCATAAAGATTGGACTCTGGAGCAATGGAAGAAGGTCATGTGGTCTGATGAGTCCAGATTTACCCTGTTCCAGAGTGATGGACGCATCAGGGTAAGAAGAGAGGCAGATGAAGTGATGCACCCATCATGCCTAGTGCCTACCATACAAGCCTGTGGCGGCAGTGTTATGATCTGGGGTTGGTGCAGTTGGTCAGGTCTAGGTTCAGCAACATTATGTGCCCAAAGAATGAGGTCAGCTGACTACCTGAATATACTGAATGGCCAGGTTTTTCCATCAATTGATCTTTTCTTCCCTGATGGCACAGGCATATTCCAAGATGACAATGCCATGATTCGTTGGGCTCAAATTATGAAAGAGTGGTTCAGGGAGCATGAGACATCATTTTCACACATGGATTGGCCACCACAGAGTCCAGACCTTAACCCCATTGAGAATCTTTGGGATGTGCTGGAGAAGACTTTGTGCAGCGGTCCGACTCTCCCATCATCAATACAAGATCTTGGCGAAAAATGTATGCAACTCTGGACGGAAATAAATGTTGTGACATTGCAGAAGCTTATCGAAACGATGCCAGAGTATGTGACCTTTTTTGGGGACGGGCAGTGTATATATCCTAAATCACAGATTGGAAGGCTAGCCTCTGATCTTACACCCCTGATCTCCCTGTATGAATCATTGTCCTTTACTCTTCTTTCCATCTTCTCACTGCCAAAATACCTCCACCATCTCTGTCCCTCCCCTCTTCATCCCCTTTTATCTCTCTCCCTAAGGCAGAGCTGCTTGCCACACCCAGGCTGACGGTATTGGAGGGCTCAGTGGAGGAGCTACTGGTTTCAGACCCCATCCTGGATCAGCCTGGTCATCACCGAGTCACTGGAGTCCGGATGGGTAAGTGCCAATTATGTCTTGTAAATATCCACTACCGATAATGTATTGCTATGAATTACAACTTTGTTTTGCTCAAAATGATTGGTGGCTGTAAGGTGTTGCTTGCAGAGACTACACATAATTTGTCATAGCATTCCCCAGTGAGGGAGGATTTGAGTCAGCATGGTATTCCCCACCTAAGGGTTTCTCAACCCTGGTCCTGGTGGGCCAGAGTGTATGCTGGTTTCTGTTTTCACCTTTAAAACCAGGAACCAATTTAGACCTAGGAAACCAGGAAACCAGGTGAGGCGACTTAACTGTGTGATCAATAACTTTAACTGATCAATTAAATGCTGAGTATACCCTGCAGACCACCAGGATTAAGGTTGAGAACTCCTTCACAACCGCAATGCACCTCTCTGGTAGATTGGGCACCTTCAGTCTGCTTGTGCCAGCTGCATAAGTAGTACCGTCTTCTGGGACAATTACTGCCAGTTTGTGGATTGTGGGACGGGTTTAGGTTTACAAATACCATTGAACATTACAAATTGCGAGGGGGAATATAAAAAAATATAAAAACAAATGCTAAAACTAAATTGTTAAATGTGAAGGAGGTTGAATGTCAGAAAAATGGAAGGATCACTCCATCTTTTGTAAAAAAAAATACAAATACATATGTAATACAATATGCACTGTGATGTCAATCAATACGCCCAGGACAACCTTGCGCACATGCTGTGAGAGCCTGCATTGCAACCAAAAATACATATTTGTAAAATGCCGCCATCCATGCACCTTTGCAAACTCGCTTTCCCACACAATGTAATTTGTGAGAAATTTACTTAATTCCCGGAATGAGATCTAGGCTGTCTCAAAATTGTTTCAAGTGGTTTTTTTTGTCATGACATTTCAGACTTAGACAGAAGTTTACAAATCTTGCTATCACTGTGGGCTTCACAGTGCCATCCCTATCCAGGCCTTATCCCTGACATTTGATGTATTATAATTCTCCTCTCTTGAAATCTCACTGGAGCATTTGTTACAAATAGCAAATCGATTGTCTCTCTCCAACCCCTTGCAATGGGCCCACACAGCCAACATTTTCTTCACTTGACAGTGTCAACAAAAACAGTACTGCATGGCGATAACCAAATTTTACACCGTTATCGTAATTTCAATGATCAACCGCAGCAAATTTACAAATGTTGATGATTGCGGTTAGTAGGGGCGATTCTAGGATTTGACCTTTAGGGGGGCTCAGCCCCCAATGAGAATGTGAGATGTAGGCTACACATGCAAAGCACAAGCCTAAAATTTTAATGAATTGAATGTTGCATTCTCCAAAACAAAAACACCACAATGGTGGTCACTCTCAAAATTGAAATACCACTCTCTATCTGTGGTATTTTTAAAAATAGATATATAAAAAAGCCCCCTAAATAGGGTCTTAAATCACCACTGGCGGTTAGGCTATAACATTGTTGTGTAGAGAGAATAGTTCCTGCATTCGTTTTGGCCTTTTTCCAACCAACACACAACACAGCCAGCCTTGAAGACGAACCGAGTTTAGTCCCTAAGAAAGGCTGCACGCCAGTTGCGTGGGGTTACTTTTGGCTTGTTATAAACATGATGTTCATTTCATGAAAACTGGTTGAGAATTAAGCAAGTTACAGTAGATTGTATCAGGGGAAGTCTGCATCTTTCAATACACATATGTTTGTTTAGACGTGGATCTTGCCCGCCCCAATATGGCGGCCGAGCAGACCAGTCTTACCGTAGTTCATTCAGTTCGTTCTTTTTGAAAAGTTTGTTGTGCAAGCTCTCCTCCTTTCTATTCTTAAGTCTTGGAAATGTCTCTATTTGAACTTTGTTGTACAAACGGCAGCCTGTAGTGTGCATGCAACACCGTGTTCTTGAGCCTCGGAGTAAATGTGTTTTTTACTATTCTGCCCTTGCAACTGCGTTCTGAGCAGAGCTAAACAGACAAAAATATGCTACAGTAAAGCCACACTCTTTGGAAGAAAACGACTTTCTGAAGTTATTGTTAGCTATCTGTCTAGCCCTGCTCAGAACACAGTTGCGAGGGCAGAATAACATATTTATATCTATGGTCCAGGCAGCAAATCGAATATGTCTAATCTGTTCCATTATTTGAGAAGTTATCACGAAAAGTAATATGAAGAATGTGTGGTGACAAAAAGGAAAAGGCAAGCAAAAAATCATATGCAGATGTGAAAAGGCAACCATACACACTACCGGTCAAAAGTTTTAGAACACCCCCATTTTCCAGTTTTTACTGACATTTAAGCAGTTCAAGTCCAGTAAATAACCTGAAATGGTACAAAGGTAAGTGGTAAACTGCCAGAGGTTTTATAAAAATAAAAAAATAAAAAAGTTTATTTAATTGTATTTAACAGATATTAAATATCTGTGTATACTCAGCTTTTTCCCGCATACAAATTATCGTTTCAATATCGTTATGTAAGTATTTGGTCAACATATCATACTAATTATTTTTGGCCATGTCGCCCAGCTCTAGTGCGTCTGTGCAAGACTGCGTGGAGTGCCAGAGTGCTCATGATAGCTAGTCAATCGCAGCATCGTCAGAGGAGTAAATTAGATGTGGTTTCAGGCAGTTTAGCCTGTAAATAAAAGATGCTGCTGTTCCATTCAAGTTTGAACATTTAGACAAGATTGACGCAACACAAACTGAAGGATAATTATCGGCCACTGTCATCGGTAAATGTAATTTTATCGGCTGATAAGCCGATTGCAGTCAACAAGGCAAATATCGGCCAATACCGATAGTCCACCAATATATCGGTGCACCCCTACTTAAAAATTACATTAAAAATGTAAATGTAAAACTGTCTTAACTGTCTTCTTATCTATGCTCTCTACCATGTTGTTCTTGTTTCAAAAGCTCCTTT
The DNA here is from genome assembly GCA_029706075.1 of Aldrovandia affinis. Lineage (NCBI taxonomy): Eukaryota > Metazoa > Chordata > Actinopteri > Notacanthiformes > Halosauridae > Aldrovandia > Aldrovandia affinis. The sequence continues at coordinate 488,634 of JAINUG010000013.1, forward strand.
GTCATAATGGGTGGTTTGTTCCATGCGACTATGAATGTCCTTACACATTCATTCTCTAACTGAGGAAACTTTCAGAGAGATGTATTTACTCTACCTTTGTCTTAAACCATATTTACACAGAGGCAAAGTACATAGCCCCATTTCTTTTAAGCCTACCTTTTAATCTACAAGTGTATTGGTTTAGAGTTTGAGGGAGGTTGAAAATGTATGCAATTGTAAATCTCATCACTTTCTTTGACAGTCTCACTTAATTACATACCAACATATTTTAATGTTTTCATTTTGTGAAAATGGTCAATTCTAGATATAAAGTTCATGATATGAAAGCTCAGGTGACAACAGAACATTACAGAGGGGGTAGATACTTCTCTATCGCATTGTATGGCTAAATGTAAAGGTGGAACATTGTGTTCATTTCTCTTTCTCTCCCAGTGGATGGCAGCCAGCCCATCTCCTCTAGCTCTGTAGTTCTGACCACAGGCACCTTCCTCTCTGGCTCCCTCTTCATGGGCCAAACCACCTCTCCAGGGGGGAGATTTGGGGACCCCCCATCCGGCGCTGGCCTCTCCCACAGCCTGAAGGAAAACTAGGGTTGAGGACTGGTCGGCTGAGGACTGGAACTCCACCTCGCATAGTGAAGAAGACAGTACAGCTCTCCCTTACAGAAATGCACACCCCTGACAAACAGCCCACTCCATTCAGCTACCTCAACAAACACACACACTGCAAGGTAAAGAGAAAAATAATGTGTAAATGCAAATGAGCACTATCGGGATCAAAAGTATCTGAAATGCACCACCGATCCTGTGTAGCCAAAACTCATTTAATCAAATTGAAGGATCCGGCTAGAGAATTATTTTTTGAATGTAGATGAGGCCTTCTGTCTCATAATGTCTGGTAAGGGTATGATCACTACTTGTAGTTTCCTGTGGCTTTAATAACTAGTGAAAACTGTACAAAATGAAAAGTAAATGGCAACTTGGAGACATAGAAACCAGGTTAATTTGGAGACATATGGAAGTTCATAATGAAAATGTCAAGTTCAAAATGATTTACAATGCAGTGATGATGATAATGATAACGCAATTTCTCTGTAATTTCCACATAAGCCAGAGGAGCAGCTGCCCTGTTATCTCACCCACACCACCCCTGGAGTTGAGAGAGTTGTGATGGAGAGTCTGCATCTCAACACTCATATACAGCAGGACATCAAGGGCCCTAGGTACAGACATTCTGTTACATAAACATATACATGACTAACTGAACATCACAAATCTATCAGCACTCATCATGCAATGGTGATCAAATATAATATCTCATGTTAGTACAGCAACTGGCACACTTACTGAGCTGATAATATGACTGACTGGAAACTACACTGAAAAAGGGAGTGCTATCAGATTTCACAACTACTACTCTTCCTGTCTCAGATACTGTCCCTCCATCGAATCGCGGGTGTTGCGGTTTCCAGGGAGATCACATCAGGTATGGCTGGAACCTGAGGGCTTGACCTCTGACCTACTATACCCCCAAGGCCTTTCCATGACCCTGCCCCCTGATCTACAGCTGCGCCTCCTGAGAGAGATTCCAGCTCTGCAGAGGGCAGAGATCCAAACACCTGGTACACAGGACTCTTTCTAGCCTCATCATTAGTGCAATCAATGTTAGCTGGGTAACTATCGTTAGCTAACATTAGGTAGCTAGCTAGCCAGCGTGTGGTACCACACCATGACCAGATTATTAAGAGTAACCTTACACAATATAATTTTGTTCCAGAGTAAATCGTTTATTGTCAACAGATTAACTTTAACATGAACGATAGGTACAAAGCTATCTTAGCCTTTATCAACCTAGGTAGCTAGCATTGGGGCTCATTTTGTTGTAGAGCCGTATATTAACGTCCTATTTCTGTGTTTGATCATACTGCATTTATGTATCCACGTTCTCATCAGCACTCACTTTGTTGTTAAAGAGCTCCACCTGCAGGCTGTTACGTGTAAATTCACAAGGTCTGAAAGGCGTTGGTTGGGAAAGAATATACACACACTAGTTAGTAAAGTTATGTAAAATATATATTACTCTGTTATATTTCTTTCTTGTAATCCATTATAATTTTGAATACCTATATGATGACAGGGGGACAACAGGTTTTATAACAACAACTATTGTATTTATTATATTTTTAAGCACTCATTGTGAGTTTTTCCACCATCTGTTGGATACATAGATATAGAGCAAAATGGTATTGTGTAAGTTAGTCTTAATAATCTGGTCATGGTAAGGTACCACACGCTGGCTAGTTACCTAGTTAATGTTAGCTAACGATAGGGGTTGGCACAGCCTACTTAGCTGGCCAATTATGTTCAGTCTGCCACTACAATATAGTTGTTTTGCGTTTAGATCATGTTGTACTTGCAGTTAATTCTTTTTTTGTAATATGCTTAATTTTGTGACTGATACTTTTCTGATCTTGTACTTTTGGATATAATTTTAGGTGGTGCTTTGGGCTATGGTAGCACCAGTGCATTTTTTCCAACCGGTGCTGAAGCAGCACCGCTCATCGGGCATCACTGAATGCATTATAGTACTTCTGTGCTACCAAAGAAAACAGTAGCAAATACATATAATAGTAGAAGCAATTCCACTCCAAATCAGTACAATACAGCTTTAGTAATACAGCTTCCGATGGCAATGGTTTCTAACTTAGCCTTTATCATCCCTTCTCTGTTCTAGGTTATGGGGTGCAGTATGACTTTGTGTGCCCCACACAGCTGAATCCCTCTCTGCAGGTGAAGCGAGTTCAGGGATTATTCCTGGCTGGACAGATCAATGGAACCACTGGGTATGAAGAGGCAGCTGCACAGGTATGGTTTATAGCATCACCACAGAGAAAGTGAGATTATCACATTATTCTAAGTATGATCATGGAGATCAAATCATTGTCATGGAGATGCAGCCTACTGTGTGCCACCCTGGTCAGAAAATGGCTCATTTGATGCATGAGATGGAACATGCGATGCTGCTAAATTAAGGTTCGATGGTACAAAAAGTCTATATGAAAAGATAGTAGAAACAGTATGGCACTGTTTGTGGTCAGGCAGAGGAACTGATATTGAATTCTGTTTTTAAAATGGTTCAGCTTTTGTACAGTAAAACTGGATTTTGCCCCAACATTTGTAAACTGGGAAAACTCCAATCTGGACTATATCTAATTAAGTTCATACATGTCAATGGGTCCCACAAGGTTCTGTTCAGGGCCTAGTCTTGTTTATGATTTACATAAACAATATTGATCTTTCAGTACATAATTCTAAAATGAATTATGTATCTGATTGTCTATTCCCCACTATATGTCCATTCAAAACCAAGATGTTCTGACTGCTCTCTATGAGCTTAAACTTTTTTTTTTTTTTAACAAGGTGTCCTTTTTCATGCAAAAATCCTTGTTTGACTTCAAATTAATCTTAAATGAGGTTAATACGAAATACATGTTGTTCACCGATAACGATTATGATCAGTTACAAATTTACATGCTGAGTGGAACCCTGAATGGGTGTATCTCTTCAAATAAATATTTGACCATTTGAATTGATGGCCAGGGTTCCATCACTGGCTGCGCCAGCCCGGCTCTGGCCGGGTGCCCCGTCTGGGGGAGGCGATTGGCTGTCCGCCCCAGGGGGAGTAGGGAAGGAGAGCCGGCACGAAGGGCATCCCTGTAAGACAGGTGGGTGAGTTCCGTCTCGGAGGAGGCGGATCATTGCCGGCCTCGGGGTAGTGGCTTGTCGCTTAGAACACGTGGTGGGCTCATGGGGGAGGGTGAATTGAAGAAATAGAGGGTACAGTTGGCCACCAAATTGGGAGAAAAATGGGGAAAAAAATCTTAAATAAATGTTTAATTGTTAATTGTAAATGTAATTTTTGTTTTTGTTTTGCCTGTACAGGAATAGATCCTGTTTTTCTTTTAGTAGTAGAAAGACAATTGTCCAGTGCATCTTTTTGTCACCTATTGATTATGAGGATATCATTCATAAGAACGCAGCTGAAAATACATTTACATTAGATATGCCTTATTCCATCACTGTATTGAACAAATTAGCATTTTATTGTAATTGACCACTAATTTGGAATACATTTCAGGAAGATGCTAAAATACAGTCATTAGTATCATTAAGCACTTTTAAATCCTTGGTAACAAGACAATTGAATGAGGACTGCTCATGTTTTTTTATACGTTTCCTGTATGTATCCAGTGTATTTAACTGTTATTGTTATTTATTATGTGTATTCTGTCTATGTTTCATATGCTTTGACACACAGGGCCCCACTGTAAATGAGGCTTCTGTCCCAGATGGGTTTCCCTGTATAAATAAAGGTTAAATAATTGGGATTATGGTTAGGTGAAATGCTCAGTTTTAAAATCCACATTAATAACATTGATAGGAAGTTGAGGGTAAAATTGGGTTTTTAAATTTAGAAATACGTCACATTTTTCTCCTGGACAAATAAATACAAATGGGTGTTTTAAACTAAATAGTGCAACCAAAAAAAAAAGTACTAACCTTTTCCTTCCCAGTGTGACAGGTATGGTATGCAGCTGCCAACAACGATGTCTATTGCTGTATTACTGCACTGATCTCTTGCGTGAACAATGATTGATCATACCATGTATTAATGCACATCTTGTAAGTCGCTCTGGATAAGGGCATCTGCTAAATGCTTAAAATGTAAATGTAGTTTAAACCAAACTATGAATCTTCTCTTTCACTTAGGGTCTGTGGGCGGGGGTCAATGCAGGTCGGACTGCTCTCTCCCTGCCTGCCCTCTCCCTCTCCCGCACGCAGAGCTACATTGGGGTTCTGATCGATGACTTGGTGGTCCGGGGGGTGACTGAACCATACCGCATGTTCACCAGCCGTGCGGAGTTCAGAACCGCCCTGAGACCAGACAATGCAGATTTACGGCTATCTCCCAGAGGTACTCCCTTCAAGTTCACCTTTATCCTGTTGTTTTGTTACGGTGTATATGCCGAACAGAAAGTGTCTTGCTATGTGCCTGTCAATTTTTCTGTCCATTTTCATTGTTAGTGAAGTGACCTATGTTTCTTTCTCTGTTAGGGTTTGAGGAGATTGGCTGTGTGTCTGCAACCCGTTATGAGGAAGCAGTGAGAGTGAGGGACAGTCTGAATGAAGGGCTGAGTGCCATGGAGTCCATCTCCATGTCCTCCACCAGATGGAGGGAGAAACTGGAACAGATCAACGTAAGCGAAAGCAAAAGCACGCTGGTGAGGTGAGTGACAGCGATGCGTGTTTCAGTTTGCCTGTCAGAGCAGTTCTAATCTTGTCTCTGATACTTCAGTATGCATACTGCACTTTGTAAAAGTTCCAGTTTCTAAATCAAGGGTTTAATATTTTTGTGTGGTGGTGCTTAAATCAGAGGCCACATGGAATTGACTAAAACTAAAAATGTCAGCAGTGCCTATTAGATTTATCTAGTCCAAAAATATAATACATCTTCCTATCCTGGTTAGTGCTCTGGAGCTGTTGCAGCACAAAGGTGTGACCTTTGAGATGCTGGCCTCTGCTTTCCCAGAGCGTCTTTCAACTTACCTGGAGTTCTCGCAAAGACTAAAGATCGAAGGTGAGTAAAGCAATACAGTCAGTGCTGATGTGGTCATTCTGTGTGTCAGTGTAGCAGATAGTCTGTGTCTGGTTTTAACCCTGAACTCCCTCTCACTTGCTGCAGCGGTGTACCGCCCACACTGTGACATGCAGAAGCGTGAGATGGAGAGAATAAGGGAGGAAGAGAGTCTGTCTCTGCCTCAGGATGTAGACTACTTTTCCCTCCCTGTCTCTCTCTCCAAGGAGGTTAGAGAGGTGCTGGACCGTGTTCGACCACACACTGTAAGTTAGGCCTGTTTGTAAATAACTTCATTGTTATGCCTCATATCATAACATCAATAGTATATTAATATGCAATGACCATTTAGAGGTTAATGTTTTCTATAATTTTATTTTTCTTTATCCATCAGCTGGGAGCTGCCACCCGTTTACCAGGAATGACCCCTGCTGCTATTGTTCACCTTCTTAACTATGTCCATAAGACAAGGAGGGAGAGATACACAGAGAGAAGCAAACGTATATAAATGGCTGCTTTATGTGAAAGGGAGAGAACTTAAAAAGAAAGATGTGTAACGACAAACACCCATAGTGAATAAACTGTACACGTTTTTGTAAAAAAAAGTCATTGTATTTCAAAATGTAGGACATAAATTATTTGTACAAAAATATTTGCATATTCTTTGATTTGGTTTTTAAACGTTTCATCAATTATGACCAGCATGGAGCACTGTTTGTTCATACCAAGTATTATAGGGTACCTGAAAGCATCAGACACTGGACACAGTGTGTGGATGTCAAATGACTGCAGTGATTGGTATCAAGTCAACAATCTATATCATTGACAGCAGAAAAGTTAAAAAGCACAGAGTGGCTGACACTGCCCCACTGTGGCCATAGCCATTCATCACAGGTCTAGAATCCTGCTCCTCTGTCCCTTGGGAGAAAAACCCAAAAGGGAATTTCCATTGAGGCTGCGGCAAGCCCCTGGGGGATTCTTGGTTAACGGTGATATCGGAGAATTTCACCTCAGTTGTAACTGCAAGTGGGGAGGTGAGAGGGCACTGGAAGAGAGAGAAGAGGGTAAAGTCTTTTATACACTTTTATAGTACGTGCACATTTTCATGTCAGCAATGGTGCCTTGACGTTATTACAGTCTGAATAAATTAGAATAATTAGGATGGTGCACAGTGTGCTGCATGAGGGGAAATAGGTTAAGTTTTACCTTCACAGTCTGACATCGGAAAATAAGTTTTGCCGCTAATATCTGATTCTGCGGTAAAGATAGGAGTCCTTGCCGAGCCCAGAGCAGCTGGACGGAGAGGGAGAGGGGGACGAGACAGCCTAACTCACAGGAGTCACCCTGAAAGACAAGGGATCAATGCAGTATGTGTACATTGTGAACTGAATACTGTGAATGGCATACAAAATGGCCAAGGGGAGACGGTTAATAGAGTACAAATTCCCTTCCCACTACAATATATGTACATAGAAAGAAGCAATCACCAATGGAGTGTCAGAGCATTTTTTTATGATTACTCTTGTCCAATCTGGCTGGGTGCCAGAGTTCATGGCCACTAGATCCGGACTTGCTGCCCCCTGAAGAATCCCAAAGAGTTGAGATCGCAGCTCAGAACAATTGTGTGACAGAGAGCTACAGGGAGATAAAGAGGAACTTCAGGCATGACGCAGTGTGAGAGACATGGCTAATGCTTACCATCTGGCAGTACAGTACATAATGGCATTATACCCCGAATTGACAAGGACCTGATAAAACAGCCTCACCTGAAAGAGCAACCAGTGAAATAGTTTTTTGTGAAGACTACTGGGGTCCGGGCATGAGGGAGACCAGAGCAATCTCCCCCCTCAGATGTCCCCTGTACTGTCAGCTGGCATACAGTCATGGAATATACACTAGGACTGTAGCACTGAGACATGCACAGCGTGGGAATTCTAACAATGGGAGGATAATCGAATAACCTACCTGTAATTTAAACCTATAACCTCAACTCAAAATGTTGATAGTTATGAACAGTGATGTTGAATGATTCTTTCTGATTGAAGGATACAGGCCGGATGTCATCACCAAACTGACCAATCACTGGAGCCCCTGAGTGTACTCCTACTGCACGGGAGGGACCAGGCGTAGGTGAAGGTGTGGTTAACTAAGAGATTAGGTGGGATATTAAAGACATAAAACAAAATATCTTATTAAATGACAGGATGGTAAACTTTCAGAAATGTACATACATCCTTAAGCATTCTCACAAAGAAAGTAAAGTTAAGACAAACTGCTAGTGAACAAATAAAATGGAAACAACATGGAGTGTTCTGGTGGTTCCGTAATGGTATCAGGTGCATTTACTTGGCATGGTTTGGGTGCACTCATACCTTTAGAAGGCATGGTATAGATGTCAGTCTTTATTAATGACACTGAGTGATCATCTTCACACCACGTGAAAGCATTTATTTCCTGCAGAGAGGTGTGACTCAAGATATAGCTAATATACCCCATCCGCAGAGCACAAGTAGCCACCCAATGGTTTGAGGAACACAACACTGATGTTATCCGTATATCATGGCCTTCTCCTTCACCAGATCTGAACCCATTTCAGCATTTATTGGACATTATGGAATGACACCTGAGACAACATTCTCCACTTCCATCGACTAAGCTTGAGTTGATTGACTTTTTCGTGGATGGGGTCGGGCTGCAGATTTCCAGACGTGGGTATACTAATGCCGCGGCGCATACAGGTCATACTGGCCACACAGTGTGGCCCAATCCCCTATTAAGTGACTGTACCCTGGTGTTAAATGGATGCTTTACACGTTTTTATCCAATAGCTGTACATTGACATGCATAGGAAACATACCAGGTAGCGCACGGCGTGTTCTTGCAACAGCACTGTGCTTGAGTTGGTGTTCGTTAGCGTCACATTCACTGTCACCTTGGTAAGCTCCCCTCCACTTGTGTACTCAAGAGTATACTCCACCTTCAAGATAGAGGCTTATCAGTACAGGCTACTGCTGTACCTTTCCAGGTCACACAAATACTCGTGTTTGTAATCATGTACCAAAACAAGTCTTTAGGAAAGTCAATACTTGACATAACTCACTGCACTGCACTGCACAATCAACACGCAGAAATGTACTGAGGGAACTTAATGAGTAAACTGGTAGAAGCCTGTATTCTAATGGGACACTGCCTATACACTAGCATACATGTGTACTAGCTGGCACTATGATCATACCCATACTATGATCACAGTACGATGTCACTGTAGCACATTTTACTTGAATTCAGTCAACACCTGTTGTTCAGTAATTACCTTTGTCACCACATTCAAACAGGAATCATTTTGTAGGCTTGGTTCTGGCCATTCTGACAGTGGAAGAACTGGGATCTAAAAATCAAAGTCCACACGTTGTGTAACCCTTACAGAATACTAGTTTAATTCTGATACATTCTGTACTGTACAGTGTTGGGTATTAGTAATGTGTGGGGCTGCTCACCGTAAAGTTTGGGATGGAGACATTCTGACGGACAGGAGCCTGCAACAAAAGCAAATGTAATTTCAGTCATATTTACAGTTGCTCTAGAGGTAGAATAATTAGTAAAGTATTATGTCAGTAGGTGAATTGGTGTGTCGTGTAGGAGCACACAACTCTATATGTTCTTCATGTGTACATGGAATATCCCCACATACTCCTACATGCCTTTAGTATGCTGATGTCATTGACATAAGAATGGGCCTTGAGACTGGGATCCCCCAGACAGGACTGGGCAGTCACTGAGCGAGAGCACGAGAGGGAGACAGAGTGCAGAAATCCTGACAGAGAAAGGTTATAAAAAAATGTTTTAAAAAGACTTAAAACATATCTTGCAGTGTATCCACAACGCAATACAAATATTACGCTGCTGTGGTTATTCATGGCATTGCAGGTCCAAGTTGCAGTTCCACTTCTTACCACTCCAGCTTGTGTATCCTTTTAACACACTTTTGTGGACCTCCCCTTTACAGTACTCATCAACATTCACACAAGAAAATCAATACAGCATCTCTCCACGTGATCCATGAGGCATAGCATGCCAAATTCACATAAACCGCACTGGCAGGGTTCCGGTCCACACAGGAAGAACTAGCGGCCCCGGGTGAAGGCTGTCTCAGTGTACTCAATAGGGATGAGCTTTTGAAGTGGGTCAGAATGGCATCATCAACCTGAAACCAAGAGGAAGACGGATAAGAATGTATTGACACAGAACAGTGAAAATCTGAACTTATATTGATGTTGAGAAAAGGTGTATACACCTACCCTATAGAAAGCTGTGTTTGTGGTTCTAGGGGGTGAGATATCTTGTTGAGAGAAAGAGTCCTGACCCTTAGGAAGTGGAGAGAGATCTGGGAAGGTCTGGGGGCCTCTGAACTGAACTGCAGCAATAACAATAGACAAGACAAGCATTAATGCATATGTAAAAGGAAAAAAACATTTGGTAAACATTCAGGAGGAACATAGGAATGAAAGAAGTAATGATGTTAGTTACGGTATCTTACTTTCTATAGAAAAGTAGTGTTTCTGTGTGCATGTAAGCGAGAGAGAAAGAGAGAGGGAGTGAGTGACAGTGATGACCGCCTACCTTCTTTATTTCTCACACAGAAGAATATGTCAGTGACAGTGATGAGGGTGGGATCCACATTTCCTCTGAACATCAACCAGTTTTCGATGCATACACCTGAACTGGAAGTAACATTGTTTCAAAACAAATCCCCTGCAAGGTCTCCACAAATACGCTTGAGTTGCTACATAATAAGCCAGCTTTATTATAAGCCAGCTGGCCAGCATTATTTGCATTCATGCAATAGTGAAGTTAGATGGAACAATCAACAGCATAGTAATTGCAGCATTAGTACCCGACGATATCAACTATCTGACCTAACAGTGCATAATACATTAAAATAAAAACACATTTGTGATATCACAATAACATTTGTTGCATGTTAATTAGTATTGAAATAATAAGAATTGAATGTTTGACAGATAATTTGACACTTGACATGCTATTAACTTTTTTTACAGCAACCATATGGACACATGATTCAGATTCAGATTCAGATTCAGATTCAGATTCTTTAATCGCTATCATGTAAACATGTAGGAACTTGGTACGGTATTTAAAGTGCGTATGTCACATTCTTTTCACAAATAACAGCAATAACAACAACCGAGACCAAGTGCAAAACATGACAAAACAGTGATATGGACTGTATTCTGTAGTCTTTTTTTCCTCAAAAACATTTCCTGTGACATACCCCAAGTCTGGTATTGAATCCTGACCATGCTAGTGCCCTGCAGGGGATTTGGTCATAGTGTTGCCAGGGAGGGTGGGTTTCGGTTGGCAGGTTTGTCTCTGTCTCATTGCACAAGAGAATCTCAATCGGGTGCTTGCAGGATGTCTGCGCCAACTTTTATTCCTTTGACTACACAGCGAAGTGTGCATGTTTGCCCATGCTCTCACAAATTGATGTTATTCATTGTAGTGATGAGATGGGACTACGGTTCAGTATTTTAAAATTCAAACATACAAAATGAATATGTCCCCTCAAATGACCAATAATTCAATAATTTTGTAGTACTGTATAATTCATGTTTACTCCGATAATGCTACCAGGGGCAAGTTTTTTCAAATTAAATGCACATTTATACTTTTAAAAATCTGCTTTTAAAAATTGTATTCTGAGTAGTAAGAATGGTGTAGAAGCAGTCAATGGTTCAGCAATATTCCCTTGAGTGGTTTGTTTATTAATGGTATATTAATATTTATTGCCAGTATTTATAATATACTGGGATTAAAGAACTTGATGTTATAGTTGATGCACTATATCACTATAACAAGCTATGTGCACTAGCTATATGCAACAGCATTTTATGCGTGGCAGGGATACATTTATTTGTATTTGTGCAGAATACATGAATATTGCTATTGCATATGGAATTGTATTGCCTTATTTAAATGTTGAAATAATTTAGATTTAAAATGAAACAGCAGGCATGAAAATTCCTACAGATGGGTCAACAGCAATATTTTTACATTTGAAGGCAGTGCTTACTCACTTGTTGCTCCACCTGCTGACTAGCTTACTGCACTACAACACAACTCATCTGTGATCATTGAATGATTATTTGAGATCGTAATATGTTGATTGCTTAACAAGTAGCTCCAGAAAGTCATCCATCAACCTGTTGGTGTTGGAGGAAGGAACTGCAGGTTAATGAGATAACTTCTCATAGCCCTAATTATTATATTATTATATTATATGCAGCCCATCTAGGCTTGTCAAATCTAAAGAGTATCTAGTACTGCATCTAGCCTAGACTTGAATAGCGTGTTTCTAACTCTACTACCCGACCTGGCAAGCTGTTCCAGGCATTGACAACTCTCTGTGAAAAACGTCCTAATATCCGTGCAGAATTTGCCTTTAACTAATTTCCAGCCAATTCCAGCCTCTTGTTCTGCTGACCCCACTTATCTTAAAAAACCTTTGGTAGTTCACTATTAGGAATTTTAAAACCTCAATCATCTCAACCTCAATCTCCATTTGCTAGGCTCCATTTGAGTGCCTTAAGTCTATCCTCATAACTTTTACCCTTCATACCAGGTATCAATTTAGTTGGGCTTCTTTGAACTTTTTCAAGAGCTTCTATATCTTTCTTGTAGTGCAGTGCCCAGAACTGCACTCTAAGTGAGGTGTAACAAAGGCATTATATAACATTAAATAAAATAAATACAAGTAAAGCATTCTTTTTTTTATAAAGCTACATTATTTTGTCCTGTGTCACTCTAACCTCTTTTCAGCCTCACAACCAGAGAAGACAGAACCCAAGTCATTGACACCACAGTCAATGGTATCACAGCAGCAGCCTATATCACACAAGCCAAGGGTCAGATCACAGGTGCACACTGAGAGAGAGAGAGAGAGAGAGAGAGAGAGAGAGAGAGAGAGAGAGAGAGAGAGAGAGAGAGAGAGAGAGAGAGAGAGAGAGAGAGAGAGAGAGAGAGAGAGAGAGAGAGAGAGAGAGAGAGAGAGAGAGAGAGAGAGAGAGAGAGAGAGAGAGAGAGAGAGAGCGAGAGAGAGAGCCTATTGGTCAATCCAGTACACTATCTCACATGTCTCAAGAGAGCATTAACACATTTAGATTTAGACATTCAGCAGAGCAAATTATACAGTAATTATTATTATTATTATTTATTTTTTACATACAATCTATTCATGCAGCTGGATATGTACTGAAGCTATTCAGTTTAAGGGTACAACTTCAGCGCCGCATCTGGGATTCAAACATATGACCTCTCAGCTATACCATAACACTACCTCTAACACTGGTGCCAAGCAAAGAGCACAGATCAAGACAATGAGCAATGTGAAAATACAGAATAATCAGTAATTACCTAATGTCCCCTCCCCCCAAAAATCTAAATAAAACAAAATACAAAATAATTATTGTATATAACTAGAGGTAAAATATAAGATGAAAGAGGGTGGAGTGAGCCTGTACGAGCCAAGTTAATTGTAGTAAATTACCTGAAGTGGTAGCATCAATTGCAATTATATTTGCCTCTGTGGTAGCTTCAGTCGTAACGTTAATTACATTGAATTCTGTCGTAGCATCAGTTGAAATTGTATCTGGGTCTCTGGTAGCGTAAGTTGCATTCATATCTACATCTGTAGTGGCGAGGGAGCCAGCTTCGGGCGTGACAGTTTCCGAGAAACCGGGTACGAAGGTGTCAACTTCGATCGTTCCCTGTGTTTCAGTTTTCATGGAAAAAGCAGTGGATGTGACAGGTTCCTCCGAATCTTCTGTGGTTGCCGAAAGTTCTGTCGGGTTCGTAGTGGACGATTCAGATGCTGTGGCCTGCGTCACAGCTCTCTTATTCGAAAATATTAGTATAAAGACACAAAAGTGTATCGCACGAGATAAAGGCAAAACAGCCATTGATTTACTAAAGAACAGAATAAAAAAAATAGAGCTTGGGTCAACAGAATACCAGCTACGTACAAACCAGCTGGCCAGACAGGGTATTAACGCCTTAAATTGTACGCGATCCCTCGAGTTAGTTATTCGGGGTTCCCTAACATGTTAGCTGGCTAGCTAGCTAAATACAATTTAATTATGAAGAAATAAAAACTATACCTTTCATCAGTGTAGACCACACTGATTTAATTACTCGAAAACCAATCGTTACACAGCTAAGCAGCTATAATGTTTTCCCCAAGTGTAACGTTAACTCCGGCTGCACGTTGTCAAGGAAGCTTTAAGCAATGTGATAAACCACAATAAGGAATGACTTCCGGTGCCCACCAGGGCGGAGAAAATCTAAATAAAACCCTGAAATTATTCTCAAATCTGTGAGCAGGTTTTGCTCTCCTGCAAAAGCAAACTATTCTAATAATTAAATAAATATGATATGAAAGGACACAGGATTTCTATCAACCAATTTGTCATTAGCTAGGAGTCGTATAAAAACGCAGTTCTGAATTTGAACAATAATCATATTTGCGTATGCAGTCCGGACAGTATACAGTTTTACTTCCACACACTCTGTGACCTTCTCCCATCACAAGTCGTTTCTATTCTTTATCCTTATTCTAATATTCTTTCCTCAGTTTCCTCTGGTGTCTTTTTCCCACATTATGTTGTAGGAAAGTTTCTTTTGAACGCCGTCTAACATCGTGTCATATTTCCTTTACATCTCTTGTTCGTTTTGTTATGCCTAATGAATTTATTTATTTTGTGATGTCACTCCAAAAATGTTTTTTTCTCCGTTGGTGTTGTTTTTCTATGCTGTAATATAACGTCGTGACGCTGTACCTCGTTGACCAATACCTCTATTATCCTTATCTGTAAAATGCTTCTTTTTCTCGTTGTTCCCTCCATACTTGTGCGGCGCCTGGTTGCTGTCATCCATTTCTTGGCATGATTGTGCCATGTTGTTTCAGATCTTTTTTATGGGTGTATCCTACTACCCCAAATTGCAAATGAGAACATTTCATTTCTTTGATTGCGTATTTAGAACCAGTCTTAGTACATTTTCAACTGCAAAATAGTCCCAACAAAATAGGACCGTCTTTGCGCTGTGACTATCTTAATAAATCTGGCCCAATAAAGTGTGGTGAATTTTGCAAGAGACACAGCATTTGGAGTATTCTTGGGAGTATTCTTCAACAAATAATTAAGAATAAAACCAATAAAAACCAACAGATAGATTGCTGTCTTGAAATTCATTTTGCTTTCATAACGTTTCATATACTGTATATATATGTGAAAATATGATCATTTTACAAATGAAATAGACTAGTATATTGCCTAATCAACCAGTTGACAATGATCAACCTAGGTAATATAGCTAGTTTGTGGTTAGAGGACCGATGTTCTGCTGCATTGATAAAATGTATTGTCCCAGATTTGTACCTTGTGAATTTGTTCAGAATATGGACAGAAGCATTGTCAATGTCTGACAGAAGACATAATAATAATAATAATAATAACGTGGTATTGCAGTGCGGTGATGCCGAAGAACTGCAGGCCAAGGCAGTAGCTTCTTTTTGATGGCTCCATGAGCACACAAGATTTCTTAAATCTTAAAATCCTAAAAAGACAACTACTCCACGGGATTGAGAGATGCTCTTAAAATAACAATAGATGTAGCAGAGGTAGCCATCCTCAAGCTACTTTACTAGTTAAACCAAAACTGGGAATTTGACTGATGTTCCAGTTGATCAATGGAAGTACCCATCAGGAATGACATGTGGAGAACTATGCACAACTTTTCTGACAGTCGGTGAAAAGATCCCCCTAAAGCCTATCCCGTAACATGATAGTCAATAGTTAAACTAAACAAGTCATATTTTTGTTTATTATTAATGCATTTACATTTACATTACATTTTAAGCATTTAGCAGACGCTCTTATCCAGAGCGACTTACAAGATGTGCATTAATACATGGTAGGAACAATCATAGTTAGCGCACGAGATCAGTGCAGTAATACAGCAATAGACATCATTGCAGGCATCTGCGTACCATACTTGTAACACTGGGAAGGAAAAGGTTAGTGTAATTAAAATTAAAAAAAAAAAAAATGTATAGTGTTGAACAAGTAAACAGTGGTGAAGACAATTTAGCTAGATGGACAGAGTTCAGTGGTAGTGTAGTCTAAAGAGGTGGGTTTTGAGTCTCTTGTGGAAGATCGCAAGTGATTCTGCGGTCCTGACCGATTGCGGAAGGTCGTTCCACCAGCGAGGGATCAGGACAGAGAAGAGACGAGACCGCGAGGAGCGGCTGCCAGGCGCCCGGAGGGAAGGGACAGTCAGTTTACCAGAGGAGGCGGAGCGGAGGGGTCTGGGAGGGGTGTAGGGAGTGATGAGTGACTGGAGGTAAGGGGGAGCAGTACCTCTGGCCGCTTGAAAAGCAAGCATCAGTGATTTGAATCTGATGAGTGCTGCGATGGGGAGCCAGTACAGAGAGGAGAGTAGAGGGGTGACGTGGGTGAACTTCGGCTGGTTGAACACCAGACGAGCGGCAGCTTTCTGGACTAGTTGCAGTGGCTTGATGGTACAGGCCGGAAGGCCTGCCAGCAAGGATTGCAGTAGTCCAGACATGAGATCACCAGGGCCTGGAATAGGAGTTGAGTGGCCTTTTGGGTGAGGAACGGTCGGATCCTCCGGATGTTGTGGAGGGAGAATCGGTAGGTCCGAGTGATCGCTGCAATATGGCTCGAGAAGCACAGCTGGTTGTCCAGGGTTACTCCAAGACTCCTGGCAGACTGGGACAGAGACACTATGGAGCCTTCCACGGTGATTGACGCATCAATCATCAGGGAGCCCTTCGCCGGGAGGAAGAGCAGCTCTGTCTTCCCCAGGTTCAGCTTCAGGTGGTGGGTGGACATCCATGCGGAGATGTCAGCCAGGCATGCAGAGATCCATGCCGGGACCTGGGTATCAGATGGGGAGAAGGAGAGAAAGAGTTGAGTGTCATCGGCATAACAGTGATAGGAAAAACCATGAGCAGAAATAACAGAGCCAAGTGACTTGGTGTACAGAGGGGGCCTAGCACCGAGCCCTGCGGGACTCCAGTAGAGAGGGTGTGGGGAGAGGAGAGGGATCCTCTCCAGGCCACCTGGTAGGACCGGTCAGCCAGGTAGGACTCGAACCATGTCAACGCAGATCCAGAGATTCCCATCTCGACGAGAGATGAGAGCAGGATCCGGTGGTCCACGGTGTCGAATGCTGCCGACAGGTCGAAGAGGAGGAGGATGGAGCTAAGGGATTGGGACTTAGCCCTGTGAAGAGCCTCAGTGACCGCAAGGAGAGCAGTCTCTGTGGAGTGGCCTGCTCTGAACCCAGATTGGTTGGGATCAAGCAGGTCGTTCGTGATAGAAATGCAGGAAATATTCTGATGAAAATGCAAATGTAAAGTTATTTTTTAGTGCCATTCAACACAATGCTTCTTCTTCTTCATATTTATGCATTTGCTATCTGGTCATTTCTAATAAAATATTGTAATAAAAGGACTAGTTTAGTCTGTGAACAAAATAGATAAATTGTGACAAGGTTGGAAAAATATCATATTATGTCCACCCAAAACAGAACATTCATTTCTCTCCATAATTGAGTTAATTAATTAACTAATTAATGAATTAATGAATTAACAAAATCCAAATCCATAATTCTGTTCTCGGAAACAGAAATCCACTGAGTTGGCACCATTGATGTCTGTTATTAACTGGACCACTATTAATTGTTCATTATTAACTTTTCAACATAAGGTATTGTAACTCCAATTGGAGCTGGGTGTTATTGTCAGATGAGACCAAAATGTAGCTTTTTGGCCATGCACACCAGCGGTGGATTTGGCATCATATAAACGCTATCTATACCTACTATGAAATATGGTTGTGGATCTTTGATGTTACAGGGGTTTTGCCTCTATTGGTCCTGGGGCTCTTGTTAAGGTCAATGAAATCATGAACTCCAGCAAGTACCAAACAATTTTGGCCAAAAACCTGGTTCCCTCTGCCAGGAAGCTGACAATTTGGCTGCAAATGGATTTTTCAGCAAGCAATGATCCTAAACATACCTCAGAATCAACCAAGAAATTGTTAACTGACCACAAAATAACAGTTTTGCAATGTCCATCTCAGTCTCCAGAATTGAACCTGATATAATATTTGTGGTTTGAAAGGAAAAGGGCAGTGCCCAAGCACAGACCAAATGATTCTGTATTTGGAATGGATGCCCCCCAATATGTTCACCAATCTCACAAAACACTGTGACATGTTAATTTAATTTATTTTTGTTTAATTTATTTTAATTTATTTTTAATTGAATTGAAGTATGAATAAGTATGACACATACTTAGATAATGGAAAAAACTAATGAAAAAGGACTCGTATCTTAAAGTATCTAAATCGCGATTTAAAAAAAGTGTGTTTCATATTAATGTCAATACTAATTACCAATATATTTCTGCTGTAAAATACATTTAAAAATCAACACTTTAATATGTGTGCATAGGCATAATGAGAAATCTAACAGATTTTAGTTCTGAAAAATAGTTGTCCAAATTGCAGGTGCATCAGTCACAGAAAGTATTGAACGCGTCAAAGGGAACAGTGTTGAAAAGCATGACGGCATATGCCAAAAAAGGTAAAACTGCATCAGGAAAGAGGAACAGTGGTCCTAAGTTGAAGCTCACTGACAGGGATATATGGACACTTAAGAGGATAGCTGCTAAAAACCATAAAACAATGGCCTCAAAAATGACCACAGAAGTGAATCTAAACCTCCATGACCCAGACTCAACAAAAAATGTACATCCTTAGCTTCACAAAGTTGATATTTATGGTAGGGTTGCCATTCAGAAACCATTTGTAACCAAGGCTAATGCAAAATAATGCATAACCTGATGTAATGAGCACAAAACCTGGACTTCTGAGCAGTGGAAGAAAGTAATATTGTCTAATTTGGTGTCTTTTACTCTTTTTCCTACATCTGAATGGGTTTATGTTTGGAGAAAGCCAAAGCAAGCCTTCAACCCACATTGCCTGTTCCCAACTATTAAACATAGTGGGGGGTCTGTTATGGTATGGGCAGCCATCTTGTGGGAGTCATTGGGTCCAATTATTACTCTGCATGGTATAAATATGGCCCAGGAATACCATACCATTTTAGCTGACTAGATGCATCCTACAGTGCAAACATTGTTTCCTCAAGATCAAGATACTGTTAAATGGATTCAAGAGTGGTTTCATGAAGACCAGGATGAAGTCAAACAGCTTCCGTGGCCTCCCCAATTACCAGATCTAAACATCATAGAACCTTAATAGGAAGTTCTTGAATGTAGAATGTGGCATAGCTTTAAAAAAACTCTCAAAAAACTAGAGACTTTCCTTCTTGAAGACTGATCCAATATCCCACTAAACAGTTCAACACTTGTGGGACGGTGTTGGTTCTGCCTGCAGCGAGTTTCGAACCGAGGGGATCTCATAACAGCATTCCAAGTAGGATTTAAGTTGCTCTAAGGAAAAGGACAGCCCAACTCCTTATTAGTTAATAAATATTCTTATATTGTTTGGTGTTTCCATTATTATCAACTCCCTGTATATATAACCAAAGATAGTAGAGATTTTCGTAAAACATTAGACTACACACAAACTCACACTTACAGAACATTACATTCTTACAAGCACTTATGAATGTTCAATTGATGTACTAAATGCTTGAAGTAGCCTACTACACATAGCCTAACTTCCCAGTTTCTAACTTACAATGTTCCAAGGACCAACTGCCTACAACATGTCAATATTATAATCATAAGAATATATGTTCCTCCACAACCTCAGTTCTAGACTAATAACAAGAACCCAAATATGTCTTCTTATTGTTTGTCTTATTCCTCTTATTGGAATTATTGAGACTCCTATGCCTGTACGTGTTTACAACATGTCATAATTATGATTTGGTTAGCAGACCGATTTCAGAAATTGTGTATTTACAGATGTATAAAGAGTTCGTTCTTGGTGTGTGTGATTAACGTTAACTCATTTAAACATTATCAGTTACAATGTAAACTTTTTTGTAGCTCTGTACTAGAACGCAGCCAATATGTCCACGACGGCACTACAAAATCGGCCGTGTAGTTTTAACGGCGCCTAGGGTTGCTAGGAGACGGCTATGTTGCTATTTGCCTCATAGTTTGTTGAAGTTACCTAATGGTCGGGGGAAGTGTAAGCAGACGGAGATTTAGGACAAAACAAAATAAAGGAGAGCCAAAACTTCTGAATTTAGGAATAAACTAGTGTGTAGGGTGGTCGAAATAGAACGTAAGTCATGGATGTATGCTAATTTAGAAGAGATAAAGGTTATAACCAGTCAAACCTTAATATCGACGTTAACGTTACTTCTACGACTACCAGTTGACATTAAGCTAGCTGGCTAACCAGAATACTTTAATTTTCTAACTTCTAACGTTAACTGTAAACTAAAACCTGACATGGACCTACATTTATTTAGCTAGCTAATGTTGCGTTAACTGACGATACTAACGTTAGCTATCAGTTAAGTAGTTAAGCTATCAGTAGTTAAGTCATGTCATATCATTTTTAGCTAGCGTTACTAACGTTAACGAACAGTCGTTAACAGAATGTGCTGTACCGTAGTGACGTTAGCCATTAAACATTAACGTTTTTTTCCTCCTAGGTAGTAATCGTCTCTCTCTGGCGACGATAGCCTCTGGAATTAGGCAAGGAGTATAGGTGATTTCTAGATAACTTACCGTAATTTGTTCCTGTGACAGATAACAGATCGTCTGCTGCCTCAAGGAGCAGCGCGATGGCATCTCCACCTACTGTGACCATTGACAACACAGATCACAGCTCAGAACCCAAACCTGTACTGACTGATATTCTCAGCACTGACACTGACACTGACACTGGAGCAGAGAGTATGTTAGACACGGACACTGAAGAAGAGAGTCACTCAGACACAGATGAACACACAGACAGTACTGCATTCACTTGCCTGGCTGACGCTGACAAGCACAGTAAAGTCTTGCATGCTGACACATGCAGAGATACAGAGTCAAACAGAAGGACAGACACCCAGCCCAGAACTGAAGGAGACCTCCGCATACACTCTGTGCTGTAAGTGTTTTTGTGTACATTATCTATTATTTTTGTATGTGGCGTAGATTATATACTAAGTTGGTTGCATGTGCTTGCCTGTCCCGACATTTTACATTTTGAGCATTTATATTTACATTTTTGTAAATGTACATTTTTGTCCCTTACATCATCATTTGGGGTTAAGTGAAAATCTTTGAAGATATACTATCAGATATGATCACAAGGATCTAAAGGAAGCCCATCTAGGCTCGTCATGTCCTAATCTAAAGAGTATCTAGTACTACATCTAGCCTAGCCAATGAGAATGGTACAGTAACACACCAGCATGTAGGCAGCATCAGTCTGGTGTGAGAGGTAAGTGAATGATATCTTTTAGCAGCTTGCAAATCACTGGCATGTTTGGTGCTGTTGTATGTGAAAAAAGCTCTCTCCCTCTCCCCCCTCTGTCACTCAGGGAATGTGGGTGTGAAGTGATGGTCTGCCAGTTCAACATTGAAGGGACTATTCTGGCTGTGGGACTCTGTGATGGAACCATCAAGGTACATTTACACAGGGACCTATTAAGTCAGTGCTTTACTTCATATAGAGCCATATTGTCCAGTGCACTGACTTTAACCAGCACATTTCTGTCTTTCTGTGGCAGGTCTATAGTATGGATAGTGGCAGTCTAGTGAAGACCCTGAGAGATAGTGAGATCATTCTGTCCCCTCTTCCTGTCACTGCACTGCGATTCTTTGTCAGCGCTCGGGCTCACAGCCTTCTGTTGGCCACCTGTGAGTAATGCAGGCCTAATTGTTCCTCTTATTATCTTTCCTGACCTAATTGTATCTGTCTGAATCTACCCACTTTTTATTCTACATGTCCCCCTGTTCTCAGATGCCAGTGGCGTTGTAAGATGCTGGTATGTGTGGGGACAAGAGTGTATGTGGGGGCTGAAAGAGGTGGGAGAGAGCAGTGGAAGAGAAGAGGGCCGGAGGCAGACCCTCTCTCTGTCCCTCTCTTCCTCAGGTAAGATAGCAGCTACTGGGGGCTCAGATTCTGCAATACATCTCTATGACCTTCACACTCACCAGAGACTGCTCACTTGCAGTGCCAGGTAAGTTCCATATATTTCTACTAGAAATCAACCTTCAATATAGAGGCTTATACTGTAATATTTGAATTTCAGGAGAAACGTTTGCATGTAAATGTACTTTTCATACAGCAGGACTGGAACTTAAGAACCTAACTATTCATATTTCTTTATAGTTGAACACAATAGGATAGTAAAATTATGTTTAAAGTTTATCATAGTAAAATTATGTTTAAAGTTTATCCTAGTCACCGTCTTTTGTAACTAGCTGACTGAATATTTAGCGAGCCAACCCCTCATACTACCTAACATTAGCGAGCTAGCTGTAAAAATAGATATATTTAATCGCTAGGTAGTTGCTGTAGCTAGTGATCACTTGATTATAAAGGAAATAAGAGAAGTGTGGATACAGAAATCATCTTCTGCCTTCACTGTAGTACAGCTTAGTTATTTTGCTAACTAGCGAGCAATCATAGCAGAGCATGAAACTGATGCAGGGCATGCACCTGGTATATTGTGCATTTTTATTTAAGTATTAAAATAGGCTTTTTTAAATGTATTGGTTCAAAACGGGTGCTGTCTTTGGGGGCAATATTTTCAAATCTCTATAGCTCCAAAAGTGTTTCTGATTGAGATTCAATGACCCACAAGAAAGATCCTGATGAAGAACAATACTTTGTATGTTATTGCATTCAAACTAATAATAACTAAAAAGATCCTGAAGAAAAATAGTACTTACAGAAGTAGCCTAACTGAAGTATGCAGGAAATCATGACAACTATTAAAGGAGTTATGCTACTCTCTGTAGACGTGCTGTGACATAATTTAAGGGAAGGTCACACAGTGACTACATTTACATGCACCATAGTATTTCTTCATTAGTTGGAATATTCAAATATTCCAGATAAGCCATCACCATGTAAACACCTTATTAAGAATGCAGTATTGGGGATACGCCAGTATTCTGAATGCAGACATTTTGAATAGAAGAAGTTGGATATTTCAAGGTGGATGCATTAGTTGGTGCTATTTAAAAAGGCATTTTGTTGGAGTGACTCAAACACCTGTCATCTGTTGGTGTTCAAGCTGTGTAGAATAATATTTCAAAAAAGGAAATATTAGGAAAGGAAAGGAAAGGAAACATGCTGACACATTCTCCCTATCTCTGGGTGAATTTGGAAGGAAATATGTAGAAATGATGCAAAACCTTTGTCAACTTCAGTTGACTCAGAATATGTGTTTGTTTGTGTAAACAGGAACTATCTGAATGATTAATAATACATTTTCTTATTAATGTACAGAATAAAAACGTTTGTGTATGTGTGTGTGTGTATATATATATATATATATATAAATAATCTCCTTTGTACTTTCTCTAAGCGCAAACAAATCAGTTATGGATGGACATCGATTTCGGGTGTTTGCAGTGAATTTTCACCCTGAAAGAGAGACAGAGTTCATTTCCGGGGGCTGGGACAACAGTGTACAGGTACATATACTTTAGTTATGTTTACTGAATGAATATAGCACAGAAGAGGATTGCAGTGGAGCTCATGGATCTACTGAAGCCAATCGTTCACTAAAAAACATTGGTACCTACTTTATTTAAGAGAAAATTAAAAAAATATTAGCAATGATGATATATTACCAATATCTTTTTGTTATTTTACATAATTAAGTTAAATATGTTTATTTTAAACCAGTCAGCATTACAACAAGAACATGGAACTCCCCTAGTAACGAGAGGAACTAAAGCCCCATGGAGTTAAATGCCACATAATTAGATTAATCACAGCACGACAGATAATGCGTGGGCGACGATTACATTCAAGACATGAAATGGTCTCCTCTTTATGCCGTATAATTGTGAAACCTTTTTTATTTTTTTGGAAATAAATGTATTATTTTAAAAATGTGTTATTTTGGTCAATTCCATTGAATCATTAATAAAGTAAAATATTTTCCACATGATGGAATAATTCCAATATATTATTATTTTTATAGTAAGTATTATTTGTTTTCTACAGTTTTTAATACAGTACATTTTAATCAAGGGTGCCAATAATTCTTGACCTTACTGTATGTGCAGTTGCAGACTTCTCTAGACTGAGAATTACCTGAGTATTCAGTTAATATACAGTAGTATATACGTTTGATTTCTGTCCGTTTTTAAGAAGAACCAAAAGGGGGCTATGAGTCATGCAGGTTAAGGGTAACTATGCACCGCGTTGTCTTGTGAGGCTAAACAACAGTTACAGCCTGTGCACTTCTCATCCTCCACACATAGCTTTACAAGGCAAATTATGTACATAAAGTCAATAAAGTCCAAATGTTTCAGAAAACATTACTATAGTAATATATATATAATATAATTATTATATATATATATATGGCGGCACGGTGGTGCAGTGGATAGCACTGTCGCCTCACAGCAAGAAGGTCTTGGGTTCGAATCCAGGCCGGGGGCCTTTCTGTGTGGAGTTTGCATGTTCTCCCCGTGTCCGCGTGGGTTTCCTCCGGGTACTCCGGTTTCTTCCCACAGTCCAAAGACAGGCACGTTAGGCTAATTGGAGAGTCTAAATTGCCTGTAGGTATGAGTGTGTGAGTGAATGGTGTATGTAGTGCCCTGCAATGGATTGGCGACCTGTCCAGGGTGTATTCCTGCCTCTCGCCCCAATGCATGCTGGGATAGGCTCCAGCCCCCCCGCGACCCTAACTAGGAATAAGCGGCTGGAGATGAGATATATATATATATATATATATATATATATATATATATATATATATATATATATATATGTAGTACTGTGCAAAAGGTTTAGGCAGGTGTGAAAATGCTGTAAAGTAAGAATGCTTTCAAAAATAGAAGTGTTAATACTTTATTTTTATCAATTAACAAAATGCAAAGTGAATGAACAGAACGGAAATCTAAATCAAATCAATATTTGGTGTGACCACCCTTTGCCTTCAAAACAGCATCAATTCTTCTAGGTACACTTGCACACAGTTTTTGAAGGAACTCGGCAGGTAGGTTGTTCCAAACATCTTGGAGAACTAACCACAGATCTTCTGTGGATGTAGGCTGCCTCAAATCCTTCTGTCTCTTCATGTAATCCCAGACAGACTCGATGATGTTGAGATCAGGGATCTGTGGGGGCCAAACCATCACTTCCAGGACTCCTTGTTCTTCTTTACGCTGAAGATAGTTCTTAATGACATTGGCTGTATGTTTGGGGTCGTTGTCCTGCTGCAGAATAAATTTGGGGCCAATCAGATGCCTCCCTGATGGTATTGCATGATGGATAAGTATCTGCCTCGATTTCTCAGCATTGAGGACACCATTAATCCTGACCAAATCCCCAACTCCATTTGCAGAAATGCAGCCCCAAACTTGCAAGGAACATCCACCATGCTTCACTGTTGCCTGCAGACACTCATTATTGTACTGCTCTCCAGCCCTTCGGCGAACAAACTGCCTTCTGCTACAGCCAAGTATTTCACATTTTGACTCATCAGTCCAGAGCACCTGCTGCCATTTTTCTGCACCCCAGTTCCTATGTTTTCGTGCGTAGTTGAGTCGCTTAGCCTTGTTTCCACGTCGGAGGTATGGCTTTTTGGGCGCAATTCTTCCATGAAGACCACTTCTGGCCAGACTTCTCCGGACAGTAGATGGGTGTACCTGGGTCCCACTGGTTTCTGCCAGTTATGAGCTGATGGGACTGCTGGACATCTTCTGATTTCGAAGGGAAGTAAGCATGATGTGCCTTTCATCTGCTGCATTAAGTTTCCTTTGCCGACCACTGCGTCTACAGTCCTCAACGTTGCCCGTTTCTTTGTGCTTGGTGTATGACCTGTGACATGAAACTGTCTTCCACAGCCTCACCTTAGTAGCAGAGTTTGGCTGTTCCTCACCCAGTTTTAAGCCTCCTACACAGCTGTTTCTGTTTCAGTTAATGACTGTGTTTCAACCTACATATGAAATTGATTATCATTAGCACCTGTTTGGTATAATTGGTTAATCATCAGGGATGTGATTTTTTTCCTGGTTAATCAGGAAATGTTTATTTTCAGACCATAGATATCCTGTGGACATGTGTATGTCATAAGCATACACATTAAGAAATGTTGCACTCTTTGACAGCTGATAGCAGGAGAGAATGTTCAGCAAATAAAGCCAAATAGCCAGAGATATTTAGCACCAGAAAATAATCAGGAAAAATCACATCCCTGAATCATACACCTGACTATAATCCTACAAAATCCCTGACTTTGTGCAAGTGTACCTATAAGAATTTGAAGGCAAAGGGTAGTCACACCAAATATTGATTTGATTTAGATTTTTCTTCTGTTCGCTCACTTTGCATTTTGTAAATTGATAAAAATAAACAATTACAATTTATATTTTTGAAAGCATTCTTACTTTACAGCATTTCTTGACACCTGCCTAAAAGTTTTGCACAGTACTATATATATACCGTATATATATATTATTTTTGAATATCTACATCAACCCCCCTAAAATCAAAGGAATCAAGGGATCCTACTCTCAGCACTCTGGAATTTGTGGATCTGGACACAGACTTTAAAAGAAAGGTATTATTTGGCTACAAAAGTATCTTATGATCCCGGTTTTGGTGAGCCTCTTTTCTTAATAATATCTGCTTATGTTTTGTTTAATTAATTTGCGCAAGGATTGTTTTTGCACAATTTACATTCAGCTGTCTCAAAAAATGGCAATCTTAAAGCCATTGGTCGATCTCAAAAATGTTATCCAAACTGCTACTCACTCCTCCCAGCCACGATGCCTGTCTGTTCTGGTCCCCCAGTGGTGGAATGAACTTCACGCAGGGGTTAGGACAGTAGAATCATTGCCCATCTTCTGTCGCAGACTGAAGACCCATCTCTTCAGACTATCTCGGCTTATCCACTCTGGATAAGGGCCTCTGCTAAATGACTAATTTAATGTAACATGATATATAATTTGTTTATTTTAGCTTGCTAGGTAACCTCTATGAGCAGATTGCTCAGCTATATATGATATGTCTATAATTTTATTTTTCCAGGCATTCATCAACCTGAATATACTGCATATGACCAAAAAAATCTGTGCAGTTAAAATATATCACGTTTATCTCCTATTTCTGTCACAATAGTTTTGGGATACCAGAAAGGAGCACTCTGTTAGGTAAGACTGTATGGATTGCTCATATTACTCATTTTCAGCATAATTGTTCTGTCAGTCTATCTAGATTAATTGTCTCATAGTGTCAGTACTGCCTCAGGAATATTATATATATATATCTTGTGTACTCTCTGTCTCTTTACCTCTTAGGATGTTGTTGGGCCCCCATGTGTGTGGGGACTCTCTGCAGATTGACCCTGTGACCAATCATATTCTGTCTGGATCCTGGAGAAAAGACAAGGCCCTGGAGGTAATGGCAGCAACGAGACACAAATAACCATATGCACTGTGCTGTGGTTTAAATCTGTATAGAGGAAAAGAGACAGAGCTACCACAGCTTACTGTGTTAAAGGAAGTGCAGCATGTTAATATCTATAGCAGGGGCTATCAAGTCAGCACATTAGGCATACCCTCGAGTATGACTGTACCACAATGTACTGTGTGTATTTTTACATTTTATTAATCCTCCAACTCTTTCTTTCAGATCTTTGATTATGATTCTGGTCAGAAAATATCAGAGGGACCTGATGACCCCCGAGGCCAGAGCAGAGTGAGTCTCTCCACATATACAGCACCCCTCAAAATTATTCACACCCTTGATAAAGATGAGCAAAGAAGGCTGTATAAAACAAACAGTACAGGTAATGAGCTATATTGTATGCTTCAGTGCTTTGTGCACCCTCCCCCTGCAAGATTAACACTACTGAGTCATCTTCTATAGTGTTTTATGAGATTTGCTGTATGAACATATTGGAGGGGGGTTGCCCTCTTCAATTCAAACCACACATTTTCAATCAGGTTCAGATGGCAATTTCAAAACAGTAATTTTATGGTTAGTTAACCATTTCTTGGTTGACTTTGATGTATGCTTGGAATAGGGATGTTATGGTACATCGGTTTGACAGTATAATATGGTGACAGAATGAATGGTTATCATACCATAAACATTTTCCCCCATTGTGATAACTGAGTTGGTGGTATATCATGGTATTTGATATAAAATAATTTCACTAGTTCACCGAAGCCTTTAGTGTTCCACACGAATGCTCAATTTGCCAATGCAAGAGCTAGAACCTGTCAAGCAATTTTATTGAAGTGATAAGTTATTGCCAGGGCTACTTTGTGTACTTTCAATCAATCAAACTTTATTGTATAGCGCATTTTACAAAACATTTGTCACAATACGCTTTATAGCAGACCCTGGCCTGAACCCCCACAAAGGCAAACCTAAGGCAGCAGTGGCAAGGAAAAACTCCCTAGGTGGAACAAATAGGAAGAAACTGAGGTACCGAACAGGGACCCAGACGCAGACCAGGATAAGGCAGTAAAGGAATGTTTAATAATCAAGCAAGGTTCAAAAGCCGATAGTCAGAGTTAGATAAGGTACAAAATCAAAATCCAAAAGAGTAGTCAAATAGGCAGTCCAAAAATCAAAAACCAAATAATCAGAAAGGCAAACAAACAAAATCGGAAGGCAAAACTCGAAGTCAAACAGAAGGGGTGTCTTGGAAAATACGAACAAACTCTGGCTTACACACAATCGGCACAGTGTATGACGATCAACATTCTGACAATGAATGAAAGCAAACACGGAACTTAAATACAAGCGGGGAAGGGAAACATAATAGGAATCAGGTGTGACTGGGATGAGAGAAGGGCAAGAACACACAGAGAACGATAGGGATCACTAATACAATAACGAGGGGAGACAAAAGACACAGACTGGGAAGCACATAAACACACTGAAAATAAACGACCTGGAATAGCAGGTAGACACGTGCACAGTTCGAAGGGGAGGAGAGCAAAGGAAAGAATCTGCGTGCAGGTAAAGCGAAAGGAGAGAAGCATACAGTGATAGGACAACGAAAGAGAGAAAGATAGCAGTAGATAGAAGTGTGAGATAATTAGTAATTAGTAATGTTAGTAACTTAATCTAAATCCCTAATGTTAGTAGATTAGTAGGTTAGTACTATATACATCTAACTAATATATACAGAGTGTTAGAAAGAAGTAAACGAGATCGGAAAATAAAGCAGAAAACCTGTAAAGTCGAAATCAATAACAAAGACGAGGAGTGGATTATTGAAAAACACGGAACACAGACAGACGGGGAAACAGACGTGAATGATAAGTGATGAGAAAATTAACAAAATACAAAAACAAACAGAACAAACGTCTCAAAACATAACAGAAACATTAGGAGGAACCAGACCCAAGAGGGGGAGCCCATCCTCCTCTGGCTAGTCCAGGGTGTGAGCTTGTAATGACCAACAGCGGTCAGTGAGTCCATGTGCAAGACAACTAAATTATGGGAATTTATTTCTAGGCAACCGGAACCAGTGGGGCATGGTGTTAAGTTCATTATTGTAGGAGCTTTTCTTTAGTAAATATGGTACTCCTCTCCTTGTTTGTGCACCTGCACTCTACTTTTCTTCTGGGTCTGTGTCATTAAGGGAAGCAGTGGTTAAATCATTTTGAACAGAATAAAGTTAGCTTTATAATTACTGACAAGTTGTTGTTATTTAACTAACATTGGTAGCAGAGTTTCTGCAAATCTCCAAAGGTCATAAACCAATGGGAAGGAGGTTTCCTGTAGTGAGGGAAAACGTCACAAAAGAATGGATGTTCTTTTGAAGTTGTGGCGCGAAAAGCCTTTGGTTGCCTGCCCACTCCGAACTGCAGCATCACACTGAGTTAATTACTGTCTGCGTGTCCCCCTGTGGATCCTTCTCTAGCATTCCAACTTAATGCAAAAGTTTTCCTTCCACAATCTGGAGGAAAAGAAACAGACATTAGTATTAGCTTTGTTGCTATTGTGAAGGGCGAGAGATAGGAAATATACGCAGATGATTTGAACAAAGATAATGTCATGACTACCCTGTTGAAAGAACTGGCTAAAGTTTTCCTGAGAGAGGAAAAAAAGGACAGCGCGTACGATGCATACACAAAGTTTGATCGTATTGGTAGAGAAAAGGGAATATGAGATATAATAAAATACTGTGGTGTCCCCAGGGGTTGGGTGACACACACGGATCTTGCAGAGGGCGTAGGCAAGTTCAAGAACCCAGAGGAGGCAGTATTCACAAACAAAATGATACTTTATTAAACTAATACTGACACAAAACAAAGGGTGGGGTCTTCAGGGGAATACAAACACAAAGTCCACAAATCCTTAGCTCGTCGTCAATGTCCAAAATCCAATCCAAAATCCAGTCAGTTCCACAATCCAGTCCGTAGTCGATATCCAAAGGGGGTCCTCAAAACAATCCAAGTTCATACACAAAAAAACACACTCCAACACTCTCTTTCTAAATCCTGGCTGGTCAACGACTTCACAGGCTTCTCTTTCTCTCTCCTTCAACACACTCAACACATTCCTACTCCTCTCCAAGTGTGATGGAAATCAGACCTTTAAATAGGCCTTGAAATGGCCTTCAGCTGGTCGTTAGCTCCATTGCCTTCACTCTGTTCAGGTGTGACTGTGGCCTGCTGGGAAATGTAGTGTTTTGGGCTGCCATGTGTTGGAGGCCAGGCAGCCATTTTCTTGTGCAGCCCCTTGGGCTGCCACAATACGTAGTTCAACATGACTCTTCCCAATGCAGTTTTAGGCTTCAACTTATTAGACACAGTCAGTCTTGATGTGAATGATAAATAACTGGCACTCACTGGTTATGAAGTCGGCACTCAAACTGATTTTTGGAGAGAAGACTGAACCGCCAGCTGGAGACGGAATTCACGTGAGTCAAAATGCTGCGTACTACACAGAGCAAAGGAGAGAGGGTAAAACATGTGCCCAAAACAACTGGCCGAGAGTGCAGTTGCCCGGCACAAATCCAATCAATAAGTATGGAAGAAGAACGAAGTGTGGTATATGTCAGAGCACATATCACTGGGTAATACACTGTCCACATAAGAATGAACATGTAAAGATGACGGACAAAAAGGCAAGTGCCACAGAAACGGATGCAATATTACGCTGTTTTCAAAGGATTCCATGTCTAATATTGAAATATTTATGGTTGAGGCTCTAGGGTCAGCTGTAATTGACACTGCGTGTACATGGACAGTCTGTGGAGAAAAATGGCTAGATAAATATGTAAATGGTATTAATGAGAGAGAACTGAAGAAAATAGAAAACACAGAGTACCAAGGCTTTCAAGTTTGGGGTTGGGCAAGTTGTGCATTCCACCAAGAGAGTTAAGATCCCAGCCAAGATAGGTCAGACCAAGTGCCAGAAACTGAAGTAGTCCCATCAGACATTCCTTTACTATTAAGCAAAGCTTCACTGAAGAGAACAGGAGCAGTTCTGGACATTGAGAATGATAAAGCAATAATGTTTAAGCAACCAGTAACTCTAGAGTTTACATCCTCAGGATATTATTGTGTGAACATAATAGACAAAGACTGCACAGGTGGTACTTATGAGAACGAGGTCCTAGCCATAACAGAAAACATGAATAAAGAAGAAAAGCTCAAAATCTTAATGAAGCTTCACAAGCAGTTTGGACATGCGTCAGTTGATGAACTTCAGAAACTACTGATTAGTGCCTGCAATGCTGATGATGAGAGCATTGCTATTTTGAAAGAGATAGTGTGCAAATGTGAAATATGTCCCAGGTACAGCAAGCCCAAGCCCAAGCCTGCCAATGGCTTCTAAATACAATGAGACTGTGGCAGTAGACTTGCATGAACTGGAACCGAATGTGTGGTATCTTAACATTATCGATCACTTTACACGTTTCAGTGTGATTGTGAAGCACTTCATTCATTCCTGGATCAGTGTCCATGAGCCACACCAGAGACTTTTCAGTGACAATGGTGGCGAGTTCAACAACGAGGAAATAAGAGACAGGAAATGGCAGAGAACTTCAACATTGAGATAAAGACCAGTGCTGGCTACAGCCCTAGATTGGGCAAAGAACACAATACACAACTTACATGGCTACATTTCATACCAGCTGGTGTTTGAACAGGATCCAAACCTCTGTACTGGTTGATAAGCCTCCTGCTCTGGAGGGCACTAATATGAGTGCATGGGTAGGATAGCACATTACAGCATTGCACACAGCAAGGAAAGCATTCACTGAGGCAGAATGCTCAGAATTAGGAGAGCTCTACGAAAACTTTGTCCAAGAGATGAGAAGTATGAAATGGGGGACAAAGTATTCTACAAAAGGATGGACTGCGTTGAATGGAAAGGTCCCAGAGTGGTGATTGGACAGGATGGGGTGGTGATATTTATCAGACATGGAGGCACCTATGTCAGGATGAACCACTCTGGACTACATAAAGTTGATGTTCACCCCAGTGAAGGAGCTGGTGCTGATGATCAAGAGCACCCTATGGAAAACAACACAGGAGGTAATCCTCACTTACCTGACACTGAATCTATGTTGATTTAGACAACGAGAGTGACACAGAATGTTGCACAGGTTCCCAATGATGCCACAGACGACACTGAGGGGGCCAACGACAGGACAATCAACAGCCACAACTCATAAGAGCAGTCTAACAGGACAAACTATTAGTTATGTGGACAAAGACACCGGAATTCCCCACACTGCAGAAGTGCTTGGACGAGCAGGAAAGGCTACAGGAAAACATAAGAACTGGTACAATTTACAGTACTCTGAGCCAGCTGGCATCTCAGGTACAACAGGGTCAGCTGACCTAACTCAGGTAGACAATCTCCATATTGAGCCATTGGACAATATAGACCAATGCTCTGACAGGCATGAGAATGATGTATTAGTCATAAATGATGTTCCAAATGATGTTCCAGGAGGTAAAAGACATGGACCAAAAGCAGGCCTCCACAAGGTGGGTGTTCACCCTGAAGGAAACCCCAGATGGTATAGCACATAATGGCTAGTGGCTAGGAGCATTGAAGAACTGAACAGAAAATATCTCCCAAAAGAATCCCCTATGTGTGCCTCAGAGTCCCCCAGACAATGGGACATTCATTCGCCACCTGAGGCTAAGTGTGAAGGAACTCTGTGGAAGCTCAGGAAATGCGTCTATGGGCTGGCTGATGCATCACTCTATTGATTGATTGATTGAATTTATTAGAAAGAATGTTAAAATACATATAAAGCTTCACCCCATTTGGGCTGCGATACATCCATTAAAACCACTCTAACGAGGATAAAAACACAAAAAAGCCTTCCGGCTTATTTCCATTGTGGTCCCCTACTGGTACAATAGAGTCAGTTAGACAATGTTGAGAACAGGGGGCAAAATGTCACAAGTTGATCCCCAAGTTTTCTACTGGCTGGACAAAGACAATGTGACTGGGTTCTTGCTTGTCATGTCGATTATTTAATCTCACACATTTGCCACTGCAGTCATTCCACACCTCAAAGCAGCCTTTCAAATTGGTGGTTGTAGGAGCTTTTATTTGAGTAACTACAGTACTCCTCTCCCTGTTTGTGTGCCTGCACACTACTTTTATTGTATAGTTTAGATGGTTTTGAACAGAATAAAGTTAGCTTTATACTTACTGACAAGTTGTTGAATTAACACTTGGGGCAGATGCTCAAGCTGTGAGAGAGGGAGACAGAAACAATATGGGGAGTTAGAGAAAAGCAATACATGTGTACAGAGACAGATTAAATATGGGGACAACATTTAACCCTGCCAGAAGTTACCTGTGGCAGCATAGCTACTAGGACAGAGATAGAGAATCTTAGCAGTCATGAGAGGGGGAAGAAATAGACCCACCCTATCAAAAGTGTGCCTAAGAAAAATGCAGCTGTTAAGAGGTGATCATAGCCTCTTTCCGCCCAACAAAACTCCATGGCTACATGCTTCTCCAGCTCTGTGTCTAGATTATAATTGATTGTATGCCTGATTGTAAAGGTGTGTTTTTAGCCTCGACCTAAATATTGAGACTGTGTCAGAATCCCTTATCAGTTTTGGTAGGTTGTTATACGGTAGTGGGGCTCTGTATGAGAAAGCTCTACCACCAGTAAAATTCTTTGAAATTCTTGGAACAACCAGACAGCCTGTGTCTTCAGAACAAAGTGACCTTGTGGGCTTGTATGGTAAGAGTAAATTATTTAAATATGCAGATGCAAGACTGTGTAAGGCTTTGAAAGCCAGGAGCAGAACCTTAAAATCAGACCTGTAGGTAATTGGTAGTCAGTGTTGCTAGCAATGGGGTGATATGCTCATGCTTCTTTGTTCTGGTCGCAATCCAAGCAGCTGCATTCTGAACAAGCTGGAGGCTCTTTAGAGAGGTATTAGAGCAGCCAGATAAAAGGGCATTGTAATAATCTAGCCTTGACATAACAAAAGCATGTATCACATTTTCTACCTTCACTAGTGATAAGAAGTGCCCGATTTTTGCAACATTCCATAAGTGAAAGAAGGCACCTCTGGAGATATTTTTAACATGAGGGCCGAAAGTAAGACCCAGGTCAGTAGTGACACAAAGGTCTTTTACAGCCATATTTTGCACAACTAAGCAGCCGTCCAGACTTAAAGTGGGGTTAGATAATTACTCTGTTAGTATTTTGGGACCTAAAACCAGCATTTCAGTTTTATCAGAATTAAGAAGAAAGAAATGAAAGGTCATCCGAGCCTTAATATTGGCTACACACGCCTCTAAACAAGAAAGCTCTAGTGCTACACATTGTTTTGTTGAGATGTATAGCTGTGTATCATCAGCATAGTAGTGAAACTATTCCATGTTTGTGACTAATATCACCAAGAGGCAGCATATACAAAGATAAAAGTAGTTGCCCTAGCACTGACCCTTATGGGACACCGTATTTCACCTTTGAGTAATTCGAATATTCTTAGTTTAATTGAACCAACGTATCTGTCATACAAGTATGATCTAAACCAGTCTGTCCAATGAAATCTCCTGGACAGCAGTATCAAAAGCTGTGCTTAGGCTGAAGAGTACAAGAAAAGTACACCAAGTTGCAGTCTGATGACAGTAGCAGGTCGTTTACAACCTTAACAAGTGCTGTTTCAGTACTATGTTGAGGTCTAAAGCCTGACTGGAAGATTTCATTGATACAGATTTGACAGAGGTAGGCGTTGAGTTTTGCAA
This sequence comes from Aldrovandia affinis, assembly GCA_029706075.1. Classification (NCBI taxonomy): domain Eukaryota; kingdom Metazoa; phylum Chordata; class Actinopteri; order Notacanthiformes; family Halosauridae; genus Aldrovandia; species Aldrovandia affinis. The sequence goes on from JAINUG010000013.1 coordinate 523,745, forward strand.
CAGCTTTCTCTAATATTTTTGATATAAAAGCGAGGTTTGGGATTGGTCTATAATTTTTCTAATTATCAGGATTTAGATTTGGTTTCTTAAGTACCAGCTTAATAACAGCTTATAAATCCCAATAACATGTTAGGATTCATATCCTATTAATAGGGATGTGTTAATAATTTTGAGCATGTGCTGGCCTAGCTGATTCTTTAATCAATTTTGTTGGTATAGGTTCAAGCAGGCATGTGGTAGGTTTTGAATACATAACCAGTTTGGTCAGCTCATCAATGTCAATTGGAGCAAAACATTTTAATATTACTGTTGGTAACTCTTCCTGTGATGTCAGCATGCTGGGCTGCTCACAGATTTTAGGAAGAGTGAAGCCAGAAGAGGAGATCTGGGCCCGTATTCACAAAGCATTTTAAGGGTAAAAGTTGGTCCTAACTCCGCGATTTAGGAGCAAGTCCGAAAAATAATGGTCGTGTCACTCATAAATTTAGGAGTCCCACATTTTTGGGATAAGAGTATTTCACAAAGGGTTTGAGAGCTAAAAACAGCTCCTAAATCCAGGAGAAGTTAAAAGCAGCTAAGAGGACTTCTAAGTCGCTAAAGACCTACTCACGTTGTCGCAATCGCGTCAACACTGGAGATATTGAATGATACAGAGCTCATAAAAAGGTACCGCCTCAATCGCGAGGGTATTATATATATAATATTATATATATTATATATAGATACCCGGTGATTGTTTACGAGATGCAGACATGTAACCAATTGACTAGTCGGTATTCTTGGTTTCATGTTAAATCAGTGACACATAGCGTACATTTGTATTTTAGAATCTTTATTAGAATATAATAGGGGTGCATCGGATCATTTTTCGGATCAGCAAAAAATAATAATAACGGCGACCAAAGGCGCGTTTCCACCGAAAATTGCCAGAAACTATTTTCAAGGAATTTAATGAATGATAATTTCAGTTTTTCAATTTAAGTTATTTCACTAAATCTTTATTAGAAAATTTCACAAAATACATTTTTAGATTCAGTACGCCTTAGGCAATTTAACTAGGGTGGTCTTATGCCTGAATTAATTTAATACAAAAATAAAAAAGATCGCTAATGTTTCAATTCTATTTAATTCGGTCGCGTTTCTAAAAACATGCCTCCCAGAAAGGCATTTAGTATGAAAAACAAAGCAAACCAAAACATATATGGTTTATATAACAGCGGTTGTATTTGTATTTCTCTATGATGGTTCAATTTAGCTATTAATACGCGGATCATATGCGTGCGAACCGTGGGGGTTGATCCGTGCGCGGGGAGAGACCCATCCCTATATCAGCCAATCGCTGTGGCAATTCTGAGTAAGCTCGTTCATGAGAAACAACGTCATCCCTAGCAACGACGTCAACCCCGCCCTCACTCTTAGCTTGACAATCGTAGGAATTCCTTAGTATGAGTTTGTCTTTGCAGCTTTGTGAATAGGTTTTAAGGTGGGACTCCTAACTAAAAGGTTTTAGTGCGATTTAGAAGTACTCCTAGTGGTAAGATAAAATGATTTGTGAATACGGGCCCTGGGCTCTAATGGTTTAACCTTTTCATTAAGATAATTCATAAAATTATTACTACGGTGGAATTGCTACCATTATCTGTTTCTATCTAATTGTTTTTCAGTTAATTTTTCGGTGTTTAATAAAAATCGTGGGTTATATACTTAGAATATTGGCAGGGTGTTGTTAGGTACGAGGCCAAGTACCTGCTGAGTACCTGCAATCCCCTAAGCATGCCAATATTCATATAAAATAATATTGATTTCAGTAGTCTTATAAAATGGATTTACATAGTAGACATTTGAGTTTGTTAAGATTCGGACCGGATTATCTACATTTAGCAAGTTCCCATCCAAACTGTGTTACGGCGAGCAGAGGGAACGTGGTAGCTTTGCTATATCAATAGCCAAGAGCTCTCGTGTGCGAACATAAAGTGTTACCACGCCGTCATGCATGTTCACCAACGAGCACTATGGACCCCAACGTTCATTGAAAAGTGCTTTAGTTAGGACTGCAATTAATACGGACTGATTAATGCTTTTGTTTGAGGGTTTGTTTTCTGTTTTCCGCATCGAGTGTACTATATGGTACTGGGTTACATTTTCATTGTAAAGCAAAAGCAATAACTGTTTTACATGTACATTACCTCACCCAGTGAAACAGTAAGTCATGGGAGGCCACAATACAGTTCCCTAAGATTGAGATGAGCATATTAATGCAGATTTTTTAGGCCTGTGAATAGTTGTGACATTTTTTGGGAAAACATATTACTACTCTATATAATATATTTTTTAAATTTCTCTGTATTCAATTGTATTAGTATAAAATAATATAATTTTCCAATTTTCCCAATAAACCATATTGTCTTAATAGCACCTGCCTACACCAAGCTACCCCAAAGCTCAGTTTCTGTAGTTATTGAAGATATTAGATTATTAATTCATACATACAATACAGCATTATTGATCAGTAGCACAATCACCCCTCCATTTGGTGTTACAAATGGGGTTAAAACAAACTTTACAGGATTTTTTAATTCTTTGTCTCTTTTAATGTATTTTGATGTTAGATCACCATATCAATACAATTATAGTAAATATTGTCATTTGAGATGTTATGGTTGGTCTTGAGCGGTTCTTGAAGCTTTGCATGCTCGTTTACCCTTCGTTATGGTTTGAAATTGTTTCAGAAATTGTTTCAGTCTAATATTGTGCGTTTTACTGCTTAAAAACAGCTACAAATTCACACAACAATAGCCCAGTAGGCTGCTGTTATTTTGGCAGGGCAAAATGTACTTTCTGATAACAATACATTTGTTTGAAATGATGAGAAAAAACAGAAACAGCAGAATGTAGGAAATAGACAGTCTTCACCCAAAAAAACATTATAGTCCTTCTCAAGATTCATACCTCTTGGATGCAAGGTGTCAAGGGTATGTATCTGGTATGTTACGATTTGCAAATTTGGTTAAGGTCTCCTCCATATTTAGGAGTGTGGACAAATTTTATTTAAAATAAAAAATCTGCGAGGAAGTGGCCACTCTGGTAGAAGTGAAGAGCAATGGGGCTAGTTGGATAATTTCCGCTGAGTAGCGCTCTGGTGATTTCTCATCCTTGTGTGTAGTGCTTGATAAAGACCTAAACTTGAGCTGATCCAGGCTACCAGATTTAGGTGCTTAATAGCTATAGGACTACAACATGGATTTATATTTTGTCCACCCCTGTTCCACAGGCTAACATAATTACAGTAGTTGGGTACACCCCAGCCAGACCCCTCCGGTCCGCCTCCTCTGGCAAACTGACTGCCCCATCCCTCCGGGCGTGGGGCAGCCGCTCCTCGCGGTCTCGTCTCTTCTCTGTCCTGACCCCTCGCTGGTGGAACGACCTTCCGCAATCGGTCAGGACCGAGTCACTTGCGATCTTCCGCAAGAGACTCAAAACCCACCTTTTCAGACTCCACTACCACTGAATTCTGAACATCTAGCTAATTGTCACCACCACTGCCTATTTGTCCAACAGTAAATACCCTCGCTTACTCCATTTAATAAAAATAAATGACAAACCTTTTCCTTCCCGATGTTACAGGTATGGTACGCAGCTGCCTGTCTATCGCTGTATTACTGCACTGATCTCTTGCGCTAACTATGATTGTTCCTACCGTGTATTTATGCACATCTTGAAAGTCGCTCTGGATAAGAGCGTCTGCTAAATGCTTAAAATGTAAATGTAAATGTAAAGTGTCTATAAGCACAAAACCCTTTGATCTGCAGTCTTAGCTAATAGATTCACTTACCATAGATCTCAAGGTTTGGAAATCCCAATGAGTGAGAAAGCCATAGTGTAGCCTAAGGCCATATTTAAATGAAATTGTATCTGCTGAGCATGTGAGTGTGAGATTGATGCATCTTTTTTTTTTTTTCAGTTTTCTCATTTTATATTTTTGATTCCTTTTTTATTTTCCTGTTTTTTTTCTTCCCCAATTCTTGCCCTGCATTATGGTTGATGGCATAGCCAATCCGTCTTATAACTGCTCCTAAAGCTTTTCTTCAGTGACAGACAGACTTGACAGTTCAACCGCTAGTGTTCAACAATATTTATTTCCCTCCTTCACCGTTGAATCACTGTTTTTCGGTGAAAAACTGTAACACACACGAAATATACAGTAATTAGCTACACATGCGACACAAGGACGCCATTTCTCTCACGTTAACCTTATATGAAATATTTACATCAATAAACAATAAAACAACATACATGGTCACACACAAACATACCGTTTCGCCTTCTGTACTGAATTTAGGAGAAGTTAGATGGTTCTGTGCCAGTCTTGCACTATTTAATCGTGAACCAAAAAACCCAATTGCTCTGAAGCTAATCTTGCTTCTTAATCGTTCTTCTCCAAACTGAACTCTCGCGCCCCTAGTCACATGACCTTCACGCACCACACATGACGCAGCAGGGGGCGTAGTTACACCAAACAATAAATGAATTTCACAAACATTATACATAGGCTATACTCATATTATGATAATCATGTTTAGAAAGACATATTAATTATAAATAATCATGAACTTAAATCACGACAGTTACACTGCCACCAAATTATAATGAATTATGTGACCATGTTATGAAAACAAGAACTGAAATCATATAATTTTCTCCTACAAACTGTCGATTGACCTTCTAAATCAACTTTGCTTAGTGTGCTGTATATACACTACTTGTTCTCAACTAGTACAACTAGTTTATGTATGGGACGCTCAAGTATAGATGGCTGAGTCAAGCGTTTACCTTTGCTGTCTAGGTTACTCTGACCTATCTGTAGTTTAACTTTCCTCACTAGACCATCATCATCTTCGCTTGTCTCAACTACTCTGGCCAGTTTCCACTCATTTCTCGGAACGTTGTCCTCCTTGACAATCACTACATCTCCTACATGTACGTTCCTTCTGGGCACAAGCCATCGCTGTCTGAGGCTTATGTTGGTCAGATATTCCTTGCGCCATCTGCTCCACAATCGTTCTGCCAGGTATTGCACCCTCCGCCATCTCTTTCTGCCATACAGATCTTCTTCGACAAAATTGCCAGGAGGCGGGAGGGGCACAGAGGTCTTCATAGTGAGGAAGTGATTTGGTGTTAGCGGTTCCACACTCTTGGGATCATTGATTGTATCTGTAGTGAGGGGGCGATTGTTCACAATCGACATGGCCTCGTAGAAGAATGTCCTCAGTGAGGTATCATCCAGTCTTCCTGTAGCTTGTGTCAGGACAGAGCTCATCACGCTCCTGACTGTCCTTATCTGGCGTTCCCACACGCCTCCCATGTGGCTTGCGTCGGGAACGCGTTCATCAGGAAGTCACACTGTTTCTTCGCAAGATAGGTTGCAATCCTGTCTTTATCTAATTCCTGTAGACTCTTTTGTAACTCGTTTCTTGCCCCGACAAAGTTTGTTCCGCGGTCACATCTGATCTGTCTCACAGCTCCTCTGATTGCTATAAAGCACCTTAAGGCGTTTATGAATGCATCTGTTGTGAGATCTTCCAGCATCTCAATGTGGATCGCTCTGGAGCTTAAACATGTGAACAACAGACCATATCTTTTGTTTTCTTTCCGACCAGTTTTCGTGTAGAAGGGGCCGAAACAGTCAATTCCGGTATATGAGAAAGGGGGAGAGGGATCTACTCTATCAACAGGCAGGTCAGCCATACGTTGCTCTTCGATACGTCCACGCACCTTTCTGCAAGTGACACAGTTCTTTATGTGCTTGGCTACCATCTTGCTGGCGCCAATGATCCAGTATCCGCTGGCCCTTAGTTCATTTAGTGTTTGGCCACGGCCCTGGTGTTGAGTTCTCTTATGACAGTCATCCAGGATCAGCTGTGTGATGACACCTTCCTTAGGTAGGATCACTGGATGCTTTAGCTCAAGGGATGCAGAAGATCTTGTCAGCCGCCCTCCAACCCTGAGCAGTCCATCTTCGAATGTAGGATCAAACTGATACAGCTTACTTGTGTTTGGTAGTTTATCTGTTTTCTGGCTAAGCCATTTCTGTTCTTCTTCAAAGGCTTCTTTCTGAGCTACTTTGATGAGTGTAGCAGCAGCCTTTCTTCTCTCCTCTACACTAACGGGCCCCGACTGTTCTCTGTTAGCCAGCCTTTGAATCCGCGTGATAGTGTTGAGGGCTGTGTTCCAGTCTGAGAATCTTGACAACCTTTCAGAGAAGTTTCCACTTTCGAAGGCGTCGGTCTTGAGGACTTTGACCTCTGGGTCACCAACCAGAAGCTCTGGGGATAGTTGGTTCATTTCTATCTCTTGTTTCCATAGGAACTTGGGACCTGTCAGCCAGTTCGATTCACACAGGTCTGCCACCTTGAGTCCCCTAGATGCATGGTCAGCTGGATTTTGACTTGTTTCGATGTAGAACCATTGGTTTGGATCTGTGGTGTTTCTTATTTTCTGGACTCAGTTCGCGACGAACACATGGAAGCGCCGGGCCTCGTTCTTGATATAACCGAGCACCACCTGTGAGTCGGTCCAGAAGAATTCCTGGTCGATTTTCAGATCAAGCTCTTCTCTCAGAAGTTTGCTTACTGCAGCCGAGACTGTCGCTGCGGTGAGCTCGAGACGTGGTATGGTCACAACATTGATGGGTGCCACTCTGGCCTTACCCATGACCAGTGCGCAATGCACTTGTTCTTGGCAACAACCCTGATGTATGAACACTGTCCATAACCGTTGTTGCTCGCATCTGAGAAATGATGTAATTCGATTTTCTGGATTGTGCCAAGGTTCTCAGGGACGAAGCATCTTGATATTTGGATTTTGGGAGATTCTCCATGTCGTGCAGCCATGCTTCCCACCTTGGCTGAAGTTCCGGGGGAAGAGAATCGTCCCATCCGACTCCTTGCTTGCACATCTCTTGAAGCACTCTTTTTCCAGTCAGGATGTAGGGGGAGAGAAATCCTAGAGGGTCGTAGACACTTGCGACTGTTGATAGGATTCCTCGCCGTGTGGCTGTTTTTTCACTGAGGACGACATTGTATGAGAACGTGTCCGTCTCTACGCTCCACTTGACTCCTAGAACACTCTGCATCGGAGGCTCACTGTAGTTCAGGTCGACGTCGTTCATTTCAGTAGCACGTTCACTCTCTGGGATGGTGTCTAAAACTTCTCTGCTGTTAGACACAAACTTGTGCAGGTGCAGTTTCCCTTTTGCACAAATGTCTCGTGCTTCCGTGATCAGCTGGACGGCTTCATTGACTGAGTCCACACTGATAAGACCGTCGTCCACATAAAAGTGTTTGCGGACGAAGCTTGCTGCCATTGGGTAACCCTTTTCATATTCACAGGCGAGATATTTCATGCCATAGTTAGCGCATCCTGGCGACGACGCGGCTCCAAAGATATGTACTCGCATGCGATACTCTTTGAGTTCACCTTCAGTGTTTCCGTTTTCCCACCACAGGAATCTCATGAAGTCTCGATCATCTGGGTGGACATGAAAGCGATGAAACATCTTCTCCACATCACAGGTGATCGCGATCTGATGCTCTCGGAATCTACACAGTACCCCTGTCAGAGTGTTAGTTAGATCCGGCCCCGTGAGAAGGTGATCATTGAGTGAGGTGCCTTCGAATTTGGCTGAGCAGTCGAAAACAACTCTGATTTTCTCAGGCTTGCGGGGGTGGTACACCCCGTGGTGTGGGATGTACCATGTGTTTCCTTCCTTAGGTGAGCCGTCTGTTTCTTCGGCATCTCCATCCTTGAAGACTCCGTCCATGAACTTTACATAGTCTTCCTTGTACTTCGGATTCTTCTCCAGTTTCCTCTTCAGATGCCTCGCTCTGACAACAGCGAGGTACTTGTTGTTTGGGAGCTGGGGACGCTGTCTGAAGGGTAGAGGCATCTCCAGGTGTCCTTTCTCATTATGATGAATGTTCCCATTCAGTTGCTGTAGAAACTGGATATCTTCTTGAGATACGTTATTCTCTCTGGTGTTTGTGTCCAGAAAGTCTGTTTCCAGTGCCTTAATCACAGAGGCTGGTGTGATAGGCGGAAGTTCCTTCACAGCGACGCGATGACAGAACCCTGTCACATCCTTAGAGCTTGCTTGAGCCGTCTTGGATCCCACGATACTCCAACCTAACTCTGTCTTGACTGCGTATGGGTCACTGACTTCCCCTGATATCACTTCTGTTGGCTTCAGGGCTCTTGCACAGTCATATCCTATGAGGAGCCCTACTGGACAGTCCAGTAGGCCGGGGAGCTCTTTTGCTATGCTGAGAAGGTGAGTCCATCCCTTTGCTGTTTCACGTGTGGGGATGCTGTTTTGCTCCAGCGGGATGCATTCTCTTGTGTAGGCTGGTGGTAGCTTGATGCTCTTTTGTGAGCGGTATCCTCTCACTTTAAGTCCAGCCACTCTTTGACAGTTCACTATCGAACCTCTGTCCGTCATCGTAGACAACTTCAGTTTGACAGGTTTGGTCTCTGCGTTAAGCTTCTCGCACACATCTTGGTCGACAGAAAGTACTGCTGCTCTGTGTGTCAAGTAGCGCATACACCAAGATTTCAGGACCCTCTTTTGCTTCACAGGAGAGCCACACTGGAACAATCATAGAAGTGCGATCACTGCTTTTTACTCTCACACTGTGGTTAGACGCACATTCTTCTGGTGGCGGAGATTCTGGTGCCTCTTTCAGAGGGCGCTCCACATGAAGCGGTGTGGGGTGGTTCCGTCTGCAGATGTTGCATGTAGCTCTTTTTTTACATTCTTTAGCAACATGGCCGACTCGCAGGCATCCGTAGCACATCCTGTTGTCTAAGATGAACCTTTTCTTTTCCTCCTGCGACATGGCTGTGAACTTTTCACATTTGTAGATGAAGTGCTTTTCCTTGCAGCAGATGCACTCCACTGGTCTCTTGCTCTCTCTAGAGCCCTTGTCTCCATCTGATGCACTGGAGTCTTTGTCTTGATGATCAGCGCGTTTTGATTTTTGAGACACCTTCGCTGATGTCGCCAGGGTGCTGACTTTGAGACGCTTATCTTTCCCTGTTTTTTCGTCTCCCCCTTTGAGTGCATGGAGGGAGGAGATCGGGTTGCACGCTACGCACGCCTCTTCTGCTACAAAGTCGGAGAACGCCTTGAAACTTGGATATGGCTTCCCGGCATTTAGTTCTCGTGTGACATGGCGATTCCATCTGGTTGTTGCCCAGTCAGGAAGTTTCTGCAGCAACTTCTGATTTTCTTCACAGTCGTCTAGAACCTTCAGACCTTGTACGTGGGGCATTGCGTTCTTACAGGAGACAAGGAAATCACTGAACTCCCTCAGCTTGAGAGATTCCCTTGGACCTACCTTTGGCCAGCTGTTTAGTTTTCCCCTGAACGCTCTCTGGACTATGAAGGAGTGGCCATAGCGTTTGTTCAGGGCTTCCCATGCCTGTGTGTAGGCTTCCTCGTCGCTTCTGTAGAATGTTCCTTCTAGCACACTGAGTGCTTCTCCGTCTATGTATTTCTTCAAGTAGTACAGTCTATGGGCTGGGTCTGTACAACTTGGCTCAATCAACGCCTTGAAGCAGTTGCTCCATTCGATGAACTTCAGTGGGTCTCCTTTGAACACAAAGGGCTCTGGGGCTGGGAGTCTAGTCGTTGCCAGGGTTTCTTTTAACACTTGAGCCAGGGAGACCTCATTTGTTGTCATCTCTTGTTGTATTGCAGTGCGAGGAGAGAAAGGGGTGAGTTGAGGAACTTTGATGCATGGAGTACTGGTGTGCTGTTCTGGAAACTTACCTTTAGGCTGAGTGATTATTTCTCCATTTTTCTCCCTTTCAGCGTTCCATTTTAATTCTTCTTCAGTGTATGCGTTGTACACTGCCTCCATGGTTTCAATGTCTCTCTGGGCTTCCAGCATTGTGATTTTGTCCTGCTGAGCTTGCAACTCCGCTTTAGCTCTCTCTTGCTGGGCAAGCAACTCCATCTCTGACTTGCTCTTCTGCTGGGTGAGCACCCTCTTCTGTTCTGCAATCTCCTTTTCCCTTTTTACTGCAACTCGCTTGGCCGCCAGCTGTATTGCTATTTCAGCCTTCTTTTGAGATGTTCGAGAGGTTTGACTCCCTTGCTGACTGTTTGATACATGACTTTCATGCTCACTGTTCTGTCTAGCGTTAGACACAATTGATCCATAGATTGATCTGGCATAGTCTCTTTCGAGTAACTGGCGGAGCATTTCCCTTTCAGCTACTTCATTAAACTCCTTGACGCCAACTTCAGCATGACGCCTATTCAGTACTGTGTTTATTTCAGTAGTGACTGAGGTGCAACAGTCCATTATCCTTCTTATCTCTTGTGATGGAGTGGTCATTACGTAGACTCTCATACAATTGTTTGAGTTCTAACTCATATTTCTCTAGAGCTTCGATCATATTATCTATCTCATCTTTAGAGCACTCTTCCTTTAGATTATATCTAGTACTCTGACCTGTGACTTGAAGTTGAAGTATGTAGTCATAAACTTCCTTTCCCTTTTTACAATTTCATCTTGTTGTAATGCAAGCATTTTTTCTGTAGGGTGTCTCTCTCTTATACTTCGCCTAAGCGTAGTCTCATCCTTGCCTTGTGGCTCTATTTCTGTGAGGCCTACTTTCTTTATCTCTATGTCTGCACTAATCTCACCTATGCGTCTTCTATTCTTATGATTTCTGTATCTTCCATTTCTGACTCTAACCGCTCTTCTAATTGTGCCTTCTCTTCTTCTAAATCCTGAATTTCCTTCTCTCGTGCACAACTCTCTGTTGTATGTGATGTCATGTTTGCCATGCTATATTGCTTTAACTATTTGAAATCACACTTTTAGAAATTCAAGGATAAAGGCAAGCTTAGAATTGCAATAGAAAATACACTTCAAGTGTCAAACCACATTACACGTTTTCCATAAACATAGTCAATGAATGAACATTAGTTTTGGAAATACATAAATTCTCATCAATGCAGAAAATACACTGTCTCAAACTGGGAGACACCTCTAACCTTAAATCCCACGGTGAAAGGTATCACACTGCCGACTTGTGGCCGTTCTGAAAACTGCAGCGATGTACGTGAAATGCTAGCGAACCTCTTAATTGCGTAAGTCTCTGTAAACAGTTCAGTCCGAATAGTCACTTGCCACTTGACCACGGAGTATTTTGTCCACGCAGACTCAATATTGACCTCAAGACCCTTTTTGACCACGAGGAATGTGTCTGACGATGGCATCCATTCAATCTTGCCAATGGCGTTTTGGGGCGCCCCGTCACACTAGCCACACTGCTGGCTACGTTTTCACTATAACTGCTCCTAAAGCTTTTCTTCAGTGACAGACAGACTTGACAGTTCAACCGCTAGTGTTCAACAATATTTATTTTCCCTCCTTCACCGTTGAATCACTGTTTTTCGGTGAAAAACTGTAAACACACGAAATATACAGTAATTAGCTACACATGCGACACAAGGACGCCATTTCTCTCACGTTAACCTTATATGAAATATTTACATCAATAAACAATAAAACAACATACATGGTCACACACAAACATACCAGTTTCGCCTTCTGTACTGAATTTAGGAGAAGTTAGATGGTTCTGTGCCAGTCTTGCACTATTTAATCGCGAACCAAAACCCAATTGCTCTGAAGCTAATCTTGCTTCTTAATCGTTCTTCTCCAAACTGAACTCTCGCGCCCCTAGTCACATGACCTTCACGCACCACACATGGCAGCAGGGGGCGTAGTTACACCAAACAATAAATGAATTTCACAAACATTATACATAGGCTATACTCATATTATGATAATCATGTTTAGAAAGACATATTAATTATAAATAATCATGAACTTAAATCACGACAGTTACTGCCACCAAATTATAATGAATTATGTGACCATGTTATGAAAAACAAGAACTGAAATCATATAATTTTTCCTACAAAACTGTCGATTGACCTTCTAAATCAACTTTGCTTAGTGTGCTGTATATACACTACTTGTTCTCCAACTAGCAATAAACTAGTTTATGTATGGGACGCTCAAGTATAGATGGCTGAGTCAGCGTTTACCTTTGCTGTCTAGGTTACTCTGACCTATCTGTAGTTTAACTTTCCTCACTAGACCATCATCATCTTCGCTTGTCTCAACTACTCTGGCCAGTTTCCACTCATTTCTCGGAACGTTGTCCTCCTTGACAATCACTACATCTCCTACATGTACGTTCCTTCTGGGCACAAGCCATCGCTGTCTGAGGCTTATGTTGGTCAGATATTCCTTGCGCCATCTGCTCCACAATCGTTCTGCCAGGTATTGCACCCTCCGCCATCTCTTTCTGCCATACAGATCTTCTTGACAAAATTGCCAGGAGGCGGGAGGGGCACAGAGGTCTTCATAGTGAGAAGTGATTTGGTGTTAGCGGTTCCACACTCTTGGGATCATTGATTGTATCTGTAGTGAGGGGGCGATTGTTCAAATCGACATGGCCTCGTAGAAGAATGTCCTCAGTGAGGTATCATCCAGTCTTCCTGTAGCTTGTGTCAGGACAGAGCTCATCACGCTCCTGACTGTCCTTATCTGGCGTTCCCACACGCCTCCCATGTGGTCTGCGTGCGGGGAACGTTCATCAGGAAGTCACACTGTTTCTTCGCAAGATAGGTTTGCAATCCTGTCTTTATCTAATTCCTGTAGACTCTTTTTGTAACTCGTTTCTTGCCCCGACAAAGTTTGTTCGCGGTCACATCTGATCTGTCTCACAGCTCCTCTGATTGCTATAAAAGCACCTTTAAGGCGTTTATGAATGCATCTGTTGTGAGATCTTCCAGCATCTCAATGTGGATCAGCTCTGGAGCTTAAACATGTGAACAACAGACCATATCTTTTGTTTTCTTTCCGACCAGTTTTTTTGTAGAAGGGGATAAAACAGTCAATTCCGGTATATGAGAAAGGGGAGAGGATCTACTCTATCAACAGGCAGGTCAGCCATACGTTGCTCTTCGAGCACGTCCACGCACCTTTCTGCAAGTGACACAGTTCTTTATAAAAAAGCTACCATCTTGCTGGCGCCAATGATCCAGTATCCGCTGGCCCTTAGTTCATTTAGTGTTTGGCCACGGCCCTGGTGTTGAGTTCTCTTATGACAGTCATCCAGGATCAGCTGTGTGATGACACCTTCCTTAGGTAGGATCACTGGATGCTTTAGCTCAAGGGATGCAGAAGATCTTGTCAGCCGCCCTCCAACCCTGAGCAGTCCATCTTGAATGTAGGATCAAACTGATACAGCTTACTTGTGTTTGGTAGTTTATCTGTTTTCTGGCTAAGCCATTTCTGTTCTTCTTCAAAGGCTTCTTTCTGAGCTACTTTGATGAGTGTAGCAGCAACCTTTCTTCTCTCCTCTACACTAACGGGCCCCGACTGTTCTCTGTTAGCCAGCCTTTGAATCCGGCGTGATAGTGTTGAGGGCTGTGTTCCAGTCTGAGAATCTTGACAACCTTTCAGAGAAGTTTCCACTTTGAAGGCGTCGGTCTTGAGGACTTTGACCTCTGGGTCACCAACCAGAAGCTCTGGGGATAGTTGGTTCATTTCTATCTCTTGTTTCCATAGGAACTTGGGACCTGTCAGCCAGTTCGATTCACACAGGTCTGCCACCTTGAGTCCCCTAGATGCATGGTCAGCTGGATTTTGACTTGTTTCGATGTAGAACCATTGGTTTGGATCTGTGGTGTTTCTTATTTTCTGGACTCAGTTCGCGGCGAACACATGGAAGCGCCGGGCCTCGTTCTTGATATAACCGAGCACCACCTGTGAGTCGGTCCAGAAGAATTCCTGGTCGATTTTCAGATCAAGCTCTTCTCTCAGAAGTTTGCTTACTGCAGCCGAGACTGTCGCTGCGGTGAGCTCGAGACGTGGTATGGTCACAACATTGATGGGTGCCACTCTGGCCTTACCCATGACCAGTGCGCAATGCACTTGTTCTTCGCAACAACCCTGATGTATCGAACACTGTCCATAACCGTTGTTGCTCGCATCTGAGAAATGATGTAATTCGATTTTCTGGATTGTGCCAAGGTTCTCAGGGACGAAGCATCTTGATATTTGGATTTTTGGGAGATTCTCCATGTCGTGCAGCCATGCTTCCCACCTTGGCTGAAGTTCCGGGGGAAGAGAATCGTCCCATCCGACTCCTTGCTTGCACATCTCTTGAAGCACTCTTTTTCCAGTCAGGATGTAGGGGAGAGAAATCCTAGAGGGTCGAGACACTTGCGACTGTTGATAGGATTCGCCGTGTGGCTGTTTTTTCACTGAGGAGTGACATTGTATGAGAACGTGTCCGTCTCTACGCTCCACTTGACTCCTAGAACACTCTGCATCGGAGGCTCACTGTAGTTCAGGTCGGCGTCGTTCATTTCAGTAGCACGTTCACTCTCTGGGATGGTGTCTAAAACTTCTCTGCTGTTAGACACAAACTTGTGCAGGTGCAGTTTCCCTTTTTGCACAAATGTCTCGTGCTTCCGTGATCAGCTGGACGGCTTCATTGACTGAGTCCACACTGATAAGACCGTCAGTCCACATAAAAGTGTTTGCGGACGAAGCTTGCTGCCCTTGGGTAACCCTTTTCATATTCAGGCGAGATATTTCATGCCATAGTTAGCGCATCCTGACGCGGCTCCAAAGATATGTACTGCATGCGATACTCTTTGAGTTCACCTTCAGTGTTTCCGTTTTCCCACCACAGGAATCTCATGAAGTCTCGATCATCTGGGTGGACATGAAAGCGATGAAACATCTTCTCCACATCACAGGTGATCGCGATCTGATGCTCTCGGAATCTACACAGTACCCTGTCAGAGTGTTAGTTAGATCCGGCCCCGTGAGAAGGTGATCATTGAGTGAGGTGCCTTGAATTTGGCTGAGCAGTCGAAAACAACTCTGATTTTCTCAGGCTTATGGGGGTGGTACACCCGTGGTGTGGGATGTACCATGTGTTTCCTTCCTTAGGTGAGCCGTCTGTTTCTTGACATCTCCATCCTTGAAGACTCCGTCCATGAACTTTACATAGTCTTCCTTGTACTTGATTCTTCTCCAGTTTCCTCTTCAGATGCCTCGCTCTGACAACAGCGAGGTACTTGTTGTTTGGGAGCTGGGGACGCTGTCTGAAGGGTAGAGGCATCTCAGGTGTCCTTTCTCATTATGATGAATGTTCCCATTCAGTTGCTGTATAAACTGGATATCTTCTTGAGATACGTTATTCTCTCTGGTGTTTGTGTCCAGAAAGTCTGTTTCCAGTGCCTTAATCACAGAGGCTGGTGTGATAGGCGGAAGTTCCTTCACAGCGACGCGATGACAGAACCCTGTCACATCCTTAGAGCTTGCTTGAGCCGTCTTGGATCCCACGATACTCAACCTAACTCTGTCTTGACTGCGTATGGGTCACTGACTTCCCCTGATATCACTTCTGTTGGCTTCAGGGCTCTTGCACAGTCATATCCTATGAGGAGCCCTACTGGACAGTCCAGTAGGCCGGGGAGCTCTTTTGCTATGCTGAGAAGGTGAGTCCATCCCTTTGCTGTTTCACGTGTGGGGATGCTGTTTTGCTCCAGCGGGATGCATTCTCTTGTGTAGGCTGGTGGTAGCTTGATGCTCTTTGTGAGCGGTATCCTCTCACTTTAAGTCCAGCCACTCTTTGACAGTTCACTATCGAACCTCTGTCCGTCATCGTAGACAACTTTCAGTTTGACAGGTTTGGTCTCTGCGTTAAGCTTCTCGCACACATCTTGGTCGTGAAAGTACTGCTGCTCTGTGTGTCAAGTAGCGCATACACCAAGATTTCAGGACCCTCTTTTGCTTCACAGGAGAGCCACACTGGAACAATCATAGAAGTGCGATCACTGCTTTTACTCTCACACTGTGGTTAGACGCACATTCTTCTGGTGGCGGAGATTCTGGTGCCTCTTTCAGAGGCGCTCCACATGAAGCGGTGTGGGGTGGTTCCGTCTGCAGATGTTGCATGTAGCTCTTTTTTACATTCTTTAGCAACATGGCCGACTACGCAGGCATCCGTAGCACATCCTGTTGTCTAAGATGAACCTTTTCTTTTCCTCCTGCGACATGGCTGTGAACTTTTCACATTTGTAGATGAAGTGCTTTTCCTTGCAGCAGATGCACTCCACTGGTCTCTTGCTCTCTCTAGAGCTTCTGTCTCCATCTGATGCACTGGAGTCTTTGTCTTGATGATCAGCGCGTTTTGATTTTTGAGACACCGCTGATGTCGCCAGGGTGCTGACTTTGAGACGCTTATCTTTCCCTGTTTTTCGTCTCCCCTTTGAGTGCATGGAGGAGGAGATCGGGTTGCATCGCTACGCACGCCTCTTCTGCTACAAAGTCGGAGAACGCCTTGAAACTTGGATATGGCTTCCGGCATTTAGTTCTCGTGTGACATGGCGATTCCATCTGGTTGTTGCCCAGTCAGGAAGTTTCTGCAGCAACTTCTGATTTTCTTCTGATCGTCTAGAACCTTCAGACCTTGTCGTGGGGCATTGCGTTCTTACAGGAGACAAGGAAATCACTGAACTCCCTCAGCTTGAGAGATTCCTTGGACCTACCTTTGGCCAGCTGTTTAGTTTTCCCTGAACGCTCTCTGGACTATGAAGGAGTGGCCATAGCGTTTGTTCAGGGCTTCTCATGCCTGTGTAGGCTTCCTGCCGCTTCTGTAGAATGTTCCTTCTAGCACACTGAGTGCTTCTCCGTCTATGTATTTCTTCAAGTAGTACAGTCTATGGGCTGGGTCTGTACAACTTGGCTCAATCAACGCCTTGAAGCAGTTGCTCCATTCGATGAACTTCAGTGGGTCTCCTTTGAACACGAAGGGCTCTGGGGCTGGGAGTCTAGTCGTTGCCAGGGTTTCTTTTAACACTTGAGCCAGGGAGACCTCATTTGTTGTCATCTCTTGTTGTATTGCAGTGCGAGGAGAGAGAAAGGGGTGAGTTGAGGAACTTTGATGCATGGAGTACTGGTGTGCTGTTCTGGAAACTTACCTTTAGGCTGAGTGATTATTTCTCCATTTTCTCCCTTTCAGCGTTCCATTTTAATTCTTCTTCAGTGTATGCGTTGTACACTGCCTCCATGGTTTCAATGTCTCTCTGGGCTTCCAGCATTGTGATTTTGTCCTGCTGAGCTTGCAACTCCGCTTTAGCTCTCTCTTGCTGGGCAAGCAACTCCATCTCTGACTTGCTCTTCTGCTGGGTGAGCACCCTCTTCTGTTCTGCAATCTCCTTTTCCTTTTTACTGCAACTCGCTTGGTCGCCAGCTGTATTGCTATTTCAGCCTTCTTTTGAGATGTTCGAGAGGTTTGACTCCCTTGCTGACTGTTTGATACATGACTTTCATGCTCACTGTTCTGTCTAGCGTTAGACACAATTGATCCATAGATTGATCTGGCATAGTCTCTTTCGAGTAACTGGCGGAGCATTTCCCTTTCAGCTACTTCATTAAACTCCTTGACGCCAACTTCAGCATGACGCCTATTCAGTACTGTGTTTATTTCAGTAGTGACTGAGGTGCAACAGTCCATTATCCTTCTTATCTCTTGTGATGGAGTGGTCATTACACGTAGACTCTCATACAATTGTTTGAGTTCTAACTCATATTTCTCTAGAGCTTCGATCATATTATCTATCTCATCTTTAGAGCACTCTTCCTTTAGATTATATCTAGTACTCTGGACCTGTGACTTGAAGTTGAAGTATGTAGTCATAAACTTCCTTTCCCTTTTTACAATTTCATCTTGTTGTAATGCAAGCATTTTTTCTGTAGGGTGTCTCTCTCTTATACTTCGCCTAAGCGTAGTCTCATCCTTGCCTTGTGGCTCTATTTCTGTGAGGCCTACTTTCTTTATCTCTATGTCTGCACTAATCTCACCTATGCGGTCTTCTATTCTTATGATTTCTGTATCTTCCATTTCTGACTCTAACCGCTCTTCTAATTGTGCCTTCTCTTCTTCTAAATCCTGAATTTCCTTCTCTCGTGCACAACTCTCTGTTGTATGTGATGTCATGTTTGCCATGCTATATTGCTTTAACTATTTGAAATCACACTTTAGAAATTCAAGGATAAAGGGCAAACTTAAATTGCAATAGAAAATACACTTCAAGTGTCAAACCACATTACACGTTTTCCATAAACATAGTCAATGAATGAACATTAGTTTTGGAAATACATAAATTCTCATCAATGCAGAAAATACACTGTCTCAAACTGGAGACACCTCTAACCTTAAATCCCACGGTGAAAGGTATCACACTGCCGACTTGTGGCCGTTCTGAAAACTGCAGCGATGTACGTGAAATGCTAGCGAACCTCTTAATTGCGTAAGTCTCTGTAAACAGTTCAGTCCGAATAGTCACTTGCCACTTGACCACGGAGTATTTTGTCCACGCAGACTCAATATTGACCTCGAAGACCCTTTTTGACCACGAGGAATGTGTCTGACGATGGCATCCATTCAATCTTGCCAATGGCGTTTTGGGCGCCCGTCACACTAGCCACACTGCTGGCTACGTTTTTCACTATAACTGCTCCTAAAGCTTTTCTTCAGTGACAGACAGACTTGACAGTTCAACCGCTAGTGTTCAACAATATTTATTTCCCTCCTTCACCGTTGAATCACTGTTTTTCGGTGAAAAACTGTAACACACACGAAATATACAGTAATTAGCTACACATGCGACACAAGGACGCCATTTCTCTCACGTTAACCTTATATGAAATATTTACATCAATAAACAATAAAACAACATACATGGTCACACACAAACATACCGTTTCGCCTTCTGTACTGAATTTAGGAGAAGTTAGATGGTTCTGTGCCAGTCTTGCACTATTTAATCGCGAACCAAAACCCAATTGCTCTGAAGCTAATCTTGCTTCTTAATCGTTCTTCTCCAAACTGAACTCTCGCGCCCCTAGTCACATGACCTTCACGCACCACACATGACGCAGCAGGGGGCGTAGTTACACCAAACAATAAATGAATTTCACAAACATTATACATAGGCTATACTCATATTATGATAATCATGTTTAGAAAGACATATTAATTATAAATAATCATGAACTTAAATCACGACAGTTACACCGTCATTCACTGGCTGTGGGTGGGGTTTCACTCAGGCCTATGTTAAGGATATTATCCATCTTGTTAAGGTGTAGACGCTGACTTGGACCCAAATGCAGACTCCGGAACAGAACTTGGTTTGCACTCCACACAGGAGGTGTTTAATAGCTGAGTGCAACAAAAGGGTAACTGGGGAAACAGACAGGAAGCTGGCAAAACAGAACAGACTGGACGGGCTACAAAAAAACGAATAAACAAACAACAAATTACAACTGGCAAAAATCAAAACTGGAAAAACAGATAAACAGAGTGAACCAAACTAGGGCAGTACAAGATACACGAGTACGGTTTGGCACTCGAGTGTGTGAGTGCTGAACTTAAATAGGAAAGGGTGAAATTACTAAATTGATTCTGGCATGCGGAATGTGCACTGGAGTGGGTGTGATAGGCTGAATCAAGGGGAAAAAAGGAACCGAGTGCGGAATGCGGGGAAGCCACGCCCAGCCTAAAACAAAAGACACACAGGGTAAAAGCAAAAACAAGACATGACACGCAAGGAACGGAATGGCAAAAAACACGAGGAAGGTGGACAGAATAGGGCTGCGATGTTACACATCTCTGTTCTGTGTAATACCACATTGTAGACTGGGGGATGAAGATGATTAGATAGTGGAGAAAGCTATATTTAGCTAGCTACGTATGCTAGAGTGACATACTGTAATGTTGAGGTTGTCATCAGTTGTATATTCTAATGTAGTATCATGCATAGCAGACTAGCTTATGATGTGGGAGATCAGAATTTGTTTAAATATATATATATATTTAATATATTTATCACATTTTTGTTTCATATTCATACTTCTGGCATTGTTTACAGAGACATGTTAGAGCTTGTAACATAAGGGTGAATTTTCTTCCATAGCAAAACATACAGTCAGGCTCGCTAGCTAGCTATTGTGCACTCAGTTTAACTCAACAGTCATGTGACTACATAGGATTTCTGTAACTTTCATTCATCAACATCACATTCTTAGCTAACTGCCTTAAAGGCCATTCAATCTATTTGCTGGTTGTTTATAAGTCATTGTGATTCAGGCACCAATTCGAAATATTTTAAAAATGACTTGCAAATATTTGATGCATTAATAGTTTGTGTGAAGAATGTGTGAAGGGCAATTTGTTTATTAATTTAGCTGCCTATGGACTTATACCACAAATTAAAAGTTTAAGGGAGTTTAAGACCATACCACGTGCTACATGTTCTCCGATGATCAGCTGCATGGGAACTTTATTATCTTACAATTTGATTGTTTTAAATGAAAATAAACATTTGTATAATAAGTATGTACACATACAGTATTGAATAGATAGAGATGAGATCAAATTTTTTGCAGGATTCTAAAGATGCCTTTACCTGAATCCAATGATCTAACTGACTATGTTTGTAGGTTAGATGTGAATCCACCAATACTTTTACTAATTCACTCTTTGACTGTTTGTCTAAGTGTGTGTGTGTGTGTGTGTGTGTGTGTGTGTGTGTGTGTGTGTAATTGGGCTATAATATATCCACACAGATATACACTTGTCACTGGCTGGACCAGGATCACATTCTGGCAGCTGGTAGCCAATCAAACATGCTGAGAGTCATTGACCGCCGAACCTTGTTGGTGAGTAAATTTACATTTGTCTCTGCTGTGTCTCAGTGCATCTGTGACTATGTAACAATTGTTTCTCCTCTTTCAGTCTGTTTCCAGACTTATTGGTCTACCCTCAGCAGTATTCAGTTCCTGTGTCTGTACAATGGGAAGGTGGATGGGGTTAATTGCAGCCACTTCAGGGAAAAGAGTTTTCCTGTTGAAACGGAGTTAATGAATTTCCTCAAGATGTGAAGAAACAGGAAGTGTAAATAATTCAATACAATTTTGTTTGGCAAAATTGTTGTTTGATTAAAACAGGGGTGTCAAACTCAAGTCCTGGCGGGCCTGTATTGTGCCTGTAAATGTATTCATTAGAAGTACATCTGGGAGGGAGCTGAAATTCGCCCCAATAATTGCATTCTGGGCACAATTGCTTAGCCATTAAACACCAATTGTATATCTGAAAGCGTTCTTGATCTGTGAGAACACAAACATTAGCATATCTGCTACAGCATCAGCAACTAATTTTGCTTTAACCCACAAGTGTCAGACTACCAAGGCCTAAATTGTCTGCTGATTAAAATTAAAAAAATCTGCAGACACTGCAGCCCTCCAGGACTTAAATTTGACATAAAATAGCCAATTGCATGGACATTTGCAAATAGAGCATTTAACTGATGTAAAACCAAATAATTCCCACTGTACCCAAGTAGCCATGAGAAAGCAAAAGGCTAGAAATCTAATGCCATATGTGACATTATACTAAGTGATTATATTGTTTTCTATTATACTAAAGGTTTTGTGTTAAATGTTTTCTGTTTCATATAATACCTGAATAATTTACATTTTCAGTTTTCTGCACAAGCTCTGCTATGGAGGATATAATGTGCCAATATGGATGAATTAAATAAAAACTGAAATGTGCCAATATTAATTAATTATTTAAATATAGAAATAAATGTAATATGTAATTACATATTTTAAATGAAATTATTTATGTTGACATTACATTTTTTATTTTATTAATTCATATTGGAACATTCTATCCTCCATACTCTGCATCATTGTTCCAGTTGTGCCTTTCTGTAGGAAATTGGTTTTAGTTTATAATGAATTTCATCTAATTAATGTTCTGTGAGTTTCACAAAAGGTTGTTGAGGTTTTATTTGCTTTGTTAAACGGAACTAACTTCACAAAGAAAACAGTAAATAAATCTACTTATTCAATTAATAAAGTCTAGATTTCGATTTGAATTGCAAATAAATCATTTTTGGCCTTTGTCAAGTATGTCATTTTAAACACATTTTCTCTTACTGTAGAGTGAACATATTCTTAAAATAAAGGTTGGAATCGAACAGCAGGACGCAGGGAATGGAGTTATCGGTCTGCGGACTAGGTTTTATTGTCCTCCCTCACACGGACACGGGGAGAGAGACAGCGAGCACAGATAAATAAAATAAATAAGGAAAAAGTCTTCAGCCACCCCCCTCACGGGTTCCGGTCACAAACAACAAACTAAAATAATAAACTAAATCAAAACAGCCTTTTGGCAAAACACTACACATAAACATACACATACAGACGCAACTTTTCATTTGTCATTGCTTTCTCAGTTTTGGGTCTCACTATTCTCTCTCTCTGCATTCAGCTTCCTTGTTCCAGGCACCTACTAAGAGAGCAGAGCAGTTTTAAGCACACAGGTATGATTAGCAAATGTCAGACAGGTGTGTGCGCTAGCTGCCCTGCTAGTAGGCGTGGCTGTTAATTGAGGGCAGTATATAAATAGAAGTACCTCAGAAATACGAACACATTGGGAATGGAGGTAGTTTGAAAGTGACACCAAAATCATAATATATATTCTCGCTGATACTATCAGTACTTACTGTATTTTAATTAAGAAATAAGGCACAAGAGGCTGTGCTTTATTGTGAATAAATTCACAGCTATGGGGTGTTGTATTGTTAATCCCTTAGCTGTGACTTTATTCACAATAAAGCATGGGCTCGAGTGCTTTATTGCTTTTATAAAACGGTTACTACATATAATTAAAAATGTTATTTTTATAAATAAATTCATTAGATTCTATCCTTCCGAAAAAGTATATAGTATATATTTGCCTCAGCAGGGCAAACAAGAAATGGTTGCTATGGAACAAAACGAAAGTTGAGAGTTGAATGTGGAGCTGGCTAGCTAATATCAACCAGGGTTTGGCTAATAGTAGGCTGGCTATTTAGCTAACTACATTACTTACTACAACACTACAATTTTGAGAGTAGCAGCTAGCTAATACCTAGGTTATGGTTATATTTATTTTAAGATTTCCGAAATAGCTAACTGTCCTAGGTTGCCTGGCTCCGAGGTATTATTAGACCCTGTCGACTTCTTTTAGCTGGAGGAATGTGTGTTGTTGGTGAGAACGTCACTCCATCATTAACTTTCCTCCAAAATTGGTCTCCAGTGGAGAACACTAATTACTCCATTTAAATAGAGCTTGCTATATTAATATATCCATAACTTGCATCTCATGCGGCTAGATTAAAACCAAGTTGTTTGGCTATCTATACAATCTTTATTGAAGAGATTGCTAAAAGGCTAGCAGCTTGCAGGCTTACTAGCTAACGTTAGGTAGCTTCACTTTCATACACATTAATCTGTCTGTTGAATTATCATTAACTGTACAGTTCCAAAAGTAACTGTTAATTTTAGATTTTGTCAGGGGACATACCCAGCAAGCAAGAACCTTATAGCATGTAACCAATCACACACATAGAACAAGTAATGGGTTAACGTGGGTTAACAGCAAGTCGCCAAGTCTGGATCCAGCAAAAGAGCCCAAGACCATCACACTTCCTCCTCCATGTTTGACATTTGGTGTCACACACTGAGGGACCATCCTTTCGCCTACTCGACGGGCTACAAAAACCTTTCAAAATTTCAAGATTTCAAATTTTTCCAGTGTTCAGTAGTCCACTGGTGGTGCTTCATGGCCCAGGTAAGCCTCTTTATTATTTTGCCATCTTAGCAATGGCTTTCTTACTGCCACACGACCTGTCAAACCTGCAGCTCAAAGTCTTCTCTTCACAGTTGAAACTGAGACTTCCTTACTTCGACCAAACTGTGCTTGAAGCTGTTGTCCTTTGAGCCACCTATCATGCAAGTTGTTTACTCTCAGAAACTTGTCTTCTGATTTTGTTGTGGCTTTGGGTCTGCCAGACCTCTTCCTGACAGTTTCCTCCAGTTTCCAAGTGCCTTTTTGTGGTGTAGGAAACTACTCACTGGCAAAAAATTTACATTATTTTTCCATTTTTAACCTCTGGCAGTTTACCGCTTATCTTTGTACCATTTCAGGTTATTCACTTGACTTGATCTGCTTAAATTTCAGTAAAAACTGGAAAATAGGGGTGTTCTAAAACTTTTGATCGGTAGGGTATATCAAAAATTGAGGAAGTAAAATAATTGATGTGTTAAAATAATACAACAAGTAAGTATGACACATGGAGTATGGATATGAAAGCTTATTTCACGTGACTGGTATCTGCTCTGTGATTGGAGTATTCACAAAAATTGCCCACTAGAAGGTGCCGCTGATCAAACATTTTCAGACCAGTGCACCATGGGTTTTATACTCACTAATCAAGTTAACTAACATTACCACGCAAATATCTCTCCATACATCTAGCTGACTAATTACTTTGCTGTCTGAATTTGACAAAATAGCTGCACTGCCAGAATTTATAGTCATAAGTATTAACATTACCTACACTACGGTTAGCTTCAAACTCCACTAATTTATGATGACACAAGCTAGCCAATGTTACAGCAAGGTTATAGCTAGGTAGAGCTAGTTGCTTTCTATCTAGCTAGCAAACGAACATTAGCTAGTGCTAGTAATAGTTAAACACATTGCTAGCACTAGCTAAGAACTATCTGAATTTGATAAACCAGCTCTACTGCAATCATTTCTAGTCATAGTCTAAGTATTAATTGTACTAAGTTAGTTACTTCTTTAAATTATACTACTAAAATACATGTACTTCCTGGAAGTAACGCTTGTAAACTACTATTTAAAATACATCACTTTAGCTTTCAGCAAAGAAACACAATTTCTTCTTGTACACATAATATTAGCTTAGGTCACCAACTAATAGTCAATTGCAGGCAATCTTACCAGACTAACTAGCTTTCCCACTGTTAACGTTACTATGCCTTGCTAACCCCTTTAGAGAACTGTCCCTATTTTAAGGCCTTAAAACACTCAATATTCTAACAAACACCCTCATTTTAGTCCTTAAGGCCTCTTTCCTACAATTTTCATCTCAGCATCCCCTAAATAAACGCCCCCTAGAGAAAACCTGATGTACAGCAAATCATAATAACATTAAACCTTATGTACACATGGCTCCCACATTCTGTTTAGCTTGTTGGCTAGCCAGCTAACAACTATACATGTTGTGCTGACTGTACAGGTATAATCATAATGCAGTGTACAGGTTTAAAGACACTGTATTGCTGTACATGTTGTGGCATCCCAAGGAGCAGGATGAGAAAATGGCTGCCTGACCTTTTAATTCTGACGATGTATCAGGAGGCTTGGAACAAGGAGCAGGCCCAGCTGGCCCAAAGGAAAATCCCCCAATTCCTATGCTGCCTGGGATATGGGCATCAACCCAGTGAGTGCTACTGGAAGGGAGAAGTTGGCTGGGAGGACCCAAAGGAAGTCCAAAAGGAAAATGGCCTCTCCTACCCTGTGGTGCTCCCTAGGGAAAAGAGCAAAAAGAACCCAAATAAGCCACAAACGCAGCAAAGGGAATTCAAAATAGCTGAGAAGTGTGCAGAGTTGGGAGAGGCAATAGATGTAATTAAGGGCAAACAGGAAGAGATCCAGAAACTGGAGAAACATTGTATTGACCAGAAGGAAGAACTGCTGAAGAACCAGAGGCAGGCTTCCATGGTTGAGGACCGATGGAGAGTGACACTCCAGGAGGTTCAAGAGCTACAGGGTGAATTACAGTGTGCACAAGCCAGAGAAAAGAATGCCCAGACTGAACTGATTGGGAAGAAGACTGAATTGGAGAGCTCAGAGGAGCGCCACCTGGTGGCTATGAAGAAATTGCAGGAGGAGCACCACAGCTCTTTCAGGGAAATTGGGAACATAGCTGTGCAGCTGGAGAACACCAAAGCATCTCTTTACGATGAGGTGAGGCGTGTCGAGGCCCACAGACTGTAGCTGAGAAGAGCAGCGGAAGCCCATGTGTCCGAGGCAGAGAACCTCTGGAGCCAAGTGGAGCAGGAGAGTGAGGGAAGGCGGGAGCTCGAGACACAGCTGCAGCAGGTGAAGACCCTTGTGTTAAAACAAGAGGGGAAGATTCTTTTTTTTCAGGAAATCCACCAAACCACCTCTGCAGCACTCCTGCTAGAACAAAGGAAAAATGAAGAGCTCCCTATCCTGAGAGCAACACTGCAGGACTTAAATTAGAGGCTGGACCAAAAGGAAGCCCAACACCAGGCTACCGAGAATGTTGGGATGTCTTAAAAATCCAAACAGAAACTTCTACTGCTACATCTACAGACACAACAGGAAGAGGTGAGTGAAGAACTCGAATGTGTAAAATGTGTTCCTGTCACAAAAGATTCTAGCACGCAGGTGGAGATATCGCAGCCAGTGGAGCTGGCAGGAGATGACGATGAGAAGTGGGAGCGATGGTTGCAGAGGATGAGCTATTGTGGGACCACAGCGTGGAGAAAAGCCTCTTGGATATGGCTGAGGAGGCCTGGTTGAACGCCCAACCATCTCCTGATGTGGTGAGTCCATCTCTGTCACTAAAGTTAAAAAGACAGAGAAGAGTAATGGAGTTTAGAAATTCTCATCTGACAAGAAACAGGAAACAGAACAGGCGGATGTTTAAATGGACTGACCATATGAAAAGTTTATGGAAAGGGGATTTGACGACAAATGTGTAAAAGAAATCCAAGAATGAAATTAACTGTGTGAGGAGCATGTTTTCCCCGGTTGCTGAACCTGCCCACCAGGAAGCAAAATGGAAGTAGCAGAAGAGGACAAATAGAGGACACCGGATCACGAAATGGCACAAAGTTCACTGGAGGAGCCATGGACAGCTGGTGAAGCACAGAGCCCAAGGGGTGATCGATCTGTCCATGGGGCCCAGGTGGCCATTTGGTTGCATACGAGGTGAGCAACTTGTACTATTTCCTAACAGTTTACAGATGGTTTTACAGGAGGTGAATGGCATTCAGACGTTGGATCCAGGCGGACAACTTCCTGAGGGGACCTGGAGATGGTGGCTCTCTAGTATTAGTGGCTAATAATAGGGCGTGGAAAGCTCCTTCTGCTCTGGGGTTCCAGTCAAAGCGGACCTTGACTGATGTGAGGGCTGTGAGAGGTGCTGCCAGGGTGCTGTAATTGCGGATGAATCTCCTATAGAAATTGGCAAATCCCAAAAACCGCTGTAACTCCTTACAACTCTCTGGCCGGGGCCAGTCCAGAACAGCCTTGATCTTCTGAGGGTCCATCTGGAGGCTCCCGGCCGAGATGATATAACCCAGGAAGGTGGTGGTCTGGCAATCGCATTTCTCAGCCTTGACAAAAAGTATATTCTCCAGAAGACGCTGGAGAACTTTGCGGACGTGAATGACGTGTTCACCTTGGGTCTCGGAGAAAAGAAGAATGTCGTCTAGGTATACGAAAACAAACTGATTAATAAAGTCTCTTAAAATGTCATTCACCAGGGCTTGGAAAACTGCCGGAGCATTCGTCAAACCAAAAGGCATCACCAGGTACTCCCAGTGGCCAGTCGGGGTATTGAAAGCGGTCTTTCACTCGTCCCCCTCACGAATGCGCACCAGGTGGTAAGCTTTGTGCAGGTCTAATTTCGTGAAGACAGTGGCCCCTTGCAGTTGTTCAAAAGCCGATGTCATGAGGGGGAGAGGGTAGCGATTCTTGATGGTGATGTCATTGAGGGCCCGATAGTCGATGCAAGGGCGTAGAGAACCGTCCTTCTTGCCCATGAAGAAGAAACCAGCTCCAGCAGGTGAGGAGGAAGGACGAATGATGCCAGCAGCCAGTGATTCCTGTAGATACTTATCCATAGTATCTGTCTCGGGACGGGACAAGGAAAACAGGCGCCCCCTAGGAGTGGTAGTACCGGGCAGGAGTTTGATAGCGCAATCATAGGGGCGATGGGGGGGCAGGCAGGTGGCTCGGGATTTGCAGAAAACATCCTTGAGGTCCAGGTACTCAGACGGAACGACAGACAGGTCAGGGGGTTTCTCGGAAGACAGGGAACTCGGGACAGAAGAGTGGGCTTGACGCAGACAATGGGACAAACAGTGTGGGCTCCAACCCACAATCCTGTGACTGCTCCACTCCAAAGAGGGGTTATGTCGAACTAGCCAGGGATGACCGAGAACAATGGGAGCGTGAGGAGAATCGATGATGTGCAACTTTATCTTCTCATGATGGTTGCTGGAGGTGCGCAAGGTCAAAGGAGAAGTGGCATGGGTTATGTGAGCAAGTCTTTGACCATTGAGCGAGTTGGCCACTAGAGGACGTGAAAGACTGGAAACAGGAATGCCCCACTTGGCAGCCACACCAGCATCCAGAAAACTCTCCTCAGCACCCGAGTCAATGAGGGCGGTAGTCTCACGCATCTGGCCTCCCCATTTGATCGTCACAGGCAGGCAGGTGCGTTGTTTAGAAGAGGATTCAACCGGTATAGTGTCCACTAGTGTTCCTCTACTCTACTCTACTCTACTCTACCGGGCAGTTGGAGATTAAATGACCCGGTTGACCGCAGTAGAGGCAAGAGTTGGAAACCATCCTCCGATCACATTCCTCTCTGGTCAGACGAGCCCGGTCCACTTGCATGGGTTCCGGTTCCGACACCTGTGCAGAGGGAATTCTAGGGTGAGTGACGAGGGAGGCAGGAGTCTTGGATCTCTCGGCGTCTGGCCTGCGGAAAACCCCTGGATCCTGGAAGCGTTGGTGTTCTTGCAGCCATGAGTCGACACAGATGGCCAGGCTGATGAGGTCATCGAAGGACTCGGGTAGGTCGCGGGTCAGGAGCTCGTCTTTAAGCAGTTCGGACAAGCCATAAATGAAGGTGTCGTAGAGAGCCCCCTTCTCCCATCCACTGGAGTTAGCTAACGTCTGGAAGTCGATGGCGTAGTCCGAGACAGATCTTCTCCCCTGGCGCATCTGAAGCATCTTTCTCGCCACTTCGTGGCCATGCTTGGAGCGATCGAAGACCCTCTTCATCTCCGCGGCGAACAGGCTGAAGCTCTGGCAGTAAGGAAAAGACTCCTCCCAAGCAGCGGTTCCCCACATCTTGGCTCGACCGGTCAGCTGGGTGATGACGTAAGCCACTCTGGACAGCTCAGTGGGAAATGTCAGTGGCTGCAGCTGGAAAATGAGCTGACATTGCGTGAGGAAGGAGCAACAGCCGCCAGGTTCGCCGGTGTACTTCTCCGGGGGAGGCAGACGGGGTTCGCGCACCGGCGCTGGAGGAAAACCCGGATGGGGTGAGTCAGCAGGTTGCTGGGGTGCGGTGCTGGGTGCAGGAGCTCGCAGAGTCATCATGAGTTCAGCCAAACTGGAGGTCAGGGTCTGAAGATGGTAGGTGACCGTCTCCAGGTGGGACTGATGACTTCCGAGCATAGCCCCCTGTTGGTTAGGGTCTGCTGGGTCCATTCTGGTCAGAACGTACTGTGAGGGACCGAACAGGGACTCAGACGCAGACCAGGATAAGGCAAGAAAGAAACGTTTATTGATCAAGCAGGGTTCAAAAGCAGATAGTCAGAGGTAGATAAGGTACAAAATCTAAATCCAAAAGAGTAGTCAAATAGGCAGTCCAAAAATCAAAAACCAAATAATCAGAAAGGCAAACAAACAAAATCGGAAGGCAAAACTCGAAGTCAAACAGAAGGGGTGTCTCGGAAAATACAAACAAACTCTGGCTTACACACAATCGGCACAGTGAATGATGATCAACGTTCTGACAATGAATTAAAGCAAACACGGAACTTAAATACAAGCGGGGAAGGGAAACAATAGGAATCAGGTGTGACTGGGAGGAGAGAAGGGCAAGAACACAGGTGAGAACGATAGGGATCACTAATACAATAACGAGGGGAGAAAAAAGACACGGACTGGGAAGCACATAAACACACTGAAAATAAACAACCTGGAATAGCAGGTGGACACGTACACAGTTCGAAGGGGAGGAGCGCATAGAAAGAATCTGCGTGCAGATAAAGCGAAAAGAGAGAAGTGTACAGGGATAGGACAACGAGAGAGAGAATGATAGCAGTAGATAGAAACATGAGATAATTAGTCATTAGTAATGTTAGTAACTAAATCTAAATAGTAGATTAGTTGATTAGTAATATGTACAGAGTGTTAGAAAGAAAGAAGGAAGTAAACGAGATAAGAAAATAAGACAGAAAACCCGTAAAGTCGAAATCACCCGAATAGTGCAATAACAAAGACAAGGAGTGGATCTCGAACAACAAGGAACACAGACAGACGGGGAACAGAACGTGAATGATGAGTGAAAAAATAAACAAAATACAAAAACAAACAGAACAAACGTCTCAAAACATAACACTAGCGACCTAGTGGACATGAGCATCTAGCTTGCTAGCTCTCAAATTATCTAGTGTAGAGATCAGGGCCGTCTCTCCACTGGGTCGTCGGAGTAAATAAAACAATAAAAACACTATTTTGTAGTTCTTGAGCTGTTATTTATTATCAGCAGGAATCCAAGTACCCACAGTTGACCTGAAATAACATCAGGCTTGCTCGTCTCATTTAAAGAACAATTAATGAGCGTACAGGTTTAGTTAGCTAGACATAGCAAAGCTAACTATAGCTTGGATCAAGCATTACCCTTACAACTGCACAACATGAGGCTCAGACTGAGTGACCAAAGATTAGAGCACCACCTCACTTCTTATAGGAAGGAATGAAATGCTAATCAAAGGTAAACACTAATCAAGAGAAAGAGTGGTAACTTTCATAATATGGTGAAGCATGTAAAATGTAAAAATGTAAGCATTTTTATCCTGATAGCAGTGGTCATTTACTCAAGTGTTTCCTTTATTTTGGCAGTTACCTATATCACAGACATACTACTTTGACATGTATATCCAGCCTAGAAAACTTGAGTATCACATTTCTGTCAATTCATTATATTCCTTGTTTGAAAAAGAGAAGTATAGAATTAACGCTAAATTATCCTACTTTCTCATTGTGTAGAGATTTTTACAAACGGAGAGCTATTTACAAACAGGTTGTCACACAACGTTTCACGATAGACGTTTTCCAGAGGAAATTAAAAGGCAGAAAAAAAATCCCAATAGAGCCGGTTTGTTAAAAACATGCAAGATTATTTCCTAACTGGCAATCAAGGCAAGGCAATCAAGCTGAACTTGTGGGGAATGGTGGGATGCAGAAAATGGCTCAATAAACACAAACATATATAGGCCAGTCCTTTAAGGGTGACAACTCAGGTCCTGTGATGGACAGCTCTACATGTTGTTGCAAGAATGATACTTGTAAAGGCTACGGAAATATAGTATATTCAGGGATCTGCTGGGATTATTGAATACAGTATGAAGTCCACAAGGCTCCTGAGGCTTAAGAGGCCAGCAGAAGGACATTCCGGAAGATTATGTCTGAGAAGCCTTAGTGCAGACCTTATCCCTCCAGAATCCAGAACATTGAGAGAGACAGTCCTGGAACATGGAGGAAACAAAATGTGCAGCATCATAAAAGCTATAGTGCCCCTTTAAAATCTGTCAAAAAGCTTTTGTTGCCTTAAAGTCTGAAATTAAAACATTGAATCAGACTTTTTCCACCTTTATTTACACATTGCACCCTACAACTTGTGAAAAACAAATCTCAATTTCTGCACATTACAAATAAAAAACTAGATACTAATAACCTGAATTGATAAGTCTACACCCCGCTGAGTTAGTACTTGGTAGAAGCACCCTTTGCTTGAATTACAGCCATGAGTCTGTTTGGATATGTCTCTACCAGCTTTGCACACCCAGATTTGGCAATGTTTACTCATTCTTCCTTACAGAACTGTTCAAGCTTAGTCAGATTGCATGGGGACCGTCGATGAACTGTGCTATTCAAGTCATTCCACAGGTTTTCAATAGGATTTAGATCAGGGCTCTGACTAGGCCACCAAGGACATTCACTTTTTTCATTCATTTTCATTCTTTTTTTTTTTTTTCTTAGCCACCACTCTTGCTTTAGCTGTGCACTTTTGGTTGTTGTCATGCTGAAAGGTGAACCTCCTTCCCAATTTCAACTTTCTTGCAGAGGGCAGTAGGTTTTCCTCAATAATTATTTTACAAGGGTGTAGACTTTAAAGGGGCACTATAAATAAACCATCTTCATTCATTTATCAGTCCAGTGCACTTAAAACATTTTTTTGTATATGTTTTATATGTTTTTATTTTCTACTTTTCAAGAAAAAAAATGCTACGACAGACAAGACAGTATACATAGTATGAGTCAGAGAAATAAAGAAAAAAGAAAAATACAATAAAGGGTACATGGGAGTGCAAAAGAAACCACAACCACAACAACAATAATAACAATAAAAGAAACCCTAAATAACACTAAACTTTTCTACCTTTGTTATATTTGTGATGTGTACATGGTTAAAAGCAGCTATTGCTTATCACAACCCATCAAGATGTGGACTGGGCATCTCTTCATCTCTATCTCTAGATAAGTAATCAAGTAATGGCTGCCAAATGTTAAAAAAAATATTTCCCCGTAAGATTATAGCGGATTCTCTCCATGTGAAGAGTGCTAGTGATCTCTGTAAGTCAGGTTTTGAAGAGTGGCAGTGTTTCCTCTTTCCAGAGATTTAAAAATACCTTTTTGGCAATCACCATTCCATATTGTATGGTCATCTGTTCCCAGTTACTACAAGAAAGTAGAGAATCTGAGTATCCCAGGATTGCAATTCCAGCATCCGGTGAAATATTGCAATTATATATCTCTGAGTGGCATTGGAAAATATTTGACCAAAATCTGAAAGGTTTGGGGCATGACCAGAAGAGGTGACCCAGGGAATCCTTTGCCGAGGGAGCATTTATGACATGTGGGTGCCTGGCATTAATGGAGCATGTGTGTGCATTTCTGAGGCACTCTGTAAACCCAAATCTTCCTCCCATGCACTTTTCAAATGATGGGTGGAGACTTTAAACTGACCAGAAAAAACATCTACAAAATGGGAGACCAAGCTCTGAGTGTCCGGAGGGCTCATCATGAGACTATATAAACCAGTCAACTGGAGGAGACTCAAACTGGGGAATGTTCTGGCAAACATAATTCCTGATTTGAAAAAGTGTGATGAGGGCAGATTGTACCTCTCAGTTGAAAATGTGGCAAATGATTTTATATATATAGGTCCTTAAGGGTAATCAAGCCCTTAGTCTTCCTGGTTTAGAAGGCTGCATCTGATTGTGAGGGGAGAAATGCATGATTATGGCAAATCGGGGTGAAAGCAGATGTTTCT
This sequence comes from Aldrovandia affinis, assembly GCA_029706075.1. Lineage (NCBI taxonomy): Eukaryota > Metazoa > Chordata > Actinopteri > Notacanthiformes > Halosauridae > Aldrovandia > Aldrovandia affinis. The sequence continues at coordinate 557,106 of JAINUG010000013.1, forward strand.
GGCAGGCGGTAAAGTTTTCTGATTTGGTACCAAATCCTCAGTGAGTTACCTAACACAAAATTATTGTTTACAATGACTCTAATTGGTTTGGTCCCCGAGAAGAGGAGTGCTGGGAGAGAATTTGGTCACACTTTGTTCTATGGCTAGCCACGGTGGGGCATCCTCCATCACCTTGCCCGGGCCTCCTCTCTGCCAGTATACCAAAGCCCTACAGTTTGCTGCCCAGTAATAGTGTTGGATATCCGGAAGCCCTAGACCACCAGATTCCCTGGATTTCCATAAATGTATCTTAGATATATGATGTGCCTTAAATCCCCATATGAATGGAATAATAACGAAATCCAGAGCTTTGAAAAATGATTTAGGCAGGAAAATAGGCAGATTCTGGAATAGGTATGAGAATCTAGAAAGAGTAACCATTTTAATCGCGTTAACATGCCCCACCATTGATAATGGTAGGACTCTCCAGGCCTCTATATTGCGTTTAAGTTTTTCTAACATTTCCAAATAATTAAATTATGAGTTTAGGGTCTCATATGGGAATAATAACTCCAAGGTATTTAATTTTGTCCCCCATGACTAGGTCTTGTAAAAAAAAAAGGTAGGTCTTGTAAAAAAACAGGGTCTATGTTGTCAGTGAGTGGCATGATATCACTTTTTTGCCAGTTTATGGTATAACCTGACAGCTTTCCGAATTTAATGAAATCCCAATGGTCGTTTTATAGTGGGGTCCAGTAAGGGTGGAATGAACAGCTCTGGATTTGAGAGGAACAAGACGACATCGTCCGCGTAGAGGGAAATGCAGTGGTACCCCCCCCCTATGTTTAAGGCAGCAATCGAGGGGTGGTTTTTTATGCTAATGGTGAGGGGCTCAATAGTGATAGCAAACAGGATGGGCAAAAGCGGGCACCCCTGACCTGTCCCACAGTGTAGCGGAATAGGTATCGACCTTTCCGAGTTAGTGAGTACTGATGCTGTTGGGTATTTCAACCCAGGAGGTGAACTAGCATTTCAAACCCAGGAGGTGCCAAAACATTAGTCACCTGATCAAAGTCCAAAGCCCTGGATTTCTGCCAAAACAGTTCCACCAGTTAAAACCAGTTTGGTCAATGTGTATGATGCATTTGTTCAACTTATTTGCCAGTATTTTTGTAAATATTTTGAAATCCAAGTTGAGAAGTGCAATAGGAGGAGGGTTCTGTCTCATCCTTTTTAAACATTTTATTAGCTAGATATTTGCATCATATAATGACAGTGGAAATTTGTGATTATCAATTGAGTATCTCAGCATTCTAAGCAAAAGGGGAGCAATGCTTTCAATGTGATTCTTATAGAACTCAATACCAAGCTGTCAAGGCCGGCTGCCTTACCATTAGGAAAGGCCTTGATAGCATCATGGATCTCCTGAATAGTTATTTCAGCGTTTAGTGCCTGTTGTGCTACTACATTCAATTCAGGAAGAGACAGTGATCTAAGGAAGTCAGATATGTTCTGGGTCTGAAGTTGCTTTTGAGGTGTATAAAGTCTCATAGAACTCCCTGAAGCAGTCATTTACATCTCTAGGAGCAGACATAATTATCCTGTTTGGTCTTGATTTTGTCAATATCTCGATTTGCTTGCATGCCCCTCAATTGACGCGCCAGCAGCTTGTCAGGCTTATCCCCCAATTCAAAATGCTTTTGCCTAATTTTCATTAACATATTTCTAACCTGATTTGACATAATTGTATTATATTCGTATTTCAATTTTACAATATTGTTCAAATTGGAGGTTAAGGGGACGTCCCTGTACTTATTTTCCAGCGTGGTGAGTTGTGTGTCAACTTCCAAAAGGCGTTTCTGTCTTTGTATTTTGGGATGTGATTCGTACGAGATAAAATGCCCTCGCATAACTGCCTTAAACGATTCCCATAGGGTGCCGTCCGAGACATCATCAGTATCATTGAAATCAATGAATTCCGTATTAAACTCACAGGAGCGGTGACAAAACTGTGCATCATGGAGTAAGGATGGATTAAATTGCCAGCTGTATTGTGGTTTCACCTGTGGAGGATTTTTTTTTATTAAGTTGGAATGCTGGAATAACATCCACAGGGGACACGCAGACACTAATTAACTCAGTGGGACACTGCAGTTTGGAGTGATCCGGTCAGAGACAAAGGCTTTTCGCGCCACAACTTCAAAGGACCATCTGTTCTTTTGTAACGTTTCCCCCACGGCAGGAAACATCCTTCCCATTGGTTTAAGACCCTTGGAGGGCTGTTCTAACAAACTGTTATATCTTCATGTTAACCCATAGCTCCATTAAACAAACTCTCTCCTGTGTCCCTGTAATTGCGGACCGCTAGACTCTCTTTTCGCGTTACTCACCTTCCACTAGCCGGGAACAGTCGAATGCCACTATAATGGGTTTTGAATAACCCTGCGTTTTAACAGCGGGCAACTGGGCAACTAGTTGCCGGAAATGCATTAATTGTCTATGAGAGCGGGCAACTACCAGCGACTGCAGGCGATTCGGCGATGTTAAATTTGTGGGTGTGGCGGCGACACAGAAAAAGTTGAGAATGCTGAACTTTCGGGCGATATCGCCCGGTAAGAGCCAATCAAATTCATGTGTTGCTGTTTTTACCTTCCACGCGGAACCAACACAACACCGAAATTTTGTTCCTAGTTCCGACACTTCAACATGGATGACGACTTGTCCGAACGACCTCCATTCCCGAGGGGATCGGATGAACGAGGTCCTACTGTAGATTCATTTGAATGCCTATATTAGCAGCTACACGGATTATAGCTATGAATTTGAAAAGGTGTATAGGATATCAGTTTAGCTAGCTAGCCATAACATCTTCCCAGCCACACACCGGAGACTAAATTGCAAGCCGTTCTGCTGCACTGATGGGGCTCCGCCAATTTGTGTCCAGCCATGTGATCCGAGGCCCCACTCTGGCCAGCAGCTCATCGAACTGGGCACGGTCCAGCCTGAAGTACCACTGGAACCTCTCTCCATCCAGCCACAGCTCCTGCACCAGCCTGTGATATTCGCCGTACTGCCGGCGGGTCTGCAAAATTCTGTGGACCCACACACGGGACCTCCTGCGTTTCCAGCACAAGTAAATGGCCGCAATTGTAAAAAGCCTTCTGAGTTTGTGGTTCATGGTTGAAGGGAACAATACAAAACAAAACCTTTCTATCCACTTTGTCACATTCCTTCTCAGCCATGGCATTTTCTGAAACTAGATTAAATGATGATATTCTCAGCCTCTACCCCCTGTCTCATTACAATGCCATTCACTCGTGCAGAAAAGACAGATTAGGAGGGGGAGTCTTGATATATGTGTGAAACGCCTTCAATTTAATCCCCAGAAGGGAACTAAGTGCAGACCTGGACAGTACACTAGTGGAATCTATATTTATTGAAATCCCGTCATGTCTACCTCTCAGTAGGAAAAGCATTTTGATTGGCTGTATTTATAGACCACCTGATTCTGACATACATACCTTCATTGATGCACTGGACTCTACCCTAGAAACTATAAACAAGGAAGGTAAATTATGTATTCTTCTTGGTGATTTCAATATAAATCTACTCAAAGGTGAACTCACATCAACAACTGACTTCCTAAATGCACTTTATTCTGTTAATTTCTATCCATTAATCACAAAGCCGTCTCGAATTACTAGGACATCAGCTACACTCATTGATAACATTCTGTTTAATTCTCTGGATTATGAAGTCACTTCAGGTCTCCTGATGTGTGATGTCTCAGATCATCTCCCGGTATTCCAAATTATCCATCCAAATGGACCCTTAAAGGCACTAAGTAGTTCCGTTACTGATCAGATGAAACATTGTAAGTTCACCAGAAATGGAATGGAATCCTTCAAAACAGCCATCAGTACTGTTTCATGGGATGAGGTTCTCATGTTGCAAGATGTAAACAAAGCTTACTCCGCTTTCTATGTACTCTTTAATTCTGCCTTAGAATCATCATTTCCTCTGATATCCACTAAATCTAAAAATAATTCCTCCAAGGGTAAACCTTGGATTACAGAAGAATTAAAGAAATGCTCCAGAAAAAAGAATAAGCTCTACAGGAAATCTATCTCTAATCCTACTCCTACAAATATTGAAACCTATAAGAAATTCAAAAACCAATTTACTGCCCTATTAAGAAAAACAAAGAAAAAATTATATGCTGATAAATTTTCCCAAGCTTCAAACGACATCAAATCAACATGGAACCTCATCAACCATTTACTAAATCGTAGGAAATCTCCATCAGCTGCACCTGTGGAGATGAAAGGGAAGGAGGGGCTTCTCTCCAATCCTAATGTAATAGCAGACGGCTTCAATGATTTTTTTGTCAACATCGGTTCTGATCTGGCATCCCGTATCAGGGACTCTGATGTGAATCCATGCAGTGCAATCAAGGGGCAGTATCTTCCACTTCAACATCTTGACCCTCCTACTATGCAGGAGGTCCGCAGTATCACTATGGCCCTAAAGAACTCAGCCCAAGGACACGATGGCATCAAGAGCATTCTCTTAAAAGAGGCCATTGACTACATTATCCAACCTCTTACTCACATTCTCTCCTTATCACTACAATCTGGAATAGTTCCCCATGAACTCAAAATTGCTAAAGTCATTCCTATATTCAAAACTGGTGACACTAAGGAATTTGGAAACTACAGACCAATATCCATTCTGCCCTGTATTTCAAAAATCCTGGAAAAATTGGTCTACTCTAGAATCTCTAAGCACATAGCTGAAAATAGTATACTATATAAACACCAATATGGATTCCGCAAAAAATACTCCACCGAGCATGCATTAATACAGCTTGTCAATCATATCTCAACTGGTCTTGACGAGAGAAAATTTGCCCTTGGGGTCTTTATAGACCTGAGTAAAGCTTTTGATACTGTAAACCATGACATCCTTATCTCAAAACTAAACAGATATGGAGTGGAAGATACTGCCTTGAAATGGTTCACTAACTACCTCCACAATAGACAACAATATGTATCTCTAGATGGTTTTTCATCCAAGAAATCGGAAATCTTATTTGGAGTTCCCCAGGGCTCAATTTTAGGCCCTTTATTATTTTTTATTTTCATCAATGATCTGGCCATGTACTGCAACTACTTTTTTTCTGTGTTTTTTGCAGATGATACAAATCTCATAGCAACGCATGTTGATTTCTTCACCCTGATTGAAAGAGTCAATGCTGAACTATCTACTGTAGCTAAGTGGTTCCAACTTAACAAGCTAACCCTCAATGTAAAAAAATGCAACTTCATGATCTTTTGCAATACAAATAAGTATTATCCTAAAGAATATGCTAAAATACAAATCAACGGGTCTGAACTCACGCAAGTAAACTGCACAAAATTCCTAGGAGTTGTCATAGATGAAGGCCTAACCTGGTATAACCACATTGATCTTGTTTGCAAAAGATCTACGAAGATGATAGGCATACTGAGAAAGGTTTGTCCCTTAATTCACTCCTCAGCCCATTTAACTCTATACTACAGCTTTGTGTATCCCTTTATGAACTATTGCAATATAGTCTGGGCGGCTACACACCCTACTTATCTAAAGAAACCACTTTTAATTCAAAAGAGGTTTTTAAGAATGATCTCCCACTCAAATAGATACGCACCCTCTGCACCTCTATTTAGAAAATACTCTCTCCTACCCATTGACAAAGTTAATGTCTACCAAACACACTTATTCATACACAAGTTCATCAATAAGAAGGAAGATCTCCCAGACACCTTCCAGAACTTCTTTATTTTTACAACTGACGTACATTCATACCAAACAAGACACAGTAATAATAGTCTCTTCCTACCATCCACCCGAACTAAAAGTCATCAATTCAACCTCAGATTTAGAGGTCCCATGCTTTGGAGTGATTTAAGTTTGCCATTAAGGTCTATACCCTCCCAATCCGTTTTCAAAAAGACCTTGAAAAAACATCTAGTCCTCACTTGACCCTTCTAGTTATCAACTAGAATGCTCAAGCTGCCTGATTATCTGCCTGTTGCATTGCTTTCTTCTGTTCTCTTTGCCTTTTTCTCCCTATGTGTTTTTTCTTCTCCTCTTTTACATCTTTATTAGATAACATAGCTTATCTTATAGTTTATTTGTTGGCCTACAAGTCAAAGTAACTATGATTATTGATTGGGGGAGGAACTCTGTACAAGCCCGCCAGGGCTTCGTTCCCTCCCTGCACTGTAATTGTAAAATTATGTGCTAAATAAATAAAACTAAAACTAAACTAATATTTATAATAAAGATTCTCCCTCCGAGAGCATAAACATTATAAGCACTGATTAACTATTTGTTTACCATGCAAAAATTTCGTAAGCACGTTGGAACCACTTTGAGGAGGCCATTCAAGCATGACAACACACGGGGGGGAACGCCCACTGGTCAAATTCATCGCCTAGAATTGCCGGCTGTTATAACGCAGGGTGGCCCCAACCTTTCGTTCTATTGCGCAGTGGTGTATGTCTGGTCCCCGTCAGTGGAAGAGAGGCCGTTCTGTCGAGTGTCTGCAATCCCAGGTCGAAGGCACCAAAATTGTTGTGGAAATTAAAACTCAGTAGGATCAGAGAGAATTTCTTTAAACAGTATTAAAGCTTTAATTACGAACAGCTGCACGGAAACGCAGGACAGCGCATCTCCCGCCTTCAAATTCAAATGGATATTTATTAAGTTAACAGGTTAAACAGTAGCCAACATGTTTGAGGAGGTTAACCGATAACAGAGCAACTTTGACGAAAGTTTAGCTATGGTTATAGTCGGAAAAGGCAGATCATTTATTGGATTAGGTATTGAGAATGCTTAGCTGATAAACTTATTGATCAGGACTTGGTAAGCATGGATATGAGGGAACAGGACAGTTTAAGGAAAAATCTATGGTAATAGTAGGACCGGTGGATCAATTCGGGGATTAGGTATATCAAATATTTAGCTTCGGATACGAATGATCGCGTTATATCTGGGAAAGTAAAATATTCCATTGGCCTTGGGCATTGTAAAAAGAGAATATTTTACTTGTTGTACAACATGGAAAACTAGGCCTAGTTGGAACTCCGCGGAGAGAGATATGTTCATAGGCTTTGCGTATACTGTGACTCCTAAAGCTATGCCTTAGTTACGCATGTATAGGGCCATCAAGTTGTTGTCTAGGGCAATGGACTACTGTCGGTGCGGTGGGTCAATTATTGGATAGGTATTCAAAATGCTTAGCTGGTAATACGCAGAAAAGGACCAAAGAGTAGACCATATAATTATGTCTGGCAAGACGCGCCGATAACTTGCTATTTAATACTCGGGATGGAAATGAACAATCTCACGTGAATGTTGTGTTGTTTGTCTTGTTGCGCATATGCACTGTGAAACAACAGGGCACATTCTGTGATTGCTTAGGGCAATGCACTATTGTCGGTGCGGTGGGTCAATTATTGGATTAGATATTTAAAATATCTAGCTGGTAATACGCAGAAAAGGACCAAAGAGTAGACCGTATAATTACGTGTGGCAAGAAGAAAAGCGATTCACAGAATTGTGTGCTTGTGTGTACCCGGGAATGTTGTTCGTTATAGTTTGTCTTAACTCGCATATGCTAGTTAATAAGATAAACCTATAGAAACTGCAGTAGAATTGATAGGAAACACAAGACGCTGTGAGGTGGACACGTGGTGTGAGTGCTTGTCCAACTGTTAGATTAAAAAAATAAACAAACCAAAGTGATTTGTTTAGAACGAAGTGGTTCTCCACTCACACCGAAAGTAATTCCAGTTATTTGGCCGTGTTGCAATTTTTTTAACTCAGGAAAAATTGTACACTGGATATTTGCAGTCTCTGGAATAACATTATCTATAACAATAGGACGGGAGGAGTGAGAATCCGTTTGCAAACAATTTGCGTATTGTAGTGGCAGAATCGGAGTTTATAGATAATTCACGGTTCTATTAGCTAGTAATGTGCATATTATAGGCTATATAGTAATAATGAATATAACTAGGAAATATAAATAGGAACTAATAATCAATTCCCGGGATAGATTTAACACATGCTGTGGGGTGAACACGTGGTGTTCAATTAGACAGAATGTTATTTTTGCTTACACTCCTACATTTCAAAGGCAAATGGGGTTAAATGTAGGACTTTTTTTTATCATCTACTGGAGTGAGCGTCTGTATTTTATTAAAAACAAGGGTTTGTGTAAAATATCAGATTATTAGCGATCGGGAAGATGTCCATTATATGGTTTTTGGCGGAGCTTCAAAGAGAACTCCAACAAAAGGGATTAATTCCCTTCCCCCCCAGATCGGCCAGGCCAATCAGTTTATGACTCACTAATAAAACGGGTTTTGCGACATACCACCCCGGGCACCCCTGTCTTCCTGTAAGCAGAGCCGTAAGACCCCCCCCTGGAGGTTTTATTGTCTCCCAAAGGTAGCCTACTAGGACAGAACACGTTGGGGGGGAGAGGGGGTCACTGGGGAGGAAAGGGGGGGGGGAGTGGAAAGTGGGAACAATCCGGTTTGGGTTGGGGACATAATTCAGATTTGGTGTAAGCATGGTTGTGGGTTGCTAAGCACACTAAATGTACCTCTATAGCAAAGGTTATCGGGCTAACGGTGATTTAAATGGGAAGCTAGTCTGAGCGGTATTTTTTTGTATCAATACATTTATATGTGGCTAAGGTCGCAATAAATCAGTAGCACAATCACTATCCATTTGGTGTTACAAATGGGGTTGGAATAACTTTTGTGGCAATGCCTTGTCATTGTCACTTTTAGAAGTATTTGAATGGTAAAAGAGGAACTGAGCGAAGGTAAAGGACAGCTCAGGTAAATGTCGGCCTGGAGCGGTCCTGAAAGCCGCGCATGCGCGTTGTGAACCCGAATGGCGGAAGTGTAGTCCTATTCAAGGTTAAATGTTGTGCTACTGATCAGTAAAGATATAAACAATATTGATCATTCTTGCTAACCTGTAGCTAGCTAAACTAATATTCGCTGAGGAAAAACACAATTTCGTAAGTAGATTTAACTGTGCTCCGAGTGAACTCTCATAGTAACATCCATCGTGATTTAAAATGCGTACAATGGATGATGACGGAAGTGTGGTTTTGACGCATACGCTATGGTAAAGCAGAACTCGAGTATCAGCTTCAATCTACAAAGCATGCTGTGTTAAATAGTGGTTAAGTTCAGCTAGCAGTAATATTTTGAAGCATCATTATAGTAACTGCGAAGCTGATTTAAGATGGAAGGTATAATTGACGGATTATGTAGTAGCATCCTGGATTGAGTATATATTATGTACCCGATTTTATTGTTGATTAAAGATAGAAAACATAGGCGTTTAATGAAAAAAAATATTTACAAAAATATTTAAACTACAACTGAAAATTAGGGTAAATAATAGTATTCATAAAGGAGGCTATATCCCATTAGAATTGGGTCTAGGTCGTGTCAGAAACTCCTGGGAAAACTAATAATAATAATAATAATTACGTATATATAAAGTGACTCCAAGGTCAAATAAATATTGTAAATTAGTAGGACTGACCCCATTTAGTCGATTGTTTAGTTGATGGGCTGTTGGTCGACCGAGATTTGTTTCGGTCGCGCAGAAAAAATTAAAAAATCATATAGGGGGAAAAAAAGGTTCGCCCATCGGAAAAAAACGGACGACTGTTGGTCGACCAAGATTCGTTTTAGTCAGGACAGCCCTAGAAATTAGGGTATGCATACCAGTGTAAATAGGACTGAGTGAGTGTGTGCATTTGTATGTCTATGTATGTACATGTGTGTGTACATGTGCGTGTCTGTCCAGTTAGATGTGGAGATCTTGATGATTAATGATTGCACATCTGACTCTGTTAAGCCACTAACAGACTTTTGCTGTAACCCCTGTTGACCCTGTTGTTTTCCAGATGGTAGAGAATTCCGTAACGGTGTACTGTTTACAGAGAAGGGATGACTGACAAAGAGTGTTTTACGTTGTGCTATTCCACGCAATATGTTTGTACCATGTGTTCATACTGATTTGTATGTTTTTGGTTTTATTCCAAAGGTTTCCATCATTGCCAATGCTCGTCTCACAAGTAGACGTAGCAAGCCCAAAAATATATATATATTAGACGCAATCGAAAATTGGAAATGGGCTGGCAATGATTGCTACCTTGACTTAGATGGCTTGTGGCGCTGCCGGACTGGCTATCCGGTTGCGCCAATCAGCCTATTGCTGTACCATGTTCGCATGTATCACAATGTGACGCATGTGAGCAAAGGGGAATGATGGCAGCCTGTAACAAAGACTGGGACTGGGAAACATTTTAAAACAAAATTACCATGCTAGCACAGCAGACATGAGAAAATTGTATCACATGTCAACAATTCAATGTGGAAAACCCAGCACCGAATAAACTCTAAAATATTTTATTACAAACTGCAGCCTAACCAGGTTCCACCACCAGAATTCCACTCGGCACCCAATGCGCCAGCACGCATCACCACCTTTATCCGGTCAGAGACATGGGCATGCCTCTGATGGATGATGCAAGGATAAAGTATTGTGTGATGCTAACAAAATGCATAAGGGTTATACAGTAACAGGTGGAGGAGATCCAGACAGCCAGGATGACTTCACTCTTGCACTCCCCGAAGCCAGGCGACTGGGTGCTCAGCAGTGAAGTGCAAAAGCCAACCCACCTGGAAACACGCACCGTAACACATTGTTAATGTTATATATATATGTCACACGCCACGTGACAAACCCTGAACGGGAACAGAGCAGCCAGGAGACATGGAGTGGAGTTTGTCGGTCTACGGACCGGATTTTATTTATTCATTTTTTTGTCTCTCCCCCCAGACATGGGAGAGAGACAGTGGAGTAGCAGGTTAACATATAACAAAGACCAACACAAACACAGACACAAAATCTTCACCCTACTCACTGCGAAGCTTTCGGGTAAAAACAACAAGTTAAATTAACCAAACTTACGGGACACCGCGCCTCCTCCTCCGGAGTTCCCTTGGAACCTCCCCAGGCACACACATATCCAGTGACCTTTCAAGTGCTTCCCACCCATTCATACTGAGACACTCGAACTTTTCAGTTCGAGTTCTCTTACCCATGCATACAGAGACACTCGCCACAGTGAGAGTTCTGGAACCAGCCCCAAGACACTCCACTCTTCCAGTTAGTTCTTAGGCTGTTGCTCAGAAACACTCTCCACTGTCGAGTGCGAGCTCTCTTTTACTAAAACCGAGGGCGAGAGGCGGACCCTCTTCCAGGGCACCCTCTTGCTCCTCCATAATCACACCGAGGGAGAGAGGTGGACACTCTTAGTGCACCCCCTCTCCCTCTTCCCCACTCACACAGGAAGCACTCTACTCAGTCACCTTTGACAAACGCGCCCACAACATCCCACAACATCCCACAACATTCCACAACATTCCACAACATTCCACAACATTCCACAACATTCCTGCACGCGCACTCACACACACATCAAGACAAGACTGACTGACTCCCCACTCGCCCCACCTGCTCTTAAATAGGCTTAGTTTCTGCCTGGCTCAGGTGGGACTCGTGAGGCAATCACCCAACTCACATTCTCACACAGACACCCAATCAGCCAATTGACTTCCATATCAATTGACTGATTGACACCAATTAAATAATTAAATCATAATTAAACCAATTATGGCCTTTGGAGCTCCCTTCCAGGCGACAGTTCACTCTCACACCCTGTGAGAGTGCCAAACCTGCCCCCGGAAAGTCTCACTGCTCCAAAGGCCTTCACAACATGTAAAGACACAGACAACCATGCCACTCCCATGGGCCTGAGACCGACGTCCTCCACAATATATCATTTATGTTGTTTACAAAATGTTAATGTTAGCCATGAAGGTAAAACAGACTGTAAATGGATCAGGTTGTTTGGTATGTTTGTTAGGCAAACATACAATTGGCAAAAATTGATTGATATTGATCGTTTTGCTTAGCTAACATTGACATAGATATATACAGTTGTTGTTGTATATATCGTTGTATGCAGCTGCCAACAACGATGTCGATTGCTGTATTACTTCACTGATGTCTTGTGCGAACTATGATTGTTCTTACCATGTATTAATGCACATCTAGTAAATCGCTCTGGATAAGAGTGTCTGCTATATGCTTTAAAAAATGTATATGCACCCTGCTCTTTCTTTGTTTTGTTAGTTGAATATTCTGCACATTAAGGTGTTGTAGTGACATTTATATGTAATCTAAAGCACAACACAAAACATCTGGATATTTGCAACCTTAAATATATAATTTTGAATAGTGTGAAGACCACAGTCGATCGTTCATTATTTGCAGAATCTCTGAGTTTAATACTGTCAGTACAATAGACTTTAAAACCATGAAAGCAGCTTGTGTGCGAGCAACTCAGCTTTATAGCATTACAATAATAGAGTAAATTCATGTGGAACAAAGAAACCAGCAGATGACTTGAAAATAATGTTAATGTATTAAGGGAAATTAAGGATGGTCTTTTCACAGAAAAAAACATTAAAAAATCACTGCTTTTATCTTTCTCCCCTAATCTGGATGTCGCTCTGGATAAAAGCGTCTGCTAAATGCTTAAAATGTAAAATGTAAAAAAATTATGTACTAGCTCCATGAACTATGACCATGACAGCTCCACCTCCATTCTCTAACCAACCAATCAATGCTGTGCAACGTCTACGGGACATGTTGCGAGTTTGATTTTTGTGCTAGGTACGCAACATCCTCTGCAACATCAACGCAACCTCTGCAACGTTGCGTTGCAATCGCGCGAGCATGTATAGGCCTTTAGGACTTGATCAAGTTATTTAGAACAGCAGTGGAATTAAGATGAGGTATACGCTAGGTTAATAAGAGGTACACGTGAAAAAAAATTGAGACCAGTTCATTTTTCTTGTGGACCGGGGGGTGCATGGAAAAAATAACTGAGACAAGTGCGGAAAAGAGGCACACAGACGGAAGTGGTCATTTTTCAAAAACACCCTGCAGACTGCGATAGTCAATAAAATGGAAATAAAATTAAAACATTTTTATTATTTCTGTGCAGCCCGGTACCAAATGCCTCACGGACCGGTACCGGTGGTTGGGGACCCCTGCTTTGAGGGATATCACATCAGGTTCACCAAAAAACTTAAGGATTTCAAGTTGGTACCACAGTCAGGAATAGTTAAACAGTTACTAAATTTACCAAAACATTGACAAAGGCAGACATACATACAGGAGAGAAGCTCCTGGGAGCCAAATGCAAAGCCACCAAATCCCCTCCTTAGAAATCTATTGATGTATAAAAGTACAACTATAAAAAAGGCAGATTCAAAGTTGAATGTGCTGTATTAGTACTGTGAACAAAATTTCAATATAATTCATGTTTTGTAAATGCAGCTAATGTACATCATGCATAAATGCTGGTGTCAAATAGTCTATGCTATCAGTGCATCTTCACTCTACAAATGTCACTGAGAATGTTTGAATGCACTGGAGTATGCAGAGTTGTTTTATTTTTTGTCCACCAGTATGCCAGTATGTTAGCAATGTGCTTGTATATGTCTTACATTATGTAGTCAGAATGAGACTGTAAACCTGTGTGCAGAGTACCACAGTGCCCCTGGTTGTATTACAGCAAAAAGCTCAGAAGTCATGATGACTATGTTACTTTAGTCCTAGTCCAGGGAGCATTTGCCAATGATCGGCTCCACAAGTTTATACATTCTACACAAAAAGGAAAACCAGTGGCAAACCAACTTCTTTTATACTATGTATGTAGATGCAGCAAGCCATATAAAAAATACTGAGAAAAATATTTACATCCATACTTACTATACGTACTGTAGTTTTTTCCCTTTCTCCCCAGTGGGGAATTATTTAGACGCTCCCTTGGCAATTCCCCAAGGTTGAGTAGTAAGATACTGTTGTGTTTATATATAGGAATTCAGTCAGGAAGTTACATAAGAGCGTTCTGGTAAAGTTCAGTTCAGAGTCCCTCAAGCCAATCAGACAGAAGAGAAAGACGGAGGGAGTATTCAGACAGAGATACTGGCACATATAGTGATAGAAATAAATGAACAAAAATACATAGAGAGGAAAGTTGTGAGAGAGCTAGAGCAAGAGGAGAGAACTAACCTAACTCGCCTAATAATTACAACTAATTAAGAAAAGTACAGAAGACTATTGAATAATTGGTTTTCTTAATAATATTTCTATGTAATTATATTTCTGTTTCTTGTCTGTAATCCTGGGAATTACAATGGAAAAAAGACTTGGGTACACTGAGGCCATTGAGAGAGCAGGGGATGCACTTTTTCGCTTTCCTCTGAAGAGTGTGAGGGGTGTGCTGCTGATGGAGCCTATTGCCCAAAACTTTGAGGCCATTTGGGCTTTCTGCCCTGATCCCACTGATGTCCTCATTGCTACTTATCCCAAAGCAGGTGAGTGAGAGGGTGAGGATAATAACGGGAGAAAAGGAGGGAGGGAAGGGTATACAAATTGAGACTGACTGGCACATTAAAAGACTGACTAAATACATATACTGAAAGAGACTACTAATGGATACTATAGAATATATGACTATTAACGTATACTATGAAACATTTGTAGGAGCTATAATAATACACTTTTAAACTAAAAGAGTACTAGGCGTGCTTCAAGGGTGTGGTATGTTATAATTATTTGTGCTCATCTGAAAATAGCAACAAAGTACATAAAAATAAAAAAGTTCCAAGAAACTCATGAATATACGGTACATCCTTTATTCTTCAGGCTAGAACATTACCGATTAGGTTGTCCTGACGAAAGATGTTTAGCCGCAAATGGGTTGCCAGCAGTTTTGTAAGGTAATGTTTTGCCCGATGAATAAAGGCTTTTTATTCACATGAGTGCCTTAGATCTTTTTTTCTTTTAAAATAATAAATTGTTGTTGCTATTATTGAAACGAAACACGTGATGTCACGCGCTTCAACTCAGTTCCCAAGTTCCCAAGTTCAACATGAGTTGGGGGAAGACACTTCGTTAGGACTCTAGTTTCATTGTCAAAGTGCAATGTGCACATGCTAGCATTAATCCAGGACAGTGGCACAATAAAGCCCGAATTATGCTGATCCAGCATCCATGGCGATCACAGTCACAAATGGCAAGCTATAAAATACGGATATGATCCTCCCACCCCACAGCTCAACAATATAATCAGCACCCTCCCCCTCGCACAACAATATCAGCAATGGCTTTCTTATTCCTCATTCCTTATTATTCCCCCTTTCCTGCAAATTCATCTTGCTTGTCTTGCATTTGGACTGATTGGAATCTGGTCACCCTAGCTCCACAGCCAAAAAGTACCACTTCTCCTGTGCGTTCATATCCAACCTCTGCAATCACTCAGGGCATTGGCACATAATACACCGGCCAGTTATGTACTGCATTTTATTGTAGTGAACATTTAATGTTTAACATAACAAAACTAGTGCGTAAACATGCATACATATATTCATTTACAAAACGTGTATCTTGTACAATTTGACAGGTGTAGTCTCTCTCTCATTCAAGTGCATTGAACCACTCCTTAAAAGTGCAAAGCTGAAATACTTTGAACTGCTTAGTTGAAGATTTCATTTCAAATAGTCATTTTGCATCAATTTGCCTCAGATGTAAAATACAGAACATCCACAAAACAGTATTGCATGTGTGATGGGGGGTTTATTGCTCATCTGCCCTAACTGTTCCAATGTGCTCAATAATAATGTCACCAAAATAGCATCTAATGCCTGCGTTTGAGTTAAAAGGGTATGGGTGGACGAAAATGCAAACAAAGAGACAAATAAATTGTCAGTCACAAAACTTGCACAGCAGCGAATGTTTTGACACAACACCCAACCCATGTTGATGCAAATGCCTTTATTGCAGATCTAAAAAAAAAACTACCAAACTGGGCAGAGGCGAGAAATATTCCATTTGTGACAGAAAAAACTAGCCTTTCCACTGCCACTCAGTTACGTTTTTGCTACCGTCCTCACTGGGTGAAGGCCGAGTATTCAACAAAATCGGTACTCCTTATGGATATGGGGCATTTTCTGGATATGATCATGATATGTATTTTTCTATATTATCTGTGATCGGAAAGGGTTCTCTTAACATGCCGCATAGTCAAAATAACTACTGCAATTGCCTAATTGTGCTGTCTGTAAACAAATGGACGATAAGTATCCTGCTGCTGCTGCGATTGGATATGAGCACAATGTGCAGTGTGCACTCCTCACCCACTCTGTGTCATGGAGTCAGTCTGTCCTTTTACCTCAGTGCAGATGGTAAAAATAAATATATGAGAAACAAATAAATGTATAATTGTTCATTAGATCAAGTGTCTGTCGTCTACTTACTGTGCCTAGGTAAATTAAAGTTTGTTTGCAAGG
The DNA here is from genome assembly GCA_029706075.1 of Aldrovandia affinis. Lineage (NCBI taxonomy): Eukaryota > Metazoa > Chordata > Actinopteri > Notacanthiformes > Halosauridae > Aldrovandia > Aldrovandia affinis. The sequence goes on from JAINUG010000013.1 coordinate 573,596, forward strand.
CTTTATTGTGCGTTTCTCAAAGATTGTGTTCTTTTCGGTTAAGAGGATGTTAAAAGTGTAACCTATTCTTTGAAATGATTGAGTTGATTTTTACTCAATTAAACCCTTTATTGTCAGTTACATTCTCTAACGTGACAAGAGGAAAGAGAACTCTGCAACACGAGACACAATTAAAAGGAAGTTCTGTGATTATATACAATATATTTTTCAATTGATTAGCACGCTTGTTAATTAAATAAATGAAAACAGGTTGGAAAAAAGGTAAGATTTCAGCCTCCTTTAATTCCAGCTTATCAGCTGCCATTGCAGTGGGCAGTAGTAAGTACAAATAAATATTATTGTTATATGCAGGATATACAGTATAACAATGGGCCTGTAAACTGAGTGGCTGGTACAGTCAATTAAAGGCAGATGGTGGTGTTCATCTGTTGGTCCCAGTTCATGTGCATATTCTCTTTATTTTCTGTCATTTTTCTTTCACTTAGGAACTACTTGGACTCAGGAGATAATAGACCTGTTACTTCACAATGGAGATGCAGAGGCATGCCAGCGAGCCCCCACAACAGTGAGGATCCCCTTCCTTGAGATATGCTCCCCCCCTCCTATCCCCTCTGGTATTTATCACCTGGATATATCTCCTCATATACTGTATGTGTGTGTGTCTGTTTTTGTGTAATATAATATGTGTTTATACTGTCCTGCAGTGTACTACATCACATTTTTAAACCCTTCACTCACTCTTAGGCCTAGATCTCCTTCTCACAATGAGTCCCCCAAGGGTAATCAAGACACATTTGCCCATCCAGCTTGTACCTGAGGGATTCTGGGAAAACAAATGTAAGGTAGGACAGAGACTTACAAATAAGATTGTCTTGATTGCTTTTGTGGGGTTTTTTGGGCTGTTTTTTGTAGCAAAGCGTATTGTGACAAATGTTTTGTGAAATGTGCTATACAAATACTTGACTTGAAGTATAAGTGCACTGTATGTTCGTTCATTGTATATAACTGTAACCTGAATTTACCTTTCCTTCTCCTGACCCCCACTCTCACAACTACACTGCCAAGGTTATCTATGTGGCCCACAATGCTAAGGACAACATGGTAAGCTACTACCACTTTGACAGGATGAATATGACCCAGCCTGAACCAGGACCTTGGGAGGGCTATATACACAAGTTCATGAAGGGAGAGTGTGAGTAGAATATTATGGCTTTCTTTACTTATTTTTCTGAAGGCAATTGGCATAGTAAATACTGTATGATTATGATAAGAATCACAATGCTGATGGGAATGATAAATCAGGAAAATATCTCACTGATAACTGGTAACCTGTAGGTACCGAATGAGTAGCTAGGGGGTGCCTATGCAGCAGTATGAAGTCAATTGTGTGCTTCTACTGTAGATTCCCAGTCAAACTTGCTAATGGCATAGTGCAGACTGGATCTAGTTAAGTCTATATTATACGGTTTAGCATGCACTCCTGACAAATTTCTTTACCGAGTGATTCACTATGGGGCCCCAGCATATTGAGGGTCATTGAGGTTTACAGCTATCAAAGATTATTTCAAATGTTACGCTTTTTAAGAGTAACATTTTCAAGCAAGAAAACGCATGTATGCAAGACAAATCCCATCACTAATGTTGAATAGATTATTTTGCGAACCTGTTTGTGGAGCGGTATTCTCCTTCAATGCAAAGATGTTCCATATCAACGCAGTACGAATACAAATCCTAGTATATTGTTCCGCTTTTTCTCCCATTTACAGTGGGCTGGGGCTCCTGGTACGACCATGTGAAAGGTTATTGGGAAGAGAAGGAGAAAAGGAATATACTCTATTTATTTTATGAAGACATGAAAGAGGTGTGTTTGTGTTGCACCCCATCCCCCCACACACCAATATGTCATAATAGTAGAGTGTTCTTCCAAAAATCACTCAGTCCACTTTTGGTCAAGGGACTTGAAGAGTGATATTTGGAAAAACACTCCTCAATTTTAGTTTGTCCAATCTTTCTAAATGAACATTAGTCCCTCTTCTGTCTTTACTGGTCTTGTTACAGCTCTTTTCTGCTTCCACTTATATAATTTTACCATTAACTCCAGAATCCTAGACGGGAAGTGGAACGCATCATTGAATATCTGGATCTGTCAGTCCCTGAGGATGTCATAGCACACGTTGTGCAGCTCACATCTTTCAAGGTCATGAAGGAGAACCCCATGGCCAACTATACCTTCATCCCCAAGGGTGTCTTTGACCATTCTGTCTCTCCTTTCATGAGAAAAGGTATGTTCTTCCACTAGTCAATAGTGAACTCTTGGGCATACAGGCTGCAGTCAACTGATATCTCTTGATAATAATTAGCTCACCTCTTAAACTGAGGGGTTATATTGACATCAGGTGTAGTCAGTGCTCAGCTGGAACACATAGCTGCAGCTATACAGAGGTTAACACCTCAGACTATTTTCAAAATGTTTTGGCTCATCAGATTAAAGTATTTTACAAGTAGTGAAGTATAAAAACTAAATGACTCTTTAGCCCTACCCATCAGTAGTGATTCGGCAGCTTGAAATAAAGGAGGCTGAAACCCATAGCTTTAAACTGCTGATTATTGTCAGCCTTTTTCAATTTAATTTAATTGATTATCAATCAAGCAATTCGCTGATTAATCAATACCAATACATATAGCTTCCCAGTTTTTTTTTACACACATTTTTCTTTAAATGATAAAATTGTATAGCATTTTTAAAATATTTATAGGTAGGTGAACTTGTAGATAAATGTACTCTTCAATCTCCCAAATGCCTGAATTTAAGGAATATTGACCAAATAATTAGATTAATTAATTAATGGGCTATCCATTAATCTGATCTGTTTCGATCAGGCAGTTTAATGCTCACCAAAGTTTTCACCAAACTGAAATTTGTTTAGAATTTATTGCACATTGTCCTCAAAGTGATATGTTATACAGTTAATGAAAGTTAAAAGATATTCTTTGTAATGTTTAAATTGAGATCACTGAGTACTGTAAGAGTATGATGTGTTGACCCTGCCTCTCTCATGCAGGGGAGGTTGGTGACTGGGTCAATCATTTCTCTACTGTTCAGTCAGATCTTTTTGATGAAGATTATGAACAACAAATGAAGATGGCAAATATTCCCTTTCGGACAAACATCTAAAGGAAGTTCTGCAGTTGCCTCTACAATGCAGGACAGTCTTGATACTGTAACTTTTGCAAAAGTGCTACCAAAGAGGATGGGATGACATGGAACAGAATGAGCAGGTGAAGTGATGGAACTGCGAACACAAAGGGGAAAGTTTGTGTGTGGGGGAATTCCTTTAAGGTGACTTTTTAATGTTTAAAGTAATGAATTTGGAAACAGGTCCTTTATTTAAAAATATGTTTAAGCAATCAATAAAATATAATCTGTTATAATCGTCATAAGACAGGTTTGTCCAGTTCAGTCAAGATCACATTCCCTTTTTCTGCATTCTCTCTTTACACACCACAATGCACACCAACTTCTTTTCTGTAACTCAATCCTGCTTTCACAATTTTACACCTCCTTTTTACAGACAAACAAGTATTTGGCAACGTTTTTAGTCAATATATGCACTACCGTGTTTTAAGTTGACTGCCTTTGATGCTTTGTGGAGCATCCACAAAGTCCAATGTCCAATGACATTGAATGCATTGAGTGTTTAGTGGCAAGAAGTATGTCTCGTCCCCTCCTTCCCCTTTGCTCATTTATGAGATAAATACCAAAGCAAGTCTTGTACAAGGAGAGCCTAATATCAAATTCGAATGTACTGTATAATGATATAATAAGCTTATGCCTATACTTGAAAAGGTTTTACATGAAGCTGAAATGTTTTTTCATGCAACAAACTTAGCTTAGCACGTTGCTAACAACAGGCTGTGCATGGGATCAACAAGGACTAGTTAAACTACAACAACCACAAGATCATCTTGTTCTCTTAAAGGGGAATGCTCCCAGATTTCTATTCATGATATTCTTGACATTTTTGCATTCTCCTGATACCTTGCGCGAAATGTGTGAGAAACTTCCTGTGAACTGTCAAACACATTGTAAACAATATAGTGAGCCCCAAAATGAGCGAACGTAAAACAATGGGAACATAACAAAATTTGGAGGGTGAAATTGTCATCCCTCAGCCACCTACAGTGGAAAGTTGGAGGATGATTTGGTAAAAGTGGCCAGAAATTACATATGGGGAGTATTTTTTGTTATTTTGCGGTGTCCATCGATACATCGAGGTACTATGAGTAATCTTAAAAGCTCCCAAGGTATATCAGTACCTCCATAGCTGAAAAGGTATTTGTGTTTTTGTGAAATCAATAGGAGGCTATATCCACTTCACTAAAGTCTTAGCAGGTAACATCACAACACCCGGCGAGATTGAGACTGCAAGCTGCTCAATACATCGCTGGACCAGGCAAATCGTGCAGTCACGCAGTAGCAATACTTTGTAAGGTTAGCAAGCTGTTCAGCAAAATCACCAATCTAGCTAGCTAGCAACATTACCCGTCCTTTAAACTACTCTTTTTTTGAACAATGCTAAAATTGTGTTTTTTGGCATTTCAGCTATCACTTCTGGATAAGATGGCTAGATGCCCCCAATCAGAGAATGAACCAGCTAACGATAGCTACTAGAGTAACTAGACCGACTCGGAGGCAAATTTCCTTTACATTGCAGAGATTCTGTTTTAGTGAATGTACTGTGGAGCAGCATAGAACAAACCGCTTTTAAAACTCAGTTTTGTCCGGTTGTCTCGTAAGTTGTCCCTAAACTTTGTGTCAACATAGCTATATGTTTGTAGGAGCCATTTGTCATTTTGTGTTTTTAGATTTTTGGGCTGTTTTTCTTGCACTACGCATTTCACACACTGGGTGGTAGTATGACCCACACAGAGAGCACTTAAACGCCTGCAACTGGAAGTTGGGCACGCACAGGTAGAGTGAGCTGACAGTTCTTACCAGGCAACACTGCAGGCAACACCACAGACAACACTTCAGGCAACAGGTGAACAGGTGAAGGACAAAATTTAACTGGAATTGTAAACCTGATAAACCACATAGGCAGGCAGTGTGGTATAATGGTTAGGGAGCTGGGCTTGAAACGTTAAGGTTGCACGTTCAATCCCCAGGTGGGACACTGCCGTTGTACCCTTGAGCAAGGTACTTAACCTGAATTGCTTCAGTTAATATCCAGCTGTATAAATTGATTGCAATGTAAACTGTAAGTCGCTCTGGATAAGAGCGTCTGCTAAATGCGAATATTATCATTTCAAATAATAAATCAACAAAACAAAAGGTATCTTCTGGACATTGAATTATTTGCCTGCGTAAAGAACAAGCATACTTCGTAGCTGTGCGTCAGTGGCTGTTATGAGACAGGAAACCTTTTTGTTGTTTTTGACATGTTATTCAAAAAAAATGTCCAAAGCTGTGAACAGATCGGTAAATTTAACAGATTAGCTAGCTAGCTAGCTACAGCTAGCACACTGTTACCAGATTGGATGGATCCTGGGAAAGTCCCATCCACATTTGAGTAATATGGCTGTGCCCCTGAACAGGGTTGGGACTATCATGGATAATTTGATGTTTTTCTTTACCACAGAAAATGTGATTAGATTTTGTTGATGGTCTCATAGCTGCTCCAGTAGCCAGAACTGCATTGTACTATGCCAGGCACTTCTTAGGTAGTCAGAAAGTCCTGCCTGCTCCGATGTGAATATATGGACTATTCTCACTTACCTGGTAGTTGTTGCAATTTGGTGTAATAAAAACAAAATGGACAGCTTGATGGCCTATATTTTCTGACACTCTTATCTGTTGTGAATCAGGACATGTATAAAATGTCCATGAAAATACTATAGATGTCTGAAACAAACAAGATTTCTGAAACATCTATTGGAAGCAGCCATCAGGAAGTCTCTACAGCACGTATGCGCATACTCGCTAGAAAAATCTCAGAAGCGCAGCTCACGGGTCACGGTGAGGGAGATATCTCCCCGGGTACAGTGAGAGGAGAAACATAGCAATACTCATTAGCTAGACTCAAGTGATTAATTGATCCAAACAGTGAGTAGGAACATTACTAATTTTCTCTTGTTTGGTGCAGACTGATATGCATGAAGACTGCATGTCATCTTGCTGAAGTAGCAGGGAACCCTCATGAACTGGGACTTTGGTGGAAAGGTCTCTCTTGGAACTGCAAAAGGGTACCAGGCAAAGGGCATAACTTCTATGGGAAAATTAAAATGATTACATCTACCTGTGAAGTTATCCAAGAACTCTGTCTTGACAGGGTTGATTTGTGCTGATGTTGACGTGATACATGTGTGCAGCTTTGGAGCAATTTATCATGGTTCAAATCAGCTGAGAAGAGTGTCAGCATCATTTGGAAAGCATGCAACCTCTCAATAAGGTCAATAACCATTGTGGCCCTCACCTGTAGTGCTATATTTAGTATTCAGTGAAAAATGTTTGCACACTCATTAACAATGAGAACACCCCCACCCCACAGCACCTCTTCCCAAGCCCCCCTCGACCCCAGTCAAAAAACTGTCACATAACCACACACCCTCCACCTCCCAGCACCTCTCCAAACCCTCCCCTATCCTAGGAGGAAAGTGAAAACAAACACAAATTTAAACTAAATTAAACCAAGGGAAAAAGAGGGCCGTGCCCATCGTTCCAGGTCCCCCAGATGGCTTCAAACACTGCACCATTCATAAATGTAGCGTACGGTTGTCATATTCTGAAAAAATAGTCAGAGGACCCTCTGAGGGAGTATTGAATTCTCTACTCTGAAACATTTGTCAGAGGCCCCTCTGAGGGAGTATCAAATGTTCTCCAGCTTAAAGGAATACCCTCAAAACCGAGTTTTATATCATATTTGTGAAACAGTGGATGAAACAAACACCCTAAAAGTTTGGAAATATGATCAATGTTATTTTGTGGTGATTTCTGATTTCAAGACCTTCACAATTCACAAATTGGTATTTTTTCCAATTTCATGATGTAATTTGTATATACCAATGAACATTTGTCTACATATTGAATGTTCCCTCCCATTCTATAAGACACCCACACCCACGCTACAAGGCTAAGGTATGCATTTGTAATATAACATGGATCAAACGCTTTAAGGAGCCTCCAGCTCGTTCAAAATGCGGCAGCCAGAATCCTCACTAGAACGAGACGCACTGAGCACATTACCCCTATTTTATTTACTCTGCATTGGCTTCCTATTGAGGCTAGAATTGATTTTAAAATTTTATTTTTAACTTTTAAAGCCCTACACGGACTGGCGCCGGGATATTTGTCCGATGCGCTTCGGCCATATATTCCGGCGCGTGCCCTCCGGTCGCAGGATGCGGGGTTATTAGTTGTCCCGCCCGTGGCCAAAAAAAACGGTTGGAGGTAGGGCATTCTATTTTAGAGCTCCTTTTCTATGGAATAGCCTCCCCATCTCTATTAGGGAGGCTGATTCCATTAATGTTTTTAAATCCAGACTCAAAACATACTTATTCACAACATTTTATGGCTGAGTTTGGCGTACATATGCGCACGCACACACATACACAGTTTTTAAAATTATATTAATTTGAATAAATTTTAGTTTTGCTTTGTTTTCAGTTTTTCTTTTCTTTTGCTTTTCTGTTAAGCACTTTGAGATCACTCTGCGATGAAAAGTGCTATATAAATGAGGGTTATTATTATTATTATTATCATGATACATTTTCCCAAACACTCATCTCTTGGATAAGAAAGAGATGGTTTTCCTATCTATATGAGTGTAACCCTGTATAATCTCATATTTTGAGCTGGTGAGAAAAGCAAAGTTATTTAACTGTGTTAAAAGCCATGAAAACAACTTTAACTTGCTCTGAGAATTACAGCCTTTTAAAACTAGCCTTTTGTTTTTACTCTTAAGTAAGCATTACAATGTAAGCCAGATGTTTTTTCCTTATTTTTGGGCCGATATTAATGTGAATTACTTCACTTTTCAAACGGAGTGAATATTTGTGTGCACTCCTGTAGTAGCCTGTAATATTGGAGGACTGTCGGTCAATCAGGCTATTCAAGAATATCATGCCCATCAAGTAAAATGTTATATTTCCCAGGTAAAAATCTGCTTAAAAGACCGCTGTTAGTTTATTGATCAACTGCAAACTGCAAGAATCAAGAATCAAGCTGCAAACTTTTGGGGTCATTCCAATGATAAGAGTGGAGTGCACTCAGCAGGAGAAAGACTGAACTCCATAGTTCTGCTAATGCAGGGCATGACCAATCATGGAAAGAGGCTGAAGCAGTCTTACATAAGTCACATGTAGAATCCACCTGTGTGTGCATTTTTGATAGTTTCATTTTAGATATGAAATGTACAACTTTAAATTGAATAAGAACATAGCAGGTGCAGTTGCACGGGTGAACCCTATGATTCCCATACATTATTCTCCCATGCAGTTCTCACAGTGGACATGAAAGTGCACTTAAAGGGGGTGGCTCATACCTTGAAAAAAAAAAAAAAGTACATACAATCTGAATGTCTATAGAAATGCAATACGAGTAAGGCATATTTATTGAAAAAGTTAATTAAGTGATTAAAAACATGCTTTTATTGTCATGGTTGTTCCCCTGACTTACCACCAGAGGGCGGTGCTGTGCCTTTCTGGTGGCTGGGGCTGAGTAAATCAATCACCAATTTCCTCCCTATTTAAACCCCAGCTGGTTTTCGGATCTTTGCGAAATCGTAAGCCATTTTTACGATTTAGCCGGTACGGTTTGTTATGTCTTTTTAAAGACGTGACTCTAAAGAATCTTTATTTAGAATCAAAGAAACTTATCTTCTCAAAGAATCTTCTTTAGTAAAAATATTATCTACTTTATGTGACCTGATTTTAGGAACCTTACTCGCTCTTTCGGAGTGGGTTTGTGTTTCGGTTAGGCAGTCTGTTGACTGTGTTTCGGGTTTCATTTTTCGTTGGTTATTTGGCTCTTCTAGCCGTTTATTATTTTATTCGGACACTCGGTTGTCTGTGGTTTATTTATTCGTTTGTTTGTGTCTTTGTGACACTTACCCTACGGTCTAACAGCGGGCGATTCGGCAACTAGTTGCCGGAAATGCATTGATTCTCTATGAGAGTGAGCGACTTCCGGTGCCTGACCCATTGCCCGATTTGTGGGCGTTTCGGTGTCCCAGAAAAGTTGAAAATTCTGAACTTTCGGGCAATGTTGCCCGGTAAGAGCCAATCAAATTCATGTCTTGCTCTTTTTACCTTCCACGCGGAAACCAACACAACACCGAAATTTTGTTCCTAGTTCTGACACTTCAACATGAGTGAGGAGAAACTGATAACAGCGGTCTGCAGTACCCCATACTTTATTTAATCCTAAAAGCATAAATATTTATAGCTAGCTAAACTTATATGGTCTACATACATCTTATTTAATGTTTGTGTAGGTTAAAAGGCTATTTTTTTATCGCATGGGTACGTTTGGAAAACGCACCGGAGAGAAATTGCGAGCTGTTTCCAGCGCAAGTATATGGCCGTAATTGCAAAAATTGAATTGAAGGAAACAATACTGCTAGCCAACTAATATTTACAATAAAGATTCTCAAAATCTATGATGAACTATTCGTTTACCATGCCAAAAAATTGTAAGCACGTCGGAAGCATTTTTGAGGAAGCCAGTCAAGCGTGGTGAACGCCCACTGGGCAATTTATTGCCTTGTATCGCCCGCTGTTAGACCGTAGGGTTAGTCACCCGTTGGGTGATATTTTCTGTTCCCCCCTTATTGTTATTGTTTTCCTACTTCTCTGTCCTTCAGAGCTTGTGGTTAGGCTGTAGGCTTACGGTCTAACTTAATGATCCCCCGGGGTTCTGCGATTGACACCAATCACTAACCACCATCACAGTACGATTTCGCCATGAATACGGCGTCAGCTGATCCCCGCGGTATCGAGCAACTAGCAGGGTTGCAAAGCAGCGAACTGGAGAGACAGAAAACGACCATTGACATTTTATTCCAACAACAAAGAGTCATGCAGGATAACCAGGCTGGTATAGTCTCTTCCATTCAAAGATTGTAGGGCATGATCCAGGCAATGGTCGACAGCCGTTCCCAATCAGCGGTGGGATTCTCCGGCCAGAATCCGGTCGTAACTCCTCGATTGGGCACACCTGTGGGAGAGGGATTACGAGAGGCAAAGATTCAGCTTCCTCCTCGTTTTAGCGGCGAGTCCGGTAAATGTCGGGGGTTTTTAGCACAGTGCCAAATTGTATTTCAGACTCAGCCTTCTAGATATAGCTCAGAGGAGTCGCGAGTGGCACTCGTGTTATCATTGTTAACGGGGGCTGCTCTCGAGTGGGCAGTGCCTCTAATACGCTCTCAAGCACCGGTATTGGCAAACTCTCTAGGGTTTATGAATAGGATGGAGTTGGTTTTTGACCACGAACTTCACGACAGCGAGTCTGCTACTAAGTTGACGCGCATGCGCCAGGGTAACCAAAGTGTAGCTGAGTTCTCGATTTCGTTCCGAACTCTCGCGGGAGTTACAGGTTGGCCTGAGAGTCCTCTCATGACGTTTTTCACTAACGCTCTATCCGATCCGGTGAGAGACGCTCTGGCAACTATTGGCATATCGGATTCATTAGATGAATTAGTGACTACTGCTATACGGATTGATAATCGTATTAGGGAACGCCAGCGTGAGAGGAGGGACAGAGAGCACCTGGTTCCTATGAAAGGGTTTTTACCTCCGTATCCTAAGCGTTTGGGCAAGGCAGACGAACCCATGGAAGTAGACAGTGCTAGTTTTCGGGTCCCGGCCGGAGGGGATGTGGACTTTTGTCGGTACTGCCAACGGACGGGTCACGTCCTGAAGAATTGTCCCAAACTGAAGGGAAACGAATAGCCTCGCTATCGGGCCGGAAGCCGGTAGTGAGACATCAGTCCTCTATCTTCCGAACCTTTATTCCTGTCGAGCTATCCTGGAAGAAACAAAACATAAAAATAAACGCTTTTCTTGATTCAGGGGCGGTTGATTGTTTTGTGGACTCCGGGTGGGCCAAAATAATTAAATTACCTGTTCGGGTTCTTTCACATCCTGGTGGTGTTACCGCTCTTGACGGACGTCCTCTAGGTTCCGGTCGCATTAAGGAGTCTACGGATACTGTGATTATGCGGATCGCGTACGGGGAACACACAGAACAAATAAAGTTTTTTTTGGTCGATTCTCCCACGTACCCATTAGTTGTTGGGCACTCCTGGTTAATTAAACATAAACCACAGGTGAACTGGGGCAGCCATAGAAACACTATTGTACAATGGGGGGATCAATGCTCGCTTGGTTGCTTACCTTTCATTCCCTCGTCGTCCGGTTTCGGTTGGTCTAAAAGACAAGAGACCGACTCGGAGACCGACGAATCAGTGCACTGTTCGCCTAAACATGTTCCGTCCTCCGTACACTCCAATGAGACGGAGAAAGAACTAGAATGGGATCCGCAGTGTGACTGGGGAGTTCCGCTGGAGGAGTCCACTGGGGAGGAGATTAGTGACCTAGAATCATTATCGTTTGATTATTTGGAGGCAGACATACCGTCTACTGACACAGAACCGAATCAGTCTCGAGTCACTAAACGATCGGTTAGTCACTCCAGTTCCGATTCCCATAAAAGATTCCGACCTGAAATCATCGAGCCAGGTTTTCCTAAAACTCAGGAGGGGATGGAGCTCAGGAGGGGATGGAGCTCATGAGTGCGGAATTATATCCGTTACCCTCCGGCATTCCTAAAGCTTATTCTGATCTGAGCGAAGTGTTTAGTAAGCAAAGGGCTACTAAGCTACCTCCCCACCGACCTTATGATTGCGCTATTGAGCTTCACCCAGGCACGGTTCCTCCACGTGGAGCCCTATATTCTTTATCAGTACCTGAGAGTGCGGCTATGAAAAAATACATTTCAGAATCCCTAGCTAACGGTTTTATCAGGCCATCCACGTCTCCTGCTGGGGCGGGGTTCTTTTTTGTCAATAAAAAGGACGGGGGCTTACGACCTTGTATCGACTACAGAGGGTTAAATAACATAACCATAAAGAATCGATATCCCCTTCCCCTTATGAACTCTGCGTTTGAACGTCTCCAAGGAGCGTCTATTTTTTCCAAATTAGATCTTCGCAACGCGTATAATTTGGTTCGCATCCGACAAGGGGATGAGTGGAAAACCGCGTTTAATACGCACAATGGGCACTATGAGTACCTGGTGATGCCATTTGGTCTCACGTGCGCGCCTGCAGTCTTCTAGGCGCTAGTAAATGACGTACTCAGGGAGATGTTGGAGAAATCGGTTTTCGTTTATCTTGACGACATTTTGATTTTCTCCAATTCTCTCTCTGAGCACGTGAAACACGTCAGACAGGTGCTCAAATGCCTGTTAGATGCGCAACTCTTTGTAAAAGCAGAGAAATGTGTTTTTCACGTACCGTCAGTTTCCTTCCTAGGATTCATTGTCGCGGAGGGCCTGTAAGGGAAAAATGTAAGGCCTTGGGAGAGGCCGCTTTTCAGCTTTACTGAGTTGTTTCTGCTTCCACAAGCAGGTCAAACATTTTGTCCTCATATCGCGTAGGAAGAGATAAGTGTGTATTGCTAGAAGTGGGAGAGAAACAACTAGTGAAAGTATGAGAAACAAGGCATGTTTGGGTTGAGGAGCAGGAAGCGTCAAGGTCAGTGCCTTGGGAATGAGTTTCATTATTGCACTGTATAAATCATAATAACATGGATGGAAAGTTATTATTGGGTCATAAGTGAGAGTTGCCTCATCCTAATGTATGCAAGAAATGTGTATGATGGGAGGGTAAAACGTGTGTCTGGACCCATCAATAAAGGAGGGGTTTCAACCATGACCAATGGGTGAAACTCCAAAGGGCGATGGTCACCTCAAATGTAAAAGATATATACTGTTGTATTTCCTTTATCTCTTTGGAGATACTCTGACATTCTTCATGCAAGAGTGTTAGACTGCTCCCCTGTTTCGAAACAGTAATAAAGCTTTATTTGAAAATTGAGAATACAGTCTCGCTTCCTTTGAATAGTAGAATTTCCACGACACCCCCCTTCATATTTATATTCATAAACCTGCTCGTCAGTGTCTTTAAAGCATGGTATAGACTTACAAAGTAATTGTAAGTAAGTCATTTGTCATTTTCTTGCAATAAGAAAAAAATGATTTACAGTACAACCAAAATAATACATTTAATTAGCATGTGCACTATACACTATAAGCAGTGCAAACACTTGGGGGCAGATTTAGTAAGGATATAGTCGCAGTGCAAAAACAGTCACTATATTGTGGCTCCTTTGCAGTCACAGATATCCAGGGACAGATTATAAGATCAAGGGCCCCTGGGCACGAAAGCATCTAGGAGCCTTGCATGACTGGTCAAGTTAAGCAAAGGAATGAATCTTATTGTTGAGCTTGTTTTGGAGCGCTTCTGTTTTCTGAATTCTAATCTGGCTGTGTCTGGCTAACATACAGCTTTGTGTTTCTCACTTTTCTAGGATTGAGTAAGTTGCAAAATATTGTAGCGATCCTGCGAGGTCGCCTGTTATTAAAATGTAATGCGGCAACCGCTACATCCTCGTGGCCATGGACTACTTCACGAAGTGGCCCGAGGCGTATGTGGTGCCGGACCACAGCGCCAGCACTACGGCGGGGAGACTGGTCGAGGAGATGTTCTCTGCCGGTTTGGGGCCCCCGCCGAGTTACACAGTGACCAGGGGCGGAACTTTGAGTCCCGGGTCTTTGGGGAGGTGTACAAGCACCTGGAGGTGCACAAGACCCGGACCATGCCCCTTCACCCCCAGAGTGACGGCCTGGTTAAACGGTTCAACCGAATATTGGCTTATGTTCGGTCGGGAGCTCATGTCCCCCGTGGACCTGGTGTTCGGGCCCCCTCCAGAGCCTGAGGTGGAGGGCGGGCCCAAGATTGATTACCTCCGCCGGCTGCAAGGGGGCTATGTAGTGATCCTGCGAGGTCGCCTGTTATTAAAATGTGTGCGCGGTGCATTGTGAGGGAGGCACTATTGTAACTTTGAGTGTCTCCCCCGGTTTAACTGTTAAAATGTTCCGTTTAATATTTGGGTGTTGTGTTAGCTAGCTGATCGCGGTGTGTGTTGTTGGAACCACCGCGACCAGAACGCGCTGTGTGTATAGTGCCGTCTCTCAAGTTCCAGAGAGAGAGTGTTCATGTGTGAAGTCGACTGTTACTTTCTGACTGATTGCGACATCTGCGGAAGGCGTTCCGAAGGTCTCTTGTGTCCTTTTAAGGACTCGGTAGACCAGCAAGACCTCCATTTTAGGCAGCATCCGGAGTTGTGCGGTGTATGGAACACGGATGCTTGCAACTGATATTACCCATAGCTGAGCGGTGTATGGAGCATGGGTAATTATCACTTTCTTTATTAGCCAGTTTTGCATTCTACCTGGACTCTGTCTCCTTCCTTGATACACCGCCCAATGCATGCTCGCCACAATATTCTGTTTCCCTGTCTGGTGAAGACTCATTTACCCTTTCATCTAATTTTCCCTTCATTTCTGGAGCAGAAACGGAAGGTAAATAGAGCCATCTTTGCCTTAACGCTCTATTGCGGTTTGTATGTATGTGGTACTGACTGGGTGTGTAGGTCTATCTATCTTTTCATGGTGTAGCCTACTTGGCTCGCAATGCTACAGACACCACGGTAAATTGCTAACACATTGCCGCATGACAAAAGAGTAGTAGAGCCTGGGTACTGGAGAGTTATTTGAGAACTTATTCACCTGAAGAAGCCACTCTTCATACACAGAACAGTTCGGTACATCACTGTTATACACCCATGGCCAAAAGTTTTGAGAATGACACAAATATTAATTTTCACAAAGTCTGCTGCCTCAGTTTTTAACCCCCTGAGGTCGGCTGGATCGGCGCCGATCCAAGCAGCAATACAAGTATATTACTATTTCTAACTTCGCGATATTTTATCATACACACGCGGCAAAAACATTGACAGAAACCTTAGAATCGCGACTTTCCGATTTGAGCACTGGCAAATCAAATGGGATTTTTAAAATTAGCTTAATTAGACCAAAAGTAAACCTTGCTTTTTACTCTGTTTTTACCTTTTAGTAACGTCCCCTTCTATTGACATGTTAACGAGGTGCTAATTTCAGGGAGGTGCGTCGGGCCATGTGTGAAAACGCCGGCATAAACAACACAAACTGAAGAGGACAGTCTATGCTGATATT
The DNA here is from genome assembly GCA_029706075.1 of Aldrovandia affinis. Lineage (NCBI taxonomy): Eukaryota > Metazoa > Chordata > Actinopteri > Notacanthiformes > Halosauridae > Aldrovandia > Aldrovandia affinis. The sequence continues at coordinate 588,909 of JAINUG010000013.1, forward strand.
TATTTTATTTCGCTTGTTTTCAAATACTCGTGAAAATATATATAAATTCCGCGTCTTGTGACTACATATTCCGCATGTCGCAATGTAACAAATTGCAATAGGCACAGAAAATACTTTTCAAACAGCCTAAAATGTTATAAAATATATCGTATGTCTGTGTTTACGCTTGCAATCTGCCAGCAACAGTATATTCACGAGTATATTTTCAAATACTCGTGAAAATATATGAATTCCGCACCTTGTGACTACATATTCCGCATGTCGCAATGTAACAAATTGCAATAGGCACACAAAATACTTTTCAAACAGCGTAAAATGTTATAAAATATATCGTATGTCTGTGTTTACGCTTGCAATCTGCCAGCAACAGTCTATGCTATTGATTTTATTTCGCTTGTTTTTTTATTTTTTTTACATCTTGTCTGTGTTTACGCTTGCAATCTGCCAGCAACAGTCTATGCTGATATTAATTTTATTTCGCTTGTTTTCAAATACTCGTGAAAATATAGCCTATGAATATCGCGTGTTGTGACGCCAAACATTCCGCGTGTTGCAACGTAACAAAGAGCCAAAATGAATATTCAGGTATTTAGCATTTAGCCCTCCCACAGCCTGAAATAAATGTGACCAGTTCTGATAAAAACAGGTTTTTAGCTATTTAGATCTCAGATGTGCTAAACTATTTTCACACCCTTACATAACCAAGACCTTGGTGAACAAACGCACATTGGCAAAACAATTCGTCACTATAGTTTAGTGTGTGCTTTCACATCTTTTGTGACAGCAGAAAAATTTACTATTTTTAACTTGTGTGTTTGTAGATCTATTTACAAGCTGCATATGATACTGACCAAACTATTGATGGCATACAAATGTAGCTGTGATTGTCCTTCAAATAAAAATATCAAACACTTTGGAGTAAGTGTGTGTTAAATTGATGAAATTGAGATAAATATCAGACCATGCCAAAATCTAAAAACATTAAAAGCTTAGCACGGACCTCAGGGGGTTAAGATGGCAATTTGCATATACTCCAGAATGTTATGAAGAGTGATCAGATGAATTGCAATTAATTGCAAAGTCCCTCTTTGCCATGAAAATTAACTTAATCCCCAAAAAACCAGTTATACTGCATTTCAGCCCTTCCACAAAAGGAATAGTTGACATCATGTCAGTGATTCTCTCATTAACACAGGTGAGTGTTGATGAGGACAAGGCTGGAGATCACTCTGTCATGCTGATTGAGTTAGAATAACAGACTGGAAGCTTTAAAAGGAGGGTGGTGCTTGAAATCATTGTTCTTCCTCTGTTACCCATGGTTACCTGCAAGGAAACACGTGCAGTCATCATTGCTTTGCACAAAAAGGGCTTCACAGGCAAGGATATTGCTGCTAATAAGATTTCACCTAAATAAACCATTTATCGGATCATCAAGAACTTCAAGGAGAGAGATTCAATTGTTGTGAAGAAGGCTTCAGGGTGCCCAAGAAAGTCCAGCAAGCGCCAGGACCGTCTCCTAAAGTTGATTCAGCTGCGGGATCGGGGCACCACCAGTGCAGTTTGCTCAGGAATGGCAGCAGGCAGGTGTGGGTGCATCTGCACGCACAGTGAGGCGAAGACTTTTGGAGGATGGCCTGGTGTCAAGAAGGGCAGCAAAGAAGCCACTTCTCTCCAGGAAAAACATCAGGGACAGACTGATATTCTGCAAAAGGTACAGGGATTGGACTGTTGAGGACTGGGGTAAAGTCATTTTCTCTGATGAATCCCCTTTCCGATTATTTGGGGCATCCGGAAAAAAGCTTGTCCGGAGAAGAAAAGGTGAGCGCTACCATCAGTCCTGTGTCATGCCAACAGTAAAGCATCCTGAGACCATCCATGTGTGGGGTTGCTTCTCAGCCAAGGGAGTGGGCTCACTCACAATTTTGCCTAAGAACACAGCCATGAATAAAGAATGGTACCAAAACATCCTCCGAGAGCAACTTCTCCCAACCATCCAAGAACAGTTTGGTGACGAACAATGCCTTTTCCAGCATGATGGAGCACCTTGCCATAAGGCAAAAGTGATAACTAAGTGGCTCAGGGAACAAAACATCAAAATTACCTTAATCCCATTGAGAACTTGTGGTCAATCATCAAGTGGCGGGTGGACAAACAAAAACCCACAAATTCTGACAAACTCCAAGCATTGATTATGCAAGAATGGGCTGCCATCAGTCCGGATGTGGCGCAGAAGTTAATTGACAGCATGCCAGGGCGAATTGCAGAGGTCTTGAAAAAGAAGGGTCAACACTGCAAATATTGACTCTTTGCATAAACTTAATGTAATTGTCAATAAAAGCCTTTGACACTTGTGAAATGCTTGTAATTATACTTCAGTATACCATAGTAGCATCTGACAAAAAGATCTAAAAACACTGAAGCAGCAAACTTTGTGAAAACCAATACTTGTGTCATTCTCAAAACTTTTGGCCACGGCTGTACTATGTATTTTTACTTCAATGTGCAAGTCAGAGCACTATTTTACAATACAGTGAGTATTGCAGCTTTTATTTATTTAGGCATGACTTTGAATGTTTTTATTCGTAATGAAAAATGCGGTTTGTAATTGCTAATAATTGCAAAAGGTAATGAGAAAATGTAGTCTGAAAGTGTGTATTTGTGATTGTGGTCTAAATATGATCATATGCTTTCCTATTTTTACTTATTTTAAATCTGACTGCTATTGTATTTTCACAGCTATTGACTGCTGCGTCTTTTTATGTATTTATAAGGAATGATAATTTGTGATGTTATGACTTTATTATAGGCTACAGTATTGCTATAAAAATGCATTGATTCTAGACAAAGGTACAATTATGTTGTACTAATCAGCTACTATGGTACATTATGTTTTATTTTAATAGAAACACTTTGACGTTGCGGTCAGGTTGCGATATATGCCGGTGTGTTTCCTATGCATTTGTGGGAAGGCCGTGTAGTATAATGGTTGGGCTTGTAACGCAAAGGTGTTGGTTCGATTCCGAGGTGGGCCACTGCCGTTGTACCCTTGCGCACTTACATTTACATTTTACATTTTAGGCATTTAGGAGACGCTCTTATCCAGAGCGACTTACACAGTTTACATTTCTTTACATACAATCCATTTATACAGCTGGATATTTTACTGAAGCAATTCAGGTTAAGTACCTTGCTCAAGGGTACAACAGCAGTGCCCCACCTGGGAATTGAACCTGCAACCTCTGAGTTACAAGCCCAGCTCCCTAACCATTACACTACACTGCCAGCACTTGAATTGCTTCGTTAAGTATTCAGCTGTATAAATTGGTTGTATGTAAAGAAATGCAAAATATAAGTGACTCTGGATAAGAGCGTCTGCTAAATGCTGAATGTATTTTTTGGCAATTTTAAGAACGATCCAAATAGATTAAGAAACGACATTTCCCGAAAGTCTTTGTAATGCCAGTTGGCATGGTGACGTACTAGCAGTTCGCTTTGGACCGAGTTGATTCAAATTGACCCTTCACTAAACCACGCCCCAAAACGCAGACGGGCCAATCACAGCGCAGTATTTGACAGACTCCCACAGAGGTACGACAGTTTTTTGCTGCACTCCATTGACTTTGACGGAAAAATTTGAGATTTTCTTCATTTTCGAGCTGGTTTTGTGGATTTTTAGCTAATTATGGTTAAACGTTGTGCCTGGGGCACTTGTAACAGTGACACTCGTTACCCAGAGAGGTTGGAAGGAGATATACGGTTTTTTTCCTTTACAAAACCAAAATCAAATCCTGAAAAGTGTTAGCCAGCTAAGCTAAGGTGGCCACGGTCTGGATATACAGCTCCGGGTTGCAACGTTGGTAAAGTTAGACTAAATGTTAGCTTTGTTATTCGTGATCCAGCCAGCTTGCTAACGTTAAGATGTTACAGTCAAGCTCTAAAAAAACCTGTGGGTAACGTTACCTTGATGTCAAAATGTAATACCATTTTTTCATTACTATTTCAGCGCTTTGTCAATAGGAAGCCCAGTCCCGAGTACCCAAATCTTGTGGAGGACTGGGCTGACACACTGCTGATATTTTTTGCTTTAGAGGTCCAGGGTATGGAGCTACCTGTGGAGCTAACCAGAGTAATGTCATTACAGCACACTATAGGCTAATAATGTTACGTTAGTTAGCTAATGCTAGCTAACTTACTACTGAATGTAACGTTATATAGGCCTACTGCTTTTGCTTTTTAATGATTGTAATAGTGAATAGAGACCTACCCAGCTTTACAGGAACAGTGTTGCTCCTTAATGTCGTTGTCCTCTGTCTCAATCGCCAGGTGATGCGGTGGTTAACTTTTACTCTGTGATCTGTAGGCTTTCGCTTCTATCTTCTATTTTTTTAACATCATTTTGTTGTTGAGTCAGTGTGATATCTTGAATATAACCTTCAAATGCATATTGTAGACCGTTCTGTCTGCTTCTATCTGAAATCGCTTTTTCTATTTTCCAAAAATTGGACAATATTTCTCCAGGGAGTGCAGTTAACGACAGTGGGAGCGCCATGCTGACTCCGAAAGCTTGACGGACTTAGCAACAGTAACTAAGGGGGGCGTGGTTTAGCGAAGGGTCAATTCCCATCCTCTTGGGTAACTGGAGTATTTCAACCCATTGATTAACAAAGGAGTTTTTTTCTACACAAAACCACTCTTCTTGTGTGTGGAAAGCACATGGATGATTACGTGGCTAACTTGGTAAGAAAGTAGTCTAGCTAACGCACCTAACGTAACCTAAAGTTAGCTAGCCCACTATGTCTAAGAAATCGAAGAGCCGAAGGAAATAATGTTACACAATTCTAATTAGGGTTGCAATAGGTGGTAAAGTAAATATCGGGTCAATATTTGGCTTGGGAATTTTGACCATCAAGAAAAGCATATCAAATCGTACTAACCCTGATGTTAGAAATGATACGATAAATGTCTTTGTTTTAGGGTTGATCCGCTTAGCCCAGTCTGTGGGCGTGACTCTTCTACAACCGAGGAAAAAGATCACTGTCATGCTAATTGGGAATCACTCTCGTTTATTAACTGGTATTGGCTTTACATCCATGTCAACATAATTTACTTATCTAACTTTATGAGAGAGAACTTCACAGACTCTTAATTAGCACTTATTGGGGCAAGACCAAACGTTTGGCCCATGTAAATCTCTGTATTTTGTCTACGTGCATACACAATTTGGTATGTTGCTCAATTCATTCAGTGCATTGTATGTAGTTTGTTAATGTGAATACTTATGAGTGTAGTATGTATTCGTCAGGTATGTAGATGAGCACATTCAGCGCACAGGAGTGGCGATTGAGACGCAAGGCTTCAGTTTTGTTACCAGTGGACGCAAGAGAGAATCTCTCACGGTGAAATGAACTACTGTACCATGCCTAGAGTTCTCAGTGTGCCTTTGACATGACCTATTGCAGCTTTCTCTCTTCATCAGTAGTATCATACTGTGCAAATCCTTTAAATGTGAAAGATGTGCACAGTCTGAGCATATAAGAAAGGCAAAGTCTGTATTCTGTAAAAATCTTTGTTATGAAGTCCTGTCCTGTCAGTCTGCTTGCTGACACCCTTCGAGATGCAGAATCTCTCCTCCACAAAGTCGAAACTTGTTGCAAGTCCATTAGTCTCTCTCTTAATGCAAAGAAAACTAAGTACATTCACCTCAATCCCTCCACCGCTGGCGACATCATAGCGCTTGATAGCAGTAAGATCGACAAAGTTGATGACTTCAAATACCTGGGCCACTACACAAACTCGACCCACGATGTTGAATGTAGGAAGGCTCAAGCTTGGTCTGCTCTCCACTCATTGAGGAATGTTTGGCAATCTGCAATCCGTAAAAGCTCCAAAATTAACATCTTTAAAACATCCGTGGAGTCCATTCTCCTCTATGGGTGTGAGTCTTGGGCCCTCACCAGCAAGATCACTAAGTCCATCGATGGTACCTACATACGGATGTTGCGTGCTGTCCAGAATGTTTCCTGGCAGGACCACCTTCCAAACTCCGCCCTCCACGGTGCCCTCCCCTCCATCTCAAGTGTCATCAGACAGCGTCGTCTTCGGCTAGCCGGACATATCATTCGGCACAATGAGCCAGCCAGTCGTGTCCTCCTTTGGACGCCAGACTCTCCCCGTCGTAGAGGTCGACCTAACATCACCCTTAAATCGTCCATCGAAATGGAGACAGGACTGTGCGGATTGTCTCTTCACAATGCAATGCTTAACGGGGAATGCTGGATGAAGCTCATCAAGTCATCACAGATGTGAATGAATTAATGAATGAACATCTATTTGATGAGAGTGCTGTACACATGTCATGTACGTTGGCCCAAGATTAATCTCTCGCACTCCCTCTCCCTTACAGGGGTGTCGGAGTACCTCAGCACAGAGATGTGCACCTCCCAGCAGAAACGGTTCAGCCTGGTGACCTTTGTGGACACGCCTGGCCTGGTGGACGGGTACATGCAGTATCCATTTGATGTAGATCAGGCTATTCTGTGGCTGGGTTTGTAAATTCCACTGCACTTACTGAATATATTTCCGATCTTCCACTGTTGCAGCCATCTGTTGCTCAGTGGACAGATAAAATGGACACTAAAATGCAGACTGTGCAATGCCATACTCTTATAGGTTTACATGTATCTAATGTCTTCCTATCCCTCTCACTTTGACTTTTCCTTTAATGCTGTGTCTTTTGTTGGGTTCATGTACTTTAGTATGTACTTCAGTTGGTTGTTTTTGGATCTCCCTTACTATCTGCCCTCAGGCAGTGTTTGTAATGTGATTCTGGTGTTCCTCGACCCAATGGGCCAGGCACTGTGTAAGTGTAGTGGATGGGCTCAGTGAGCACCCGCTGCCGAGTGACGTGGATAAGAGTACGATTAGTTCCCGGAGTTAGGGACTTGAGTCTTTAGCTCAGCGAGCTTCATCGCTCTCTTGTCGCATCGGAGATCCCCTCGGTTCGAAACTCACTGTGGGCAGAACCAACACCGTCACATAAGCGCACCCTGAACATTGTGGAAAAGCTGAACAACTGCCAGGGAGAAAAACTACAGTTCTACCTGAGCAAGGCGGACGAGGCCGGGAGTGAATCAGACAGACAGGTAATCCAAGGGCGGAATAAGTATGTGACGGTCATTCCATCATAAATCAGACCATGCTCATCTTATGCCTTAGAATTAGGCCAATATATTGTGGTGTCCCCAGGGGTTGGGCGACACTCACGGACCTTGCAGAGGGCATAGGCAAGTTAAAGAACACAGAGGAGGCAGTATTCAAAACAAAATGATAATTTATTAAACTATTAATTAACACACACACACACACACACACACACACACACACACACACACACACACACACACACACACACACACACACACACACACACACACACACACACACACACACACACACACACACAGCAACTCCTTCCCAAACACGTTCCTCCTCCTCTTCAAAGTGTGATGGGATTCAGCCCTTTAAATAGGCCTTGAAATGGCCTCGTTAGTCCCATTGCCTTTACTCCGTTCAGGTGTTACTGTGGCCTGCTGGGAAATGTAGTGTTTTCGGCTCCCATTTGTTGAAGGACCCGGCAGCCATTGCCTTGTGCAGCCCCTTGGGCTGCCACAATATTTATACACATTTCTTAACCATCCATATGAATGTATCTGTATTTTGGGTTCTATATTCTAAGTAGTTTTAAATACAGGGGTAAAATGTTTGGGGGGCCATCTTTTCAGGCAATATTTTAAGATCTCATTAATAATAAATTAATAATATAGCATTTAAATAATGATAAAAGTCTGAAAATATTTGTGGTAGTGTTAGATACCTAGTTCTTAGAATATGGTATATGAGAGAGGGACAGTGTGGTGATATTAGGTTATTGGTTCATTGTTTTTTTCCAAATGTCAAACTTCTGTCTGTTCCCTCTCTGCCCTCCCCAAACGTCAAACGGAACTTCTTGGGCATCTAAATACACACTGATTGGCCTAATTTACATTGTAACAGAGCGAATTTTGAGAAGTTTATAGACTTCATATACAGTGCTGCTTGAAAGTTTGTGAACCCTCCAGACATGGTCATTGTTTTTGTAAAAAAAAATTAAAAGAGCCTTATTAAATGTATATCCAAAAAAAAGATGTATTTTCATTATTTATTCAACAAAAGTGGTTTATCTCACAAAAACTGCAAATTTGACATGTGCAAAAGTATGTGAACCCTTTTAGTTAGTAGCTTGTGGCACCTCCTTTTGCAGCCATTACTTCAACCAAACATCTTCTGTAACCACTGACCAGTCTCTTGCATCTGCTGTTGGGGATTTTTGCCCACTCCTCCTTGCAGAACTCAGCCAGTTGAGAGAGGTTGGAGGGAAATCTGTCATGTACCGCCCGCTTCAGGTCTAGCCACAACATTTCTATAGGATTTAGGTCTGGATTTTGACTAGGCCAATCCAGAGTACGAATCCTCTTTCTTTTAAGCCATTCCTTGGTAGTTTTTCTGGTATGCTTTGGGTCATTGTCTTGTTGCAGAACCCATTTTCGGCCCAGCTTCAACTCCCTGACTGATGGCAGGATATTCTGATCAAAAATGTGTTGATAGGCATGAGAATTCATGTTTCCCTGGATAATATGGAGTCGTCCAGGTCTGGAGGCAGAAAAGCTGTCCCAGACCTTCACATTTCCACCACCATGCTTCACTGTTGGGAGGAGGTTCTTTTCTTGGTATGCAGTGTTGGCTTTTCTCCAAACATAGTGGTTTTGATTGTGACCAAATAATTCTATCTTGGACTCATCTGTCCAGAGAATGGACTTCCAGAAGGCCTCTGGTTTGTCCAAGTGTTCTCTGGCAAAGTTGAAACGGGCAGCTTTGTTATTCTTGAGAGCAGAGGCTTCTTTCTAGCAACCCTCCCATGAATGTCATGTCTATTCAATTTTCGTCTGATTGTAGACGCATGTACATTTACCCCAGATGCTGCCAGAGAGGTCTGCAACTCTCTAGAGGTGATGTGTGGGTTGGCCTTTACCTGATTTATTATTTTTCTGGTGCTTCTTGGTGATAGTTTTGATGGGCGTCCACTTCTAGGCAGAGTTGCGGTCATGTTGAATGCCCTCCATTTGTAAATTATTTGTCATACAGTGGATGGATGGAGCTGGAATCTTTTGGAGATGGTCTTATAGCTTTCCCCATACTGATGGGCTGTCAGTACCTTCTTCCTGATGTCCTCGGATATCTCCTTTCCTCTCTTCATTGTTGATCTGTGTAGGTACACCTTGGCACTACAGTGGTTTGGTTGGTTTCCTCTCTCTTTTAATCTGTGTTGCCCAACCCTTTTCGTAAGGATGTCACATTTGATTGGTCTGCTTAAAGGATTAATTAAACACCCAAATGTGTTTCACCTGAATCTATTACCTACTTGATTTTACCAATGCAGCTGGGGGTTCACTTACTTTTGCACATACACTAATTCCATGTTTCATGTAGTTTTTTGGCTACTCACACAATTCCCTCTAAACAAGTACATGCAATTGATAAACATAAACCTGACATTTCATATATAGAAAACTGGTGATGATAAAATAAGAAAATCATGGTAAAACAACAGAAAACTCTAAACTGCTCAAGGGGTTCACATACTTTCAAGCAGCACTGTATGTTCGCACACAAACAACAACATTATGTCACAGATATGTTTATTTATATTTACATGGTTTTACGTTATGCCATTCTATGGTCATGGTACCGGGAGGCAGGGTACAGATGGAAAAATTTGTAACACAAACAAGGATTGCAAGTCTTTAAAGTTGCCAATGTTATAATAGTTAGCCATAATTGCAGATTTCAGTGGGGAGACTAACGATGCGATGGTGCGAGTGTCTGCTATGTTTAACATCTAAAACACTTGTGCTTGCTATCTAACTATTCATTCTGTGTAAATAGAAATTAAAATGAATAATATTTATGAATTGTGAATTATGCTAATTCTCATGGCACCGATATACTGCTAAGGGGCTGATAGGAAGAGATTAATATGTTTTGTCAATATCCAGTATTAATTGTTACAGAACCAAAACAACTCACATTGTATATTAGGAGTGTCCATGTATTAAAGCTTGAAAAATAAGATTTCACACCATTTTGAGGAAATTAAAGACAGTGGTGTGCAAACTAAATATTTATAGATATTTCATACCACCCTTTCTCAAACAAACTTAATTTTTATATTATCAGTGTTTTATGACCTTCTTGACAAATAGCACAGAAGTAAAAATGTTGTTAATTTTCGATGAATGATGAAAACAAACAGATCTTAGTAGTGGACTCAGACTTTTGGACCCCACTGTATATTGCGTTCACCAGCTCGCGGCATTGCAGACCTCTTCTAGAGAAGTTTCCTGAAAGAGCACCCATGAAGCAGTCATACCCCGTGTAGAATGGTAGGGCTGCTCTTATGCCATATGCCAGACCGACTGCATCAACAATCCAATGAGAAAGTTGCTGCTTGAACAAAGCATGTCCACTAGCCACTGTGCTAAAACAACCAAACAATTGATCACTTTGACACAGATGTGCTCAATATAAATTCTCAGTGCCGGTACAGGCACAGAGAATGGAGCCGCTCATCTTCCACAGACCGAAACTGTCGAGGGGAATAAAATGACACATTGTCTATGAAAATGTGTGGTTAGGACCTTTGGCAGGTATGTGGCCACCACTTCTAGAGGGGGCTCTTGCACTTTGTATGGTTTCAGTGACAGAAGTAGGCAAACCTACTGTATGCTGCCTCACTTCATCAGGGTCCAGGCATGCAGACACCACATTTCGGGTCAACAAGGCCAAATTGCCCCTAAGACAGCAGGTCATGGCGATCATCGTTGCAAACCATGTCTGATTGGGCCACCATGGCACAAAACCCTTTTGCTCTGCACTTTGTCCAGGACTGCCAGAAGGAGAAAGATTGGGGGAAATGTATACGTATGCGCTGGCAGCTATTGGTTTGCAAGCGCGTCTACCCCCAATGGGGCTTCCCTGTCCTGAATCGAGAACCACT